>JASWHV010000019.1:42535943-43151001 GCA_030760725.1 Neostapfia colusana
CGAGTGCCGCGGATCATCAACGTCGAGTTCTCCACCTCAATCGACCTACCTTTCGGAAGATCAGGCCTAAACCACTCATCATGAAGTGGGCGAGGCTTGATGCCGAGGAGGCGCTCCTCGACGTTCAGAAGAGGGCCGTCGACCGCCTGGACTCTGAGACCCGACAGATCTTGCAGGAGACCCACGAGGCTTATGACGGTGTCCGGGCCCGTGTCGACGCCAACGAGGAGATGCGGCTGCTGCTGGCGCGCCGCGAGTGCGCCGTCGTGGATCGGGAGCGCGTCGTGGCGACCAAGGAGAAAAAGGTTGCCGAGCGGCTGGAGGCTGGAGAGGGCGACCTGAAGGCCTGGGCTGAAGAGCTGGAGCTTCGGGAGGCAGCTCTGGCCGAGAGGAAGGAGCAGGTTGCCCGGGACCGCCAGGCGGCGCTGGACCGGGAGTTGGCTGCCGACTTCCGGGCATCAGAGCTGGAGCAGCTCACCCGGGACCTCCAGCTTCGGGAGGACACTTTGGCAGCCAAGGAGAAGAGGTTCACCGAGGAAGGACCCGGTGCCCTGCTGACGGCTCGCCAGGAGGTGGAGAAGCTCCGGGCTTCGCGGTCCGTCGAGGCCCGAGCGGTCTGGAGCTTCGTCGGCCAGGCGGGATCCGCCCTAGTGCCTCTTGGCTTCAGCCCCGTGAGGACGGGGGCTCCAGCATAGAGGTGGCCAAGGCGCTTCCTGCACTTGAGTCCATCGGCGCCAAGGTGGATAGGCTCGAGGCTGTGATCGCCAACGATCTCGAGACGGAGGGACGGAGCTTGGCGAAGGAGGTCTCCACGCACGTGCTGATGTGCTTCCGGAGCTGGGACTCTTCTGTCTCTCTAGAGCCGGTGGTTCGGGGCCCCGTCGCCGAGCAGGAGGAGGTCACCAGGGCTGGAGTCGGAGACGTCACCACCCTCGTGGCGTCTAGGTTCCAGCAGGAGTCCGGGGACTCTTAGGGGCTTGCCCTTGTAGCCGAAGGGCTTTGTATCTTTTGTTTTTGTTTTCTGTGTCTGTAGTCCAGCTCATGGAGCTTTTGATGAATGGACTTGTTGTTTTCTGTGTACGCTTTTTGCTTCTTTTCTTGGCTTGTCCTGCTCGAGTCCTTAGCTCCGCAAGGGCTCCGGGAGGTCTCCACTGATCTCAAAGCTTTGCACAGACACCTTCATCGGGTCCTTGTTGTCATAAGGGCCCATGGGGTCTTCGGAGCTCGCCCCCGTGAGGACGGGGAGAGGTCCGGCTCTGCTGGCCACGTGGCGGGTCCGGAGCTCTCCTCTGAGGAGAGGGGAGCTCCGGCCCCACTGGACACGTGGAGCCTTCGGAGCTCGCACCTGCGGAGGGGGCGAGGTCCAGCTTTGCTGGCCACGTGGCGGGTCCGGAGCTATCCTCTGAGGAGAGAAGAGTTCCGGCCCCGCTGGTCATGTGGAGCGTTCGGAGCTCGCTCCTGTGGAGGGGGCGAGGTCCGGCCCTTCTAGTCTTTGGTTGGAGTCGGGAGCTCCGGTCCTCCCTTGTGCGGTCCCCTAGTGGCCCCCTGGCAGGTGTGGCCAATTGTTTGGGCACACCTACCATATTCCTGCGGGGGAGCTAAGGCCAGGGCCCCCCCGTCCGCCCGGAGCACAGAGGTGCTGGGACCCCGGCTCCGGAGGTCCGGGAGGCCTCTCAGGAGGTCCTGCACACAAGTAGGGGAACCGTAATTCTCTTTGGGGGCTCTCCCTTCCCTGTCTCTTAGTCTTATTTGGCTTACGGTCCTAGACCGGTATACGGGGCTTGGGCAATTCAGTGCGCCCGGCACCGGAGGTCCGGCTCCCTTCGAGGTCAGGGTACGACCGTCCGGCCCGTAGTACTGGACCGTAACGCTGGGGAAGCAGAGTGCACACGCTTTGAGTACGGAACTAGGCAAAGCAGGTTGTACACCCTGGACCTCCGAAGGGCAGAGTGTGCACGCTTTGGGTACGTAACCAGGCAAAGCAGGCTACGCACCCTGGACCCCCCATGCATAGCGTAGGTTTTTCCTGGAGGTGACCAACTGGCATCGCAACACCCTACTGGGGGAGGTTCGAGAGGCCCCCTGGCCATCGGCAGGTACCTCAAGCACGACCGCCTTCGGTAGGATAGCAAATGCCGACTAGGGATGAAAGTGGGGAGGGAGAGCTAAGTGTACGATGAGCATACACTGTTTTTGAGCAAGGGTGGTGTGTGATCATAAAAATTAATGCGTAATTTAAATGAACA
This sequence comes from Neostapfia colusana, assembly GCA_030760725.1. NCBI lineage: Eukaryota > Viridiplantae > Streptophyta > Magnoliopsida > Poales > Poaceae > Neostapfia > Neostapfia colusana. The sequence continues at coordinate 42,538,190 of JASWHV010000019.1, forward strand.
CATAAGTAAGAGCATGGTAGAACAGGATTCTTTCCATATAAACATCCATAGGAGGAAGGCAGGCTATACATGGAGGCAACGACCCACCCCATTATGAGGGGGGGGGGGGGGTAAGAGCCTACGTGCTTAGGGTACGGAACCAGGCCAAGCTGGACATAGTCCTGGACCGCCCCTGGGGTTTAGTTGCTCCGAGCGCTGTTCCTGGACTCTATGGGATCTATTACAGAAAGAAAGGGACATGTGCTACCATTGCTCTATGGATAGAACTTACGGAGATGTTCTATGTTCCAAGGGTTTGGGAGCGGATCTCCGTCCTCGGTGGAAGGGCGCACGCACACGGAGCGGCAAACTTTCGTGACTTGGAAGGGACCTTCCCAGCTGGGGGAGAGTTTGTTGGTCCCTTCGCGAGAAAGTATGCGCCGCAGCACCAGGTCGCCTTCTTTGAGCTCCCGGACACACACGGACCTCTGGTGGTAGCGCCGGAGCGCCTGCCGGTACCGTGTGTTGCGGAGCATTGCTTGCAGTCAAGCCTCGTCGACGAGGTCGATGCCCTTGTGCCAGAGTTGGTCAGGACCCTCCCTGGGGGAGCCGGGATGTCTTCCAACATTGGCTCAGGCCGACAGGAGGTTGACAGGTCTAGGGCACCCCCGGGAGGTGAGGTCGAGGCATGGCGACGTGCGCTCGGGTGGAGCTGGCCCGGTTCTACACCGCCAGGGGCTGGTGCTCGAGCTGCTGCAAGTGCTTGGAGCTTCTCCAAGGCTGACACTGCAGCAGTGCGGTCTCCACGGATCTTGAGGACGCCTGTTGGTGTAGGCATCCCCCTATCTGGCGCGCCAAATGTCGAAGTGTCTGCGGTCGACACTTCCCCCGGGCCTGCTCTGGGCAGCCCGCGGAGGTTCTTTTCAGGAGGGGCTAGTCCTCTCGGAGCGTCTCGCGTGTTTGGATGAAGGAAGGAGATGAACACAAGGGTTTTTATGTGGTTCGGGCCGCCGGAGCGTAAAACCCTACGTCCACGATGAGCAGAGGTGCTCTGTCTATTGCTTGGTGCTTAGAACCGGAGTTCTAAGCTTGAGGATGAACTGAGTGCTAGAATGTCTACTGCAAGGTGGCGAACTGCCGAACCCTTCTCAACGTTGCCTACCCGAACCTTTTATAGTCCAAGGCTCGGGCGGCTTACAAAGGGGGCCCCGGAGCCCGATAGGTGGTCCCGGGGAGATCTCTGCCATCTACCGTATCTGCATTAACGCCGGTAGTTGTCTCTGGCAAGGGCTTCTGAGTCATTGGCCTGCCGCCCTGCCCACGCCGCAAGCTAGGCGTAGTGGTTGATGATGGCATGATCGGCAGGGCATGTCTTGTCGCTGTGTTTTTTGGTGTACAGCCTCTGACATTGCGTGCCTCTCTCCACATCTTGGGAAGGCACGACCTGTCTTGACCGTGACAGGGCACAGTGGCGCCTGGTAGACGTGCGTCGCGTCTCCGTGTCTTGGGAAGGCGGGTCTTGAATGTCTTGTACGGACAAGGCATGGCACGGCTTTACTCTTGCTGCCTACCGCGCTGGGCGGGCAGCGCAACTCCGCTGCCATGTGGCGAGGCCAGAGCCTTCCTCTGAGGAGAGGGGGGTCCGACCCCGCTAGACACTTGGAGCCTTCGAGCTCTCCCCCGCGGAGGGTGGCAGGTCCGGCTTTGCTTGCCGCATGGCTGGCCCGGAGCTCTCCTCTGAGGAGAGGGAGGTCCGGCCCCGCTGGACACGTGGAGCCTTCGGAGCTCTCCCCGCGGAGGGTAGGTCCGGCTCTTCTTGCCACATGGCGGGCCTGGAGCTCCCCTCAGAGGAGAGGGAGGTCCGGCCCTGCTAGACACGTGGAGCCTTCGGAGCTCTCCCCGTGGAGGGGGAAGGTCCGGCTCTTTTGGCCACATGGCAGGCCCGGAGCTATCCTTTGAGGAGAGGGGAGCTCCGGCCCCGCTGGACACGTGGAGCCTTCAAAGCTCTCCCCCGCGGAGGGGAGAGGTCCGGCTTCGCTGGCCACGTGGCGGGCTCGGAGCTATCCTCTGAGGAGAGGGGAGCTCCGACTCCGCTGGACACGTGGAGCCTTCGGAGCTCTCCCCCACGGAGGGGGGAGGTCCGGCTCTGCTGGCCACGTGGCGGGCCTGGAGCTCTCCTCTGAGGAGAGGGAGGTCCGGCCCCGCTGGACACGTGGAGCCTTCGGAGTTCACCCCTGTGGAGGGGGCGAAGTCCTTAGGCGGTTTTGGCCTGTGCGCGGGGGTACATGGTATTGAGGGTACCGACAGGTTCTTTGCCAAATATGGTCATTGTTTGTTTGATGTATGCTTAGTGACCATGTTTATCAAAGTTATTTGCAAAAACATGTCCAAAAAGGATCATATTCCTGAGCTAAAATTCAAATTATATGAATTTCAGCATATAGCCGGACTAGTCCGCCCATGGGTCGGACAAGTCCGGGATGTCTAGGATGGACTTCTCAGCGGACAAGTACGAACCGGACTAGGCGCCTCGGAGGCCAGACAAGTCCGGCACCGGAGAAGTCCGGCTCTGATCCGTCGATCGGACTTGTCCGTGCATCAGGCCGGACTAATCCGGCCCCTGGGGACTTAACCTCCCAGGGGCGGCCAGACCACCTCTCACTCTTCGCACTCAACTCTCTCTTAAGCGAGAAACACCCCACATTGGCGATTTTTGTTTTTCTCCACCGAAAATCTCATCCAATCCACGGACTGGAGCCCTAAGGAGTGCGAAAATCCTTCCCCGTGCTTTGTTGCTCAAGTTTCGCCTTCGATTTCATCACATTTGAAGATTTGAAGAGGTATTCTTGACCTAACCAAAAATCATTCCTTTTCTTCATTCTTAGGTCTTTTGCTAGAGACCTCTTCATAAATGTTGTTCCTAATGTCATTGCGATCGTAGCCTAGGAGTATTGCGACTTGATTCAAAGTTTTTGTGAAAAATTGTTAGGGTTAGGGTTCTTCCTGTGCAACCAGGATTAGTCCGGTTTCTGGGCGGACAAGTCCGTTCTCGGGCGGACTAGTCCGGCCCCTTAACGGACAAGTCCGGTGTACACAGGACAAACCCCAACTTTAGCCATTTTTAGTGAATTCTTTCGCAATATTCCACTTCCTTGACCTCTTATCTCTTGTTTCTCAGCCAATATGTTGGACTCCGACCAAAGATCCCCTCTTGCAAGTCCCACGGCCGAGGAGGCTCGACAAGCCCTCCATCGGCGCATTGCCGAAGAGAGGGCGGCAAAGGAGGCCCAAGCGGCTAAGGATGCCGTCAGTCGAGAGGCAAGAACAAAGAAGAGACATGATCTCGACGAGGAGGCACAGATTGCCAAAGCCGTTGAAGAATCCTTGGCGGATCAGCGGAAGAAGAAAAGGGCTGAACATGAAGCCCATAGATCCAGGCTGCTAGTGCCGTAGAGCCCAAGAGGAAGAGGCTGGTCACTTTGGAAGAGAAAGAGCGGGAAAAAGAGAAGGAGAAACAACCCGAGGGTAGGGTTCTCCGTGACCCGAAGAAAGGCAAGGCTCCACTTCCTGAGGAGCCCAAGAACAAAAAGGCAACTGCCAAGGCACCAACAAAGAGGGCAGGAGGCATAGTAATCAGGGAAAAGGGGCAACCGAAGCCCATCGGTCCCCTGAAGATGGCTGCCCCTGCTAGAGATCCAAACCGGCAGCCCAACAATCCGGCATATGTGTTCAAAGGAAAGGATGCTGAGAAGGCGAGAAGGATGAGAATGGATAAATTCTACGACTATGAGAAGCACACAGCCGACCCTAGGTTTTGGTGTGATTTCCATTGCGACTACTACCGTCTGGTATACTTGAAGATGAAGACTCCAGTCGCTCAAGCTCAATGGGTAGTGTGAGGCCCTCAATTCTGTGGAAAACCACGGAACCGAGAACTGATGCGTATGTGTGCCTAGGATGTTTATCAAACATACACATATGTTCCACAAACTGAATTTAGAATATATAACCACGAATAACAGAGTTTTTTTTACAATGTCCCGTGAGTCTTGGACTCATGCTCACAGCGGAAGTCTTTATTTCTATGCAGCGGAAGTCTTTATTCTAATGCGGAAGCAATTTAACTAATGCAGAAGCAATTCTAGGCAGCAATGGCTCCATCTCTACTCCATTCCCACAGGCAAGGTTGAGAACAGATTACACGCCTAATGCTCCACTTGATCTTCATAATAGTCTTCTCCTATTGCTAATGATGAAATAATGCAAGTTTGAGTACAATGATGTACTCAGCAAGTGCGGGAAAATATGATATGTAGCTCACAACAAGGTAGGTATAAAAAGGCTTATTGCAGAAAGCAAAATTATTTATCAAAACCATGATAGAACAGTAACTCATTTTTAAGTGAATGTAATCCCAACTTATTTTAAAATACCAATCATACCTCCATTATGCTCATTACCTTCCATGTCACAACCAATCAACCTCATTCTTTCTCATGAATACCTCCTCGTATTCGCTACCATCTCACGAATACCATCTCGTATTCGCTACCATCTTATCTCATAAACAACTTCGTCTCACACCGAGACCAATCTTGTTGCCATGACGCAACAGTCATGCAACCCATCTTATCACCCAGGCTTAACAGTCCCGAAAACCAAACCAAAACCAAACCATAACCAGTAACCATATCCAATAACCATCCCAACTAATCATGGCAGTTGGTCAGGCGCTCGTGACCGTAAGCTCGGCTATCATGATAGTTTTAAGAACCCTGCAGAGTTTGCACCTCTTTACCCACAAGTTTGTGATTTCATCACCAGTCGGCGACTGCAGAACCTCCATTATACCAGTACACAACCGTCGGTGTATGGCCAAGAGATCACAAAATAGCCTTTACAAAGGGGTTACTAGATCTATGGAGTCACTAAGGTTTCACCGGCAGGCTAGAATCTCCAATTCTCCCACCCACGGGCCCCCTATTGTGCCATGCAGTTCCCAGGGCAGTGCTCACTCGACTCCTATTACCCGCGCCTTCCACAGTCCATAACAATCTAGCAACTTACCTAATTACTCAGCTAAGCCGCTCCCATACTTGGCCTTGTGGTGGCACTGTTATCCTAGCATGTGCACGCATGAACCGGTCCTTAGATCTACGGCAAGTAAACCACCATCTCTTTCTACCTCATTCACAAACCCAGGCTTGCCTAGATCTCCCTCCGATCCATGTTCATTAACAACACCAATTTCTCTTATCATTACGAGTGCAGTTAGCTAGACACATCTATCTCGCTTCCCAATCCCATGGACTCAGCGAAGCTTAAAACAAAAACCATACCCGACTCATCAACTTCCCTGGCGACAAGGGTGGTTTAACCAAAACTAGTAAACTCCTATAAAAGGGTTTCCCATCATGTTTGACTCAGCACACACACCTTTTCGCAAAACAAAACAGTTTTTCCCAAAACATAGGATCAATATGGTCAAGGAGCACTTGCCTTGTTCTTGCGGTTCTGGTTGCTCTTGGATCTCGAAACCTTGTTATTGCAGCTCGTCATAAACAGCTCCCTGAGCTTGTCCTGCTATACAGGATCGCGCACATACAAGATTCACATCAATCAATATCATGCACAAATTTTAACTAGATGCGATGATGCATATGCATGCTATCCTATGATCAGCTTTATAAGATCGGTTTGTACGTGTTCTTGCATGGCTTTATGATGAACAGGGGTGTTCGGATCAGATTTGGACGTGGCGATGACCTTGTCTTTAGATCAACCCGATCAACAAGTGATTTGTCCACGAGAAAGCTTCTGTTCGAAAGGAATCGAAGAACTGATGCAAAGAAAACACAACGATGTCGTAAGGTCGTATTGGAGACCTACCTTACGTTCTTCTCGGTCTCGGTTCTTCTCAGATCGTTGGGCTCTCTTCCGGCGATCTTCCTTGCTGAACTCCGTCGATGGTTTCCTCGGCGAGTTGGGGCTAGGGCTCTAAGTCGTTGGCTTAGGAGTTGGAAAAGAAGTTCGTGGTTTCGGCCAAAGGTTCTGGGTTCTATTTATAATCGGGAAGAGAAGAGTCCTAATCTGATTGGACTTCGAATAAGAGTCCTATTCAAATTGTCGTTGAATCTTAACAACTTATCTTTAGTTGATTTGGTGCGGTAACATTGTGGAATTCGGGTCGGTTTCTCCTCCGTACCGGTATCTCTACGCGTACAGAATCCAAAAACCGCTCCAGAACTCGTTACCTCCTCGGTGATGAGCTCCGGAAGCTCCATGTGTCCATCGGGGCCTGGTCTCCCCTTTTTCCGCAGAGACGAGATCCGGTTGTGCTGCGTGTCAAGCGAGCAAGACCTCCCTCTCCTTCGGAGGTGGGCTCCGCGTGCGCCACGTATCCTGTCGGTCGGGGACCTCCTCTTTATTCGGAGGTGGCTCCGCGCACGCCACGTGTCAGTGCCGGACCTTCCCTCTCCGGAGGTGGCTCCAGCGCTAGACTTCCTTTCTTCTCAGAGACGAGCTCCGAGGTTAACACGTGTCCAACAGTGACGGACCTCCTAGAGATAAGCTCCGGTGGCGACATGTGTTCAATAGAACCGGACCTCCCGGAGGTGAGCTCCGAGATCGACACGTATCCCACGCGACCGGTCCTCTGATTTCCATGGTGACTAGCTCCGAAGGTGACATGTGTCCTGCGGAAATGCCTTTGCTTCTTCCGCAGAGGCTAGCTCCGGGGGCAACACGTGTCCCACAGGGTCAGACCTCTCCCCCTTTGCGAAGATAGCCCCGAGCCTGCCACGTAGCCAGTTTAGCGGCGGACCTCTTCCCATTTCGCAGGAATGAGCTCCGAACACGCCACGTGGCCAGTGAGCCGCGAAAGTTGTCTTTGGCCCTCTCTGTGAACTGGAATCGGCTCTTTTTGGCTATCTTTTGGATATTTTCTCTGTTCCCACTTCTTTTTAAAAAGTTTTCTCTACATGAGACATGAATACATGCAGAAACCAGAGATGAGGGTGTCACAGGTAGATTGCGACTACATGGCCAAAAGGAAGCACAAAGCCTTTGATGCCGTGATTGAAGCCGCAAAGCGCCATGGAATCAAGAAAATCATGAGCTTCAAATATGATTGGAACATCGAGGTGATTGTGCAGTTTTACACCACCGTGTACTTCTCCACCTACGGTGACTGAAAAATCACCTGGATGACTCATGGAGAGCAATACTCAGTCACATATGAGAGGTTTGCTCAGATAGGCTACTTCTCCTCGCTTGTCCGAAATCTTAAATGGTCCTATGTAGCGAGGTGCTAGCTTTCCTTTGACGTTGAAACGTCGTTGGCCTCGGATAGGCGATACCTTAAGGTATACGAAGTCTCCTACTTCGAAAGTCAACTTCCTTCGCCTATTGTCCGCATAGCTTTTTTGTCGTGACTGAGCAGCCTTTAAGTTCTCCCGTATAGTTTGGACTTGATTTTCAGCTTCTTGTAGCACTTCGGGTCCAAACACCTGGTTCTCTCCGGTTTCGTTCCAGAACTGTGGCGTTCTACACCGTCTACCATATAATGCTTCGAAAGGCGACATCTTCAAGCTAGCTTGATGGCTGTTGTTATAGGAGAATTCGGCGTACGGTAAACTCTTATCCCAACTACGCCCATGTTTCAAGGCGCAAGCTCTCAACATGTCCTCCAAAATTTGGTTTGTCCTTTTGGTTTGCCCATCGGTTTGTGGGTGATAGGCGGAGCTATAATCTAGTCGTGTTCCCATAGCTTTCTGCAGCTCCCTCCAAAATCTAGAGGTAAACTGAGAACCTCAATCTGAGACTATCCTCCTCGGGACTCCATGATGGCACACGATCTGCTCCATGTATAACTTGACTAATTGTGCAACGTTGTAATTGGCCCTTATAGGGAGGAAATGGGCGGTTTTCGTCAATCGATCCACGACAACCCAGATGGAGTCGTAACCCGACTAAGTACGTGGCAATCCGATGATGAAATCCATACTGATGTCCTCCCACTTCCACTCGGGTACCTTCAAAAGTTGCAACAATCTAGCGGTTCTTTGATGTTCGGCCTTCACCCATTGGAATGTGTTGCATAGGCAACGTATTCGACTATGTCCCTTTTCATACCATCCCACCAATAACAAGTCTTCAAGTCCTTGTACATTTTGGTACTCCCGGGATGTATGGAATAGGGTGAATCATGTGCCTCTTTCACATGTCACGGATGTGCTTCATATTAGGCACGCAAATCCTTTTTCCTAGCCAAAGCGTACCCTTCTCATCTTCTTTGAAATCCTTCTCTATTCCTTGTCGGATCCTCTCCTTGATATCCTTGATCTCCTCATCCGTCGCTTGGCCATCTCTTATCTCTTGCTCCAATGAAGAGTGGATCCCCATCATTTCCATGTTGTTCAAGAATCCGAGGTGTAACCGTTCGAACTCCTTACGTAGTTCGGGTGGTAGCTCCCGAACCATGAGTTGGTGACATGCTCCCTTCCGGCTCAATGCATCAGCTACTACATTGGCCTTCCCAGGGTGGTAGTTGATTCCAACATTGTAATCTTTGATGAGTTCCAACCATCGACGTTGCCTCAAATTCATGTCCGTTTTTGTAAATATGTACTTGAGGCTTTTATGATCCGTATAGATCTCACATCGATGACCAAGGATATAATGTCTCCAAATCTTCAATGCATGCACAACTGCTGCTAGCTCCAAGTCATGTGTAGGGTAATTAAGCTCGTGCTTCTTTAATTGTTGTGAGGCACAGGCTACCACTTGTCCTTCTTGCATGAGCACACATCCGGCCCCTATCTAGATGTGTCACAATATATGTCAGAGCTCTTGCTTACGTCCAGCAATACCAAAACCGGCGCTGTGGTTAGCCTTTTCTTGAGCTCCTCAAAACTTTCTTGGCACGCTGGTGTCCATTGAAAGGCTTTTCCCTTTGTTAGCAACTCCGTCATGGGCTTTGCTATTTTAGAGAAGTCTTTGATGAATCTTCGATAGTATCCAGCCATCCCAAGAAAACTCCGAATATCCCTCACATTTTGCGGTTGGTCCCACTTCAGGATATCTCTCACTTTTGCAAGATCAACCGATACCCCTTCTTCGGAGATAATGTGGCCTAGGAACGATATTTCCTTTAGCCAAAATTGACACTTGTTAAGCTTAGCATACAATTGATGCTCACGCATTTTCTGCAAGGTCAATTTCAAATGTTCTTCATGCTCCTCCTCACTTTTTGAATACACCATTGTCGAAGTGTTCAGTCGACACTTCCCTCGGGCCTGCACTGGGCAGCCCGCGGAGGTTCTTATTTCGGTGGGGCTAGTCCCTTGCGGAGAGCTTGCGCGGATGGACGAGTTAGTAAGAGCTTGACACTGAGAGATTACGTGGTTCAGGCCGCCAGAGCGTAAAACCCTATGTCCACGGTGAGCTATGGAGCTCGCTGTATTGCTTGCTGCTCGGGGCCGGAGTCCCGAGCTTGGGGGTGAGTTACAGCTTGGGTGTGAATGGCTAGCGTATGAGTTGCAGAAATGCGAACCCTTGCTATCGTCGCCTACCCGAGCCTTTTATAGTCCAAGACTCGGGTGGCTTACAAGGGGGGCCTGGGACCCGACAGGTGGTCCCGGGGAGATTGACTGTTATCTACCGTATCTGCAGTTATGCCGGTAGTTGTCTCTGGCGAAGGCTTCCGAGTCTCCGTCTTGCCGCCCTGCCCATGCCGCACGCTAGTCGTAGTGGTTGATGACGGCGCAGGCAGCATGGGATGTCTTGTCGCAGTGTTTATTGGCTGGCAGGTTCTGACACCGCGCGCCAGTCTGTGATGCGACTGGGCGCAACGGCACCTGACAGAGGCGTGCTCCGCGTCTCCGCATCTTGGGAAGACGCGGGCCTTGAATACCTTGTACGGGCAAGGTATGGGCCGTCTTTACGCCCGCTGCCTATCGCTCGGGGGCAGGCAGCGCCGTTCTACTGGCCACGTGGCGGGCCCGGAGCCCTTCCTAGAGGAGAGGAGGGTCCGGCCCACGGGGCACGTGGAGCCTCCGAACCTCTCCCCGCGGAGGGGGAGGTTCGGCTTCTGTCGGCCACGTGGTGGGCCTGGAGCCCCTCTCTGAGGAGAGGGAGGTCCGGCCCCGCCGGGTACGTGGCACCTTCGGACCCCTCGCCCGCGGAGGGGGTGGTTCGGCTTCTGTATGCCACGTGGCGGGCCCGGAGCTCTCCTCTGAGGAGAGGGAGGCCCGGCCCCGCCGGACGCGTGGCGCCTTCGGAGCTCTCCCTATGGAGAAGGGTGAGTTCCTTAGGCATTTTCCCCTGTGCGCGGGGTACCCCATATCTCAGGTACCGACGGTGGCCCCCGGGCCCATCTCGGGGGAGATAGCGAGCCCGAGGTGGGACCTCCGTCTCTTCTGATCCTCGCACTTTCTCTAAGTCCCGCATTGACCGCTTGCCGGAGCACGAACGGTCGCAGGATCGTGGGAGCGTGCGCCCACTTGATGGTTGCTTTTCCTGCGGCGGTTCCCAAGGCTGCCACTTCTGCATGTTGCGGCGCTTTCTTCGGGAACCGCCGAAGTGCCTTGCTGGCTTGTCTTCTTAAGAGACTGACTCCTTGGCCCACTGCTTCGGTCGGGCGGCTTGGGTCCACCTGTCATCGGCGCTCGGTCTAGGAGGCGAAGCGGTTGCTAATGCGGTGTATTCGAAGAGTTCCGAATCGCCTGGAATTGCTCCTGGGAAGGTTTTTAGAGGAGATCTTACCCTCATTGCGGTTTCCCTTCGCACCTCCCAGCGTTCCTTCTCGGACTCTTGTGCTTTTGCCCTCTTGCCCTTGAGTCCTCCCTCGCCATGGCCTCCAACCTGCCACCAGAGAAGAAGCGTGCTCGATCTCCTCCAGCGGCGGCGTCCGTGCCAAGTCGGGAATCTGGGGTGCCTGGCACTCCCTCCGGTGGCGACTCGAAGAGGCCCCGGGCTGATGCGTTGAGGGAAGCTTCTGGGGCGTCCCCTGCTCCGCCAGTTCAAGCGACTGCGGAGCGGCCGTCAGTGACGGTAGCGGGCCCTGGGAGTCCTACCCCGGCTCGGAAGTCGGGGTTCAGAGCCTGCTGGAGTGTCCGCGCTTCCCTGCCACCCCCGACTTGCGGGGAGTCTGTGCCGTTGCGCTCGGAGCCAGGGACAACTGCCGCGGCCCCCAAGCCAGCGCGAACTTCTCATGTTCCGGTGTGCTCGGACTCCGCGGCGGCGTCGTCTCTTCCTGCCGAGACGGCCACCGCGGCCCCCAAGCCAGCGCAGGTCGACCCTGCACCAGGCGGCCCGGCCTTTACTCCAGCGCCGCCTTCCGCGGCTCGCCCCTCTCCACAGGTCAAGAAGCCTGAAGCCAAAGAGGGCCCGGCAGGTCCGGCTGCCAGAGCCCCGGCGCCAGCTTCCCCTAGCCGGCGTCTCGTCTTGGTTGCTGGTGCTTCGACTCCTCTTGAGGATGAGGTGATGGAGGAGGTCGGGGGAACTGCCCCGGCCTCTGTTGCTCCATTGCCCCTGGCTGATGCCTTCGCGCTTGCCGAGACGAGTGTCCGGCAGGTCTTGGCTGCACTAGGTCGCGAGCGGGAGGAGTATACAGTTGAACGGGATCGCCTCCTCACCTGGGGGAACATTTTGCGGGAGCGTACCGCTAAGGTTAGGAGCAAGCTCGACTCCAGGCGGGAGTTGCTCGACTTCAGGGAAGTGCTCCTCGACCGGCTGAAGCGGGCTGTCGAACGTATGGACGCCGAATCGCGGCGGATCAACAGGGAGGCCCTGGAGGCTCACGCCCGGGCCGAGGAGAGCCTCTCTGCTGCTGAGGAGATACGGCAGCGGATGGAGCGCCGTAAACTTGCCGTTGAGGAATGGGAGCGTTCCACGGCAGCCGAGGCAGAGAGGGTCGCCGCGCAGCTGGCGGCGTGCGAGGATGACCTTCGAGCTCGGATCGAGGAGCTTGAGATCCTGAAGGCAGACCTCGACCTGAGGGAGGAACAGGTCTCCCGCAAACGCCGCGCGGTCTTGGAACGGGAGTTGGCCGCCGATTTCAAGGCTTCTGAGTTGGAGCGGCTCGCCAAGACTCTCCATCTTCGGGAGAGCTCCCTGGCGGCCAAGGAGAAGGAATTCTCCGAGAGAAACCTGGAGGCCCTGCAGGCAGCCCGCCGTGAGGTGGAGGAGCTCTCGGCCTTGCGGTCCTCCGAGGCTCTTGCGGTCTCGAGCTTCGTGGATCGAGCGGGGTCCGCCCTGATCCCTCTTGGCTTCAGTCCGGTGAGGGCCACGGCTCCTGCGTTGAAGGTGGCGGAGGTGATCCCCGCGCTGGAGTCGATCGGCGCCAAGATGGACAGGCTAGACTCGGTGGTCGCTAGCGAGCTTGAGGCCGAGGGTCGCGGCCTGGCCCTAGAGGTCGTGTCACATGTGCTGGCATGCTTAAAGAGCCGCGACCCCTCTTTCTCGCTAGAACCAGCGAGGGAGGGCCCAGCCGTGGAGCGGGAGGAAGCTACCAGGGCTGAAGTCGAGGATGTGGCCGTCCTTGTAGCCGCAAGGTTCCGGCGGGAGCCGGGAGGTCCTTAGGACTTGTTTCCCCCTTTTTATCGAGTCTGTATTCCAGCTCATGGAGCCTCGCATAGTTTGACTCTTTTAGATATTTGTGTCTGTGATGCTTTTTTCTCTCCTTCTTGGTTTTGCTTGACTGAGTCCTTAGCTCCGCAAGGTACTCAGAGGCCTTCTCCAATCTCGGAGCTCTGCACAGACACCTTCCCCGGGCCCTAACAGTGTTAGGGGCCCCGGGGGGTCTCCGGATCTCGCCCTATGGGGAGCTCCAAATCTGCCTACCACGTGGCGGGTCCGGAGCTCCTCCTTAGGGGGCAGGAGCTCCGGCCCTGCTGGACACGTAGGGCTTTCGGAGCCCTCCCACCGGGGGGGGAGGTCCGGTTTCCACCTGCCACGTGGCGAGCCCGGAGCCCCCCTCAGGGGAGGCGAGAGCTCCGGGCCCGCTGGACACGTGCGGACCTCGGGCCCTGCCCCTGCTGAAGGGGCAGGACCCGGTCCTTCCAGTCCTAGGCCGGAGTAGTTGATAGCTCCTTTCCGCCCGCTTCATGCAGTCCCCATTGCCGTAACCTGGAGGTCCTGCACACAGGCAGAGGAAACGTAATTCTCCTCGGGGGGTCCTCCCCTCCTGTCTCCTAATCTTATTCGTCTTACGATCCTGATCCGTTATACGGGGCTTGGGCAATTCTGTGCTCGAGGCGCCGGAGCTCCGGCTCCCTCCGAGGTCCGGGTATGGCCGTCCGATCCCTAGTACCGGGCCATGCGCTGGGGAAGCAGAGGGCACGTGCTTTGGGTTCATGACCAGGCAAAGCGGTTGTACTCCCCTGTACCTCCGGAGGGCAGGATGCGCATGCTTTAGGCTCATGGCCTGCTAAGCTGGATACGCACCCTGGACCCCCCATGCACAACGCAGGCCTTTCCTGGAGTTGACCAACTGGCACCGCAACACCTGACTGGGGGAGGCCCGAGAGACTCACTCGGCCATCGGCAGGTGCCTCAAGCGCAGCCGCCAACGGTAGGATAGCGAATGCTGATGAGCGCGGGAGAGGGGGAGCTAGATGTACGATGAACATACATAGATAGTGCGATCATAAAAATTAATGCATAATTTAAATGAGCGCATGAGAGAGAACTAAGTAGAACAGGTTTCTGTGTTCATGCCCCATAGGTGGAATTCTGGTTGTACATGGAGGCAATATTCCGCCTCATCTACAAGGGAAGCAAGACTCTACGCGCTTAGGGTCGGAACCAGGCTAAACTGGACGTAGTCCTGTACCGTCCCTTGAGACTTAGCTACCCCAAGCTCTGTTCCTAGATTCTATGGGATTCATTACAGAAGGGAACGACCCTGTTCTACTGATGCTCAGGGACGAGGACTTACAGTGTTGCTCCACGCCAAGGATTTTGGGAACGGATCCCACACTCGGTTGAAAGGCATGTGTACCTGGGGCGGCAGCTTTCATGATTCGGAAGGGACCCTCCCTGCTGGGGGAGAGTTTATGGGTCCTTCTCGGGAAAGAGTGTGCCGCGACACCAGGTTGCCCTTCTGCAGGTCCCTGACGCGTTCGGTTCTTTGGCAGTAGTGCTTAGAGCATCAGCCGAGAACTTGCGTTGTGGGGTGTTGTAAAATCCCCAAAAGTGGTAGCAAGAGAAAAATTCAGCTCATATACACTTATGAAAAATGAGGAGAATTAAAACTTTGAATTATAATAAGTGTGAGTTCAAAGTGAGGGTTTAGACTTCCCAAAACTTCCAAACATGGAGATCTAAATTCATAACTTAGATCTTCATAGTCCAAATATTCAACCTTCCAAATTTCAGCTCACTTGGAGGAGTTTTGATATTTGTTTGGAATTAAAAGGAGAAGCCCTCTAATCTGAATTTCAAATTCAGTTTCAAATTCCAATTCCCTCAATTTGAAAATTGGGTTTCACAAATGTGTTCTCCACCTTTGAATGAGCAGCCATGCCAAAAATTGGAAACTTTGGAGCTGGTTTGCTATATTTTTGAGGCAATATAAAATGGAGAATTCAAACTCTTTTTCAAATTCAAATGATCAATCCACATCCAATTTTCACACCCGAATTCAAACTATTTGAATTCAGTAAATTCAAACTATGACTTGGGGTTGAAGTCAACTCTTTAATGTTGAGTTGCTGGTGGGAAAATATCAGAAAAAGTTGATTAAACAAAGAGGGGAGGTGGGGCCCATTGTCAGCCACCCACTGGGGTTGCCGCCTCAGCCGACGGCGGTCGAACAGCGGGAGCGCGCCAGCTCCCGGTTGAACCCGCGCCCGAGGGAGAGCCCGCGCCACCTCCTGCTGCCTCGGTGGCTCGGTTGGATCACGGCAAAGGGTGCGCCGGAGCTGTTTTCCTTCTTCCCCTGCTATAACTCGCGCCTCCGCCGTTTCTTCCGTCCAGAACACCGCCGCCGTTCTTTCCGATCGACCACAACCCTCCAAGCTCAATTGCTCGAGCGCTCCACAGCAAAGAGCATCGCCTGGACGTGCTCTAGCCTTGCCAAAGCCCCTTCGAGGTTTGCCGGTCCGAACCGCTCGAGAAACGCGGATTGGCGCCAAAGCTTCAAGGTGCCCGGACCTCGCCGTTTCGGCTCTCCGTCGACAGCAGCTACCGGCCACCCTCTCCCCCGACTTCCTATACAAGAAAGGTGCGTGGACATGTCCTGGTCGTGTAGCCGGAGGCCGTTTAGCGTTTGCTAGGGCCGGTAGCGAGAATTTCACCGTTTCACCAAACGGTACACCGACGGATAGAGCCGGGTCTAACCAAAAATTCGTTGTGCTCGGGGTAGCTCCGCGCTAGATGAGCTTAGAGTAGCTCCAGCACATGCTTGCGCATCTTCCCGAAGTCCTAGCAGCTCAAACGATCAAGTAGAAATGCCAGGTACCGAGTTTTTGTCGCCGCCGGAGTTTTGCGGGCTCGGGTCGCCGGTGAGGTCCCATCTCCGGTGGTTTTCATGGAGGGAGAGCTATGGGTCGAGGATGTCCATGGGACACTGGTGCTTTTGGAGCAAACCCTAGCCCGAAAGACCCACGGTTGAGGGAGAGCGAGGTCGCCGAAGTAAGGTTCGACATGGTCGCCGGTGCAAACACCTTTCCGGCCGTTGTCATCGGCCCCCGACCCCACCATCGTGTTCAGCACGGTGTAGAACTCACAGGCGGCGAGTTTGATGAAGTTTGGACCACAGGAACCCTGTCCCGGCAAGCCTCGCGGGCGTGCGCCGCCGCGGGAGGCGCGGGCAGCGCGAGGAAGACGAAGGAGGGCCGGTCCCACCGGTCAGCCTCCGGGTTCGCGCGAGGATCGGTTTGTGGCGCCGGATCTGGTGCGGCTGCGCAGGAATAACCCCGTAGCCCCCGGTGTTGCTAAAATCTGACTGGTCCGAATTAAAACAGTGGGCCCAGCCCAATTATTTGAAGTTTCCATTAGAGAAATAATTCCAGAAATTAGCTGATCTTTACAAGGCAATAACTTTGTGTAGAAAACTCCAAAAAGAGTGATACCAATTTTGTTGGATTCCTCATGAGGAGTACTTCACAGAGAAACCAAATTTTAGCTATGAAAATGCCCAGAAATTTCTGTAGAATTGTTTTTATTAAATCCTTTAGGGATTTATTACAGGAGCAATTCTTTATGAAATATTCCCAAATTTGGGCAGCAAATCCTCTTCATAGATACTGATCTCCAGTAAAAGTTTGGGCTTCATTGGAGTTAATTTGCTGGGTCAAATTGCCTTCCCAAGTTCAACCTTTATTTGGAAATTCAAATTTAAACAGAAGTTTTTTTCAGAACTCCTGTTTAAGTTCAAAAATTCTTATCTCTCTGATGGTAGCTCTAAAAATGGTGAAACAAATTTTGTTAGAACCATGGAGACTTACCCTAATCAGATATTCCACCATTAGCTATGTCAAGCTCCTGATTTGGGCTCAAAATTCAGATAAGCATTGTACTTGTAGGAATTTTAAAGACTACATTATGCAATGACATGTCTCCAAATTTGGCTCAAGTCATCCTTAGAGAGTCTAGTATCTACTGTAAAAATCCCAAAGCCAATTAAGGATCCTAAATAGCAATAGCTATGAATAGTAGTTTAATTCTTATAAATCCTTAATACTTACACATGTATTTTATTACATTTCATAATACTGACCGAAGTTGAGGACGCACCGGAGCCCTTGGACGTCCTCCCACCAGAAGCTCACTTCTTCTCTGACTCGCAACCAGGCAAGCCCCGGTTTGCACTTAAGTACCTTTTATAAAATTCTTTATTTGTATCACATATGTCTAGGGTGAATGTTTGCATTAGAGTTAAGGTGTTTGAAACCCCACTTGCATAACCTTTTAAATCCTATGAAGGGTTGGGTAGCTTACAGAGCCGACGATTAGACAAGGCCCCGCTAATATGCTTAGGACCTCGGTAGAAGTCGAGTAGTTGCAATCTACTCGCGAGGTAAGGTTTATCACACGGTTTGGTCAGAATAGAAAATGGCTTAAGAGTGGTGAAAATGAGACCCAGCAGGGGGGATAGGAAGCAGTGAGCAGAGGTCTCACGTGCGTAGCCCTGTTGGTGTCGATTGAGGACCGAGTCGTGTGCGGGCCTGCTGAACAAGTATCGAACAGTACCGGATGGCATACTGACATAAGCAGGAAACCGATGTAAATGGTTAACCTGGGTGCCGAGGCTTACCCAACCGTAAACAGGAGTGGGTTGAGGGTAGCAAGGTGTAAATCTGCCGGTGGGCACAGTCACGCTCCACGCGGGGACCTCCTACCCGTTACGGATGGACCGGTTCGGCATTTGGATTTTCTTTGAAAGGTTGTTGCATACAACAGAGTAGGAAGGGGTGTGGAATCACGCTTCTGAAAGTGGGTGTATGCAACGTGTTGTCCGGGTGTCTCCTGATTGCAATCACCGTCCCTCGCGGTTATTTGAGTACCGCTTGTTCACTGTTTCGTGACGTAGTAAGAAGTGAAGTAAGCCAGTTGAATGATAATATGATGTGATGATATATTAATGTTTTAGAAACCATGTATGTTGTAGATGTAGAGCTAATTAAGTTTACTTTCCGCTTTGGGCATCACCACATCGGAGGAAAGCGTTTCTTGTTTGATTGTGGACTTCCGATGTGAGGGCTGCCTAAGGCACATGAATTTGACGCTATAAAACTGAAAGTAATGATCAACTTATAGGCGTGTCTTTGTCGCAAATTCCTTTTCCTATCATACACCTCCCTGCATGTAGAGTTCCATGCCTAGGTCAGACGGTTAAGCCTTGCTGAGCCATTGTGCTCACGGTTGCAATATTTGAGCTGTATGCAGGTGAGAGCTATGAGGAGGGTTCCGAGGATGAGGCGATGCCCCCGTCAGGGTACACGTCCGAGATGGAGCCCTGCACGCCGCCGTGATCTCCAGTTTCATGCTGCTAGCGTGTAGCGTCCCCGGGCTGGACGGCTGCACTTTTGCATAGTTAGGATGAGAGGCTGCTATTGTACATTACTTCCTCTGTATAGTTATATTTTGTAAAAGACTTCCGCTGTTTTATATCAAATAAAAGGTTGTATGTTGTTCTTTAATCTTTTCATGTGTGCTGTTGGGTGCCGCATCGCACGGCACCACCCTATGCGATCCTGGAGTGGGTGAACCACGGGGTGGTCCCCACAGGTGTTACCTGCAGCCGAGTCTCGTCGATGAGGTTATTATCTTCACGCTGGATCAGGTCCTGCGCTGCTTCTCCTGGGCCCCCCGGGGAGTTCTCCCCTTCTGGCTAAGGCCTTCAAGGGGTAGGTGGACCCGGGCTCATCTTAGATGACCTAATGCGTCTTCCCCTTCTGGCAAGGCCTTCAAGGGGTCGACAGACCTTGGGCGGCCCCCGGGAGATATGCCCGAGGCACGGAGGTGTGCTCTCAGGTGAGGCTGGCCCGACCTCGCACCATTGTGGTCGGTACTAGGGCTGCTGCGACTACTTGGGGCTTCTCCAAGGTTGACGCCGCAGCAGTGCAGCCTCCACTGACCCGGGACGGCAGCCGCAGCCGGCTACCGCCCTGGCCCGTCACCGTCGGAGCTGGAGTCTTCACCATTATGCACTGTCTTTATGACACGCTGAGGCTCCTGAAATCCCACCTGATGGGCGGCGGTGACTGGGGCATCGACCTTCTGCTTGCCATCCCTCTGAGGGTAGTGCGGTGCTTCAGCTCTCTGCTGTCTTCCTTTGCGGAAGCGCTCTGTGAGCCTCTGGATATCCCAGCACTCGGCAGCAGATGGTTGCCGGCGCCATGCACGGGGCATAGCCCGCCCTGGTCACTATCTGGGGCCGGTGACTGCCGCTGCCTTTTGTCGGGGCGTGGCCCCCGTGCTCCACTAGTCGTCGCTGCTGCGGCAACGGGAGCCGTGAACGATGACTTAATCTTGCCACTCCCCCGATTCTTGGCCTTCTTGCCACCCCCATAGGCAGCAGCGCCGGACCCGGGCTGTCCTCCTGACTCGGAGGTTGGCAGAGAGTGCCAGTTCCGCCCTTCAGCCGCTCTGGCGCATTTGTCCGCCAGGCTGAAGAGCTCAGAGACGTCGCGGACCTCTCTGGTCGCGAGCTTCTCAAGCATTTTCTCGTCCCGGACACCCTGTCGGAACGCCACCACCACAGAAGCACTTTGAATATGCGGGATGGTGTTGCGCACCTGGGAGAACCGCTGGATGAAAGAGCGCAGCGACTCCCCAGGCTGTTGCTTGATGGCGTGGAGGTCAAGCTCCGTGCCGGGACGGGTGTAGGAGCTGCCGAAGTTGGCGACGAACTGCCGGCAGAGCTCTCCCCAGGAGGTTATGGACCCCTGGGGGGGTTCATGAGCGAAGACCGAGCTGGGCCGGTCAAGGCGACGGGGAAGTAGTTGGCCATGACAGCCTCATCCCCTCCTGCGGCAAGTACGGCGGTGGAGTAGATCTGGAGGAACTCCGCCGGGTTGACGCTACCGTCGTACTTCTCGGGCAGGTGCGGCCGAAACTTGCGCGGCCACCTCGCGAAGCGAAGGTGGAGTACCAGGGCCGCACATCCTACCCCTGCTGCCGCAGGTATTGGTGCCGCGAACACTTGGTTCGCACTTGGCACCGTGTACCCCGGTATGGGCAAGGCTGTACCATAAACCGGGGGCACTGGTTGCGGCGCATATGGTTGTGGCATATGCTGCGCGGCGTATGCCTGAGGCAGGACTCGCGTGGCGAAGACCTGCCCTCCAGGTTGTGTCGAGGCCGACGTCATGCTGTCGCCAGCCTCATGGTTGCGACGCCTTTCTCGACGACGCTCGAGGTACACCCGGGCATCCTGGCCCAAGTGGCACCGTTCCAGCTCCCTTCTCAGGTCCGTCGACGGGAGCCTGGAGGAGCTGGAATCCGCCGTTTGCCCGTCAACCGTGGGCGTGCGCGACAGCGACACAGCCGGTTGACCGGGGCGCCGTCCTCGCCGAAACCGAGGGTTCGCAGCGGTGACGACGAGGCGGTCCACCTCGCGGACCCATCGCTGGGTCGTGGAATGGGGCGCATCCCCAGCAGTTTGGTTGCGCAGCAGTGCTCTTGCTGCAGCTAGCGCGCCCCCATGGTGTACGCTCAGCGCTGCAGAAGATCTCACACTGGTCGGAGCCTGCATCGCCGGAGTCGGCTGCTGGCTACCAGCTTGTGCCGACACACTCCGTCCTGAGTGCGTCGACATGTACTCCCCGCTGGTCACGGTTCGCTGTGAACGCGGAGGGGGATAGTTTGCCGCTGAAGGGAGCTTGGTCATCTTCGTCGGCGGAAACTCGTCGCGCAAGGGGAAAAGCCCCCTACCTGGCGCGCCAAATGTCGAAGTGTTCGGTCGACACTTCCCCTGGGCCTGCACTGGGCAGCCCGCGGAGGTTCTTTTTTCGGTGGGGCTAGTCCCTTGCGGAGAGCTTGCGCGGATGGACGAGTTAGTAAGAGCTTGACACTGAGAGTTTTACGTGGTTCAGGCCGCCGGAGCGTAAAACCCTACGTCCACGGTGAGCTATGGAGCTCGCTGTATTGCTTGCTGCTCGGGGCCGGAATCCCGAGCTTGGGGGTGAGTTACAGCTTGGGTGTGAATGGCTAGCGTATGAGTTGCAGAAATGCGAACCCTTGCTATCGTCGCCTACCCGAGCCTTTTATAGTCCAAGACTCGGGTGGCTTACAAGGGGGGCCCGGGACCTGACAGGTGGTCCCGGGGAGATTGACTGTTATCTACCGTATCTGCAGTTATGCCGGTAGTTATCTCTGGCGAAGGCTTCCGAGTCTCCGTCTTGCCGCCCTGCCCATGCCGCACGCTAGTCGTAGTGGTTGATGACGGCGCAGGCGGCATGGGATGTCTTGTCGTGGTGTTTATTGGCTGGCAGGTTCTGACACCGCGCGCCAGTCTGTGATGCGACTGGGCGCAATGGCACCTGACAGAGGCGTGCTCCGTGTCTCCGCGTCTTGGGAAGACGCGGGCCTTGAATACCTTGTACGGGCAAGGTATGGGGCGTCTTTATGCCCGCTGCCTATCGCTCGTGGGCAGGCAGCGCCGTTCTACTGGCCATGTGGCGGGCCTGGAGCCCTTCCCAGAGGAGAGGAGGGTCCGGCCCGCGGGGCACGTGGAGCCTCCGGACCTCTCCCCGCGGAGAGGGAGGTTCGGCTTCTGTCGGCCACGTGGCGGGCCCGGAGCCCCTCTGTGAGGAGAGGGAGGTCCGGCCCCGCCGGGTACGTGGCACCTTCGGACCCCTCGCCCGCGGAGGGGGTGGTCCGGCTTCTGTGTGCCACGTGGCGGGCCCGGAGCTCTCCTCTGAGGAGAGGGAGGCCCGGCCCCGCCGGATGCGTGGCGCCTTCGGAGCTCTCCCTGCGGAGAAGGGTGAGTTCCTTAGGCATTTTCCCCTGTGCGCGGGGGTACCCCATATCTCAGGTACCGACAACCATAATGTCGTCGATGAAAACCACGACAAACTTATCCAAGTACTCCATGAAAACCTTGTTCATAAGGTACATGAAGTATGCAGGTGCATTTGTTAACCCAAAAGACATGACGGTATATTCGTACGAACCATACCGTGTTCGAAAAGCAGTCTTGGGTATATCGGAGGGCTTAATCTTCTGTTGGAAGTATCCCGACCTAAGATCAATCTTGGAGAACACTCGGGCTCCTTTCATTTGGTCGAATCGGTCCTCTATACGGGGCAGAGGGTATTTGTTCTTGATTGTCACCTCGTTGAGAGATCTATAGTCCACGCACATCCTTTGGGTTCCATCCTTCTTGTCTACGAAGAGCACGGGGGCTCCCCATGGTGACGAGCTTGGACGTATAAAACCCTTATCCAGCTGCTCCTGAATTTGCTTCTTGAGTTCCACTAGTTCATTGACGGGCATCCTATAGGGTCTCTTTGCTATGGGTGCAGTTCCGGGTACCAAATCAATGGCAAATTCAATGTCCCGATTAGGGGGCATACCTGGAAGCTCCTCTGGAAACACGTCCGAGAATTCTTGAACCACTATAATGCTGTCCAATGTTGTTCCTTCGACGTGGGTCAAGATTGCTTTTTCGGTTGTCTGTTGGGCTGACTCAAACTCGACATGAATACCGTGCTCATTTGTCAACTGCACACTTCTTTCAGCACATTGGATTACCCCGTTGTGCTTGCTTAACCAATCCATTCCGAGTATTATGTCAAGCCCTTGGGAATCCAAGATGATGAGATTGGCAAGGAAGTCTACCCCCCCCCCTTATTTTAAGGCTTACTTTCGGACATACTATATTAGTCCTCATCTCTCCACCGGGAGAATTAACTATCATAGCACATTTTAAGTGTGATATGGGTAGATTATGCTTGGCAACAAACTTGGATGATATGAAGGAATGTGATGCTCCAGAATCATATAAGATGGTGGCCGGGTTGGAGTTGGCAAGGAACATACCAATTACGACGTCCTCAGCCTGTTGTGCTTCCTCAGCAGAGACATGGTTCATGTTGCCGCGAGCATAGTTCTGCTGTCCACGGTTTCCTTGATTGTCCCCTCCATTCGGTCACGGGTTCTTCTTGGGCACACTGCCTTGTTGTCCAGGACCTCTCCTTGGGCATTGGTTCGCAAAGTGTCCCAGTTCCCCACAAGCAAAGCATGCCCTGTTGCCCACGGCAGCAGGTACGTTGGGACGGGGGTTTTGAGCAGGGGCGCCCATGTTGGGATGGGGCGCAGGAGGCAAGGGCACACGAGGTGCTTGTGCAACGGGTCGTTGCTGTGGTGGCTGACTAGGGCGGTATGCAGGAGTGGTTGATCTATACTGTGGTGTGGCTGGGGGCATGTACTGAGGTCGTACGTTGCTCCCTTCAGGCTGGTATTGCATCTTCCTCTTGCCTTCTCGTTCGATCTCTCTGATCTTGCTTTCGACCACTATAGCCTTGTCAACCAGTTTCTGGAAGCTCACGTAGTCATTGTTGAGGAGTTGAACCTAGATCTCATTGTTCAACCCTCTCATGAACAGGTACTGCTTCCGTTGGTCCGAGTTGACATCTTCGAGGGCGTACCGGGACAGTTGCGTGAACTTGT
This sequence comes from Neostapfia colusana, assembly GCA_030760725.1. Taxonomy (NCBI): domain Eukaryota; kingdom Viridiplantae; phylum Streptophyta; class Magnoliopsida; order Poales; family Poaceae; genus Neostapfia; species Neostapfia colusana. Next base: position 42,561,290 of record JASWHV010000019.1, read on the forward strand.
TGAGATACTCATTCACGTTTTTCTGTCCTTGGCGGAGACCTTAAAACTCCTGTCTCTTGAGCATCATTACACCAGCAGGGATGTAATGAGAGCGGAAACTCTCCTTGAACTCAGTCCAAGTGATTGTCTCCGGGTCGACATGGGCGTTGCTTAGGGCATCTCACCAGTCAGCGGCAGCTCCCATGAGTTGGTGCAACGCAAAGAGAACCTTCTCTCGGTCATTGCACTGCACTATAGCAAGCTTCTTCTCCACGGATTTCAACCAATCGTCGGCCTCCATGGGGTCGTTAGCTTGAGCAAAGGTGGGTGGTCGAGTCCTCATGAACTCTCCCAGTCTGTTGTGAGCGGGCGGTGGGGGTGGCGGTGGTGCCGGAACGGGGTTGTTGTTGTTATTGGCCTGCAACTGACCCAAAGTTTGGATCATAGTTTGCATAAGTTGATTCTGCATGGCCATCAACCGTTCCAGGTTGTTCTCACCAGCTCCGGGGTTAATAGGAACTTCATCGTGGTCATCCTCTTGGTTGTCACGGATGTTCCTTCGGCCGGCGTTTCCTCACCATCTGTGGGAGAGAACGAAATAGAATAGAAGGTTAGAAGGTTAGGTAGATCCCCTCAACCATATGCATCAAGGTGGGTTGGACTATATATATATATATATATATATATATATATATATATATATATATATATATATATTAGCCCATATGAGGATGTGATCAAGTGCCGAAGCATCCCACACCTCTTTCTACTTGTGTGTGGATATGGACAACATTTTGAGACGTCCCACAACTCACACTAAGCACACAATCACAAACAATCATTGCAAGGGCTCACACAACTCCTATTCAAGGATGGTTTCCTATGTCAAGGTAGTTTCAAGGCCAATCTAAGCACCCTAGGTTGCTCCCTATGGTCAGCGTGGCTTAGCTACCAATCTGTGCCTGATACCAATCTGTGATTGTATCTAGGTGTGTAATCTACCCCTATCCGTGGCTTTTGATACCAATCTGTGTTTCCTATTTAGGCGTGTAACCCACTATCAACCGTGGCTCTGATACCAATCTGTGATGCCCTCAATTCTGTGGAAAACCACGGAACCGAGAACTGATGCGTAAGTGGGCCCAGGATGTTTATCACACATACACATATGTTCCACAAACTGAATTCAGAATATATAACTATGAATAACAGAGTTTTTTTACAATGTCTCATAAGTCTTGGACTCATGCTCACAGCGGAAGTCTTTATTGCTATGCAGCGGAAGTCTTTATTCTAATGCAGAAGCAATTTAACTAATGCGGAAGCAATTCTAGGCAGCAATGGATCCATCTCTACTCCATTCCCACAGGCAAGGTTGAGAACAGATCACACGCCTAATGCTCCACTTGATCTTCATAATAGTCTTCTCCTGTTACTGATGATGAAATAATGCAAGTTTGAGTATAATGATGTACTCAGCAAGTGCGGGAAAATATGATATGTAGCTCACAACAAGGTAGGTATAAAAGGCTTATTGCAGAAAGCAAAGTTATTTATCAAAACCATGATAAAACAGTAACTCATCTTTAAGTGAATGTAATCCCAACTTATTTTAAAATACCAATCATACCTCCATTATGCTCATTACCTTCCATGTCACAACCAATCAACCTCATTCTTGCTCACGAATACCTCCTCGTATTCGCTACCATCTCATGAATATCATCTTGTATTCGCTACCATCTCATCTCATAAACAACTTCGTCTCACACCGAGACCAATCTTGTTGCCATGACGCAACAGTCATGCATCCCATCTTATCACCCGGACTCAACAGTCCCGAAAACCAAACCAAAACCAAACCATAACCAGTAAACATATCCAATAACCGTCCCAACTAATCATGGCAGTTGGCCAGGCGCTCGTGACCGTAAGCTCGGCTATCATGATAGTTTTAAGAACTCTGCAGAGTTTGCACCTCTTTACCCACAAGTTTGTGATTTCGTCACCCGTCAGCGACTGCATAACCTCCATTATACCAGTACACAACCGTTAGTGTATGGCCAACAGATCACAAAATAGCCTTTACAAAGGGGTTACTAGATGTATGGACTCACTAAGGTTTCACCGGCAGGCTAGAATCTCCAATTCTCCCACCCACGGGCCCCCTCTTGTGCCATGCAGTTCCCAGGGCAGTCCTCACTCGACTCCCATTCCCTGCGCCTTCCACAGTCCATAACAATCTAGCAACTTACCTAATTACTCAGCTAAGACGCACCCATACTTGGCCTTGTGGTGGCACTGTTATCCTGGCACGTGCACGCATGAACCGGTCCTTAGATCTACGGCAAGTAAACCACCATCTCTTTCTACCTCATTCACAAACCCAGGCTTGCCTAGATCTCCCTTCGATCCATGTTGATTAACAATATCAATTTCTCATTATCATTATGAGTGCAGTTAGCTAGACACATATATCTCGCTTCCCAATCCCATGGACTCAGCGAAGCTTAAAACAAAAACCATACCCGACTCATAAACTTCCCTGGCAACAAGGGTGGTTTAACCAAAACTAGTAAACTCCTATAAAAGGGTTTCCCATCATGTTTGACTCAGCACACACACCTTTTCGCAAAACAAAACAGTTTTTCCCAAAACATAGGATCAATATGGTCAAGGAGCACTTGCCTTGTTCTTGCGGTTCTGGTTGCTCTTGGATCTCGAAACCTTGTTGTTGCAGCTCGTCGTAAACAGCTCCCTGAGCTTGTCCTGCTATACAGGATCGCGCACATACAAGATTCACATCAATCAATATCATGCACAAATTTTAACTAGATGCGATGATGCATATGCATGCTATCCTATGATCAGCTTTATAAGATCGATTTGTACGTGTTCTTGCATGGCTTTATGATGAACAGGGGTGTTCGGATCAGATTTGGACGTGGAGATGACCTTGTCTTTAGATCAACCCGATCAACAAGTGATCTGTCCACGAGAAAGCTTCTGTTCGAAAGGAATCGAAGAACTGATGCAAATAAAACACAACGATGTCATAAGGTCGTATTGGAGACCTACCTTACGTTCTTCTCGGTCTCGGTTCTTCTCAGATCGTTGGGCTCTCTTCTGGCGATCTTCCTCACTGAACTCCGTCGATGGTTTACTCGGCGAGTTGGGGCTAGGGCTCTAAGTCGTTGGCTTAGGAGTTGGAAAAGAAGTCCGTGGTTTCGGCCAAAGGTTCTGGGTTCTATTTATAATCGAGAAGAGAAGAGTCTTAATCTGATTGGACTTCGAATAAGAGTCCTATTCAAATTGTCGTTGAATCTTAACAACTTATCTTTAGTTAATTTGGTGCGATAACATTGTGGAATTCGGGTCGGTTTCACCTCCGTACCGGTATCTCTACGCGTACAGAATCCAAAAACCGCTCCAGAACTCGTTACCTCCTCGGTGATGAGCTCCGGAAGCTCCACGTGTCCATCGGGGCCTGGACTCCCCTTTTTCCGCAGAGACGAGCTCTGGTTGTGCCGCGTGTCAAGCGAGCAAGACCTCCCTCTCCTTCGGAGGTGGGCTCCGCGTGCGCCACGTATCCTGTCAGTCGGGGACCTCCTCTTTATTCGGAGGTGGCTCCGCACACGCCACGTGTCAGTGTCGGACCTTCCCTCTCTCCGGAGGTGGCTCCAGCGCCAGACTTCCTTTCTTCTCAGAGACGAGCTCCGAGGTTAACACGTGTCCAACAGTGACGGACCTCCCGGAGATAAGCTCCGGTGGCGACATGTGTTCAATAGAACCGGACCTCCCGGAGGTGAGCTCCGAGATCGACACGTATCCCGCGCGACCGGTCCTCTAATTTCCATGGTGACTAGCTCCGAAGGTGACATGTGTCCTGCGGAAATGCATTTGCTTCTTCCGCAGAGGCTAGCTCCGGGGGCAACACGTGTCCCACAGGGTCGGACCTCTCCCCCTTTGCGAAGATAGCCTCGAGCCTGCCACGTAGCCAGTTTAGCGGCGGACCTCTTCCCATTTTGCAGGAATGAGCTCCAAACACGCCATGTGGCTAGCGAGCCACGGAAGTTGTCTTCGGCCCTCTCTGTGAACTGGATTCGGCTCGTTTTGGCTATCTTTTGGATATTTTCCTTGTTCCCACTTCTTTTTAAAATGTTTTCTCTACATGAGACATGAATACATGCAGAAACCAGAGATGAGGGTATCACAGGTAGATTGCGACTACATGGCCAAAAGGAAGCACAAAGCCTTTGATGCCATGGTTGAAGCCGCAAAGCACCATGGAATCAAGAAAATCATGAGCTTCAAATATGATTGGAACATTGAGGTGATTGTGCAGTTTTACACCACCGTGTACTTCTCCACCTACGGTGACTGAAAAATCACCTGGATGACTCATGGAGAGCAATACTCAGTCACATATGAGAGGTTTGCTCATACACTTGGCCTTGAGGAGCACCTGGACCATGAGATCATCATATCCGACCTCAAGGCAGTGGATAGAGATCAGCTTGACTACATGTATCCTAGCCATGTTCCCTATGAGGTCGGGCTTGCTAGGAACATCAAGCCATTCTATAGCATCCTCAACCGGATCTTGAGGAGAACTATTGCCCCTAAGGATGGAGATGCAGGGTGATTCAAGGAAACTTAAGGCATCTCCTCCTTTTGATAGATGGTGAAGAGAAGTTCAACCTTGTTGAGCACATCTATGACAACATCTTAAACATCTCTCACACTCCCAACCGCTCATGTGGGTATGCACCATATATCATGTGCTTAATTGAGAAGGTGTCGGGGCTTATCTTCGTCAAGGATGTGACTCATCGACCTCTCCGCCCCCGATTGTGCCAGAACCTTCCAGAAGGAAAAATGCTTAACCTCCTTCCAGCTCAGTGGCTCCTCCTACCTCAGTGACCCCTTCATCACCTCCTCCTCCGCAATTGATGAGCAGATTCTTCAAATGCTTCAACGCACTCTTCGCCTCCTGTCGGCGTGTGGAGGTCCGGACTCGACGCATGGAGAGGCATCAGGAGAAGTACCTCAAGGCTGTGTGCGACAAGCTTGAGGTGCCTATGTCTCCTCCCGAGGAGAGTGATGGAGAGCTCACTCCATATCCAGAGTTCACCGCTGATGAGCTCACCCAGTTCAGGGAAGATCAAAGCTCTTCCAAGGCCATGCCTCCATCCACCGCTGCCGACGAGGGGAAGACGATACGGAGGCCACGGAGAGCGATGAAGATGGAGATGAAGAAGAAGACGATGAAGATGACGAGTAGACTTAGGCGTATCTTCTTCCCCTTTTTCCTTTTTGGTGCCTTGATGCCAAAGGGGGAGAGATGGAAGAGGATGTCTCTTTTATCATCTTTCTAGTCTTGTAATAGATCCTTGGACATGACTATCTCTATGTTTTATGTTTTATGTATTGTGTCCCTCATGTGTAAGACTATGTGTGGATCTTATGCTTATATTTGATGGATCTTGTGCTTATATTTGATCATTGTTTCCCTTTGCTATGCTTTATTGTCTTATCACATTTTTGAGCACAACACGTAGGCACCCCACCATAACATGTGTGTGTATGTCAACTCTCCTCTTTTACTGTTGCATACATCCAGGGGAGTTAAGCATACACACATTTGTTGTCAAAATCAAATTTTTACCTCTTATGTTGAAACTTAATGTGTTGTCATCAATTACCAAAAAGGGGGAAATTGTAAGTGCATCTAGGTATCCCCGTGGGTTTTGGATGATTGATGACGACAATTAAGAGACTAATGAGCTGAGATGATCATAAGCACATGATGTTTCCAAGGTGGACACCTAAACTCTCAAAAAAGAAAAGGATGAAGAACGGCGTCGAATACTCGAAGAGTAGAAATTATGGTTTCATTTGAGTCTTTAGTAGGCTAGCTGTGTAAGAGTGAGAATGTGTGTGTCAAGTGCATTGAGATCATAGAAGAGAGCTCAAAGTGTTAGAAGTGTCGAATCCTTAGTGGAGAGTGCAAGTGAAGTAAACTTGGGTAGGCCGGACTAGTCCGGAAGTCCTACGGCTTAGTCCGTTTTAGGGTGGACTAAGAGTTTCTGACTGAGTTCGGACTTGTCCGTTTTGGGACGTACTAGTCCGTTTCTCTCTTGGTGAAAGTGTTTTTTGACTAGGTCCTGGTATACCAGACTTGTCCGCCGCAGTGGCCGGACTAGTCTGGGCTAGCCAGACTTGTCCGTTTTCAAATGGACCAAGAGTTCCTGTGTGAGTTTGGGCTAGTCCGTTCTGAGGCGGACTAGTCTGTATGGTTGTGAGATGAGAGCTTCCACGGCTAAGTCATGGTGGACCGGACTTGTCCGCCTCAGTGGCCGGACTAGTCCGGGTTCTCCAGACTTGTCCATTCTCACCCGGACAAAGAGTTCCTGTGTGAGTTCGGGCTAGTCCGTTCTAAGGCGGACTAATCCGTATGGTTGTGAGATGAGAGCTCCCACGGCTAAGTCTTGGTGGACCGGACTTGTCCGCCTTAGTGTATGGACTAGTCCGGGTTCAGCAGACTTGTCCGTTCTCACCCGAACAAAGAGTTCCTGTGTGAGATCGGACTAGTCCGTTTTGTGGCGGACTAGTCTGGACTTTGGTTGGTGGCAACGGTTGGATGTCGGAACTTCTACAAAAGGAGATGTCCCGACTTCATTTAGACCCCCCCTGGAACCTTAGCGCCGCCACAGCCATCCTAGAGCCCCCCTAAGCCTTCTCTCTTGCCTACTCACCCTCTAGAACAAATTCTTGAGTGGATTTGGGTGTGTGAGGAGAGGAGAAGGAGGAACTTCACGTGTTGGCTCTTGGAGTTATCTCGTGCACTTGGTGCGAGTCTTTGTGATCTGTTGCTTGTGAGATTCGTGGAGTTTTGTGGACGTGATCAAGTGGGAGCCTCAGATTGTGAGCAGCCCCAAAACCTTGTAAGTTCACTGACACGACCCCAAAGGTCTTGTCGATCCAGGATCACGCTGAGGGGTGCTGCGTTGCACAGCACCTGATAACACACGTCAAAGGTACAAAGCGGAAGCGAAATTTTATTACATAAACAAGTTTATGAACATGTTTACATCAAAATAGTTCCCGTATACACTCACGGGCATAGACTACGCATCAAGTCCACGTTCAGCCCTTGAACGTGTCCTTGCTAGAACACACGCACACTAACTCTGCGTCGTGCATGACTCCCACTCGACGGGGTTCCCCTCCTGGGGTTCCGTCTCCTCTTCGGGAGTCCCTTCCTCATAGAACCCTGCAAAAGCTTCAAACACAAGCAGTGAGCACGAAGGCTCAGCAAGTCTGACCCGTCTCACCTAAACATGGAACTTCTAAATAAGGGGTGGTGGGTTACATGAGGTAAAAATCATTTGCAAGGACTCGCCTAATTAGTAGAACCTTACTTTCAAGTTTTAGCAGCAGGTTGTGGAGAACCTTACGCTAAGGTACATGAGAGAGCCGCAATCAAACAAGAAACGCATTTCTCTCATGTACTTTGCCCAAAGTTGAAATGAACTTTAGTTAGCTCTAAACTACAGCAAGTCATTAGCAATCAAGTCCATCTTTCAATCAGCAACATTTTAACATGTAACTAGTCTGTTCTTTCTACGTCACGGTACAGTGAACAAGTGGTACTCACTGACCGCGAGGGACGGCGATTATAATCGATTTACACCTGCAGGGTTACCCGAACAACCCGTCACGTACGCCCGTACTCGATGTTGCCTACAACAACCATCACGGACGCCGTACGCGACTACCTTTCACCCGTTAGCCAAATGTTGAACCGGTCCAATCATCCCGAGCAAGAGGTCTCTGCACGCGCATCTCAGTGCCGCCAGCCGATTTACACCTCGAGCTCTCAACCTACCCTCTGAACGACCAGCTATGCCTCAACACCCAGCTACCCGAGTTACATCAGTTTCCCGGTTCCCATATAGCCGGTAGGTCTTCGGTACTGTTCGAGCTTGTTCAACAGGCCCGCACACGGCTCGGTCCTCAATCGACACAAGCGGAGCTACAGCACACAGGCCCCAAAGTCCTGCTGCCCTTACCCTCCGCTTGGTCTCATTTTCTTGCCATGTGTTTCATGTGCTATCTCTACCCGAGTCGAGTGCCTCTAGCCTATGCTCGCGAGTAGTTCCAACTACTCGACTTGTACCGAATCCTACACTATCTTAGCATTGCAGTAGCTAACGGGGTTTATAATCCTAAACCCAACCCATGGTTTTATTGGCTATGCAATTGGGTTTCCAAACAAAACTCTAATGCAAGTATTCATGGTACTCAAGTAAATGCTCAAAACAATAAAAATTTGTAAAAAAGGTTAATGCAAACCGGAGCTTGCCTTGCTGCTCTTGGTCGTAGGCTAGCTGTTCCTCCGGAGTAACGAAGTCTAGGACTTTGGGTTCCTCCTCGACCTTAGCGACTACATGATAGAACCAATACATGTATTAATTTAAATGCGGTTGTATTAACTTTTAAACTTGTGAAGTCTATAACTCTTACTAGACAAGCTCAATGACTGTGAAATTTTTACTGTGGCTTGGTTACACCCTAAACAGAGACTTGGTCAAGTCTTAGTTGCAGTAAAGCTCATTTGAGCCCTCCACAATTAATCATGTACTTAACCCTAATTGAAGGCTTTTAGGGTGTTCTAAGGATTTTCATGAAACAAACTATGACTTTATGAAAACTAGATTTTCAGAGGGTTCTAATGGAGTTGGTCTCACTTAATTTGAAGGTTCCTAGCTAAAGCTATGAGCTAAACAATTTCAGAGAAAATTCTGAAAATGTTTCTGAACATTTTCTATTTTCTCTGGAACAGTTTCACTAATCACACCATTAAGTGGATCAAATGAGCTCAAATGGGTCTGAAATTTTTATGGTAGTTCAGGGATATTTTGGTGAACATTCCAGCAAAATTTCAGGATTTTTCTCCAAAGGACTCTCCAGTTAAAATTCCAAACAGTTTAAATTTTGAGGAATTAATTATGGAGAATTAAGGATTTTCATGAAGTGAAACTTGATTTGCTGGAAAGTGCTCAGAGAGCTGAATGCAACAAAATTTGGTTCACTCGATTTGGAGCTTTCTAGCCAAAGTTATGAGGATTTGAAGTTTGAAGGAAATCTGAAAATCGGGTAAAAGTTTAAACTCGCGAGTGGGCCCCGGGGACACGCGTCGCATGCCGAGACGACCGCACACTGCGGCCCACAGGGTCTTTGCACGCCAGCACACCCGATCCCGGCCACACCCCGATCCCGATTTAAAATATCCGTCGCTGACAACTGGGGTCCACCCCCTTCTTCAACCTCGCAACGCCCGCGCTCTGCCGCCGGGGGACTTCACCGGAGAGCTCGCCGCCGGCTTCTGTAAAGCTCCAAACTTCACAATTTTGGCCGCCCCTGCCTACTTTCACTCGGGGAACAGGATTCTGGGGTCAGCTCGTCATGACAACGGCCGGTGCATGGTCGGCCACGAGCCGCCGCCTCGGAAAGATTTCGGCCATGTCGGCTGACTTCCCTAGCACCTTAACTACTCGAGCAACCAGTCGGGAAGCATCAGTGGACCTCAGGGAAGGTCGACATGAGCTTGAGGCAGCTCGGGGAAGGCCCGAAGTAGGTCCTCACCGTGCGCCCGATACCTCCCGCTGGCTCCGCCGTTGGTAAACCTCAAATTACGTCGGTTGCAGAGGTTCTCCGGCCAAAGGTTGTGAAGGCAACTTGTGCGTTACCGTGTCTAGTTTGTGTGAGAGCGGATTGAGGCCCTCTAATCCTTTATAGAGTACGAATTCAACGGAACCGCACCCGAAGGTCGTTCTGCACACACAAAGGGGAAAACTGGAAATTCGCCGCCGGTGAGCAAACACTCGGGCTGTGGCTCGGGGGTGAGCAGCACCGGTCACCAGCGCGTCCAAGGGTGCCTTGGCTCGGGAGTGACAACGCCCTGGTTGGGCTGTCCACGGGAGCCCGAGGTGCGATGGTTTTAAGTCACCGAAGTGATCTTTCGGCATAGTCGATATCAATCGGTTTCAACTGAATTCTAGCAGGGGGGGAAGACGGAGGAAGGTTTCTAGTACCTTGCCATGGCTCTGGAGGGGACAGAGAGGCGGTGATCAATCTTCTCTGATCAGCTCCGAGTGATCGGCAGCGATGGCGCGGTTCTGATGCGAGGAGGCAGCAGAGTTGGCGGTGATCGCTCCGATCAGGGCGGTGGCGTAGATAAGGGGGCTGTGAGGCGGTTCAGCACGTCGGGGCGGCAAGCAGGTGGTGTCCCGGTCGCCTCGTCGCCGTGGCGGCTGCTCAGTCCGGCGCAAGAACCCGAGCTGGGTTTTCAGTCAGTTTGAGTTGGAGTAGTGGCTGACATGTGGGTCACACTTCCAGTTTTAACCTCTGAAATTTACTCCTAATCCCTGTTGTAAACAGTGAGCCCCAAAATACCCCAAGTGATTCAAATTATTCACCCATGAGCCATTTGAATTGAATAGAATTCAAATTGGGTTTGGTTTGAATGAATTTCAGCACAAGTTTAGTTTTGAATTCACATAAAGTTTGAATTTGTCCCACTTAGCTCATGTCAAGATCAACTCCAAATGGAGTGAAAATTGGTGTGTGAGCTCACAAAAATGTGCTGAATAAGAATATGCCTCCCACTTTTAAATTCATGGGATAAAAACAGTTTGAATTTGAATATGGTTTCAAACTGCCCTCTTTCTAGCTATACCCAAAATGACCTCAAAAAGGTTTTGAATTTGGGTGAAACTTGGCATGGACATCCTTAGCAATGTGTATGAGTTTTCATATGTCCAGCCCACCTATATCACATGTGGGAAATACCACTTTTGCAATATGTGAGTTTGTTCTCTAATGAGCATGTTGATGGTGGTTACTTGCTCTTCATTTGTGTTCATCATCTTTCCTCAAATGAGGTGTGTGTGTATGGTGATGAACATTTCAACTATGTGTCAAAAACTGAGGCCCTTACATTCACCCTTGAGATAGTGAAGAACCGGGTTGGCCTTAGTGGCGACTTGGTGAGGAAAGGGTTGTTAAACCCGGTCCTTTGTGGACTCCTCAATAGGGACGTAGATTCCTGAGTGGAATCGAACCTCAGGTAAAAATCTCTGTGTCTTTTCCTGCATTTACCATTCATCGATCGCTAAATTGCTTATAGTTCACTTTGTCTATTTTTGATCATATAGTGTTCCTTGTTACAATCTTGCAATCCATTTCAAAATTCTATCATACCTGTCATATTAGATTGCTAGTTATTTTATCCGCATTTTATTAGGCTAAACTTTGAAGAAAAACCCATAAAATCAAGTTTTAGGTTTTTCCAGCAGGCTGACCGAACTAGTCCGCCCCTGAGCCAGACTAGTCCGGCCCCTGTGTTCTAATCTCGTTTAATTAAGTCATTTCAAAAATAGTAGACTATTCACCCCCCCCCCTCTAGGGAACTATCACCACCACCATGTCCAATAGGGGGCCCTTCGAGGCTGAGATGAGCAGTGACTCCTTCCAGCTCATCGGCATGGCCGAGATGGGCATGATCCCTGTCGTCTTCACTCGCAAGTCGCGGCAAGGGACGCCGATGTTCAACATCCTGTGCTCGGCGACGGGGATGGTGATCCTCTCCTTCATGAGCTTCCAGGAGATCATCTCGCAGCTCATCTGCCACAACCCCGCCTTCGGAACCCCAATCGAGCGCCACGTCGGCAAGCTCTCCCTAACCCTTACAGACACGGATCACCACTCCCACGCCCACTCTGATGAGTCTCGGTGAGAACCCTTCGCTCCCTGTTGTGTTTCGACGCGACCATGTGCTGAAGTATCTATCTAACCCACTAGCGTATTCCCCTTGTTCTAGTGCTCGTCATCGACTCAAGAACCCCGAATGAAGAACCCCATCGTCGACCTCGACGTAGACCAAAGCCCTCGTCGTGTCTACCCACTGCAAGGTCTCCTCCACGCCTTCCTGGGGCTGAGAAAACCCGCTAGGTGAGATTCCGGAGCCCCCCTCTTTTCTGGTCTTTAGCTACACGTAGGATGGATTGTAGACACGGATCCGTAGCTCCGGCGGCGTCTAGGGGCTGCGCCCATGGCGAGCCGCCACTAGGAGCTGGCGCCAGCGGCCGGGATCGGTCAGGGTCTAACCAAACTGTTCAATCTCGCGCCAACGGCCGAGATAAGAACCCCCAGTACCCCTTCGCTGCATAAAAGTCACCGCCGTGCAGATCAAATCCAAGGGCTCACATTTAAACCCTCTTTTTCCACGGTCCACCTTGCACCAAGCCCCTTGGACTTTGCAGACCCTTGCAATTATGCCCCTGATTTTTGGTAGAGTCAACCATGAACAGTAGGATAATTAGGGTTTTTGCTGTAAAATGGTAGTAGACCTGTGGGACCTCCTGAAATTGTTGTTCTGGACCCTGGACCATTTTGTTTTAGCACAAAGGCCCATGTAATAATCTGCTGTAACCTTTCAGCCCCTGTAAACCCCTGTTTTGACATTTTAGCCCTGTTATTTATTGAAAAATACTAATGTAGTCCTTGGATGTTAGTAGAAACACCCATGTAGTAAACTATATTAATGTTTAGCATATGGATTGACCTGGAAATTCGTAGAAACACCTGCAACCCTGCTGGAGAACTTCACAAGACCCCCTAAAACAATCTGAGACTTCATTTCAGCCCTATATGCTTGCTGAAAATGACAGATAAACCCCTAGGCCGTGCTGAATTTACAAAATACACCCTGGAATAGTCTAAAATTGAAATTTAACATTTGGGACATTGCTGTGATTTAGCAGCCAAGCCCATTGTAACTTTTAGATCACCAAAAAGCCCCTGAGAGCATGCTGAATTGCCATTCCAGCCCTTGTGTAGCTGCGGAATTTACAAGAATACCCCTGTTTAGTGCCACACTCACATTTTAGCCTCTAGTCAGTTCTGTTTTTACAAAAATAACCCTATAGCATGCTGATATCATAACTTAAAACCCTATTAGTTGTTTCTTATACATAGAACGCCAACCTAAGAATTTAGGAATGCGTAATAATATGTAAAGTACGTAATGTAATGTCATCTTGCACACCATAAGTTATTTATGACCTAGAAATTGAATAATGAGCAAGCACACGACACATAAGGAGTTCTGCTTGTATGTAATGTAATATCCAAGATTTGTGGTTTTGGAGTCGTTTCTTATTAATTCCCTGGTTATGTTCATTGTGCACGTGATGACATGGATAAAATCAGCCCCGAGCCAACGTTCGACCTGCAAGCCCAAGCGTTTGAAGATCAAGAGTTCGATCCGTGGACTAAGCAACAATATAAGAAAAAGGCAAGTGTCCTTGATCACGTTGTTTCCTATTTAGGAATTCTAGATAGAAATGCATGCATGTTATTAATTTGAATCCCATGCTAGGTTGTTTATTAGAATCTTCCATATTATTCTTTTAGCCTGGGTTTGGGATTAGATAGGGTTTTACTTTATGTCATTTTGAAATGCTTAGCCCTGCCTAGATGATGGGATTGGGAGAAATTTACATTAAAGTTTATTATCATGATTCTTTGAGTTGATGTTGTGGAGATATATGGTATATATATATGTGGGGATGTTGTGACACCCTCATCTCCGGTTTCTACATGTATTCATATTTCATGAAGAGAAAACATTTTAAAAGAAGTGGGAACAGAAAAATTATCAAATAGATAGTCAGTAAGAGCCGAATCCAGTTCACAGAAAACGCCGAAGACAACTTCCGCAGCCCACTGGCCACGTGATGTGTCCGGAGCTCACCCCTGCGAAGTGGGGAGAGGTCCGCCGCTAAAACTGGCTATGTGGCAGGCTCGGGGCTCATCTCCGCAAAGGAGGAGAGGTCCGACCCTGTGGGACACGTGTTGTTCCCGGAACTAGCCTCTGCGGAGGAAGCAAAGGCATTTTTCCACAGGACACATGTCACCTTCAGAGCTAGTCACCACGAAAATCAGAGGACCAGTCGCACGGGGTACGTGTCGATCTCGGAGCTCACCGCCGAGAAGTCCGGTTCTATCGAACACGTGTCGCCACCAGAGATTATCTCCAGGAGGTCCGTCGCTGCAGGACACGTGTTAACCTCGGAGCACGTCTCGAAGGAAAGAAGGAAAGACCGGCACTAACACGTGGCGTGCGCGGAACCATCTCCGAGTAAGAGAGGAGGTATCAACCGCCAGGATACGTGGCACACGCGGAGCTCACCCCCGAAGGAGAAGGGAGGTCTCGTTCGTTTGACACGCGGCACAACCGGAGCTCGTCTCTGCGGAGAAGGAGATACCAGCCCCGGAGGACACGTGGAGCTTCCGAAGCTCATCACCGCAGAGGTAACGAGTTATGGAGCGGTTTTTATGCGTAGGAATACCGGTACGTAAAGGAAACCGACCTGAATTCCACAACGTTACCGCACCAAATCAACTAAAGATAAGATGATAGGATCCAACGACGATCTGAATAAGACTCTTATTCGGGATACAATCAGATTAGGACTCTTCTCTTCCCGATTATAAATAGAACCCAGAACCTCTGGCCAAAACCACAAACTTATTTTCCAACTCCTGAGCCGACGACTTAGAGCACTAGCCTAACCCGCCGAGTAAACCATCGTCGAAGCACGGTAAGGAAGAACGTCGGAGGAAAGCCAACGATCTGAGGAGGACCTCGAGACCGAGAAGAACGTAAGGTGGGACTCCAATACCACCTTACAAAATTGTTGTGTTTTCTTTGCATCTGTTCTTTGATTCCTTTCTAACAGAAGCCTTCTCGTGGACATATCACTTGATGATCAGGTTGATGTAAAGACAAAATCATCGACACGTCCACCTTTGATCCGAATACCCCTGTTCATCATAAAATCCATGCAAGCCATACAAGAACACGTACAAACCGATCTAATAAGACTAATCATAGGATAGCATGCATATGCATCATCGCATCTAGTTTAAGGTTTGTGCATGATATTGATTGCTATGAATCTTGTATGCACGTGATCCTACATAGCAGGACAAGCTCCGGGAGCTGTCTACGACGAGCTGCAGCAACAAGGTTTTGAGATCCAAGAACCACCGGAACCGCAAGAACAAGGCAAGTGCTCCTTGACCATATTGATCCTATGTTTTGGGTGAAACTGTTTTGTTTTGCAAAAAGATGTGTGTGCTGAGTCAAACATGATGGGAAACCCTTTTATAGGAGTTTACTAGTATTGGTTAAACTACCCTTGTCGCCAGGGATGTTTATGAGTCGGGTATGGTTTTTACTTTTATGCTTCGCTGAGTCCATGGGATTGTGAAGCGAGATAGATGTGTCTAGCTAACTGCACTCGTAATGATGATGAGAAACTGATGTTGTTAATGAACATGGATCGGAGGGAGATCTAGGCAAGACTGGGTTTGTGAATGAGGTAGTATGAGATGGTGGTTTACTTGCCGTAGATCTAAGGACCGGTTCATGCATGCACATGCCAGGATAACAGTGCCACCACAAGGCCAAGTATGGGTGCGGCTTAGCTAAGTAATTAGGTAAGTTGGTAGAGTGTTATGGACTGTGGAAGGCACGGGTTATGGGAGTCGAGTGAGGACTGCCCTGGGAACTGCATGGCACAAGAGGAGGCTCGTGGGTGGGAGAATTGGAGATTCTATGTGACGGCCCGGCCCGGGAATCGCAGTGGGTGGTGCCGTGCGATGCGGCACCCAATAGCATGCACGAAAAGACGATAAGAACATAACAACACCATTTTGTTACTCAAGATAATTTCTTTTACAACATAATGTACACACGCAGCGGAAATTTAAATTTGCTGGACAAACTACTCACTCTCGACCCTAACTACGCCGAAGAGAAGTCGTTCAGCCCGTGAACGCTTCCTACTAGCTTCACCAAAGAAAGGCAGCGGCTAGGTTTCCGATGAGTTGAACGAACCGTGAGGTTCGTCGTCTCACCGACCAACCCTCTTCATAGCAGGCATCCTGCTACCTGCAAAAACAACTCAGAAGCAACCGTGAGCACTAAGGCTCAGCAAGACTTACCCGTCACTCCTAAACATGCAACTCTACATGCAGAGGTAGTAAGAAAGTAGGCATAGGAATTTGCAAAATGCATCATGACTAAACTTGATCCTTATATTCAGATTCTTATAGCCTTCATTTTAGTGGTCCTCACGCCTCACAACATCGGAAGTCCACAATCAAACAAGAAACGCTTATCCCGATGTTGCTAGCCTAAGGTGGAAATGAAATTTAGTTGGCTCTATAACTACTTCAGTCAAGGTTCCAATACAGTGATTAATCCACAAACAGCAAGTTAAGAGACTTAGTTTCTCTTTTTACTAAGTCACGGCGCAGTGGGCAAGTATGCTCAATCCTCTTCCGCGAGCGACGGTGATTCGAATCAATAACAACCCGGAATACACGACACATACACCCGCCTCGAAAGACTCTCTCAAGAGCTCTTCCTTACATTGTATGCAGCAACCTTTCACACGACACCCCGACATAGAAAAAACGCTTCGCGCCGAGCAGGATGGTCCTCTACGCGGACACGTCGAAGTTGCCCGCTAAAGGATTTACACCTCCCGCCTTCTCAACGCCATTCCCACGCGAAGGATGAGTTTCTATATCACGGTCCATCATGTTACATCGGTTTCATGGGTCCCATACCCCACTATATATCCGGTACAGCTCAATCTTGTCCAGCAGGGCCGCATACATACGGTCCTTAACCGACACGGACGGGGCTACAACCAACCTCCACATTTGCCTTACCATCCCGGTCCAGGCCAAATGTGGTCTCAAGCATTGTCACACCCATCGCAGGTCGAGACCAACCTTGAGCGCTCCATCCTACAGGAACATCCCCGTCCCCATCTCATATTCATGAGGGTGCTCTTATCATTTATCTCTCGCGAGTAACTCCCTTACTCGAACTTTCTCGCGAGTAGCTTTTTACTACTCGACTTCTACCGAGCTAGCTACAACATTAGCCTAGCATCTACAACGTGGCAAAGCCTACACTAAACCTTCTAATCAGGGATGTAATAGTCATGCAAGTGGGTTTCAATCATCCTAGACATAATGCACTCAAGTCTAATAAACATGATGTGAAGTAAAGTAAAACTTAAAACGGTAACGATATGCAAACCGGGGCTTGCCTTGCTCAACGGTTTTGTTAGAAGCTAGGAGTTAGTCTTCCTCCGGAGAATCCGCCAAACTCGTCCCGAGATGGAGATCCTCGCTGTAGAGTCGAGTCCTCGTCGAACGTCGGCGTCACGTGAGCTATTAAGATGATGTATGCACATGTATTCACAAGCAATTTAGAAAATGATTCAAAACTGTTGTTGTACAAGTTAACTCATGCATAAGAGAGATAAACAACAGCAAGGTTTCTGTTGTTGGATCTACAACCTTAGAGATGATGAAAGCCAGGGTGAAAAGAGATACTAATAATCACCATGTGATTAAGTCCATTATATGAACACTTAAACCTAAAAGATGGTAGCTCAAGTTCCAGAGGTCCAATGAAGCTGAGAATTTAACCACAGCCTCTATGGAAGGTATTCAGACAGTGTGCAAAAATTGAGCTCATTAAATGGCTTCATGTGAGCACAACAAATCCTTATGTGGTTTTCACTAATCTGCCTTTACCCCCTAGATATTAAGCTTTCCTATGCTGAAAAGTAGACTTTTTGTGAAGTACAAAATGTCCTGAGTCCATAGGAATTGGTTTTACCATTTTTGGAGTTTCCTACATGGAGATATGGATTTTTCAAAGAATGGTGAAAAGCTGAAATTGTCTCTGTTTATTTTCCTATTTTTCAGAGACATAAGGAATGAACACATTATTTGACCAAGAAAATTAGGTCCAATGCCTCTGAAATTTTTACTGGAGTTCAAGGAATTTTGGAAGAATATCCTGTCAAAATTTGGGAATTTTCCAATAAACAGAACTCCTGTAAAAATCCAGACAAGATTGTTTTTAAATGAATTAATGAGCCAAATCCAGGGATTTTCATAAGCATTGGCCTGCACCCCTGCATAGTACTCTTTGAGAGGAATCCAACAAAATTTGTTTCACAATTTTTGGACACTCCTACACAATGTTATGGCTCTCCAAAGTTTGAACTAAAGTGGGAAAATCTGGAAAATGTTTAAATGCTGACAGTGGGTCCCACCTGTCATCCCTAACCTCCAGCCACGCGCCAAAACAGAGCAGTGGCGGCTGCCTCCGGTGAGGTCGCCGGAAATGAGCTTCCCGGCCACCTCCGGACCCCCTGCTGGCCGCCCCCCCCATTTTCCACCCTGCTGAACTCATTGGTGAGGTCCCCGGCGGCTGAAACTCGCCGGAAAGCAGTGCGCACCGGCCACAACTAACCCTAGAACTCCGGTGAGGTCGTGTGCAGTTATTTCTCCACTAAAAGATCGTTTCTTGGGCTCTATAGCACCGTGGGGGATCCCTCATCACCGGCATGAGCTCAAATCTGCCCAAAAATGGCTGCAAATAGGGACTCATCGGCGACCTAGGGCAAAATTCGGTGCCAGCCCGAAATTCTCAAAGAACAGCCCCTATTCTTGATGATTTTCGATGGTTTTTGATCCTAGAGGGGCGTTGGAGAGTCTAGAACATGTTTCCAGCTCGGCACAAGTGATAGTGGACTGAACACGATGAATTTTGAAGAATTGTGGGACTCGGTTCTATGAATACAGTTGTAGTAAACACAGAAATTCTTGCTCTGTAGTGCACGAAAAAGGGAGGGGTTTTCACCGGAGTGTAGAGCAGTCTGGGGCGCCACTTTTTCGTGTAGAACGCCGGGCACGAGG
The DNA here is from genome assembly GCA_030760725.1 of Neostapfia colusana. Classification (NCBI taxonomy): domain Eukaryota; kingdom Viridiplantae; phylum Streptophyta; class Magnoliopsida; order Poales; family Poaceae; genus Neostapfia; species Neostapfia colusana. The sequence goes on from JASWHV010000019.1 coordinate 42,580,136, forward strand.
ATGACTGTACAGCTCGGTTGCTGGAGAACAGAGGAGCACACGGGCAGCTGTGTTCTTCACCGGGCACTCCACCGAAGCTGAGGCAGAACAGGGAGAAGGCAAAGTGGCTCTGTTTCTCTTCTGTGCAGAGATCAGGCCGGCTAAAAGATCAAGTGAGCAGGAGCTGGTGCTGGCAAGGAACCTCCCCGAGCTGCTGTCGCACGTGCTCACCCGTGACTGAGTCGGTTCACTCCAGTGTGTGTATGACATGTGGGGTCCACACCCCCTCTCACTCTTATCCTCCCCCAATTCGGTTTAAAATAGCAAATGAGCTCCAAATTTGATAAAATTTGGAGGATAGGCCAAAAGAAATATGAGGAACTCAAATCTGAAATCAGATTTTGAAATTGAGTTTGTTTGGTTCAAAATTCAAATTTAAGTTTGAATTTGAACGTGCCCTCATTTAATCCTCGGAATAAATAGCAAATGATCCCCACAATTATTCCAATTTGGACCAGAAGCTCCTTAATACCTAGAAATTGCAATGGTTAATTCATTTGCAAGTATTTGGAAATCTGAATATGATTCCTTTTAAAAGGTTCAAAATTGTGTTTAAATTTCCCCCACTCTCCTCATAGAGAAGGTGCACATGAGTTAGAGTTTTGGGAGCGAAGTTCTTTCCCCTAGGTTAACATGTGTTGAGCATGGGCTAGAGAAAAATTTTTAACTCCCTCACATGTTCATTTATGTGTTCATCATTTCATGTGACACAATTATAGTCTTTTGTTGCCTTAACTTTGTTTTATGAGCTGACATCAAACTTTACAAAAGTTAGGGCTGTTACATTCCTCCCCCATTAAAAGAATCTCGTCCCGAGATTACAAAAAGAAAGAACAAGGGAGAGTGACTACTGGACATATGGTACAAACAAGTCGGGAAAATTTAAACGGAGAAATTCCTCGCTTTCCCACGTGGCTTCATCAGCGGTGTGGTTGCTCCACAAGACTTTGTAAAATCGCAATGTCCGATTCCTTGTGGCGCGAGTCTTCTCGTCAATAATCTGTATCGGATACTCAAAATAGGTGAGATCCGGTTGAAGATCCTCAATGTTCTCCATATGAACTGCGGTTGGGTACTTAAGACATTTTCGCAGTTGAGAGACATGGAAAACATTGTGAATACCCGAAAGTGACGTCGGTAGCTCCAGACGATAGGCCACGGGTCCGCATATATCAGTGACAGCAAACGGCCCGATGAATCGCGGAGCAAGCTTTCCCTTCACTCCGAAACGATGAACCCCTTTCATCGGAGAGACACGAAGGTAAACGTGGTCCCCGATGTCGAAGTGAAGAGGTCGACGTCGTTTGTCTGCATAACTCTTCTGCCGAGATTGAGCAGCCTTTAAATTGGCTTGAATCACTCGCACTCGTTCCTCGGCTTCATTCACCAGATCAATCCCGTAGACCACTCTCTCGCCGGACTCACACCAATTTAGTGGTGTGCGGCACTTCCGGCCATAAAGAGCTTCGTACGGGGCCATCTTGATGCTGGATTGATAACCGTTATTATATGAGAATTCTGCTAACGGTAGATGGTCATCCCAATTCTTCCCATGATTGATGACACATGCCCGTAGCATATCCTCCAGAATCTGATTTATCCTCTCCGTTTGACCATCAGTTTGCGGATGATACGCTGAACTCCGAATTAACTTGGTTCCCAAGGAAGCATGCAGTTGCTCCCAAAATCTGGATACGAACAACGCACCCCGATCAGACACGATGGTGCGGGGAACCCCGTGTAAACACACGATTCTTGATATGAACAGCTCCGCATACTTCTTCGCCACATATCTTGTATGGACTGGAATAAAATGTGCTGTCTTGGTCAAACGATCGACGATTACCCAAATAGAATCATGCTTGTTGCTGGTCATGGGTAAACCGACGATGAAGTCCATGCTTATGTCTTCCCACTTCCATGCTGGAACCTTCAGCGGTTGAAGTGGTCCGGCTTTCCTCATATGGTCGGCTTTAACCCGCCGACACGTATCACACTCGGATACGTACTTCGCAATCTCTCTTTTCATCCGTGTCCACCAGAACTTAGATTTCAAGTCCTGGTACATTTTATTGCTTCCTGGATGAATGGAGTACTTGGATAAATGTGCTTCATCCAGTATCTTCCTCCGCAATTTCATATTCCGGGGTACAACTATGCGGTTGTTAAACCATAGAGTACCCTCTTCATCCTTGCGGAACATCTTCAATTCACCGCTGTCCACTCTCCTCCGGATATGAGACATACCTCTGTCTCTCTTCTGAGCCTCTACAATCTCATCTCGGATTGTAGGAATAAGAGCGAGGTTGAACAGCGATCCGTAGGGAACTAAGCGCAGGCTTGGTTCTCCTTCTTCATGTGCAGCCATGGCTAAATGGTGAACGTGGGCTTTCCGACTAAGTGCGTGGGCAACCACGTTCGCTTTGCCCGGATGGTAATGAATTTCAAGTTCATAGTCCTTGATCAATTCGAGCCATCTTCGCTGCCTGATATTCAGTTCCTTCTGTGTGAAGATGTACTTCAAGCTTTTGTGGTCAGTGTAGAGATGTACTAGATTGCCTAGTAGATAATGTCTCCACATTTTCAATGCTAAGACCACTGCAGCTAGTTCAAGGTCGTGCGTCGGGTAATTCTGCTCATGACCCCTGAGTTGTCGGGATCCATACGCGATCACACGTCCTTCTTGCATCAACACACAACCCAAACCAATGCCGGATGCATCACAATAAACATCAAACGGCTTCGTAGTGTCCGGCTGGGCCAAAACTGGAGCTGTAGTGAGATACTTCACTAAAGTTTGAAAAGCTTGTTCGCATGAATTGCTCCAATCATACTTGGTGCTTTTCTTCAACAGCTCCGTCATAGGTTTAGCGACTTTGGAGAAGTTTGGAATGAATCTCCGGTAGTAACCCGCTAAACCTAGGAAACTCCTCACTTCATGAACAGATGTTGGAGATTTCCAATTCAGCACTTGCTCGATTTTACTTGGGTCCACAGCGATGCCTTCCGCTGAAATAATATGCCCAAGAAACGGCACTTTGCTGATCCAAAACTCACATTTACTGAACTTTGCATATAGCTTGTGGTCCCTCAAGCGTTGGAGTACAATACGCAAATGTTCAGCATGTTCTTCTTCTGACTTTGAATAGACCAAAATGTCGTCGATGAAAACCACGACGAACTTGTCTAACTCCGGCATGAACACAGAGTTCATGAGATACATAAAATGAGCCGGAGCATTGGTCAATCCAAAGGACATGACAAGATATTCATAAAGACCATATCTTGTTGAGAACGCCGTCTTAGGTACATCTTCTGCCCGGATCTTTATCTGGTGATACCCGGACCGAAGATCCATCTTGGAAAATACCTTAGCACCCACTGGTTGATCGAACAAAATGTCAATGCGCGGTAGTGGATACTTATTCTTGATAGTGACAGCATTCAGTGGATGATAATCTACGCATAGTCTCAAAGTCTCGTCCTTCTTCTTCACGAAGAGTGCGGAACAGCCCCAAGGTGATGAACTTGGGCGTATAAAACCTTTGTCCATGAGGTCATTAAGCTGCTCCTTCAATTCTGCTAGCTCCTTCGGTGCCATTTTGTATGGTCGCCGAGAAATAGGTGTTGTTCCCGGTGCTAGTTCAATCTTGAACTCTACATCACGTTCGGGTGGCATGCCCGGCAAGTCTTCGGGAAACACATCTGGATATTCACATACTACTGGAATATCCTCAATTTTAGGAGCTTCAATCTGATGCACTGCTGCAACTTGTTGTGATGGATCCACAAGATTCAATGTGTTGCAACCGTGTATTGGGGAATTCAGTTGGACAGTTCGAGAGCTGATGTCAAAGATAGCTCCATAATGTGTCAACCATGACATCCCCAAGATAATATCAATCCTTTGGCCTTTGAGTATGATAAGGCTCGCAGGATAGATGTTTCCACCCAAACATAACGGTGCCCAAGAGACCATCTCATCTGTTGATATCTTGCCTCCGGGTGAGCTGATATGAAACGGATGCTTAACTGTGCTAAATGGAAGATTATTCTTCAGCACATAGTCTCTGCTAATAAAATTGTGGGTGGCTCCGGAATCAAACAACACGAAAGTGGGCTGTTCATGTAAAGTGAACATGCCCGCTAAAACTGGTTCGCCTTTAGCAATGTCCTCACTAGCAGTATAATTAACCCTGCCAGCTTTTGAAAGATTCTTCTTTGAAGGTTTATGATGCTGATCTGAGCATTGACGAGACAACACATAAGTGTGGCTCTGCTCAGCTCCATGAGGGTTTCGTGTTGTAGAAATCTTCAGCTCTCTACTAACACGAGGTGGAGATAATTCGTGCGTAGCTGGTTGTGGTAGGGTTGCACGAATAATTTCTGCCCGCTGTTGTTGAGGTGGAGGCTCATAAGTGATCAACTCCAGCCGTGGTTGTGAGAGTTGCACCACAGGCTGAATTTGTTGCCTAACTGGCGAGTGATACCGCACTCGATAGTTCGGATGAACCTCGATGTCACTGTCCGGCGGTATACTTCTTTTCAGTTCCACTTCGCAACGAAGATGCATGTCTTCCTTAATGATAGCGGCATTTACCAACTCATTGTAAATACCGTTATTGAACAAGGTCACTTGTTCCCTAAGTTCGACATTCAAACCTCGGAAGAAATACTCGCACTTCAACGCTTCTGAGTCAACCATATGAGTTGCGTATTGCATCAAGTCTTCAAACTCCTTGAAGTACTCGTACGCACTCCTTTCTCCTTGCTTTAATTCCAGAAAGTCTTGATACTTTGTTCGTAGAATTCCCGAACAAACGTGACGTGCCCGGAAAACATCCCGGAATTCATCCCACGTCACTCGATGACCTTCAGGAAGAGTAGCGATGTACTCCGCCCACCAAGCCCCAGCAGCTCCGTGGAGTTGTTGAGCGGCAAATAGAGTCTTCTGATATTCATCGCACTCAAGCGTATCGAACTTGGCTTCAATACATTGGAGCCAATGAGCCGACTCCAACGGTTCTTTCGCTTCCCAGAAAACCGGTGGTTGTCTTGCTAGAAAATCCAGATAAGTGCTGGGCGGAGGATTTTGCTGTAGTGTCTCCTGTCGTATGCTTTGTCGCACCAACAGATCCAGAGACTCAGCCATCTTTGCCAAGATTTCCGCCAATCCGGTTGATGATGTCGGCACTTCTTGTCGTGGCTTATTACTTTCGCCGTGACTCGACTCACCAACCTCACTCCTGGAATGAGCATGATCCATGCTGCAAGAGTGAGCAATTTACGGTTAAAATTCAAAGTTTAAACTCAACTTGAATTGAAAACGTAACCGTAAAAGCATCACATCAATATTGCAGCATTACACAAGCTAACTAGGGTTCGACAATACTGAAATCTATCAAATGTGAGCAAGTTTGTCCAAACCCTTAATTCCAACAGTAGGACAAACTGAAAAATAACTCAAGAATATGTTACGGAGCTTAGAGAAGTGTAAAACATCCCTGTCCACAACAAGTCCCAAGCTAAATGGCAATAAGCACTACTCTATTCAGAATGACCAACTGGTCTTAATCCCAGAATTTGAATATGAAGATGGCAACTTCATGTCTCAAGTTGCATATTAAAGTTATAGTTAACTTCAATATCTTTCCAACGAGTATTCATTTGCCTTCATATAAGTTCTGGATCAAAAGTTGTGATATTTCAAAGTTAACAAAAATCTGGAACAATTTTGACAGCACCTCCTTTGAAAGTGGCTGTTTTGTCCGCAAGATTTCATCACTTTAAACTCCAAATCTGGAGAAACTTTGAACTACAAAGTCATATCATATAACAAAAGCTTTCCCACGGTGTCTGACTTGACCCTTAGAAATTTTTCTACAGAATGTTATGGTCGAAGTACAGAAATTTCCAGAGAGCAATTTGTGCCTGCCCTTTTTTTGGACAGTTCACACTCATCTGAGAATATCATCCATTTGGAGGGTGATTCTGGTCTGGAGTTCTACTGAAGAGTTGTAGAATACTTCAATAGCTTTCCAGAAATGTATCACTCACCTCCATTGGTTCAACCAAACAAAAATTATGCCCTGTTCAACTTCAGCAAAGATTCTGCCGGAAACAGGGGAGGTTTATTCCTAAGTCTTTGTGAAGAAATCTATACTCCCAATTGACTCTTAGTTCAATATAGGAGTTCATCACCCCCTAATAGAATCCTAGACCCCAGATTTACTCTTTTTCTTTTCAAACCTTCATTTTCATGCAGTTCAAAACACATCACGGTACTACGTTGCCTCACCAAATTAAAATCCTAACTGGCTTTATACCAGCTTATACGTCTCAAGTGGTGGCACTAAAACGATCACTCACAAACGTTTTCTACACGACATGTTCTAACGTGGTTAAGGTACCTGCAGAAAATCACTCAATAATGATGCACACATTGGTTTATCATTTCAGGCAGGTCCATATCATAGTAAAAACATACGCCCCGTATCATTGCCATACGGGCCGTGCTTGAGTCAAGCCACGTCTCAAGGTACATGATCGGGTTATTCACCACCCGACGGGGGCTCCACACCTTTGTACTAAAGCACACCGGTGGAACAGCGCTTTCGTAAGCCTCATAGGACATGAAGAGTCCTAGAGAACATACTTCGTGTTACAAACCACACGATGGGGTCTCCTCCTCTTGCCCCTGGGTTTGCGCACTGGAGGCTAGTGCCATTCATATGTCTCTAAGACATGAAGAGTCTTAGAAAATATATTCACTTCCTGTCCATTGCTGAACGGGACATCCCACACTACTTTCCTCGTATGGGTGAGCTAACCGAAATTGATCCGCTTTCGGTGGCGTTCCTTACCATTCTTACCTCCACGTAGGTGCGTCGTTACTGAATGGAAATACTGAAGAGTAACACACTGTTAGCTTGCCACCTTAAGTAACTATGCTAATAATACTCCTTATGTGGGCATACTATACGTTCCTCACTCGTATACTCCTAAGTTTTCAAAAATAGACCCTTTTCATGCGTGCTATTCCCAATGCGGCTCTGATACCACGTCTGTGAGGGCCCGGCCCGGGAATCGCAGTGGGTGGTGCCGTGCGATGCGGCACCCAATAGCATGCACGAAAAGACGATAAGAACATAACAACACCATTTTGTTACTCAAGATAATTTCTTTTACAACATAATGTACACACGCAGCGGAAATTTAAATTTGCTGGACAAACTACTCACTCTCGACCCTAACTACGCCAAAGAGAAGTCGTTCAGCCCGTGAACGCTTCCTACTAGCTTCACCAAAGAAAGGCAGCGGCTAGGTTTCCGATGAGTTGAACGAACCGTGAGGTTCGTCGTCTCACCGACCAACCCTCTTCATAGCAGGCATCCTGCTACCTGCAAAAACAACTCAGAAGCAACCGTGAGCACTAAGGCTCAGCAAGACTTACCCGTCACTCCTAAACATGCAACTCTACATGCAGAGGTAGTAAGAAAGTAGGCATAGGAATTTGCAAAATGCATCATGACTAAACTTGATCCTTATATTCAGATTCTTATAGCCTTCATTTTAGTGGTCCTCACGCCTCACAACATCGGAAGTCCACAATCAAACAAGAAACGCTTATCCCGATGTTGCTAGCCTAAGGTGGAAATGAAATTTAGTTGGCTCTATAACTACTTCAGTCAAGGTTCCAATACAGTGATTAATCCACAAACAGCAAGTTAAGAGACTTAGTTTCTCTTTTTACTAAGTCACGGCGCAGTGGGCAAGTATGCTCAATCCTCTTCCGCGAGCGACGGTGATTCGAATCAATAACAACCCGGAATACACGACACATACACCCGCCTCGAAAGACTCTCTCAAGAGCTCTTCCTTACGTTGTATGCAGCAACCTTTCACACGACACCCCGACATAGAAAAAATGCTTCGCGCCGAGCAGGATGGTCCTCTACGCGGACACGTCGAAGTTGCCCGCTAAAGGATTTACACCTCCCGCCTTCTCAACGCCATTCCCACGCGAAGGATGAGTTTCTATATCACGGTCCATCATGTTACATCGGTTTCATGGGTCCCATACCCCACTATATATCCGGTACAGCTCAATCTTGTCCAGCAGGGCCGCATACATACGGTCCTTAACCGACACGGACGGGGCTACAACCAACCTCCACATTTGCCTTACCATCCCGGTCCAGGCCAAATGTGGTCTCAAGCATTGTCACACCCATCGCAGGTCGAGACCAACCTTGAGCGCTCCATCCTACAGGAACATCCCCGTCCCCATCTCATATTCATGAGGGTGCTCTTATCATTTATCTCTCGCGAGTAACTCCCTTACTCGAACTTTCTCGCGAGTAGCTTTTTACTACTCGACTTCTACCGAGCTAGCTACAACATTAGCCTAGCATCTACAACGTGGCAAAGCCTACACTAAACCTTCTAATCAGGGATGTAATAGTCATGCAAGTGGGTTTCAATCATCCTAGACATAATGCACTCAAGTCTAATAAACATGATGTGAAGTAAAGTAAAACTTAAAACGGTAACGATATGCAAACCGGGGCTTGCCTTGCTCAACGGTTTTGTTAGAAGCTAGGAGTTAGTCTTCCTCCGGAGAATCCGCCAAACTCGTCCCGAGATGGAGATCCTCGCTGTAGAGTCGAGTCCTCGTCGAACGTCGACGTCACGTGAGCTATTAAGATGATGTATGCACATGTATTCACAAGCAATTTAGAAAATGATTCAAAACTGTTGTTGTACAAGTTAACTCACGCATAAGAGAGATAAACAACAGCAAGGTTTCTGTTGTTGGATCTACAACCTTAGAGATGATGAAAGCTAGGGTGAAAAGAGATACTAATAATCACCATGTGATTAAGTCCATTATATGAACACTTAAACCTAAAAGATGGTAGCTCAAGTTCCAGAGGTCCAATGAAACTGAGAATTTAACCACAGCCTCTATGGAAGGTATTCAGGCAGTGTGCAAAAATTGAGCTCATGAAATGGCTTCATGTGAGCACAACAAATCCTTATGTGGTTTTCACTAATCTGCCTTTACCCCCTAGATATTAAGCTTTCCTATGCTGAAAAGTAGACTTTTTGTGAAGTACAAAATGTCCTGAGTCCATAGGAATTGGTTTTACCATTTTTGGAGTTTCCTACATGGAGATATGGATTTTTCAAAGAATGGTGAAAAGCTGAAATTGTCTCTGTTTATTTTCCTATTTTTCAGAGACATAAGGAATGAACACATTATTTGACCAAGAAAATTAGGTCCAATGCCTCTGAAATTTTTACTGGAGTTCAAGGAATTTTGGAAGAATGTCCTGTCAAAATTTGGGAATTTTCCAATAAACAGAACTCCTGTAAAAATCCAGACAAGATTGTTTTTAAATGAATTAATGAGCCAAATCCAGGGATTTTCATAAACATTGGCCTGCACCACTGCATAGTACGCTTTGAGAGGAATCCAAAAAAATTTGTTTCACAATTTTTGGACACTCCTACACAAAGTTATGGCTCTCCAAAGTTTGAACTAAAGTGGGAAAATCTGGAAAATGTTTAAATGCTGACAGTGGGTCCCACCTGTCATCCCTAACCTCCAGCCACGCGCCAAAACAGAGCAGTGGCGGCTGCCTCCGGTGAGGTCGCCGGAAATGAGCTTCCCGGCCACCTCCGGACCCCCTGCTAGCCGCCCCCCCATTTTCCACCCTGCTGAACTCATTGGTGAGGTCCCCGGCGGCTGAAACTCGCCGGAAAGCAGTGCGCACCGGCCACAGCTAACCCTAGAACTCCGGCGAGGTCGTGTGCAGTTATTTCTCCACTAAAAGATCGGTTCTTGGGCTCTATAGCACCGTGGGGGATCCCTCATCACCGGCATGAGCTCAAATCTGCCCAAAAATGGCTGCAAATAGGGACTCATCGGCGACCTAGGGCAAAATTCGGTGCCAGCCCGAAATTCTCAAAGAACAGCCCCTATTCTTGATGATTTTCGATGGTTTTTGATCCTAGAGGGGCGTTGGAGAGTCTAGAACATGTTTCCAGCTCGGCACAAGTGATAGTGGACTGAACACGACGAATTTTGAAGAATTGTGGGACTCGGTTCTATGAATACAGTTGTAGTAAACACAGAAATTCTTGCTCTGTAGTGCACGAAAAAGGGAGGGGTTTTCACCGGAGTGTAGAGCAGTCTGGGGCGCCACTTTTTCGTGTAGAACGTCGGGCACGAGGATGACCGTAGAGCTCGGTTGCTGGAGAACAGAGGAGCACACGGGCAGCTGTGTTCTTCACCGGGCACTCCACCGAAGCTGAGGCAGAACAGGGAGAAGGCAAAGTGGCTCTGTTTCTCTTCTGTGCAGAGATCAGGCCGGCTAAAAGATCAAGTGAGCAGGAGCTGGTGCTGGCAAGGAACCTCCCCGAGCTGCTGTCGCACGTGCTCACCCGTGACTGAGTCGGTTCACTCCAGTGTGTGTATGACATGTGGGGTCCACACCCCCTCTCACTCTTATCCTCCCCCAATTCGGTTTAAAATAGCAAATGAGCTCCAAATTTGATAAAATTTGGAGGATAGGCCAAAAGAAATATGAGGAACTCAAATATGAAATCAGATTTTGAAATTGAGTTTGTTTGGTTCAAAATTCAAATTTAAGTTTGAATTTGAACGTGCCCTCATTTAATCCTCGGAATAAATAGCAAATGATCCCCACAATTATTCCAATTTGGACCAGAAGCTCCTTAATACCTAGAAATTGCAATGGTGAATTCATTTGCAAGTATTTGGAAATCTGAATATGATTCCTTTTAAAAGGTTCAAAATTGTGTTTAAATTTCCCCCACTCTCCTCATAGAGAAGGTGCACATGAGTTAGAGTTTTGGGAGCGAAGTTCTTTCCCCTAGGTTAACATGTGTTGAGCATGGGCTAGAGAAAAATTTTTAACTCCCTCACATGTTCATTTATGTGTTCATCATTTCATGTGACACAATTATAGTCTTTTGTTGCCTTAACTTTGTTTTATGAGCTGACATCAAACTTTACAAAAGTTAGGGCTGTTACATTCTAGCCTGCCGGTGAAACCTTAGTGAGTCCATACATCTAGTAGCCCCTTTGTAAAGGCTATTTTGTGATCTCCGGACCATACACCGACGGTTGTGTACTGGTATAATGGAGGTTCTGCAGTCACCAACGGTTGACAAAATCACAAACTTGTGGGTAAAGAGGTGTAAACTCTGCAGAGTTCTAAAACTATCATGATAGCCGAGCTTACGGTCACGAGCGCCTGGCCAACTGCCATGATTAGTTGGGATGGTTATTGGGAGGGTTATTGGGATGGTTCTTGGTTATGGTTATTGATTTTGGTTATGGTTTGGTTTTGGGACTGTTGAGTCCGGGTGTCAAGATGGTTGCATGACTGTTGAGTGATGACAACGAGATTGGTCTCAGTGTGAGACGAAGTTGTTATGAGATAAGATGGTAGCGAATACGAGAAGGTATTCGTGAGATGGTAGCGAATACGAGGAGGTATTCATGAGTAAGGATGAAGTTGGTTAATGTTCGGGAGGAACATGGCAAGTGATGGAGGTATGTTGGTAATTTCATACATGCTGGGATTACATTCATCTAAAGTTAAGTTGTTGTTTTATCATGGTTTTATAAATCTGCTTTTCTGCAAATGAGCCTTTATTACCTACCTTGTTATGAGCTACATATCGTGTTTTTCCCGCACTTGCTGAGTACATTATTGTACTCAAACTTGCATTATTACTTCATCATCAACAACAAGGGAAGACTACTATGAAGACCAAATGGAGCATTAGGCGTGTGATTGTTCTCAACCTTGCCTGTGGGAATGGAATAAAGATGGAGTCATCGCTGCTTAGATTTGCTTCCACCTTAGTTACATTGCTTCCGCATTAGAATAAAGACTTCCGCTGCATAGAAATAAAGACTTTCGCTGTGAGCATGAGTCCAAGACTCATGAGATATTGTAATAAACTCTGTTATTCGTGGTAATATATATATATTCTGAATTCAGTTTGTGGATCACATGTGTATGTGTAGGGAACATCCTGGGCACACATATACATTAGTTCTCGGTTCCGTGGTTTTTCACAGAATTGAGGGCGTCACAGATTGGTATCATAGCCACGGGTTGACAGTAGGTTACACGCCTAGATAGAAACCTCATATTGATATTAGAGCCACGGGTTAACAGTAGGTTACACGCCTAAATAGGAATTAGACACAGATTGGTAGTTAAGTCACGCTGACCAAAGAAAGCACCCTAGGACGCTTAGATTGGCTTTAAAACTACCTTGGCATAGGAAACCCGCCTTGAATAGGAGTTGTATGAGCCCGTGCAATGATTGTTTGCGATTGAGTGCTTAGTGTGAGTTGTGGGACGTCTCCAAACGTTGTCCATACCCACGCGTAGGTAGAAAGAGGTGTGAAATGTTTCGGCACTTGCTCATATCCTCATATGGGCTAATATATATATATATATATATATATATATATATATATATATATATATATAGTCCAACTCACCTTGATGCATATAGTTGAAGGGACCTACCTAACCTTCTAACCTTCTATTCTATTTCGTCCTCTCTCACAGATGGTGAGGGGAAATGCCGGCCGAAGGAACATCCAAGAGGATGACCATGATGAAGTTCCTGCTAACCCCGGAGCTGGTGAAAATCACCTGGAACGGTTGCTGGCCCATGCAAAACCAGCTTATGCAAACCATGATCCAAACTTTGGGTCAGTTGCAGGCCAACCACAACCCTGTTCCGGCACCACCGCCACCACCACCGCCGGCTCATAACAGGCTGGGAGAGTTCATGAGGACTCGACCACCCACCTTTGCTCAAGCCAACGACCCCATGGAGGCCGACGACTGGTTGAAATCCATGGAGAAGAAGCTTTCCATTGTTCAGTGCAATGACCGAGAGAAGGTTCTCTTCGCGTCGCACCAACTTACGGGAGTCGCTGCTGACTGGTGGGATGCCCTAAGCAACACTCATGCCGACCCGGAGACAATCACTTGGACTGAGTTCAAGGAGAGTTTCCGCTCTCATTACATCCCTACTGGTGTAATGATGCTCAAGAGGCAGGAGTTCGAAGGTCTCCGCCAAGGATAGAAAAGTGTGAATATCTCAACAAGTTCATACAACTGTCCCGGTATGCCCCCGAAAATGTCAACTCAGACCAGAGGAAGAAGTACCTGTTCATGAGAGGGTTGAACAATGAGATCCAGGTTCAGCTCCTCAACAATGACTACGCAAGCTTCCAGAAGCTGGTTGACAAGGCTATAGTGGTTGAAAGCAAGATCTGAGAGATCGAGCGAGAGTGCAAGAGGAAGAAGCCATACCAGCCTCAAGGGAGCAACGTACGACCTCGGTACATGCCCCCTGCACCGCAGTATAGATCGACCACTCCTGCATACTGCCCTAGTCAGTCGCCACAGCAACGACCCGTTGCACCAGCACCTCGCGTGCCCATGCCTCCTGCGCCCCGACTTAACAATGGCGCTCATGTTCAAAACCCCCGCCCCAACGTACCTGCTGCCGTAGGCAACAGGGCATGCTTTGCATGCGAGAAGTAGGACACTTCGCAAACCAGTGCCCGAGGAGAGGCCCTGGATAGCAAGGCAATGTTCCCAAGCAGAACCCGCGACTGAACGGAGGGGGCAACCAAGGAAACCATGGACAGCAGAACTATGCTCCCGGCCACGTGAATCATGTCTCTGCTGAGGAAGCACAACAAGCTGAGGACGTCGTAATTGGTATGTTCCTTGCCAACTCCAATCCAGCCACCGTCTTATTTGATTCTGGAGCATCATATTCCTTCATATCATCCAAATATGTTGCCAAACATCATCTACCCGTATCCCACTTAGAATGTGCTATGTTAGTTAATTCTCCCAGAGGAGAAATGAGGACTAATATAGTATGTCCGAAAGTAAGCCTTAAAATAAGGGGGGTAGACTTCCTTGCCAACCTTATTGTCTTGGACTCCCAAGGGATTGACGTCATACTCGGAATGGATTGGTTAAGGAAGCACAATGGAGTAATCCAATGTGCTGAAAGGAGCGTGCAGCTGACAAACGAGCACGGTATTCGTGTCGAGTTTGAGTCAGCCCAGCAAACAACCGAACGGGCAATTTTGAACCACGTCGAAGGTACAACATTGGACAACATTCCAGTGGTTCAGGAATTTTCGGACGTGTTCCCGGAAGAGCTTCCAGGTATGCCACCTGACCGGGACATTGAGTTTGCCATAGATTTGGTGCCCGGAACTGCACCCATAGCCAAGAGACCCTATAGGATGCCCGTCAATGAGCTAGTAGAACTCAAGAAGCAAATTCAAGAACAGTTGGAGAAGGGTTTTATCCGTCCAAGCTCGTCACCGTGGGGAGCTCTGGTGCTCTTCGTAGACAAGAAGGATGGAACCCAAAGGATGTGCGTGGACTATAGGTCCCTCGACGAGGTAACAATCAAGAACAAATACCCTCTGCCCTGTATAGAGGACCTATTCGACCAAATGAAAGGAGCCCGGGTGTTCTCCAAGATTGATCTTCGGTCGGGATACTTCCAGCTGAAGATTAAGCCCTCCGATATACCCAAGACAGCCTTTCGAACACGGTATGGTTCGTATGAATATACCGTCATGGCTTTTGGATTGACAAATGCACCCGCATACTTCATGTACCTTATGAACAAGGTATTCATGGAGTACCTGGACAAGTTCGTCGTGGTTTTCATCGACGACATTATGGTGTATTCAAAGAGTGAGGAGGAGCATGAAGAACATTTGAAATTGACCTTGCAGAAATTGCGTGAGCATAAATTGTATGCCAAGATCAACAAGTGTCAAATTTGGCTAAAGGAAATATCTTTCCTAGGCCACATTATCTCCAAGGAAGGGTTATCGGTTGATCCCAGAAAAGTGAGAGATGTTCTGAAGTGGGACCAACCGAAGAGCGTGAGGGAGATTCGGAGTTTTCATGGGATGGCTGGATACTATCGACGCTTCATTAAAGACTTCTCTAAGATAGTAAAGCCTATGACGGAGTTGCTAATGAAGGGAAAGGTCTTACAATGGACAACAGCCTGCCAAGGAAGTTTTGAGGAACTCAAGAAAAGGCTAACCACAGCATCAGTTCTGGTATTGCCAGACGTAAGCAAGAGCTTTGACATATATTGTGACGCATCCAGACAGGGGCTCAGATGTGTGCTCATGCAAGAAGGACAAGTGGTAGCCTATGCCTCACGGCAATTAAAGAAACATGAACTTAATTATCCTACGCATGACTTGGAGCTAGCAGCAGTAGTGCATGCGTTGAACATTTGGAGACATTATATCCTTGGTCATCGATGTGAGATCTATACGGATCATAAAAGCCTCAAGTACATATTTACACAAACGGACTTGAATTTGAGGCAACGTCGATGGTTGGAACTCATCAAGGATTACGATGCTGGAATCAACTACCACCCCGGAAAGGCCAATGAAGTAGCTGATGTATTGAGCCGAAAGGGAGCATGTCACCAACTCACGGTTCGGGAGCTACCACCCGAACTACGTAAGGAGTTCGAACAGTTACACCTCGGATTCTTGAACAACATGGAAACAATGGAGATCCACTCTTCATTGGAGCAAGAGATAAGAGAGGGCCAAGCAATGGATGAGGGGATCAAGGAGATCAAGGAAAGAATCCGACAAGGAATAGAGAAGGATTTCAAGGAGGATGAGAAGGGTACGCTTTGGCTAGGAAAATGGATTTGTGTGCCTAACGTAAAACACCTCCGCGACATAATATTGAAGGAGGCACATGATTCACCCTATTCCATACATCCCGGAAGTACCAAAATGTACAAGGACTTGAAAACTTGTTATTGGTAGGATGGTATGAAGAGGGATATAGCCGAATACGTTGCCCTATGCGACACATGCCAACGGGTGAAGGCCGAACATCAAAGGCCCGCTGGATTGTTGCAACCTTTGAAGGTACCAGAGTGGAAGTGGGAAGACATCAGTATGGATTTCATCGTTGGATTGCTACGAACTCAGTCGGGTTGCGACTCCATCGGGGTTATCGTGGACCGGTTGAGGAAAACAGCCCATTTTCTCCCTGTAAAGACCAATTACAACGTTGCACAACTAGCCGAGTTGTACATGGAGCAGATCGTGTGCCGTCATGGAGTCCCGAGGAGGATAGTATCAGATCGAGGTTCTCAGTTTACCTCTAGATTCTGGAGGAAGCTGCAGAAAGCCATGGGTACACGACTGGATTTTAGCTCCGCCTATCACCCACAAACTGATGGGCAAACCGAAAGGACAAACCAAATTCTGGAGGACATGTTGAGAGCTTGCGCCTTGAAACGTGGGCGTAGTTGGGATAGGAGTTTACCGTATGCCGAATTCTCCTATAACAACAGCTATCAAGCTAGCTTGAAGATGTCGCCTTTCGAAGCATTATATGATAGACGGTGTAGAACGGCACTGTTCTAGAACGAAACCGGAGAGAACCAGGTGTTTGGACCCGAAGTACTACAAGAAGCTGAAAGGCAAGTCCAAACGGTACGGGAGAACTTAGAGGCTGCTCAGTCACGACAGAAAGGCTATGCGGACAATAGGTGTAGGAAGTTGACCTTTGAAGTAGGAGACTTCGTATATCTTAAGGTATCGCCAATCCGAGGCCAACGACGTTTCAACGTCAAAGGCAAGCTAGCACCTCGCTACATCGGACCATTTAAGATTTTGGACAAGCGAGGAGAAGTAGCCTATCAACTAGAGCTTCCAACCCACCTCTCCGACGTACATGATGTGTTTCATGTATCCCAGCTCAAGAATGTAAAGGTCCCAAATTTTGAATACAAAGAAAACACTTGGTTGCAAAGTTTTGGTTCATATGTGTGAAATTTGGGCCTTGTTAAAACTTTTCCCCACATGTGATAACACACATGAGGGTTTTCTTCACACAAGACAATTGTTTATTTGAGAACTTGGAACCCAAGAGGGGTTTAAAACAAGGATGGGAAGTTTCCATATGTGTGAGAAAACAAAAATCAGATTTGGAACAATTTGTTCAAACTAAAATTCAAATGAGGACAACACAATGGAATTCAAAACTGTTGTGCTGAAAATCTCATTTGCAGCAGCCAAAAATTTAAATCAGATTTCGTATTTGAATTCCTTGAGTCCAAATTAGGGGGTGTGCAAAGTTTCATGATTTATAGAAATGAATTGCAACCCATTTTCCAAAATGGACTTTAAATGACAAAGAATTCAAACACCCATATGAATTTGGATGAAACTTGCCCAATTATCCAAATGCATATCAGGTTTGAATTCCCACAATTGAATTCCATCAATATTCAAACTTGGGAGATATTTTAGAGGGGGATAAGGGAGGACTGACATGTGGGACCCACATGTCATTGGGAGTACTGAAGTTGCAAAAGATCTTCAGTCCTCAGTCTTCATTTGCTCTCCTCCCACGCGAAGCAACGGCCGAAGCCGCCTTTCCTCCGCTCGACACCGAGCTCAGTTGCAGCCAGCTCCTGCTGAATTCTTTCGTGCTGGAGAGCTGCTGGACGTCGGTAGCCACCGCCTCGCGCCCTCTCCCGCCTCTTAACCGAAGACACGGCGCTGTTTCCTCTCTTCCTCGCACCGAGAGACAGAAACACGGCCGCTCTTCTTCGATCGCTCGGGTACTCGAGCAGAGCAAGTGAGCAGCGCCTCTGAGCAGCAAAACAACACCACCATCATCCCCACGACCTCCTCGAGCCATCGCCGAGTGCGTTCGTGCCCTCTACGCCGAGGACATCGAGTTCCCGCGGCGGCCGAACACCCCGGCGGCGACGTGCTCCCGTGGACAGCTCCACAGAGCGGTTTTCATGACCAAACAAGCGGTCCCTGGGGCACGCAAGGGCTCCGTGCAGCTTCCACCCGAAGCACAGGGCCTGTCTCGGCCTCTCGACAACGAATTTCGAAGATCCTCTCCGGCCGGTGAAAACTGACCGCGGGTATGAATCCATGAAATTCTCGAGTTATATTCATTTAGAGCTCTACAAATTTCGCACACAGAACCTAGACTGGTGTAGCAACTTTTCTTCTTCGCAAAACGTCGCATGAAACCCCTGGTAGACGGCTTGTTTCAAGCTTTTCCGACGGCTACCACAATAAGGGGCATCGGGTGTTCGATGAACCCTAGGTTGGAGCCGTTTCTGAGCCCATATGCGGCCATGCCGAGCAGGGAAAACCTCCACTGGTGCTGTAGAACCTGTCCAGGGGACTTCTGGCGGGCTAGAGCATCGGGGCAACGTTGCCGGACTCCCTCAGAGCCGCTGCACCGGTGCGGGGTGGTTTAGGAACCTCGCCGGGCTGGGGAAGTCCCACCATCGTGTTCCTCGGGTTAAAATAGGGCCTGGCAGCGAGTGACAGCTCGGTAGTTGGTCGGAGCGACGAAAACCGGCGAACTCCGGCGAGCCCGGCGGCGCAGAAGCGCGGGGGCGGAAGGTAGACGAAGATGCTACCGGCCCCACGCGTCAGTCGCACGGCAACAGTGGGCCGGATACTCTGTGGCACGGGATCGGCTGTGACAGCGCGGGAAACAATTCTGTGGCCCCGTGTGGCGCACTCCAGGTGACTGACACGTGCCCCTGGTCCCACAGTCAGGTTTAAACTTTTTCCAGATTTATTCAAATTCCAGATTTTTCCCCAAACTTTAGAAGAGCATAACTTTTGCTAGGAACCTCCAAATTTAGTGATTCAAATTGGGTTAGATTCAGATTGACAAACTCTATCCAAATATGCAACCCAATTTGTATGAAAGTCGTTATTTAATTCTGGAAATTTCTTTAAACCTTTTCATCAAAAGAATTTTAGAGGGAGTTTGGTTTATCCAAAAATCCTCAAATTTTGCGAGAATATTCTTTAGGGTGTTATTAGACTCCTGTAAAAGTTTCAGCTCATTTTGAGTTGAATTAATCAGGGTAATTCAGATTGTAAGTTCCTGTATTCAAAACATTTTCAGAGAATTTCCAAAACTTGTAAATTCAGTTCTGGGAAATTCTTAGCTCCCACAATTATAGGAAAATTCATGTAGACTCTATGAGCTATAATTGAAATTGTGGTTCACTGAGTTTGACATGAACATGAGTGTTACCTCAGAATTAATTCATCTTTGACTAAACACTTAGAGAATTATTCTGAATAAACCACTCCATGAAAAGTGCTAAATTTTGGTCCAGAGGACTTTCTTGTGACCAGGAACTCACATGAAAATTCCCAGCTCCATTGGAGCTCTGGATCACCACTGTCATAGGTAACCTCTTAAGGTGATCAACACTTAAGTGGGAAAAGAACTTAATAATTAATCTTAGTGTTTAAGCCCAACCCAAACCACTAGCACCAGTGTCATTTTAAATTCTTAAACAGAGTTCCAGTTTTAAAACTGTCATTAGATCTTATTAGTAAAAGCTTTTCAATTAAATACATATGCATGATCATATCGTGTAGCATATACGTGAAGAAGGTGAGAAGGACTTGAAGTGAAGATCACGGAGGGAGGAAAACAAGTGATCAAGCTCCAAGTGATCGTCACTAACTGATTGTAACAGTAGTCACCTGCAAAACAGGCAAGCCCCGGTTTGCATTTGAACCATTTTATAAAGCATTTTCATTTGTAGAAATCATAGCTTTGCATCGTTGCTTGCATTACGTCTAGATGATATTGAAAACCCTACTTGCATGACCAGAAACACCTAAGAGAGAAAGGGTAGAATAGCAACTCCTCGAGGGAATTTGGCTACGCTAATGTTAGTAGGAAAGGTCCGGTAGAATACGAGTAGTTGGAATCTACTCGCGAGTTTAGGGCTGGTGTACTTGGAACGGGTCCAATTTAGAGAAGATGAGGAAAGTTCACACATAAGAAATGGAGACCGGGCAGGGAGGTTTAGATGCAGCAGATTGCAGGCCGTGCGTGCATAGCCCTGCCTGTGTCGGTTAAGGCCCGTCCGTGCTTGGCCCTGTTGGACAAGTTTGAGTTGTGTACCGGGCACATACTGGCTATATGGGACCCAGGAAACCGATGTACCTTGGGAGATCCATAGTGGAACTTTTCCAACTGCCTTAGGCTTTCGGCGTCAGGGTAGCAGGAGGTACCTCGCTCAAGAACATACCACTGCGGGTGTGTACCTTGAGGGAGCTTGCGTACTCGGGGCAGTTGGACTGCGTCCAATGTGGAAGATCTTGGGAAAGGTGGCCACGTACAACGTCAGTCAAGGTTGCTGCCGGCAACTCGGAGTACGGGTGTACGTGTCATGTAGTCCAGGCGTGTACTGATTCGAATCACCGTCGCTCGCAGTCATATGAGCATACTTGCCCACTGCGTCTTGATGTAGTAAGAACTGAACTGGCTATTCTTTTGAACTTGATAAGGATGTGCTATAACTTGTATTGCAACCATGATTGAATTAGAGATAGGCTCATTAAACTTTACTTTCACTTTGTGCAAGGAGCATCACAACAAAGCGTTTCTTCTTTGATTGTGGAGTTGCGATGCTTTTCGGCTCAAGGTCTGCACAATGAGGCTTAAAATCTGAAAGTTAAGGATCAACTTTAGACGAGTCCTTTATGCAAATCTAGCTGACCCAATTGTAACTGTCGTGCATGTAGATTTTCTTGTTTAGGAGAGACGGGTCAGACTTGCTGAGCCTATGTGCTCACGCTTGCTATATAAGTGGTTTTGCAGGTTAACAACGATGCTGAAAAGAAGGTTGTCCGGTGAGACTCGGGGACTCCCGAGTCAGGTAACACATGGAGAACCCAGCCGCTGCTGCTTGTCTTCGTGTTGCTAGCGAGAGGAGTCCGCGGGCTGGACTTCATCTCGAGTGCTCTTAGTTATTCGACGTGAGTTGATATAGACTTCCGCTGTCGTTACTTGATGTAAAGTATTTACAAAGCAAAACTTGTAAGCTTCCGCTATTGTTTTATGTAATACATTGTTCCTCATATGTGTGCTGTTGGGTGCCGCACAACATGGCACCACCCAATGCAATTCCCGGGCGAGTGGCCTGTCTCGGTTGACGGGTCCGCCTCAGCTGGTATCAGAGCCGCATTGGTAATAGCACACGGAATAAGGAAGGTATTACGACAAAAATTTAGGTTACGGTGAGGATACGGTACTAGGCCCACATAAGGATTACTATTAGCTTAATATAAAGGTGGCAACCTAACTTATTTGTTATGTCAGAAAATCGTGCATCTCGGGACGATTTATGTCTTGGGGGGTGCACGTAAGCGCTGTCCACCAGTGCGCACAAGCTGAAGGGTGGAGCCCCACGGGTGGCAGGTAACCCGATCCGCTTTAGTATCCTCTACGACTCTTCATGTCGTTTGGGGTACTCGAGCAACGTCTGTCCCAGGCGTGCGTGGTGCAATTTGGGAAACCCCGTCACGTGGTTAGTAATGTAAACACGTAGCTCAAGGCGTGTTTGGCTTGAGAACACCTGTGCGAGTGATGACGGACAGGTGTAGGAACTGTATGGATACCGGGTTCGGTGTGCAGCAGGACCTGACGATTGAGTGTGACTTGTGCAGGGTTAACCACGAAATCGTAGTACGAATAGTACACGTTTGCGAGTGACCATTTTAGTGCCACCTAAGATACGTTTATGCCGGTATAATCCGGTTAGGATTTTCTTTTGGTGAGGTTACGTAGTACCGACATGCTTCTTACGGTGCGTCGACACCGTACTAAACTTAATAACCCCTTTTCTTTGAAGAAATGAGTCATGGACTAACTTTCAACTAAAAACGGAAGTTTGAAACAAATATTAGTTACTGAACTCTTATTTTGAGCTAAGATTCAAATAAGAGGAAGACTAGGCTTCAAAGATTTCAAAAACAGAGTGCTCTGTTTTCGGCAGAAATTTTTGCTGGACGTCAACAGAGTGTAACTCTGAGTAGCTTGACCCGATTAAGGTGTATGATACAGTTCTGGAAATATTTTCAAGTGATCTACAACTTCTTTGTATACCTCCAGAGCTAAATCGCATGCTAAATGGGTAGAAAGTTCAGAGGAAGGTATACTGTCCAGAACCAGGACAGCAGTAAAACCTCTCTGGACCTTTATGTTTTTAAGCCATAACTTTCTGTAGAGAAACCCTTAAGAAGACTTTGATACACCATTGGATAGGTTATGAAATGTGCAACATTGTTGTAGTTCAAAGTTTGTTCAGGTTCTTATTGTATTTACATATACAACTGTGATAAAATCAGCCACGTACAAAGGAGGTGCTGGCAAATTTTATCCAGGAATCCTGTCAACTTTGGAAAAATCATAACTTTTAATCCGGAGATGATCTGAGGGCATATGAGTACTCGTTGGAAAGATACTGAAGTTAACTTTAACTTTGGTATGGAACTTGAGTTATGAAAATGCTCTGAACTAGATCAAAATCTGGAGATAGTGCATAAGGGCCTGTCCTGTACAGATAGGCTGGATAGTTATGCCTACTAAGGAGTTTTGTAAACATGAATTTTGTTACTGCTTTCTTAAAGTTTTGACATAATCATGTTTCCATTAGTCTCACATACTGCTGAGTTCTTGTTTAACTCATCTCAACTACATTTTGCAGTATGGTTCATACTCGCTCTAGGAGTAGGGCCGGAAGTTCTCGTCGAGATGGTGATGCTTCTATTCCACCATCGGAACCACCATCCACGGGATGGGTGGATCTTATGACTCGAGTTGTCGAGTCTAATCAAGAGAACGCTAGGCTAGTCCAAGAAGCAATGCAAGAACACACACGCTTACTCCAAGCTTTGGTACAGCAAGGCATACTCCAGAACACGCAACAAGTCGTTCCACCTCGGGACGCTTATCTGGACTTCTTGGCAACTCAACCGCCAATTTTTACTGAAGCCACCGAACCTGTGGAAGCAGATCAATGGCTTCGTGTCATGGAGTCAAAATTTGGAGTATTCGAGTGTGATGAATACCAGAAGACAAAGTTTGCCGCTCAACAACTCCATGGAGCCACCGGAAACTGGTGGGTGGATCATCTTGCCACCATCCCGGAGGACCATCAAGTGACATGGAGGGAATTTTGTGAAGCCTTTCGTACTCGTTACATACCACTAGGTATTGTCAAGGCAAAGCGGGAGGAATTTTTGGGCTTGAAGCAAGGGGACATGAGTGTCCTCGAGTATGTCAGAAGATTTAATCTTTTGGCCCAATATGCTCCCGAATATGTGGCGAAAGAAGAGGCACGGTGTGACATATTTTTCCATGGCCTGAGTGCCATATTACGGGAAAAGCTGGCCGTACACAATAACGGCAGTTACACCGACATGGTCGATGCGGCTTTCATTCAAGAGAAGCCGACACTTGAGTGGCAAGCGGAGAAGAGAAAGATGAGTGAGATCGAGCAGGATAGCACAAGTTATGTGCCTCAAAAGTACCGTTTGGTGTATCAAACGCCACCCGGTGAAAGATGGAGGCCACCTGTACGATCAACTCCTCAGAGATTGATTGCTGGTCAAGTTTTACAGCTTGCACCACCTCCACTGCCGCAGCATCAGACGGTGGTTTGTGCTCCATCGCTGCAGCCATATGTACCTAGCAGTCCACCGCAAGTCAACGAAGAACCGGGGAGGCATCCGTGTCTTACTTGTGGGTGTAAGGGCCATTATGCTAGGCAATGTCCGGAGGGAACTCGAGGCTACGGGTCATCATATTTACAACAATACGACCCGTACCTTAATCTGCAGATAGGAGGGCAGATAAGGGGCAATATTCACTATACTGTGATTGATGATATTCCGGAAGGAGAAGCCGCTTTAGCAGGGATGTTTTCCCTGAATCAGCTACCGGTTGTAGTTCTCTTTGATTCCGGTGCCACACACAACTTCATTAGCCCATCTTTTGTGGCTCAACATCAGCTCCAAACCGTTTATACAAAGAGGCAATACCTCATATCTTCGCCCGGGGGCAGCAGTACCGCAAGCGAGGTTCTCTCCCGAGCACCTCTTTGTTTGGGGGGTAAAATATACCCTACGACCCTCATTATTCTTGAAGGTCCGAAGATCGACATCATGTTGGGGATGTCGTGGTTGAATTACCACAGAGCGGTTCTTAACATCAGCTCCAGGACCGTTGAGCTCAACTCCCCACAGCACGGTCTTCACATATTAATTTTGGGCGCCAGACGGCAGCAGATTGCCACAGTGAACCACACGGAAGCTGTTAAGATAGAGGACATTCCGGTGGTACGTGAGTATCCGGATGTGTTTCCCAAAGATTTACCGGGCATGCCGCCCGAACGAGACGTTGAGTTCAAGATTGAACTTATACCGGGAACAACACCGATATCACGAAGGCCGTACAAGATGGCACCCAATGAACTAGCAGAATTAAAGACACAGCTGAATGACCTAATGAGCAAGGGATTTATAAGACCAAGTTCGTCACCTTGGGGTTGTTCAGCGTTGTTTGTCAAGAAGAAGGACGAAACACTACGGCTTTGTGTTGATTATCGTCCTTTGAACGTCGTTACCATCAAGAACAAGTATCCACTACCTCGCATTGATATGCTCTTCGATAAATTAGTGGGTGCGAAGGTATTTTCGAAGATGGATCTTCGGTCCGGATATCACCAGATTAAAATCCAGGCAGAAGATATTCCGAAGACGGCATTCTCAACGAGATACGGGCTGTATGAGTATCTCGTTATGTATTTTGGTTTGACCAACGCCCCGGCACACTTTATGTACCTGATGAATTCAGTGTTCATGCCGGAGTTGGATAAATCCGTCGTTGTCTTCATCGATGATATCTTGGTGTACTCCAAGTCAGAGGAAGAACATGTTGAAGATCTGCATATTGTGGTACAAAGATTGCGAGATAATCAGCTCTATGCAAAATTCAGCAAGTGTGAATTCTGGATTAATCAAGTACCTTTTCTCGGACACATCATTTCAGCGGAGGGCATCGCTGTAGATCCGAGTAAGATTATCCAAGTGCAGAAATGGGAGTCACCAAAGTCAGTACATGAAATCCGAAGCTTCCTCGGTTTAGCGGGTTACTACCGGAGGTTTATTCCGAGTTTTTCCAAGATTGCTAAACCGATGATGGAATTATTAAAGAAGAATACCAGATTTGTGTGGGGTGCTGCGTGTGAACAAGCTTTCAGGACTTTAGTGAAGCATCTCACAACAGCCCCAGTTCTTCCTCAGCCAGATACGACAAAGCCATTCGAGGTTTATTGCGATGCATCTGGCATCGGTCTTGGCTGCGTGCTGATGCAAGAAAGACGAGTGGTCGCTTATGGATCTCGTCAACTCAGAACTCACGAGCAGCATTATCCAACTCATGATCTTGAGTTAGCTGCCGTGGTCCTTGCTTTGAAGATGTGGAGGCATTACCTGCTCGGAAATCTTGTACACCTCTACACCGACCACAAGAGCTTGAAGTACATCTTCACTCAGAAAGAATTGAACATGAGGCAACGAAGATGGCTAGAGCTCATTAAGGATTATGAACTAGAGATTCATTATCATCCAGGAAAGGCGAATGTGGTCGCCGATGCGCTCGGTCGTAAGGCGCACATCCGTCACCTAACTATTGCTGAAATGGATGATGAAGAACCAAGCCTCCGTGTCATACCGTATGGAGCTCTCTATAATCTCGCTCTCATTCCTACTATCCGAGAGGAGATCATGGAAGCTCAACGAAAAGACAAGGGTATGTCTCACATACGGCGGAGGATAGACAACGGAGAAATGAAGTGCTTCCGGAAGGACGATGAAGGTACCTTGTGGTTCAACGACCGGATTGTAGTACCCCAGGATATGGGACTACGGAAGAAAATTTTGGATGAAGCTCATTTATCCAAGTTTTCCATTCATCCGGGCAGTAATAAAATGTACCAAGATCTCCGGAAGAAGTTTTGGTGGACACGTATGAAACGTGAAGTCGCAAAGTACGCTTCAGAGTGTGATACATGTCGAAGAGTCAAGGCCGACCATATGAAGAAGTCAGGCCTGTTGCAGCCACTGCAAATACCGTCATGGAAGTGGAAAGACTTGAGTATGGATTTCATCGTCGGGCTGCCGATGACCTCCCACAACCATGATTCGATTTGGGTAATTGTGGACCGGTTAACCAAATCAGCACATTTCATCCCTGTGCATACTAGGTACAACGCAAAGCAGTATGCAGAGCTGTACATAGCACGGATCTTGTGCTTACATGGAGTTCCCCGTACCATTGTGTCAGACAGAGGATCGCTGTTCGTAGCCCGTTTCTGGGAACAGCTACACACCTCCTTGGGGACAAAGCTGATTAGAAGCTCTGCATATCACCCTCAAACCGATGGGTAAACTGAGAGGGTGAATCAAATACTAGAGGATATTCTGAGGGCATGTGCCATCCACCACGGTAAGAGCTGGGATGATCACTTACCGCTGGCGGAGTTCTCGTACAACAACGGATATCAGACGAGCATTAGGATGGCACCATATGAAGCTCTATACGGCCGGAAGTGCCGTACACCATTGAATTGGTGCGAATCCGGTGAACGAGTAATGTTCGGGGTCGATCTTGTCAATGAAGCCGAAGAGAAAGTTCGGATAATACAAGAGAACCTCAAAGCTGCCCAATCTCGTCAAAAGAGCTACTCGGACCAGAGACGTCGACCGCTGCATTTCGAAGTCGGAGAGCACGTGTATCTTCGTGTGTCTCTGATGAAGGGATTCATCGGTTCGGTGTCAAGGGGAAACTTGCTCCCCGATTCATCGGTCCATTTACTATCACGGAGAAGTGTGGAACTGTAGCCTACCGGCTGGAACTACCGGCAAGCCTTGCCGGTATTCACGACATATTTCACGTGTCCCAGCTGCGGAAGTGTCTCAAGTTTACAGCTGCCATCCGCACCGAAGACATCGACGAGTTGAAGCCGGATCTCACCTACGTCGAGAAACCTATTCAGATTATCGAAGAAAAGACCCGGATCACCCGGAACCGGACTTTGAAATTTTACAAAGTCCTGTGGAGTAATCATACCCCGGAAGAGGCGACGTGGGAATCCGAAGATTACATCCACAAGAACTATCCGGAACTTTTGTCATAAACCTTGTAATTACCTCCCACCTCGTTCTTCTTTTGAATCTCGGGATGAGATTCCTTTTAAGGGGGGAGGAATGTAAAGGTCCCAAATTTTGAATACAAAGAAAACACTTGGTTGCAAAGTTTTGGTTCATATGTGTGAAATTTGGGCCTTGTTAAAACTTTTCCCCACATGTAATAACACACATGAGGGTTTTCTTCACACAAGACAATTGTTTATTTGAGAACTTGGAACCCAAGAGGGGTTTAAAACAAGGATGGGAAGTTTCCATATGTGTGAGAAAACAAAAATCAGATTTGGAACAATTTGTTCAAACTAAAATTCAAATGAGGACAACACAATGGAATTCAAAACTGTTGTGCTGAAAATTTCATTTGCAGCAGCCAAAAATTTAAATCAGATTTCATATTTGAATTCCTTGAGTCCAAATTAGGGGGTGTGTAAAGTTTCATTTATAGAAATGAATTGCAACCCATTTTCCAAAATGGACTTTAAATGACAAAGAATTCAAACACCCATTTGAATTTGTATGAAACTTGCCCAGTTATCCAAATGCATATCAGGTTTGAATTCCCACAATTGAATTCCATCAATATTCAAACTTGGGAGATATTTTAGAGGGGGATAAGGGAGGACTGACATGTGGGACCCACATGTCATTGGGAGTACTTAAATTGCAAAAGATCTTCAGTCCTCAGTCTTCATTTGCTCTCCTCCCACGCGAAGCAACGGCCGAAGCCGCCTTTCCTCCGCTCGACACCGAGCTCAGTCGCAGCCAGCTCCTGCTGAATTCTTTTGCGCTGGAGAGCTGCTGGACGTCGGTAGCCACCGCGTCGCGCCCTCTCCCGCCTCTTAACCGAAGACACGGCGCTGTTTCCTCTCTTCCTCGCACCGAGAGACAGAAACACGGCCGCTCTTTTTCGATCGCTCGGGTACTCGAGCAGAGCAAGTGAGCAGCGCCTCTGAGCAGCAAAACAACACCACCATCGTCCCCACGACCTCCTCGAGCCATCGCCGAGTGCGTTCGTGCCCTCTACGCCGAGGACATCGAGTTCCCGCGGTGGCCGAACACCCCGGCGGCGACGTGCTCCCGTGGACAGCTCCACAGAGCGGTTTTCACGACCAAACAAGCGGTCCCTGGGACGCGCAAGGGCTCCGTGCAGCTTCCACCCGAAGCACAGAGCCTGTCTCGGCCTCTCGACAACGAATTTCGAAGATCCTCTCCGGCCGGTGAAAACTGACCGCGGGTATGAATCCATGAAATTCTCGAGTTATATTCATTTAGAGCTCTACAAATTTCGCACACAGAACCTAGACTGGTGTAGCAACTTTTCTTCTTCACAAAACATCGCATGAAACCCCTGGTAGACGGCTTGTTTCAAGCTTTTCCGACGGCTACCACAATAAGGGGCATCGGGTGTTCGATTAACCCTAGGTTGGAGCCGTTTTCGAGCCCATATGCGGCCATGCCGAGCAGGGAAAACCTCCACTGGTGCTGTAGAACCTGTCCAGGGGACTTCTGGCGGGCTAGAGCATCGGGGCAACGTTGCCGGACTCCCTCAGAGCCGCTGCACCGGTGCGGGGTGGTTTAGGAACCTCGCCGGTCTGGGGAAGTCCCACCATCGTGTTCCTCGGGTTAAAATAGGGCCTGGCGGCGAGTGACAGCTCAGGAGTTGGTCGGAGCGACGAAAACCGGCGAACTCCGGCGAGCCCGGCGGCGCAGAAGCGCGGGGGCGGAAGGTAGACGAAGATGCTACCGGCCCCACGCGTCAGTCGCACGGCAACATTGGGCCGGATACTCTGTGGCATGGGATCGGCTGTGACAGCGCGGGAAACAATTCTGTGGCCCCATGTGGCGCACTCCAGGTGACTGACACGTGCCCCTGGTCCCACAGTCAAGTTTAAACTTTTTCCGGATTTATTCAAATTCCAGATTTTTCCCCAAACTTTAGAAGAGCATAACTTTTGCTAGGAACCTCCAAATTTAGTGATTCAAATTGGATTAGATTCAGATTGACAAACGCTATCCAAATATGCAACCCAATTTGTATGAAAGTCGTTATTTAGTTCTGGACATTTCTTTAAAGCTTTTCATCAAAAGAATTTTAGAGGGAGTTTGGTTTATCCAAAAATCTTCAAATTTTGCGAGAATATTCTTTAGGGTGTTATTAGACTCCTGTAAAAGTTTCAGCTCATTTGGAGTTGAATTAATCAGGGTAATTCAGATTGTAAGTTCCTGTATTCAAATGAATACAGAAAACATTTTCAGAGAATTTCCAAAACTTGTAAATTCAGTTCTGGGAAATTCTTAGCTCCAAAAAATCTAGGACAATTCATGTAGACTCTATGAGCTATAATTGAAATTGTGGTTCACTGAGTTTGACATGAACATGAGTGTTACCTCAAAATTAATTCATCTTTGACTAAACACTTAGAGAATTATTCTGAATAAACCACTCCATGAAAAGTGCTAAATTTTGGTCCAGAGGACTTTCTTGTGACCAGGAACTCACATGAAAATTCCCATCTCCATTGGAGCTCTGGATCACCACTGTCATAGGTAACCTCTTAAGGTGATCAACACTTAAGTGGGAAAAGCACTTAATAATTGATCTTAGTGTTTAAGCCCAACCTAAACCACTAGCACCAGTGTCATTTTAAATTCTTAAACAGAGTTCCAGTTTTAAAACTGTCATTAGATCTTATTAGTAAAAGCTTTTCAATTAAATACATATGCATGATCATATCGTGTAGCATATATGTGAAGAAGGTGAGAAGGACTTGAAGTGAAGATCAAGGAGGGAGGAAAACAAGTGATCAAGCTCCAAGTGATCGTCACTAACTGATTGTAACAGTAGTCACCTGCAAAACAGGCAAGCCCCGGTTTGCATTTGAACCGTTTTATAAAGCATTTTCATTTGTAGAAATCATAGCTTTGCATCGTTGCTTGCATTACGTCTAGATGATATTGAAAACCCCACTTGCATGACCAGAAACACCTAAGAGAGAAAGGGTAGAATAGCAACTCCTCGAGTGAATTTGGCTACGCTAATGTTAGTAGGAAAGGTCCGGTAGAAGACGAGTAGTTGAAATCTACTCGCGAGTTTAGGGCTGGTGTACTTGGAACGGGTCCAATTTAGAGAAGATGAGGAAAGTTCACACATAAGAAATGGAGACCGGGCAGGGAGGTTTAGATGCAGCAGGTTGCAGGCCGTGCTTGCATAGCCCTGCCTGTGTCGGTTAAGGCCCGTCCGTGCTTGGCCCTGTTGGACAAGTTTGAGTTGTGTACCGGGCACATACTGGCTATATGGGACCCAGGAAACCGATGTACCTTGGGAGATCCATAGTGGAACTTTTCCAACTGCCTTAGGCTTTCGGCGTCAGGGTAGCAGGAGGTACCTCGCTCAAGAACATACCACTGCAGGTATGTACCTTGAGGGAGCTTGCGTACTCGGGGCAGTTGGACTGCGTCCAATGTGGAAGATCTTGGGAAAGGTGGCCGCGTACAACGTCAGTCGAGGTTGCTGCCGGCAACTCAGAGTACGGGTGTACGTGTCGTGTAGTCCGGGCGTGTACTGATTCGAATCACCGTCGCTCACGGTCATATGAGCATACTTGCCCACTGCGTCTTGACGTAGTAAGAACTGAACTGGCTATTCTTTTGAACTTGATAAGGCTGTGCTATAACTTGTATTGCAACCATGATTGAATTAGAGATAGGCTCATTAAACTTTACTTTCACTTTGTGCAAGGAGCATCACAACAAAGCGTTTCTTGTTTGATTGTGGAGTTGCGATGCTTTTCGGCTCAAGGTCTGCACAATGAGGCTTAAAATCTGAAAGTTAAGGATCAACTTTAGGCGAGTCCTTTATGCAAATCTAGCCGACCCAATTGTAACTGTCGTGCATGTAGAGTTTCTTGTTTAGGAGAGACGGGTCAGACTTGCTGAGCCTATGTGCTCACGCTTGCTATATAAGTGGTTTTGCAGGTTAACAACGATGCTGAAAAGAAGGTTGTCCGGTGAGACTCGGGGACTCCCGAGTCAGGTAACACATGGAGAACCCAGCCGTTGCTGCTTGTCTTCGTGTTGCTAGCGACAGGAGTCCGCGGGCTGGACTTCATCTCGAGTGCTCTTAGTTATTCGACGTGAGTTGATATAGACTTCCACTGTAGTTACTTGATGTAAAGTATTTACAAAGCAAAACTTGTAAGCTTCCGCTATTGTTTTATGTAATACATTGTTCCTCATATGTGTGCTGTTGGGTGCCGCACAACACGGCACCACCCAATGCGATTCCCGGGCGAGTGTCTTGTCTCGGTTGACGGGTCCGCCTCAAAGAAGTGCTTGAGAGTACCAAAGGAGCAAGTATCAATGGGAGAGCTTCAACTTCAAGAGGATCTGACTTATGCGGATTACCCTGTCCGAATCTTGGACGTAAGGGAAAGGGTCACCCGGAACAAGGTGATTCGATGGTGCAAGGTACAATGGATCCATCACACGGAAGCTGAAGCCACATGGGAGCGTGAAGAGGATATCAAGGCAGAATTTCCCCATTTATTCTCTATAACGAATCTCGAGGGCGAGATTCAATTTAAGGGGGCAGGTTTGTGACACCCTCATCTCTGCTTTCTGCATGTATTAATATTTCATGAAGAGAAAACATTTTAAAAGAAGTGGGAACAGAAAAATTATCAAATAGATAGTCAGTAAGAGCCGAATCCAGTTCACAGAAAACACCGAAGACAACTTCCGCGGCCCACTGGCCACGTGATGTGTCCGGAGCTCACCCCTGCGAAGTGGGGAGAGGTCCGCCGCTAAAACTGGCTACGTGGCAGGCTCGGGGCTCATCTCCGCAAAGGAGGAGAGGTCCGACCCTGTGGGACACGTGTTGTTCCCGGAGCTAGCCTCTGCGGAAGAAGCAAAGGCATTTTTCTGCAGGACACATGTCACCTTCAGAGCTAGTCACCATAGAAATCAGAGGACCAGTCGCACGGGGTACGTGTCGATCTCGGAGCTCACCTCCGAGAAGTCCGGTTCTATCGAACACGTGTCGCCACCAGAGCTTATCTCCGGGAGGTCCGTCGCTGTAGGACACGTGTTAACCTCGGAGCACGTCTCGGAGGAAAGAAGGAAAGACCGACACTAACACGTGGCGTGCGCGGAACCATCTCCGAGTAAGAGAGGAGGTCTCGACCGCCAGGATACGTGGCACACGCGGAGCTCACCCCTGAAGGAGAAGGGAGGTCTCGCTCGTTTGACACGTGGCACAACCGGAGCTCGTCTCTGCGGAGAAGGAGATACCAGGCCCTGGAGGACACGTGGAGCTTCCGGAGCTCATCACCGCGGAGGTAACGAGTTCTGAAGCGGTTTTTACGCGTAGGAATATCAGTACGTAAAGGAAACCGACCTAAATTCCACAACGTTACCGCACCAAATCAACTAAAGATAAGATGATAGGATCCAACGACGATCTGAATAAGACTCTTATTTCGGATACAATCAGATTAGGACTCTTCTCTTCCCGATTATAAATAGAACCCAGAACCTCTGGCCGTAACCACAAACTTCTTTTCCAACTCCTGAGCCGACGACTTAGAGCCCTAGCCCAACCCGCCGAGTAAACCATCGCCGAAGCACGGTAAGGAAGAACGCCGGAGGAAATCCAACGATCTGAGGAGGACCTCGAGACCGAGAAGAACGTAAGGTAGGACTCCAATACCACCTTACGGCATCGTTGTGTTTTCTTTGCATCTGTTCTTTGATTCCTTTCGAACAGAAGCCTTCTCGTGGACAGATCATTTGATGATCAAGTTGATCTAAAGACAAAATCATCGCCACGTCCACCTTTGATCCGAATACCCCTGTTCATCATAAAATCCATGCAAGCCATACAAGAACCCGTACAAACCGATCTAATAAGACTAATCATAGGATAGCATGCAAATGCATCATCGCATCTAGTTTAAGGTTTGTGCATGATATTGATTGCTGTGAATCTTGTATGCACGTGATCCTACATAGCAGGACAAGCTCCAGGAGCTGTCTACGACGAGCTGAAGCAACAAGGTTTTGAGATCCAAGAACCACCAGAACCGCAAGAACAGGGCAAGTGCTCCTTGACCATATTGATCCTATGTTTTGGGTGAAACTGTTTTGTTTTGCAAAAAGGTGTGTGTGCTGAGTCAAACATGATGGGAAACCCTTTTATAGGAGTTTACTAGTATTGGTTAAACTACCCTTGTCGCCAGGGATGTTTATGAGTCGGGTATGGTTTTTGCTTTATGCTTCGCTGAGTCTATGGGATTGGGAAGCGAGATATATGTGTCTAGCTAACTGCACTCGTAAGGATAATGAGAAACTGATGATGTTAATGAATGTGGAACGGAGGGAGATCTAGGCAATCGTGGGTTTGTGAATGAGG
The DNA here is from genome assembly GCA_030760725.1 of Neostapfia colusana. NCBI lineage: Eukaryota > Viridiplantae > Streptophyta > Magnoliopsida > Poales > Poaceae > Neostapfia > Neostapfia colusana. Next base: position 42,613,744 of record JASWHV010000019.1, read on the forward strand.
TAGCATGAGATGGTGGTTTACTTGCCGTAGATCTAAGGACCGGTTCATGCATGCACATGCCAGGATAACAGTGCCACCACAAGGCCAAGTATGGGTGCGGCTTAGCTGAGTAATTGGGTAAGTTGCTAGAGTGTTATGGACTGTGGAAGGCGCGGGGAATGGGAGTCGAGTGAGGACTGCCCTGGGAACTGCATGGCACAAGAGGGGGCCCGTGGGTGGGAGAATTGGAGATTCTAGCCTGCCGGTGAAACCTTAGTGAGTCCATACATCTAGTAGCCCCTTTGTAAAGGCTATTTTGTGATCTCCGGACCATACACCGATGGTTGTGTACTGGTATAATGGAGGTTCTGCAGTCACCAACGGGTGACGAAATCACAAACTTGTGGGTAAAGAGGTGCAAACTCTGCAGAGTTCTAAAACTATCATGATAGCCGAGCTTACGGTCACGAGCGCCTGGCCAACTGCCATGATTAGTTGGGATGGTTATTGGGATGATTATTGGGATGGTTGTTGGGATGGTTCTTGGTTATGGTTATTGGTTTTGGTTATGGTTTGGTTTTGGGACTGTTGAGTCCGGGTGTCAAGATGGTTGCATGACTGTTGAGTCATGACAACGAGATTGGTCTCAGTGTGAGAAGAAGTTGTTATGAGGTAAGATGGTAGCGAATACGAGAAGGTATTCGTGAGACGGTAGCGAATACGAGGAGGAATTCGTGAGTAAGAATGAAGTTGGTTAATGTTCGGGAGGAACATGGCAAGTGATGGAGGTATGTTGGTAATTTCATACATGCTGGGATTAAATTCATCTAAATTTAAGTTGATGTTTTATCATGGTTGTATAAATCTGCTTTTCTGCAAATGAGCCTTTATTACCTACCTTGTTATGAGCTACATATCATGTTTTCCCGCACTTGTTGAGTACATCATTGTACTCAAACTTGTATTATTACTTCATCATCAATAGCAAGAGAAGACTACTATGAAGACCAAATGGAGCATTAGGCGTGTGATCTGTTCTCAACCTTGCCTATGGGAATGGAATAAATATGGAGTCATCGCTGCTTAGATTTGCTTCCGCCTTAGTTACATTGCTTCTGCATTAGAATAAAGACTTCTGCTGCATAGAAATAAAGACTTCCGCTGTGAGCATGAGTCCAAGACTCATGAGATATTGTAATAAACTCTGTTATTCGTGGTAATATATATTCTGAATTCAGTTTGTGGATCATATGTGTATGTGTGGGGAACATCCTGGGCACACATATACATTAGTTCTCGGTTCCGTGGTTTTCCACAGAATTGAGGGCGTCACAGATGTAGAGATAGGGATCTAGCAGGCTGTTTCGTACACGGTTGGTGCATATGCACGAGACTCGGGCTGGTGGTTAGTGCCTACGTAGATCCTAAGGACCGGTTCGTGGGACTCCGTGAACTAGCTTATACCGTGCCACCACAAGAACTGGTATGGGACAGAGTGACCAAGTAATTAGGTGCATTCCCGATGTAGTGTGAGTGTTTGGTAGGTGTAGAGAATGGGAATCGGACGGGACTACCCTGGGATCCGCAAGGCTCAAGAGGGGGCCACTGCAGGCGGAGGTAAAATAGACTCCAGGAGGCCACAGGGGTGAAACCTCAGTGGGCTCATGCTCGTCGGGATTCCCTTTATAAAGGTCACATCGTGATCTCCTAGCCACACACCTTAGGAAGTGTGAAATGTGGCTGGCTACCACGGGCAAAAGGGAAGTTTTAGTCCACCTAGCGACAGGGGACGGAATCACGACTTGTGGGTAAAGGGTACAAATTCTGCAGAGTCAAAACTGTTTAGACAGCCGTGCTCACGGTCAAGAGTGGGCTAGTAACTCTCTCATGATTAGCATGGTTTGGGTTGGATTGGATTGGGTTGGTGATTTTGGGATGTGGTTGATGATTTTTGGGAGATGGATACAGATGGTTTTGGAGATACTCAGATGTTTGGATGGAATGGGATTTTCACCTAGTAAATTGGATGCTTAATAAGACTAAGTAGGGATGGCAATGAGTCGGGTTCGGGTCGGGTGGAGCAAAAACCCGCCCGAAACAAAAAGTTTGCGGGTGGAATTTGAGACCCGCACCCGCGGGTGAAAATTTGCACCTGCACCCGTCGGGTTTCGGGCGGGTTTCGGGTGCCCGTCGGGTTTGACTTTTTTATAAACATACTAGAACATTTAATAAAATAAGTCTAAAAAATCATCCACTTTGAATGACAATACAACAAAAAGTATTAAGTTACTTATAAAGATTATAAATATAGGTCTTGATAAGTAATATGAAGCAATTAAATAATATAACACAATCAAATTTGACTTTAAAATTATAAACGTAAATCATTTCGGGTGCCCGTCGGGTACCCGCGGGTAGAAAATAAAACCTGCACCCGCACCAGCGACAATTTGGGTAGGGTGCGAGTTAGATCCGCGGGTGGAAAATCTCACCCGCACCCGCACCCATCTGGTGCAAAACCCGTCGGGTACCCGCACCCGTGGGTGCGATTTCCATCCCTAAGACTAAGAAATAGGTTGCTTAGTGTATAAGCTGTGTTTAGCCTTCCTTGATTCTTGCCTCATCATGCATAAAACTTTCCCACACTTACTGAGTACATTATGTACTCATACGTTTTCTTTTTTCTCTATTATAATTGTTGCTCAGTGAAAAAAAGATCAAATAAAGACGGTGTGATGAAGGTCACATAGCTGCCAGTCGATTCGCCTGTGGACGGTCCTAAAAGCTTCGCCTCTTCCGCTGCTACTCAGACCCAAGTAAGGTAAAAATGTCGTTTATATTTGATATATATCTGTCTAAGATACTACTTGTACTACATGTATGAATTAAAACGATACTGGCATACATGTAGTTTGCGGCCAGATTTGCTCTTCGTAAAACTGGGCGTGACACTTAGAAAGTCGGAGAAATAATTATATATATATATATATATATATTATGAAACATCATTATTATATTTAACTATTTATATTGTGATTCGTTAAATTTAAAACTTACCGTGCTATTTAATGTCTGTATACTAAATTATGTTGGAATTTTAAAGTTATTGATTAAATTGATAAATAATAATCAAATTACATGTATTTTTTTGTGCGACATACTATTTAATAAAAGCATTAATCCGCTACTGATAATAAAGAGATTTCGCATGATCCATAAAATAGGGGATTCCGCAGGACACGTCGTGGTAGCCCTGTTTCAAAGTGAAAATTCTACTACGTTCGTCCGTCCTTTCCAGCTTGGTGAGTCTAGGAGCACACGTTCCGACCTGAGACATTATAAAAGAAGACGTCTACATTGACTCCGCTTACTGGTCGCCCTGAGAGGTGCAGAAGTCCAAAAGCAGGCAAGGCAACTGAAAATCCCCAGGGGCCAGGGGAGCCGCACCTGCCGAACCGTCCTCCCCACGCGCAGTCGCGCACGCCGCTCGTGGCACACACACACACCTCCACTCCACCCGCCCCGGGGCCCTGCGCCCGTGCGCACCCGGCGCGGCGAAGCGAGCCACCCCTGCTCGCGCCCGCGGGGATTCAGCGCCGAACCTTCCCTCCCCGGCCCCGTCGCGCATGTGCGCCCGCTTCACGAATAGGGACCTGTGCTACGTACAGATCTTGGATCCGGGCCGCCGCGGTGCCCGACAATGGCACACGGAGTGTATTGTAGCGTAACTAATGCATCCGTTTCAAAATATTTGATGCTGTTTAATTTAAAATTATACTAACCAACGCTAAATAATTTGAAACGAAATGACTATATGTTACCTAGTCACAGTTTGTTGGAGTTCTATCAACATCAAAAGCAGGTTCATTGTTTTGCTTTTCTGTCTGCAAGCTTGGCTAGTCATCTCCCTCGCCCAAAAGACCTGGTGAGTCACGCTGAGACCTGCATGTACAGAACTGTTTGTCGAACTTGCAGATACTGAATGAATTGTGTCCATGAGTCCATCCATCTTCAGTTTGTGAACTGCATATGCCTGTGCAGCGGCATCTACCGTTGAGCTGTTATGCTTATTCATGTCTTTCCTCCAACCACCATGTCAAGCTTTGTAGCTGGGCTCACTATGACAGAACGTAGACATCCTCTGCAATCTGGTTACGTATGCCATTGCATTCTCATATGAGCCTGGTAGCTGAAATTCTGTATACGTGCTTATAAACTTTATAGCATTGATGTATGTGTTTCTTCCTGATTTATATTTCTTGCATTGATACATGTGTTTGTACCCTCCTTAGTTATTGGTGAAACCTGTTCTATCTTCAGCTACTGACAACTTGTCACGCCCGGTACCTGCAACAGACACCAAGCGTACTCCCGCGTGTGCCAGGATCATTGTACATCACACACGAGACAATATAGAGCAAATGTATCATTAATTAATTAAGCCAAGTGCAGCAAATACATCATCCGAGTACATAAATGCCTCATGGGCTCATAAAGACAGTACATCATGGCAGCGGAAACTAAAGTAGGGCTCCATAGGTGCCGTTCGGTGGTACGCCAGCCTAGTACTGCGTGTCGGGGTCGAAGCCATCGTCCACGTCATCCTCGGCAGCCTCCACGTGTCCTGAGCAGCATGAAAAAGAAAAGAGAGGCAAACGCCTGAATACATAGAGTACTCAGCAAGTGTGGAAAATTTTATGCATGATGAGGCAAGTTTCAAGGAAAGCTAGACACGGCTCCTGCACTATGCAACCTATTCCTTAGTTTTATTAAGCATCCTATTTGTTTAATGAAATTCCCACCCAACCCAACCATATCTCCAAGTATCTCCACTACTTCTGTAGCCTCAACCCAAACCACCATACCAAAACCACCGACCAAATCCCGACCCAAACTAATCGCGAGAGAGTTACCAGCCCGCTCTTGACCGTGAGCACGGTTGTCTAGACAGTTTTGACTCTGCAGAGTTTGTACCCTTCACCCACAAGTCGTGCTTTCATCACCCGTCGGCGACTAAAGAAACTCCTTCCCGCCATCTCACACTCCCTATGGTGTGTGGCCAGGAGTACACGACAAGGCCTTTACATTGCACTACCCAACCCGTCCACACCCGCTAAGGATTCACCGCTGCGGCACTCTGAAATCTCTGCCGCAGAAGCCCCCTCTTGCGCCACTCACACATCTCTATGGTGTACATAAGGAAAGATAGGAACAACTTAATTGGCCACACTGTCCCATACCAGTTCTTGTGGCGGCACTGTATAAGCTAGTTGACGAGTCTCACGAACCGGTCCTTAGGATCTACGCAGGCTACTAACCGCAAATCCGAGTCTCGTGCACTCGACACCCACCGTGTACCAACCAACCTACTAGATCCCTATACTACCCTTCTCATACACCATATATATCACCACATCATCACAAACATCATGATTATTGGAATTAAATGTAATTACTCCAATCCCAACATCTAAGCAGGGCTAAGCAGAAAATAACGACATATAAGTAAACCCTAACTACCCAAACCCAGCTACAAGGAATGTCAGGGAAATTCTAGTAAACAACCAATACATGGGATTCAAAATTAAGACCTATGCATGAATTTCAAGCTATAAGTCCTAAAAAGGGAGAAATGTGATCAAGGGCATTTGCCTCTCGAGAAGTGTTGCGGCTCGGGGTCGTCAAAGTCTTGGGCTTGCAGGATCAACGTTGGCTCGGGGCCTGATTTGATCCATGAAAAAATAGGGGAAAGGGAAGTAATGGAAAACAAGTAAGCAAAGGCTATACAACACTCTAACATAATACTCATCAAAGCATAAGAAAATCTTCCTCCCGTATCTCATGTGCATATATATTCATGTGAGTGTGTTTTGCAAAAACTAGAACTTTGTTATTTTGGTCCTAGATGTGATTTTAGCAAGCAAGAGGGTACATTTATCAATTTTCAGCAATTATACTTGGCATAAAATGTGATTTCCAGAACTATCCAGGGGGTTTTCTATGAAAAAGTAGCAAGGTACTTAAGTTATAATGTCCATATTACATGTCCTAGGGTGTTTAATTATATTTCAGCACTAAAAACATATCAAAAAGGTGAAATCTTGCCTGTGCAGGGGCTTATCTGCTAAATTGCAGCAGGGCAGGGGGTTAAAATGTCAAAATAGAGGGTTGCTAGGGGCTTACTAATAATTACAGCATAGTACAGGGATCCCAGGGCTAAATCAGAGGGGTACAGGGTCCAAAATGGCAATTTCAGGGACATATATGTTAATTTCAGAAGGTTCCAAGGGTCAAAACATGAAAACAGTGAGCCCCAGGGGTAAAAGTGCTAAGGCAACAAGCTACTGAGATAGTTTGCACAAAAACAGAGATCCTCAGGGGCCTAGGAGCATTTCTACACTAAAATTTCCAATTTCCAGTGAGCAGAGGGTCTGATCTGTAAAGTGCAGGGGCGTTTTCTTGCTAACTTTGATATCCCAAGGTTCTAAGCGTAAATCCGCCAGTGGGAAAACATGCGTTTAAGGTCAACCGTCGGATCCCGCATTGGTGGCTGCGATTTAAAAACACGAACCGGTACTCGGGCTTCTAATCTCGGCCGTTGGCACGAGATCGGGCAGCCCCTGTGGAACCTGTCCAGAGCCGGCCTCCGGCGGCCTCCTCATGTGGCGGCACGCCATGGGCGAAGCTCAGAGCTCGTCGGCGCCCGTCATTTTCGTCCTACAACGCTCTCTAACCCTAGCTAACCAACGGGAACGAAGGAGGGGATCTCGAGGAACTCACCTAGGGTCCTTGCGGGGTCCGTGGAGGTCGGGTCAGCGCTCGGAGGGGGGGGGGGGGTAAACACGGTGGAGGGCCTCGGCCATCATCGGGATCGGCGAAGGGGTGCGGTTCCTTCGATGTTTTCTTGGCCTCGGCGCTTCCTAGGATTCGACGACGTCGATCAAGGCGTTAGCTCGGGGAAAAACCGGAGGGGAAGACGAACATCGTCGGGGTAGACGGGTACTCACCGGAGATGGTGTGGTTTGTCTTCTCGGCGCCGTTCCTCAGCGAGGAACGGCAGGAGGGAGTCGTCGGCGTCTCTGGGGAGGAGGTAAACGCGTTAGCTCTCGGAAACGGTGAAGAACGGGGGAGAAGACGGCGGCACGACGCTCACCAGGGGGGCTAGACGCGGCGGCGCGGCTCCCGTCCGTGGCGAGGAAATGGGAGCAGGGGGGCGTAGGGTTTTGGGCGGGGTTTTGTAGGGCGGCGAGGGCGGAGGATTCGCGGGGGACAGAGCCGCTTTTGGTTGAGGGGGGACGCCAGCTTTCTGTTGGCCTCTGTCGGCGACCGGTGAAAGAAGAGAGGGAGGGAGGGGGACCGCGGGAGAAAGGAGGAAGAAAGCAACGGTTGGCTAGAGTGGGGGCTGACAGGTGGGGTCCGCTGGTCACAGGAAGAGGAGATCGGCAGAGGGCGCGGCTGGCTGGGCTGGGCCGGCTGGGGAGAAGGAGAGGTGGGTTGCGGGGGAAGAAAAGGGAGTGGGCTTTCGGCCCAAATATGTTTTTCTTTTCTTTTCTTTTCTTTTCTTTTCTTTTAACTTGTTCTTTTGTTCATTTTTCTTTTAAATCTCGAATTTAAATAGCTGGATTCTAGTTTGTTTTGAAAAATTTAAAATTTGACCCACTTTTTTCAATGGTGGGTGTTACACAACTCACAAAACCTTCTCGGAACTTAGCATCATCATCTGTATCGCAAAGCACTACGTCTTGTGTAAGTTTGGTTAATAGAAGATCTGTTAGTATTGCAAATGTACTTGCCTAAAGAATCAGCTGTTATTGCAAATAACACAAATATGTTTGGATAATGGCGATGTAAGTTTGATGATGGTTTGATCAGTCTGTCACATATACAGGTTTGATCCTCCCTGGGCATGCCAACTGCTTATTTGGTAGTAGCATGTATGATTGCAAAACAGAGGATAGAAAGTTACTCTGTTTGATTATAAATATTGATATTTTTCTATTCAGTCATCATAACTCAGTCGAACGGTACTCAATTTTCCCAGCCGGGTTCTTGATTAACCACCCACATATGTCAGCACATAATGAAGAAATGGGCAGAAAAAATACTTGTTATAGGTGGGTTGGCTTCTCCCCTTGCTGCCGGTTCCGGGCCTGAAAACGGTCTGTGGCGGCGGTTGGACAGCGTGGCCGGCCGTCGCGTGCGTAGGTGCGACGTCGCTGTTCAGTGAATTGAATTCAATCCCTGAATCGTGATTGTCAATGTCCCACCTCAAACATGTGGTAGTGAGACATTATAAGTCGATAGTCTATGCAGAAGACGGAGTAGTTCACCACCCTTTCTTTGAAAAGTAACCAAAGCGCCCGCACGCACGCACACTCTGACCATATCAACAGATTTCCAGTTTTCTCCGAGTCTGACGCGAAATGCCGAGACAAATTTACGAAAGGTTACCATGACAAGAAAGGCGACGAAGAATATGCCATTGCTGCACCTACCCACTTCGTTAGTTTACGTTTGGAGGTAGGAAAGCGTGTCTTTACCTTTGATGTTGTAGCCCGGGAAAAATTTTCTGCTAGTACCAAGCGTTGAGACAACACTTGGAACATTCATATGCATCTATCTTACAGGTATATTGTGTCCATTGCAGATGAATTTAGCTGGGAATGTAACAGTTACAGCACGTATTATCAAGGTAACAAACAAAATTAATTCCTCCCGTCGAAGAGGGACGAGTTGGACGATGTGGCCAGAAACCAACGTAGTGCCTACTCGACGAATTCTTCGTCAGAACTCTATAGCAATCACGAAGAGGAAGGCGGCGACGGTTAGGAATCGGATGAGGTGATGGTGGAGGATGAGCCGGCGGTCATGGGGGTCATGTCCATCGGGTAGCTCCCGAGCACCCGCAAGAAGGAGGTGAACTCCTGGACCTCGGCCAGCGCGTTCTGCGCGCGGGGCTCGGCAAGGGAGGCCTGGAAGTCGACGTAGAACATGTACTCGAAGTGCTTGGCGGTGCCGACGTTGGCGTCGTCGACGAGGCGGATGGGGCGGTGGCGGTGCGGCCGGCTCTCGATCTTGGTGAGACTGATGCCGCGGAAGGCGAAGGCGGAGAGCACCTTGAAGAGCACGGAGGTGCCCTCCCTGTCGTGCGCGAACACGATGCTGGTCTTGAACGGGCGGTCGGTGCGCGGCACGACGGGCTCCCGGGCCAGCATCACGAACCGCGTCACATTGCCGCAGTCATCCTGGATGCCGTCGGCGAGCACCTCCATCCCGTAGAGCTCGGCGGCGCGGGAGGACGCGATGGCGGCCGTGTCGCGGAGCCCCTTGGCGGCCACGTACTCGGCGGCGCCGGCCGTGTCGTCGAAGGCCTCGCGGACGACGTTGAGGCCCATCTTGGTGAGCGTGTGCTCGCACTGCGCCAGCGCCTGCGGGTGGCTGATGACGCGGGTGAGGCACTCCTTGCGCACCCCGGGGAGGGCGAGGAGGCAGTGGTGCACGGGGAGCTGCACCTCGCCGACGATGTGGAGGCGGTGCCGGAGCAGGAGGTCGTAGTTGCGGTGGATGCTGCCGCCCAGCGAGTTCTCCACGGGGAGCACGGCGCGGTCCGCGACCCACAGCTCCACGGCCTGGAACGCCACCTCGAACTGGTCGCAGGGGATGGCGTCGCAGCCCGGGTACGCCTTCCCGGCCGCCTTCTCGCTGTACGCCCCTGGCACGCCCTGGTACGCCACGCGCAGCTGCGACCCGTGCATCGGCGCAGGGGACAGGTCCGAGATGCGCAGCGGCTGCGGCAGGTTCTTGCCGGCACCATTGATGCCACTCACGGGGACCAGGTCCAGCACCGCTCCGTTCTGCGGCGGCGCCGGGAAGACTTGGCCGTTGACGGAGTGCGAACCGAGCGCTGCCACCTTGCTTGAAAGAACCGCGCAGCTGCTCTGCCACTCCGTCCGGCCGCCACCGACCGCGCCCTGAAACGAGCACCTGACCACACCGCTGCCCCTCCCCGGGGCGTGGCACGCGACCCTAGGATTGTGGCCAATAGGCGCCTTGATCAAACTCGCCGCAGCCATGGTACTAAACCAATTAGCAGCTCAGCTACCTCTCTTCCTCTGTTTCTTGGCTTCCTGCTCTGTAGGGTACAAGGAACCGTGCCGGGTAACTGGGTAAGTTTGGTGAAGCTTCAAAGCGAGAAGCTGAGGAGGGTATGGGGCGGTTGGGTGCGATATATAGGTGGCGCGGATTGGTGTCGTGTCTGATGCTTTGCCGCTTGTGGGGGTTGGTGGCGCGGTGGGGACGCGCGGGCTCATGCTCATGGACTCGGGCGGAGGACGAACGGGGGTTGGTTGGGTCGCGCTAAAAGAAACCTCCGGTCCGCCACTTCACCAACCAATCCTATTCCAATTTCCAATGCCCGCGGCCGCGGTGGAATTGAACGGAACGTGCAGTGCATTCCCCCTCGCTTGCCCCGGCTGTTTCCGGCGCCCGCTTTCCTTCTTCCCCGTCACTTCGTGGAATGGCCGGAAGACTATCCCCTCGCAAAACTGTGCAGTGTGGGAAAAATCGTACCGAGGCTAAACCTCTGCTATAGTGCTATGATGTCCATTGCTTCTGCCCTGATTCTTTTCTTCTTTCTTTTCGAAAGGAGCTTCTATCTTGATTTGAATGAGGAACATTTACTACCGTGGTTTGGTTTTTTAGCGGCACTCGCGTGCCCATTTCCTTCAATTTGATTTGAGTTGAGCTGGGCGAGCAATATTTTTTGAAAGATTAACATAAAATGGTGACCAAAACTGAATTATGATAAAGCTCCAGTATTGATCTAGTGAGACCTGACGTACTAGCCATAGAGATCTAGAAGCGGATCCACTGATGTGATGTATGTTAATGTATTGTCACTGACACACAGATCCATAGCTCACGTGTTAGTGATCAGACAATACCTTAGCTAAACCTTACGCGAGCCACCGGTACCGAATGGTGGCTAGGAACTATTTATAAAGAGATGGGCATGCTTTGTAAGTTAGAGAATAAGACATGGAGCACGAGTGCGAACCTAGCATACATCGGTTACCGTCGCTATGATAAGGCCAAGATGCAAGGAGAAAAAGTGAGGATATGAGCAACAACAATGATGCATGAAAATTTCCTGTTTATTTATTATATTTTTTGAGCAAATCATGTGTCCTCGTCATCTTATGGTTTGGGTACAAAACAACCTTCACCTCAAAGCTAGATTTTTAATATCCTTTCGTTTTTATTTTTATATTTGGACAGCAATTTGTTGGAGTTTTTTTTCTCAAATCATACTAAGCCACCTGGCCACTCTATTCGTCAATCTAGCTCGATGGTTGTTTGTTTAATTAGTTAATTAAGGTTGAAATATTAAAAATATTTAAATATTCTTACTGGACCTTAAAAGATCTTGAAAGTTTGACCAAACACACAAGTTTAAAGACTAGAATGTTTTCATTATAGATTCTTCAGTTAGCATTATAAATGTGGGATAAATATTTTCATCCACAAACAACTTCAAAATTTAAACCTTGGACTTAAAAATGAAACTCAAAAATTTTCGTTCAAAGTTGGAATTCTTATGGTTCCATGTCAATTCTGTAAAGTCTAGTTCTGAATGTTCAAATTTTACCCAACTTGGGTAAACTACGCGGAATGGCTCACAGGGAGGGAGCACGGGAGGCAAAACTTGCTCTGATATGTTTTGGCAGGAAAAGAAAAGGAATGGCATCTCGATATGGGGGCCCCAAATCCAAGAAATTATGCTCCCACTTAGTATATTTCCGTTTCGCGCGCCAGTTATTATATGGATTTGTATCGATGCTTGTAAGCAATTCGACAGGCTCGGATTTCGCTTCACCATTGATGTTCTGGACTCTTATGCGCTCGCATCGATGCTGCCTGAATTGAATTTGTTCAGGGGCCAAAGGAGACACGGAATGGGATGCAAGAAGAAGATATAAAATGTCAACCACTGCAGGGGAGGACAGTTCTAGTTACCCCGAGTGGATTGTCACGACTGCCATCTCTAGCTTTATTGAAACTTACGTGTTCTTAGAACCTAGAGAACTCTGGCAGGAAACGCCATGGTTGATGGCTCTGATGCTCTTCCAACGAATAAGAGGGACCTGCCATGAAGTCCGTCAAGGAGAGTTCCGAGGTCGTTTCTGACATGTTCCCTGTTTGTTACCCCTCGTCCACACCGTTCCCCGGCTCCGTCCATATCGAGCTCAGTTCCGAAGTCATTCTTTCGGTACACTTGACAAGCGAAGTCATTGCGCCGTCCGCGTTGTATGCAGTACGCACCCTATCGAGTTGCCACCAGAGCTCATCCGCAAGTACACCTTTCAGGGAAGTATTCGCGTCTCTTCGCCGCGCGCGGAAGCAAACGAGTCGTCACAACGGCTTGGAGTCAGGCAACCCCGCCGGGCCGGGGGCGTGTGCGAACGCCACAGACCGATCGCGTCGTCGAAGGGAACACGACCAGATGACCGGGACCGAGCTGCCGAGGTCGCCGGTCGCGCCCCGCGAAGGACGAGGAAACCGCCGCAAAAGCAGAAGGGGACCCGGCTTGAACCACGCGTCGATTCTTAACCCGGCTTGAACCACGCGTCGATACACGGAGAAACACGAAAAGTAGCGGAGGATCACAAGTATTCATGGTTTACGATGTGATCGTCGCCACTTGACTGCGGTGGTGCCTCACTGGCTCTGCTCTCTAGCCCGAAAAGGAAAGCCGGCCATCGGCCGGGACGAGTGATCGGCGAGGTGTACTCGACTCTTCATTTGTAGGGCTAGGCGCGCGCGCGCGCGTGATAGATGGTCCAGCTGATGCAGATGGAAGCTTTGTGGCTGGAAGCCTGGAACATGCCAGAGCCTCGGGGCTCTTGCACCCTTCACCCATTCAATTTCTTTAGGTAGTAATATACTCCCTCCGTTTCTTAATATTTGATGTTTGATTGACTTACAAATAGTTCAATCAACGTCAAATATTATGGAACAGAGGGAGTAGTTCACGCTTATATACACGTTCAACACACAAGAGATCTAATTAATTGAGCTACACCCGGTTAACATAGCTTAGTTATTTATACTGACAACCACTCCATTAACAAGCCAGACTCTGCTGATTACCTAGGATAACTCAACATATAGTGAACAGTAGAATTAAGATGCTAGATGCATGACTTAAACAGGCTTTTGTTGCTTAATTGCCACCCTCTTGTAGTATTTTTCACATATTTTGACCTTTTTCTGAAAACCTTCTCTATCAATGGGTTTCGGTTTTGTCTCGAGCGTCCGTGCTAAGTGACGAAATGTCAGCCAGCTATCCACGTCAAACACTTTGACGCTGCTTAGCACAAGTTCCAAGCTCCACCACCGATGTCGAATATAGCTGTCGAACAAAAATACAGAAATACTCCTCCCGTTTCGAATTATTTGACACTGGTTAGTTTAATTTTAAATTAGATAATGTTAAATAATTCGAAACGGAGGGAGTATTAATTAAGCATGTTGCAATCTGCCAAAATAGTAGAGGCATATAACAATAGAAATTATCAGTCATCAAATGGGACATGTGGACAATGAGGATCACTACTAGATCTTTAATATCATATATCTAACGCTTCAGACAATATGAACAATGAATTAGTACAGGTTATCCATCGTGTGAAACCAAGTTAGTTTTCATAGATTTAAGAAGGCTAGAATCTTCAATTAGGTTGGTCAATCTTTTGTTTTCCCCTTTTGTAAGTTTCTTGGCACTCTACTCTTTGTCATTCATTATTAACACATTTTAATCGGTAGGAAGACTCCTTCCTCCGGTTGTTGTTTCAAAAAAAATAGTCAAACACGAGTGCGCACATGGGGCTTTTACCTGTCCGTAGGAAACAAAAACGTGGGGATATCATACATCGCCTTATTCTACTGCTGATAAATATAATACAGTGTAAGCATATGAAATCCATCAAGGGGCGGCTCAACCAGGGAGTCAAACAAAAGCAGTTGACCCCCATTATGCAGCTCTTTCTAGTGGTATGAGCATGATCCATCATGCACTTGCCCCTTGCTCGTAGGAAGAGAAGATACCTCTGAGGCTTTGCTCACATGGATAAGAAACAAGAAACCAATCATGTTGGGCCTTGGCTGCGGTGGGCTATCCTAATATTTGGATCATGCTCAAGGCCTGCTACGCCTACAGGTTCCGAGTAGCCCATCAATGTAAAAACTTGGATATTCTTTTTGAAAATAGGTTATTCAAACATAATTTACAAAAATGGGGCACAAATTCAAACAATTATAAAAATAACTGACGGACCTAATTAAAAAAAAGAGTGGAGGTGAGATTACTATACATAAAAACCCTCCCACTGGTTCGTCCACCATTCATAAAAAAATCGACTGGTGAGAGGGTGATTTATCGCTAAGGAGTTTCTTGCAAACTTCATGTGAAATAAAATTTGCAAAACAGTCCTTGAAGCGATAGACCAACCTCTCCAGAGGACGGTAGGTGCTCATTTTTTTAATTGTTTGAATTTGTGCCCCATTTTTATAAATTAGGTTTGAAAATAACTCATTTTCTAGAAAAACTAAAAGTTGAACTATAATATCTATATAATAAAAGGGCGTGCAGATGACAAGACCTGACCAACATTGTATGGTCCATGCAAGTGGAACAGGAAATATTCAGACTACAACTATGTTCTCTTGTATTCTTGTTTTCCTTTTGCAAGCGGCACGCGCTGACACGAAGATAGAGATATTCTGTTGCTAGATACCATCAGTCCCCAGCCGCTGGACGCATCCAATGCTTACCTACAGAAAAGAACAACAGCTTTAGAAAACCCCTTTTCGAGAAGGCCCGCTTTGCTATCTGTCCCAGTTAAGAATTCAGATAAAGTGATGCATTTGCTTTCTCGACACTGTTAATAGCATATAACGCCTCATCATTAGAGCATTTTCTTTTTGTTGACATTAGGACAGCTTTGCAACGTCAATCAAGAAAGGAAGAGGTAGTAACTAATTGGTAAGTAGGGAGCGGAAATAAATGACGTTTAGGATAAAAAAATCTAGTTCAATTCCAATTATATTAGCTGTGCTAAACATCATTTAATTCAGAACAGAGAGAGCAGCTTCTTTCAAAGACAACACTAAGCTCAAACAACGGGGTTACAAATTACAACACTACATTCTGATCTGGGCACCCGTTAATCACTTTACACAACCCCAAGCCCTTCACTAATCTACGAATCACAATACAGACAGATGTTACAAGCTAAGTATTTTTTTCTCAACGATGGCAATTGCCGCGCCACAATAAATTACACAACCATACCATAAATATCAAGGTAAGCTTCTGCTTGATGAACATACTTCCCCTATCCTACTCAGCAAATTACATCCATGCAAACAAAGAACATGCATGATGCCCCGAGAGTATTGGCATGTCCATAAGCTCTCACGCTGGTAATCCTCATGATTTATGTGATCCTGCCTGACTGGTCTACTAAGGTACCTATTTGATCTCCACAAATCGCTCTGGAGATGTTGCCAGGCTCCAACATGTTAAAGATGACAACTACAAAGCAACACACATAAATGTCATCACAGCTAAACTGCAGAAAAGGCAACTTTGTAAATGATTTGCCAAGAAGAGACTAACCAGGAATATTATTTTCCTCGCAACATGTAATTGCTGTCAGATCCATTGTGCTAAATCCTCTTGCTACTAACTCCCTAAATGAAATGTGCTCAAATGATGTGTTACTATTGATCCTGGGAGGACAACCATATCCATCATTGTCGAAGTGTTCGGTCGACACTTCCCCCGGGCCTGCACTGGACAGCCCGCGGAGGTTCTTTTTTCGGCGGGGCTAGACTCCTAGCGGAAAGCTTGCGCAGATGGACGAGTTAGGGAGAGCTTGACACGGCGAGTTTTACGTGGTTCAGGCCGCCGGAGCGTAAAACCCTACGTCCACGGCGAGCTATGGAGCTCGCTGTATTGCTTGCTGCTCAGGGCTGGGGGCCTGAGCTTGGGGGTGAGTTACAGCTTGAGAGTGTATGGCTAGCGTATGAGTTGCAAAATGCGAACCCTTGCTATCGACGCCTACCCGAGCCTTTTATAGTCCAAGACTCGGGTGGCTTACAAGGGGAGCCGGGACCCGACAGGTGGTCCCGGGAAGATTGTCTATTATCTACCGTATCTGTAGTTACGCCGGTAGTTGCCTCTGGTCGAAGGCTTATGAGTCTTCATCTTGCCGCCCTGCCCATGCCGCATGCTAGTTGTAGTGGTTGATGACGGCGCAGGCGGCATGGGATGTCTTGTCGCGGCGTTTATTAGTTGGCAGGTTCTGACACCACGCGCCAGTCTGTGATGCGACTGGGCGCAACGGCACCTGACAGACGCGTGCTCCGCGTTTCCGCTTCTTGGGAAGACGCGGGCCTTGAATACCTTGTACGGACAAGGTGTGGGGCGCCTTTACGCCCGCTGCCTAGCGCTCAGGGGCAGGCAGCACCGTTCTTCTGGCCACGTGGCGGGTCCGGAGCCCTTCTCTGAGGCGAGAAGGGTCCGGCCTGCGGGGCACGTGGAGCCTCCGGACCCCTCCCCGCGGAGGGGGAGGTCCAGCTTCTGTATGCCACGTGGCGGGCCCGGAGCTATCCTCTGCGGAGAGGGAGGTCCGGCCCCGCTGGACGCGTGGCGTCTTCGGACCTCTCTCCCGCGGAGGGGGAGGTCCGGCTTCTGTATGCCACGTGGCGGGCCCGGAGCTCTCCTCTGAGGAGAGGGAGGTCCGGCCCCGCCGGACGCGTGGCGCCTTCGGAGCTCTCCCTGCGGAGAAGGGTGAGTACCTTAGGCATTTTACCCTGTGCGCGGGGGTACCCCATATCTCAGGTACCGACAGTGGCCCCCGGGCCCATCTCGGGGGAGATAGCGAGCCCGAGGTGGGACCTCTGTCTCTTCCGATCCGCGCACTTTCTCTAAGTCCCGAATTGACCGCTGCCGGAGCACGAACAGCCGCGGGGTCGTGAGAGCGTGCGCCCACTTGATGATTGCTTTTACTGCGGCGGTTCCCAAGGCTGCCACTTCTGCACGTTGCGGCGCTTTCTTCGGGAACCGCCGAAGTGCCTTGCCAGCTCATCTTCTCAGGAGACTGACTCCTTGACCCCACCGCTTTAGTTAAGCGGCTTGGGCCCAGCTTTCATCGGCGCCCAGTCTCGGAGACGACGAGGTCGCCGATGCGATGTTTCCGGAGGTTTTCAAATTACCTCGAACCATCCCTGGAAAGTTTTAAAAGGGGATCTCACCCGCATCGCGACTTCCCTTCGCATTGCGCTCGTACTTCCCTTGAACTCTTGCGCCCCGGCTCTCCTGCCCTTGCGCCTTCTTTCGCTATGGCTTCCAACTTGCTTCCGACGCGCCTCGTTCGCTCCTCCGAGCTCGGGCCAGTGCGCAGGCTGCTGGGCTGGCGCTCGGAAGAGCAGAAGCATCGGCTCCGCCGAGGATCTCTCCCCCTGGTCCTGGAAAAGGGGGAGATAGTCTTCTTCACCGCTTATGCTCTGGCGGAGTTCGTTCCGCTGATTTCTTCCTTCCTTGTCACCCTGCTGGAGACATACGATCTCCAGCTCCACCATCTCTCCCCCAACTCCTTTGCAATGGCGGCAATTTTTGTCCACTTCTGCGAGATGTTCGTGGGGGTGCACGCCTCCGTGACGCTCTTCTGCCACTTCTTTGTGCTGCGGATGACTGGACGCGGCTCAAAGACTCAGATGGGGGCATATTACTTCCAGCATCGCTGCAAAGACCCCAAGGTCTCCGGATACCTCCTGCCCTTCAGCGCATCAAGGTGGGAGAACTGGAGGGAGAGCTGGGTGGTAGTGCAGACCGATGAGCACGATCGCCTACAACTCCCAACCGCCAACCCAACCACCGATCGCCGCTTCTGGGAGGAGATCCCTGAGCTGGAGCAGGAGTACACTCCGGTCTTGGAGCGGATCCGGTTCTTGGCCAACGAGGGGCTGACGTCTCTAATGATGCTGATGGACTTTGTGTCTCGCCGCATTGCTCCCTTGCAGCAACGCAGCCGCCCAGCGTGGTACTACACCGGTGAGCAGGATTGTACCAGGCTGGAGAGAGGCCCCGGCTCTGTCCCTTCCGACGAGGAGCTGGAGGAGATGGTGAGCAAGGTGAGCGGTGACTACATTCCCAGCGGCGACCCCGCCCTTCCGCCTTCTGCCACCCCCCTCTTCTTGGAGCCTCAGAGGAGGTCGGAGCTCCTGCGGAAGATGCCGAACCTTGATGATATCGGGATTGGCGTTCGTCAGGTCGGGGATGCCCTCCGGGGTATCACCATTCCAGGAACCGAGCACCCCGGATCAGGGCATGAGGCATCCGCTGCTGCCAAACCCTCCCCCAGAACCGACGGAACCCAAGCCGCCGATAAAGGGAAAGGAAAAGAGCCGGCCCCCGGGCATCCAGAGAAAAAACGCGCTCGGTCTCCTCCGAGGGTGCTGCCTGTGCCAAGCCAGGGTGCCGGAGCTACTTTGCTTCCACCTCCCGGAGGTGCTGGTCCATCGGGTGGCGACCCAAAGAGGTCCCGAGTGTCCCTCCCCGACGGGTCTCTCCCCAGACAGCAGCCGTCCGAATCAGCCCAAGTATCTCGCCATCCTCCCTCGAGCGGCGGGGCTCCCAGGACGGATGTTGGTGGGGTGACGCCGGCGAGTGCGCCGGAGGTCCAGGCGTCCCATTCCGCGACCGTTCCAGCCGCTGGTCCTGGCAGTTCAGCTACAGCCCAGAGGCCAGTGCTGCAAGCTCGCTGGAGCGCTCATACCGCCCAGTAAGTGTTATTCTTTCTGACCTATAGGAGCAGAGCTCCTGCCTCTTCTCTTATTCTGAGGGCTTCTTCTTCTTTGCAGGGACCGACTGGCTGCCAGGGGCGGGCCTCTTATCCGGCCGCCTTCAACCGGCGGGGGCTCCGCGCCTCGGCACCTTGGGACCGCGGCGGCCCCCATAGCTCCCAAATCGACGGGGGCAGTGGCCGCAGTGGCCGCATCTGCTCCTACCCGCCCTCCTTCACCAGTCTAGAAGCCAGGTCTTGAGACCGGGAGGGCTGCTGTAGGTGTGCCTGCTGGCCCCCTGGCCTGCTTAGGACAGCGCCCCACCGTAGCTGCTGAGGCGCCGGCGCTCCCGCCGGTCTTGGACTTGTCCGGGGGGTTCAGCGGCGTGACTCCTGCTCCCCCTGCTCCGGTGCCCGTGTGGGACGCCCTGGAGCGTGCCCAGACCAGCACCCGGCAGCTCCAATCTGCCTTTGAGCAGGAGCGGAAGGCATTGGCCGGCGAGAGGGAACGCCTTCTCAGCTGGCAGCAGCGGGCCCGGGCGGACCTCGACTCAAGGCAGTCAAGGCTTGAGGCCATGAGTGCTCTGCTTAGCACCCAGAAGAAGGCCATTAGCCGCTTGGAGTTAGAGGCCCAGCGGGTTCGTGCCACCTACCGCGAGGCTCTGGCCAAAGCTGAAGTCAAAGCCAAGGAGTGTTCCACCGCCGTGGAGGAGTTGTAGCTGCAGGTAGCCCATCGGGAGCACGCCGTCGCTGATCGGGAACACGCTGCTGCGGCCGAGGAGGAGAAGACCACCGCTCGGCTGAGGGCCAAGGTGGAGGAGCTAAGGGCTCGGACTGAGGAGCTGGAGCTCCGTGAGTTGGCTGTCGCCGCGAGGGAGGAGCAGTCTTCCAAGGAGCTTCAGACGGCGGTGGATCGCGAGCTAGCGGCCCGCCAAGAGGTAGAGAGGCTCCAGTCCTTGCGGACTGCCGAGGCCCAGGCGGTCTGGTGCTTCATTGCTAAGGCGGGATCCGCCTTGGCTCCTCTTGGTTTTAGCCCTGTGCAGGTGGAGACCCCAGCACGGCCGGTGTCCGAAGCGGCCCCAGCCCTTGAGTCCCTCGGCGACGAGCTAGGTCAGCTCAAATCAGTGATCGCCGACGAGCTGGAAGCGGAAGGTCGGGGCCTTGCGAAGGAGGTTGCGACGCACATTCTGTCGTGCTTCGTTAGCCGAGACCCTTCCTTTTCTCTGGGGCCGGTCCGTTTAGGACCCATCGCCGACCAGGAGGAAGCTGCCAGGGCCGAAGTCGAGGACTTAGCTACCCTCGTGGCCTCTAGGTTTCATCAGGAGTCCGGGGACCCCTAGGCATCCGCCCTCATGTCCACAAGGCCCTGTACTTCCTTTTTTATTTTTGTTGAGTCTGTAGCCCAGCTCGTGGAGCTTTTGTATGGACAGACTCCTGTTTCTTTCTGTGTCTGCATGCCCTAGTCTTCTTCTTGGCCTTTCCTGACCGAGCCCTTAGCTCCGCAAGGACTCGGAGGCCTTGACCAATCTTGAAGCTCTGCATAGACGCCTTGTCCGGGTCCCCAATGTATACTAAGGGTTCCGGAGGTCTCCAGGACCCGCCTCACGAGATCAGAGGGGGGTCCGGGCCTGTTGGTCACGTGGCGGGCCCGGAGCTCCCGCCTGAGAGGAGGTCCGGGCTCGCTGGGCATGTGGAGGCCCCGGGCCTCTCCCCGTAGAGGGGGGAGGTCCGACTTCTATAGACCACGCGGCGGTCCCGGAGCTCCCCTCAAAGAGGTGGGAGGTCCGGCCCTGCTGGACACGTGGGGCCTTCGGACCTCGCCCCTGTGAGGGCTAGCCCTTTGATCTTACCTTAGGGTTTTTGGCCTACTGCGATCCCGTAGCGGCCCCCTGGTAGGTGCGTTCTATTGGGTGGATGCGCCTACCAAACTCCCGCAGGGAGCTGAGGCTGAGAAGTCCTGCACACAAGTAAGGAAAAAGTAATTCTCCTTGGGGGCTCCCCCCTCTATTCCTTAGTCGTATCTGCAGCAAATTCCGACTAAAGATGAAAATGAGAAGGGGGAGTTGAACGCATAGTGAGCACGCGTTAGTAGGGTAATCATAAAAATTTAATAAGTAAATTAAATGAGTACCAAAGAAGAGCAACGTAGGGTAGGTTTCTTTTTCATATAAATTTCCATACGGGGGAAGGCGGGCCGCATATGTAGGCCACGACCCACCTCAAGGGAAGCAAGACTCTACGCGCTTGGGGTCGGAACCAGGTGAAGCTGAACGTAGTCCTGGACCGTCCCCTGAGGCTTAGTTGCTCCAAGCCCTGTTCACGGACTTTTATGGAAATTACTACAAAAAGAAGGGCTTGCCCTATTGTTGCTCTAGGGGTAGAACTTACAGTGGTGTTCCGTGTTCCGAAGGTTCGGGAGCGGGTCCCAGTCTTTGGTTCTGGGGAATGGTCCTAGGCCCGGGATGTCCAGCCCCAGTACGGCAAATGGCCATGCGGGCTGGATCATCTGTACCGTCCAAGCCGGTGTATGGATCTGCTTGGCGTGGAACAGGCACGCCTAGCAGCTCTCGACCAGCTCGACGGCATCCTGGAGTGTTGCCGGCTAGTAGAAGCCATGCCGAAAGGCTTTACCGACAAGCGTGCGTGAGGAAGAATGACTCTCACATTCGCCTCCATGGATCTCAGCGAACAAGTCGCAGCCTTCCCCCTGGGTTATGCACCGCAATAGGATGTGGTTGGCGCCACGTCGGTAGAGATCCCCCTCTACCGCCATGTGTCTCTTAGCCATACGCGCAATCCGTTCAGCGGATACACGTTCATCAGGGAGGATATTGTCTTTCAAGTAGTCCCGGACCTCCATGATCCATGCATCGGGTCTGACTTGAGCATCTGGATCTTGAGCGCTGGGTTGCACGGAGTCCCCAGTGACGCTTATGATCCTTGGCGGCGCTCATGGCCGCCGGGACCGCCAGCTTCGAGGTGCTGGTCTAGCCCCCTTCACCCGGCTCAGCGGGCCGGGCTGTGGGTCGCGGCAACGTCCTCTCGATGCCCCCTTCAGGCACAGTGGCTCTGGTGGCAGTGGGGGCCCTCGTTGAAAGGTCGTCAGCTACGGCCTTGCTAGCGTGGTACGTGGTGCAGGTCCAAGGCGAGGGGGTCTGTCTCCGCCGTCTTGGTTGATAACCAGACTGGGGATTGCCCTGAGCCAACGACTAACGAGAAGGATGAGCACTCCATACTTTGCTATGTTGTTGGCTGCCTTGGAATTGAAACGCGCCACATACCCAGACTGCTCCCCCGATGGCGTGAGGAACAATACGCTAGCATCGGCCCCCTGCTTTCGCGAGGAGCCTTCGACGAACATCATTCGATAAGGCCTGGTGAAGGTCAGGGCTCAGGGTCCTGTTTCATCGTCTTCGTAGCCCCCTGAGCGTGCGTCTACTTCAGCCACAAGTGAACTAATGCTCTGTTAATGTCTGTATGACGGGAAAGGGAACCTAGATCAAACTTCAGTAGCTCCGCCGCCCATTTGGCGGCATCGCCCGCCGCGTGGAGCTGTGGGTGATAGCTTTTAGCCTGGGGAGATCGCCGGGTGCCCGACACTCGGGGGTCCTCAGGCTGCTTTGGACCTTGCGGGAAGCTCCGCTGTCGTCCCGGGAGCTCCGGGAGGTCCTGCTGGTCCTCCGGGAGGTTGTGTCGGGGATCCGAGGTCTGGTCTTCTGGCGCTTGCTTCTTGGTAGCGAAACAGGTTACTGTGGTATGGGGTTAAAGCCATTGCGCGAAGACCAGAAATTCGTAGGACCCTTAGCTATGCCGAGTCGGTTTACGCCGGGATTAGCAGGTAAGGGGCGCCCTTCAACTACTTCAGACACAGGGGTCTGATGGGAGCCCTAGCAAGCATTTGGGAAGCGCAGCATATCGCAGCTTGGTATCGAGTCTACTATTTGCTCTGTCATAGGAAGAGAAAATAGGTCTTTAGGATATGCCTTATTGAGACTGGTGTAGTGGATGCGCTTCCAGAGCTTCTCGCTGGCCCTCGGGATAATAACACGGTTTGCCAAGCACCGGGAGCGGCGGACTCTCCGTCTCATCGGGTGGCTGGACGTCGGGAAAGACCTTTAAGTAGTGCTCCATCACCCCCCTAGGGATCTCTGGCCTCGGTGATGGCTGTCATGCAGCACATCGACCTCATGCCGAAGGGGGGCAACGAGCGCGCCTTCCTATATGCTACCCAGGCCCCCGGCTACCCGGGTGATCTGGGTGGCATCGGCGCTGATTCGGATGAGCCTTGTGGGGACGTCGTCCTCATCAAGGGGTTGCACGCGGGGTGCGGTGGTAGAGGCACGATGGCGTGCACTTAGGTGGAGCTGGTTTGGTTCTGTACTGCCGAGGGCTGGCGCTCTAGTTGCCGTAAGCGCCTGAAGCCTTTCCAAGGCTAATACTGCGGCAGCATGGTCTCCACAAACCTTGAGGACGCATGTTGGTGTAGGCATCTTCAAGACAAGGTAGCCGTAGTGGGCTATTGCCATGAATCGGTACAGGGCTGGCCTACCGATTATGGCATTGAAGAGGAGGTCAATTGTGAGGGCCCGACGCTGCCCGTGCAGACACGGGGACGGGGCACCTCGCCCGGAAATCGCATTGTGTGGTGCCGTGCGATGCGGCACCCAACAGCACACACAATAAAACATCATATTACAATAAACCAAGCGGAAGCTTACAAAGTGTAAGTTTTACAAGTATTTCTCAAAATACTCTACAGCGGAAAACTAACACCACTCACGTCTCATATCTGTGCTAAGCAACAGAGAAGACATCCAGCCCGCGGACCCTTCTCACTAGCATCACGATGACAACAGAAGCGGCAAGGGTTTCCACGAGTTTACCACTCGGAGAGTTCCGAGTCTCATCGGACAACCGTACTCAGTAGCATAGTGTTATTACCTGCAAAACAACTTGTATAGTATCCGTGAGCATAACGCTCAGCAAGACTTAACCGTCGGCCCTAAGCATGAAACTCTACATGATGGTAAAAACTTAACATAGGATAGCACATTGCATATGAACTCGCCTAAAAATGGATCCTTACTTTCAAATGTTATTAGCAGCAATTTAAGCATAACCTTGGGCACCTCACATCGGGAGTCCACAATCAAACAAGAAACGCTTTCTCCCGATGTAACTTGCTCAGGGTGGAAATGAATCGAATTTGCACTAACCTATTCATAAATCATAACATTACGTTACTAGTATTAACTTCAAACAATGATGATTAATTCTTATCTCAGTGCAAGTTACCTCTACGTCACGACGCAGTGAACAAGCGGTACTCATAACCGCGAGGGACGGCGAATCGACTCGTTATACACCTGCAGGGATACCCGAATAGCACGTCACGTACGCCCATACTCGGAGCCGCACACAGCACGCTCCCCTGATGTCGTACGGGACAACCTTTCACCCAACAGCCCAAACGTCGAACCGGTCGCACCGAAACGAGCAGGAGGTTCCCCACACGGAGCATCTCTCTATGCCCGTTGGCAGATTTCCACCTTGCTGCCCTCAACCTACACCTATAAATCGGTGTGCTATGCCTCGACGCCCGGAGGTTTAGGCTACGTCGGTTTATCGGGTCCCATATATCCGATATGCCTTCGGTACGTTCAATACTTGTTCAGCAGGGCCGCATACGGATCGGTCCTCAACCGACACGGACAGGTCTAAGCACCCAGGCCCCCATGTCCTGTTGCCCCTACACCCTGCCCGGTCTCATTTCAACTTACAAGCAACCTTTTGAACTAATCCCCTATGCTCCCAATTTCCAATACTCGCGAGTAGCGTCCAGCCACTCGACTTCTACCGAGTCCTACTTAAGCATGGCATATTCTACACGGTGGAGGGACACCTACCCAAATACTCCATAGGTATTCTGGTCATGCAAGAGTAGTATCAAACATCTAGACTTAATGCACAATTCATCCTAACCGACGTATTGTATACAAAATAAAAACTTAGGGGTAGTTAAATGCAAACCGGGGCTTGCCTGTTTTGCAGGGTCTAATAGTATATAGTTCAGTTAGAGTCTTGTCTTCCTTGAGGCTTGATCAACTGGTCCACTTTAATGGAATCACTCCGTCGAACTTCTCCATTGGTTACCTCCGTCGTAAGTCCTATTGATATGTATATGCATATGTTCTTATAATGCAATATAAAGAGGTAAAGACTCAACTTGTTAATAACAGGGAACTGTGTGGGAGTACTTAAGAATGAAGTTTTTGTCCCTGTGGTGCAGAGGAATTAGAAGAAGAACCACATGTCCATAAGAATTTCCATTAACATGTTCTATGGTTCCTAATGGACATGTGACATGAATTGAAATGGGTTGAAAGGAACTAAAGGTCCTGATCTCCAATGACTTCGAAATTTTTACCTGAAGTCTTACATTACACAGAGACTTAGCTTGCCAAATTGCAGCTAATGTGAGTGGAAATTGTGTCTTCCATAATTCCCACTATAATTCTCTATGTTTTGCTCATATACATAATCATGGAGAACAAGAACAGGTAGATCTAAAGTTCAATTTGAGTTGAAACGTTACAGGTGAGTTCCTGGTCACATTAAAGTACTTTGGTACAAAATTCAGACTTTATACTTGAGTAGTTCTCCCAGAATAATTTTTGAAGCAGTTCTGCTACCAGGAATTAATTCTGAAGCAATGTGCATTTTCATGCCCAAACAACTGAACTATCATTCCAAGAAGGGCTCATAGAGCATGTCTGAATTTTCCTATGATTTTTGGAACTAAGGATTTCCCAGAACTGATTTTACAAAGGAAAACCATCTTCTGGAAAAGTTTCTGGACAGTTTTGAGCACAGCAGATTGTACTCTGGAAATTCCTACTCAAATCAACTTCAATTGAGTTGAAACTTTGCTGAAAGTCCAATAACATCCTAAAGAATATTCTGGCAAAATTTTAGGAATTTTGGATAAACCAAACTCTCTCAATAATTCTTTTACAGAAAAATTTAAAAGAATTATACAGAATTTAATATTGAATTTCATACAAATTGGGGTTCATATTTGGATATACCTTTGCAAAAGGAATCCAACCCAATTTGAATCACCTAATTTGGAGTTTCCTACACAAAGTTATGAATTTGCAAAGTTGGAGCTGAAACTGGAAATTGTTTTGCTATTGAAAATGACTTGGGCCCACGTTTTAAATTGCAGCCAGTGAGATTCCAGCCACACCGGGCTACACCATTTTGGCGCGCAGCCACACGGGATCACCGAGCCACAACTGATCAGTTTTAAAACTCTCGATCACTGACACGTGGGGCCCGCCCGGATCATCTTCTTCCCCGGGACATTTCCCTCCCCCGCGCTATCCCGATGCCGGACCTTCGCCGGAGCTCACCGGATCGGTGTTTCCGGCCATCTCCCGGTCGGAGACTCGCCGCCCGGGGGTTCTCAGGGTCGGGGCGCACGTTGGCGGGGTTGGCGTGGGTGCTAGATCACCGGAAATGTGCCGGCGACGTGCGGCTATCTCGGGAGAAGTCCGGCGCTGTCGACAGGTGATCCTAGCCCGCAAAACTTGCGAGGAATTGGCTCTACAGAATCCTTGGATGCTAGGGAAGCTCGGCATAGCCTTGGAATTGCTCGGCAACAGTGGCGAATGGTTCTTCACCGTGCACCCGAGACACCTCCTAGGTTTGAGCTCGGAAAACTCGGAAATTAGGCGGTCTACATGCGTTTCTACGCTAGGGTTGTGAAGAACAATTGTTCGCCGACTAGTTTCGGCCCTTTTTGCAAGATATGGGGAACTAAGAGTGAAGACTGAGATCGAATTTGAGATTTCCTTACCGGAAGGTCGGTTTATGGCCGCCGGAGATCTTTTCTCGAATTCGTGCTCTGTCGTACACGTCATGGCCTGTGCTTCGGAGGTGAGCATCACCGAGGAACAGCGCATCCGAAAGTGTTCTTGCTCGGGCACGAGAAGCTCTCTGTGGAGCTGTCCACGGGAGCCCGATCGCCGGCTTGTTTTAGGTCGCCGCGCGAAGAACTGTGTTCTCGGTGCAGAGAGGCTCGACTAGCCCAGTGGCGAGTGGAGAAGGTAGGGGATGATCCCTCAGCGCTACTGGTGCAGCGCGGAAAGCTCGGTGGCCCGAGTTTGGCCGTCTCCCGATCGAGTTTCAGAGATGGCGGCGAGCTGTGCTCAGTTCAGCGCGAGGCAGCCGTGAAACATCGGTGTGGCGGTTTTGCGAGCGAAAACAGCACCCCGTGAGCGGATGAGGGCGGGAGCTGATCGACCACACGCCACAGCAGCAGGAGGTGTCCTCGGGAGAGCAGGAGCTGGCATCGGTGACCGGGGACCGAGCTGCTCGGTGTCGCCCGGAGCTCACTCGGCTCGGTTGCTTCGGGCGGTTTACGAGCGAGGGATCCAGCACCCGGTCGGCTCGGCTGTGGTCGAGTGGATCGCACCGAGCGAGAGAGAAACAGCGAAGCTGGTCGCCAGCGCGAAGAAGAAACGGGGCGTGGCTTCGGGGCTGCATGCGGTGGCGCGCCGGAGAGGGGTCCCGGTTGATTTGTTTCTGAACCGAGGACCCGGTTGCTCAGTGTACACAGGCAGAGGTGACTTAGGGTGTAAGTTACACTTTTTGCCCAATGACATGTGGGCCCCACTGTCCCCCTTATCCCCTCAATTTTTCTCAAAATTGGAAAATGACTCCCTTCAATAGTGGGAATGTTTGAACCCGGTCTGAATTCGAAGGTTTGGACAAGTTTCATCCAATTTCACATTTGTATTTGAATTCCTATGCAATTTAAAGTCCATTTAACAAATGGGTAGCAAATCATTTCAAGAATTCATGAAACTTTGTCTACCCACTTAGTTAGACCTAAGGAATACAATTATGAAATCTGCTTTTGGTTTTGGCTGCTGCAAATGAGGTTTTTGTGCACAACAGTTTGCCTTCCTATTTGTTGCCCTCATTTGCAATTTGAATTGAATAATTTGAGTTCCCACTCTGAATTTCCTTCAACCTAGCATATGAGAGCTTACACATGAGTTTTACTTAATTTTGTCCCACAAACACCCTCTTGATCAAAGCCTAGAGTGGTGGGACACTCATGTGTGTCATCACATGTGGAAAAATTTAAACAAGTCCCAATTTTTACAAACTTGAACCAAAGGGTGTTCCCACTTCAGTTCCTTTGTATTCGAAATTTTGGGACCTTTACATTCCTCCCCCCTTAAAAGAATCTCGTCCCAAGATTCCAGAAGAAAAACGAGACAGGAGAGGTAATGCTAAGTGGTTGACGATCAAAGTTTCCGGACTATTCATGCAGATGTAATCTTTGCTTTCCACGTTGTTTCCTCTGGGGTATGATTACTCCACAGCACCTTGTAAAAGCTTAATGCTCGATTCCAGGTGTTCCGGATCCTTTCATCGCTAGTCAGATCCGGTCGTTCAGTGTAGGCACAACCCGACTTCAACCCGTCGATTTCTTTGGTACGGACAGCAGCAGAGATTTGAGGCACCTCCACCACTGTGATACATGACTATGTCAAGGACACCTGCAATACATGCCGGTAGTTCCAACCGGTAGTCTATGGGTCCGTACTCCTTGGTGGTAGCGAATGGATCTAAGGCTCGGGGAGTAAAACCTCCCCTTTACATCGAACCGGTGGATGCCTCTCATCGGAGACACACGAAGATACACGCGTTCCCCGACGTCAAAATGCAACGGTCTACGCCTTCGATCCTATTAGCTTTTCTGTCGGGATTATTCAGCCTTCAAGTTCACTTCTGTTGTCTAAACTCGGTCGTCTGCTTCGTTGACTAATCAACCCCGAACAGTACCCTTCCGCCGTACTCACACCCCTTCAGCGGTGCGCGACATTTCCGGCCATAGAGCTTCATCTTATGAGGTACAACTATACGGTCTTTAACCCATAGAGTACCCTTATTGTCCTTCATAGTGATGGCATTGAGAGAACGATGATCAACACTTAATCTCAGTGTCTCGTCGTTCTTCTTAACGAACAGCACCGAGCAACTCCAAGGTGATGAGCCAGGTCATATAAAACATTTGCTCATGAATCACTTAGTTGCTTCTTCTACTTCGCCAGTTCATCGGGTGCCATCTTATGCGGCTTCGATGAAATTGAGGTTGTTTCCGGCACCAGTTCAAAGTTGAACTTGACGTCCTGTTCGGAAATCTGCCCGGAAACACATCGGCATTCACATACCACCGGAATATCTTCGGGTTTAGTCCCTTCCGTGTGGTCGGCCTAACTAACCCTCTTTGCTGTGCAGAACAGACCTGTCTGTTCTAACCCAGATCTTGATCTGTTTACTCGCATTTTCATAACTCAAGTTGAATACCAAAGTTAAAGTTAACTTCAGTACCTTTCCAACGAGTACTTCTATGCCTCAAGATCATTTCTGGATCAAAGGTTATGATTGCTCAAAGTTTGACAGAATTCCCGGATAAAATTTGCCAGCATCTCCTTTGTATGTGGCTACTTTTATCACAGTTGTATACGAAAATACAATAAGAATCTGCGCAAACTTTAAACTACAATAATGTTGCAAATTTCATAACCTTTCCAACGGTGTATCATCTGACCCTTAGAGATTTTTCTACAGACGGTTATGTCTAATTTACATAAACATCTAGAGAGTGTTGCAGCTGTTCTGTTTCCTGAACAGTTTGCATTTACCTGGACATTCAACAGAGTTGGCGTGTGATTCTGCTCTGGAGTTCTATAGAAAAGTTGTAGATCACTTAAAAACTTTTCCAGAACAGTATCAAACACCTTCATTGAGTCCAGACACTCAGAGTTATGCCCTGTCAAGATCCAGCCAAATTTCTGCCAGAACCGGGCACTCTGTTTTTGAAATCAATGGAAACCTAGCAAGCCTCTTCTTTGAAACTTAGTCCAAACGAAGAGCTCAGTAACTAATATGTGCTTCTAACCATCCATTTTTAGTTTAAAAGTTAATCATGAATGATTTCTTCATAGGAAAGAAACTATCCAATGTAGTACGGTGTCGATGCACCGTAAGATATATGACGGTACTACGTTGCCTCACCAAAGAAAAACCTAACCGGATTACACCGGCATATACTTATCCTTAGGTGGCACTAAAACGGTCACTCGCAAACGTGTTCTACACGTACTAAGGTTTTCGTGGTTAATACCTGCATAAACACACTCAATCATCAGGTTCGGCTGCACACCGAACCCGGTATCCATACAGTCGGTACACCCGTCCGTCATCACTCGCACAGGTGTTCTCAAGCCAAGCACGCCTTGAGCTACGTGTTCACGTTACTGACCACGTGACGGGGTCTCCCATACTTGCCCAAAGCACGCTAGGGAAAAGCGTTGCTCGAATACCCCAAACGACATGAAGAGTCGTAGAGGATACTAAAGCGGGTCGGGTTACCTGCCACCCGTGGGGCTCCACCCTTTAGCTTGTGCGCACTGGTGGACAGCGCATACGTGCACCCCCCAAGACATAGACGTCCCGAGATGCACGATTTTCTGACATAACAAATAGATTAGCTTGCCACCTCCATACTCTGCTAATAGCAGTCCTTATGTGGGCTTAGTACCGTTATCTCACCGTATCCTAAGTTTTTGTCGTAATATGATCCTTATTCTGTGCGCTATTACCAATGCGGCTCTGATACCACACTGTGAGGGCCCGACGCCGCCCGTGCAGACACGGGGACGGGGCACCTCGCCCGGGAATCGCATTGTGTGGTGCCGTGCGATGCGGCACCCAACAGCACACACAATAAAACATCATATTACAATAAACCAAGCGGAAGCTTACAAAGTGTAAGTTTTACAAGTATTTCTCAAAATACTCTACAGCGGAAAACTAACACCACTCACGTCTCATATCTGTGCTAAGCAACAGAGAAGACATCCAGCCCGCGGACCCTTCTCACTAGCATCACGATGACAACAGAAGCGGCAAGGGTTTCCACGAGTTTACCACTCGGAGAGTTCCGAGTCTCATCGGACAACCGTACTCAGTAGCATAGTGTTATTACCTGCAAAACAACTTGTATAGTATCCGTGAGCATAACGCTCAGCAAGACTTAACCGTCGGCCCTAAGCATGAAACTCTACATGATGGTAAAAACTTAACATAGGATAGCACATTGCATATGAACTCGCCTAAAAATGGATCCTTACTTTCAAATGTTATTAGCAGCAATTTAAGCATAACCTTGGGCACCTCACATCGGGAGTCCACAATCAAACAAGAAACGCTTTCTCCCGATGTAACTTGCTCAGGGTGGAAATGAATCGAATTTGCACTAACCTATTCATAAATCATAACATTACGTTACTAGTATTAACTTCAAACAATGATGATTAATTCTTATCTCAGTGCAAGTTACCTCTACGTCACGACGCAGTGAACAAGCGGTACTCATAACCGCGAGGGACGGCGAATCGACTCGTTATACACCTGCAGGGATACCCGAATAGCACATCACGTACGCCCATACTCGGAGCCGCACACAGCACGCTCCCCTGATGTCGTACGGGACAACCTTTCACCCAACAGCCCAAACGTCGAACCGGTCGCACCGAAACGAGCAGGAGGTTCCCCACACGGAGCATCTCTCTATGCCCGTTGGCAGATTTCCACCTTGCTGCCCTCAACCTACACCAATAAATCGGTGTGCTATGCCTCGACGCCCGGAGGTTTAGGCTACATCGGTTTATCGGGTCCCATATATCCGATATGCCTTCGGTACGTTCAATACTTGTTCAGCAGGGCCGCATACGGATCGGTCCTCAACCGACACGGACAGGTCTAAGCACCCAGGCCCCCATGTCCTGTTGCCCCTACACCCTGCCCGGTCTCATTTCAACTTACAAGCAACCTTTTGAACTAATCCCCTATGCTCCCAATTTCCAATACTCGCGAGTAGCGTCCAGCCACTCGACTTCTACCGAGTCCTACTTAAGCATGGCATATTCTACACGGTGGAAGGACACCTACCCAAATACTCCATAGGTATTCTGGTCATGCAAGAGTAGTATCAAACATCTAGACTTAATGCACAATTCATCCTAACCGACGTATTGTATACAAAATAAAAACTTAGGGGTAGTTAAATGCAAACCGGGGCTTGCCTGTTTTGCAGGGTCTAATAGTATATAGTTCAGTTAGAGTCTTGTCTTCCTTGAGGCTTGATCAACTGGTCCACTTTAATGGAATCACTCCGTCGAACTTCTCCATTGGTTACCTCCGTCGTAAGTCCTATTGATATGTATATGCATATGTTCTTATAATGCAATATAAAGAGGTAAAGACTCAACTTGTTAATAACAGGGAACTGTGTGGGAGTACTTAAGAATGAAGTTTTTGTCCCTGTGGTGCAGAGGAATTAGAAGAAGAACCACATGTCCATAAGAATTTCCATTAACATGTTCTATGGTTCCTAATGGACATGTGACATGAATTGAAATGGGTTGAAAGGAACTAAAGGTCCTGATCTCCAATGACTTCGAAATTTTTACCTGAAGTCTTACATTACACAGAGACTTAGCTTGCCAAATTGCAGCTAATGTGAGTGGAAATTGTGTCTTCCATAATTCCCACTATAATTCTCTATGTTTTGCTCATATACATAATCATGGAGAACAAGAACAGGTAGATCTAAAGTTCAATTTGAGTTGAAACGTTACAGGTGAGTTCCTGGTCACATTAAAGTACTTTGGTACAAAATTCAGACTTTATACTTGAGTAGTTCTCCCAGAATAATTTTTGAAGCAGTTCTGCTACCAGGAATTAATTCTGAAGCAATGTGCATTTTCATGCCCAAACAACTGAACTATCATTCCAAGTAGGGCTCATAGAGCATGTCTGAATTTTCCTATGATTTTTGGAACTAAGGATTTCCCAGAACTGATTTTACAAAGGAAAACCATCTTCTGGAAAAGTTTCTGGACAGTTTTGAGCACAGCAGATTGTACTCTGGAAATTCCTACTCAAATCAACTTCAATTGAGTTGAAACTTTGCTGAAAGTCCAATAACATCCTAAAGAATATTCTGGCAAAATTTTAGGAATTTTGGATAAACCAAACTCTCTCAATAATTCTTTTACAGAAAAATTTAAAAGAATTATCCAGAATTTAATATTGAATTTCATACAAATTGGGGTTCATATTTGGATAGACCTTTGCAAAAGGAATCCAACCCAATTTGAATCACCTAATTTGGAGTTTCCTACACAAAGTTATGAATTTGCAAAGTTGGAGCTGAAACTGGAAATTGTTTTGCTATTGAAAATGACTTGGGCCCACGTTTTAAATTGCAGCCAGTGAGATTCCAGCCACACCGGGCTACACCATTTTGGCGCGCAGCCACACGGGATCACCGAGCCACAACTGATCAGTTTTAAAACTCTTGATCACTGACACGTGGGGCCCGCCCGGATCATCTTCTTCCCCGGGACATTTCCCTCCCCCGCGCTATCCCGATGCCGGACCTTCGCCGGAGCTCACCGGATCGGTGTTTCCGGCCATCTCCCGGTCGGAGACTCGCCGCCCGGGGGTTCTCAGGGTCGGGGCGCACGTTGGCGGGGTTGGCGTGGGTGCTAGATCACCGGAAATGTGCCGGCGACGTGCGGCTATCTCGGGAGAAGTCCGGCGCTGTCGACAGGTGATCCTAGCCCGCCAAACTTGCGAGGAATTGGCTCTACAGCATCCTTGGATGCTAGGGAAGCTCGGCATAGCCTTGGAATTGCTCGGCAACAGTGGCGAATGGTTCTTCACCGTGCACCCGAGACACCTCCTAGGTTTGAGCTCGGAAAACTCGGAAATTAGGCGGTCTACATGCGTTTCTATGCTAGGGTTGTGAAGAACAATTGTTCGCCGACTAGTTTCGGCCCTTTTTGCAAGATATGGGGAACTAAGAGTGAAGACTGAGATCGAATTTGAGATTTCCTTACGGGAAGGTCGGTTTATGGCCGCCGGAGATCTTTTCTCGAATTCGTGCTCTGTCGTACACGTCATGGCCTGTGCTTCGGAGGTGAGCATCACCGAGGAACAGCGCATCCGAAAGTGTTCTTGCTCGGGCACGAGAAGCTCTCTGTGGAGCTGTCCACGGGAGCCCGATCGCCGGCTTGTTTTAGGTCACCGCGCGAAGAACTGTGTTCTCGGTGCAGAGAGGCTCGACTAGCCCAGTGGCGAGTGGAGAAGGTAGGGGATGATCCCTCAGCGCTACTGGTGCAGCGCGGAAAGCTCGGTGGCCCGAGTTTGGCCGTCTCCCGATCGAGTTTCATAGATGGCGGCGAGCTGTGCTCAGTTCAGCGCGAGGCAGCCGTGAAACATCGGTGTGGCGGTTTTGCGAGCGAAAACAGCACCCCGTGAGCGGATGAGGGCGGGAGCTGATCGACCACACGCCACAGCAGCAGGAGGTGTCCTCGGGAGAGCAGGAGCTGGCATCGGTGACCGGGGACCGAGCTGCTCGGTGTCGCCCGGAGCTCACTCGGCTCGGTTGCTTCGGGCGGTTTACGAGCGAGGGATCCAGCACCCGGTCGGCTCGGCTGTGGTCGAGTGGATCGCACCGAGCGAGAGAGAAACAGCGAAGCTGGTCGCCAGCGCGAAGAAGAAATGGGGCGTGGCTTCGGGGCTGCATGCGGTGGCGCGCCGGAGAGGGGTCCCGGTTGATTTGTTTCTGAACCGAGGACCCGGTTGCTCAGTGTACACAGGCAGAGGTGACTTAGGGTGTAAGTTACACTTTTTGCCCAATGACATGTGGGCCCCACTGTCCCCCTTATCCCCTCAATTTTTCTCAAAATTGGAAAATGACTCCCTTCAATAGTGGGAATGTTTGAACCCGGTCTGAATTCGAAGGTTTGGACAAGTTTCATCCAATTTCACATTTGTATTTGAATTCCTATGCAATTTAAAGTCCATTTAACAAATGGGTAGCAAATCATTTCAAGAATTCATGAAACTTTGTCTACCCACTTAGTTAGACCTAAGGAATACAATTATGAAATCTGCTTTTTGTTTTGGCTGCTGCAAATGAGGTTTTTGTGCACAACAGTTTGCCTTCCTATTTGTTGCCCTCATTTGCAATTTGAATTGAATAATTTGAGTTCCCACTCTGAATTTCCTTCAACCTAGCATATGAGAGCTTACACATGAGTTTTACTTAATTTTGTCCCACAAACACCCTCTTGATCAAAGCCTAGAGTGGTGGGACACTCATGTGTGTCATCACATGTGGAAAAATTTAAACAAGTCCCAATTTTTACAAACTTGAACCAAAGGGTGTTCCCACTTCAGTTCCTTTGTATTCGAAATTTCGGGACCTTTACATCAATCTCGGCCACGTCGAACAGAATGTACTCTGTCCGGTAGCTGTCCGGTGCCCCAAAGGTCACCGGGAGGCTGATGTGGCCGTAGGGAACGACCTGTCCCGGCCCTGCCCCTGAGAACGGGCTTGATGGGGCGAGCTTGGCCATCGGGATCTGCAGCTTCTGGAAGGCTGCGTGACTGATGAGGTTCAGTCCAGCCCCACCATCCACCAAAACGTGGTACATCTTCACGTTGGCGATGGTAAGGGCCACCACGAGCGGCAGTTGGCCGGCCCCAGCCATGTTCCTGGGGCAGTCGGTGTCATCGAAGCTGATGGGGGTTCCCATCCACCTGAGGTGCGGTACTGCACCTGGGAGGGGAGCCACCGACGCTACCGCTCGGCGCAAGGCCTTAGCCATGCTTCGGGACAGGGGGTCAGCGGACCCGCCGAAGATGTCACAGGGCATCTTCCAGTGCTCGTCGTCACTGGAGCTGGAGCTCCCATGATTGCGCACTGCCTTTACGGCGCGCTGGAGCTCCTGGAACTCCACCTGGCGGTCGTCGCCGTCTCGGGCCTCGACCTTCTGCTTGCCCTCCCTTTGACTATAGGGTGGAGCATCAGTTAGGGGCTGCTTCCCCTTCCGGAAGTGCTCTGCGAGCTTCTGGATTTCCCGGCATCTGGAGGAATTCCGCTGGGTTGATGCTGCCGTCGTACTTCTCAGGCAAGAGCGGCCGAAACTTGCGCGGCCATTTTGTGAAGCGAAGGCGGAGCACGAGGGCCGCACACCCTGCTTCTGTCGCCGCAGGTTCTGATGCCGCGAACGCTTGGTTCGCGCTGAGCACCGCATGCCCCGGCCGCCATACGCAGGACATACGACTGTGGCGTATTGAGTAGCAGCGCTCTTCGCTGCGGCTAGCGCACCCTCACCAGGTACACCCAGCGCTACTGAAAACCTGACGCTGGTCGGAGCTTGCATTGCCGGGGTCGGCGCTGCCAGAGCCGGTTGCTGGCTCTCAGTGCAGGTATCGGTGCCGCGAACACTTGGTTCTCCGCTGGCACAGTGTGCCCCGGTATGGGCAAGGCCGCTCCATAGACCGGGGGCGCCGTTTGCAGGGCATATGGTTGTGGCATATGCTGCGCGACGTATGCCTGGGGCAGAGCTCGCGCAGCGAAGATCTGCCCTTCAGGCTGGGTCGAGGCTGGCGGCAACATGACGTCGGCCTCTTGAGTGCGACGCCTTTCTTGACGTCGCTCGAGGAACACTCAGGCATCCTGGCCTAAGTGGCACAGTTCCGGCTCTGTCCTCAGGTCCGTCGACGGAAGCTTGGTGGAGCTGGAACCCCCTCGTCTGGCCGTCAACCGTTGGCGTGCGCGTCAGCGACACAGCCGGTTGGTCGGAGCGTCTTCCCCGCCGAAGTCAATGGTTTGCGGCGGCGACGACGAGACGGTCTACCTCGCAAATCCACTGCTGGGTCGCTGCCTGAGGCACGTCCCCAGCGGGCGGATTATGCAGTAGCGCTCTTGCTGCAGCTAGCGCACCCCCTCCGGGTACGCCCGGCGCTACTGAAGATCTGACGATGGTTGGAGCCTGCATTGCCGGGGTCGGCGCTGCCAGAGCCGGTTGCTGACTCCCAGCTTGTACTGACACACTCCGTCCCGAGTGTGTTGACTTGTACTCCCCCCTGGTCGCGGTTCGCCGCGGAGGCGGGGGAGGTGAGCTTGCCGCCGAAGGGAGCTTGGTAATCTTCGCTGGCGGAAACTCGTCGCGCTAGGGGAAAAGCCCCCTACCTGGCATGCCAAATGTCGAAGTGTTCGGTCGACACTTCCCCCGGGCCTGCACTGGGCAGCCCGCGGAGGTTCTTTTTTCGGCGGGGCTAGACTCCTAGCGGAAAGCTTGCGCAGATGGACGAGTTAGGGAGAGCTTGACACGGCGAGTTTTACGTGGTTCAGGCCGTCGGAGCGTAAAACCCTACGTCCACGGCGAGCTATGGAGCTCGCTGTATTGCTTGCTGCTCAGGGCCGGGGGCCTGAGCTTGGGGGTGAGTTACAGCTTGAGAGTGTATGGCTAGCGTATGAGTTGCAAAATGCGAACCCTTGCTATCGACGCCTATCCGAGCCTTTTATAGTCCAAGACTCGGGTGGCTTACAAGGGGAGCCGGGACCCGACAGGTGGTCCCGGGAAGATTGTCTATTATCTACCGTATCTGTAGTTACGCCGGTAGTTGCCTCTGGTCGAAGGCTTCTGAGTCTTCATCTTGCCGCCCTGCCCATGCCGCATGCTAGTCGTAGTGGTTGATGACGGCGCAGGCGGCATGGGATGTCTTGTCGCGGCGTTTATTAGCTGGCAGGTTCTGACACCGCGCGCCAGTCTGTGATGCGACTGGGCGCAACGGCACCTGACAGACGCGTGCTCCGCGTTTCCGCGTCTTGGGAAGACGCAGGCCTTGAATACCTTGTACGGGCAAGGTGTGGGGCGCCTTTACGCCCGCTGCCTACCGCTCGGGGGCAGGCAGCACCGTTCTTCTGGCCACGTGGCGGGTCTGGAGCCCTTCTCTGAGGCGAGAAGGGTCCGGCCTGCGGGGCACGTGAAGCCTCCGGACCTCTCCCCGCGGAGGGGGAGGTCCAGCTTCTGTATGCCACGTGGCGGGCCCGGAGCTATCCTCTGCGGAGAGGGAGGTCCGGCCCCGCTGGACGCGTGGCGTCTTCGGACCTCTCTCCCGCGGAGGGGGAGGTCCGGCTTCTGTATGCCATGTGGCGGGCCCGGAGCTCTCCTCTGAGGAGAGGGAGGTCCGGCCCCGCCGGACGCGTGGCGCCTTCGGAGCTCTCCCTGCGGAGAAGGGTGAGTACCTTAGGCATTTTACCCTGTGCGCGGGGGTACCCCATATCTCAGGTACCGACAATCATCTCCAACACCTTTAAGAACAACATCTGCATTGACTGGTTGACAAGTAAAGAGTCAGATTTCCTCTCTTTATAAGGTGGATCTTTCATAGAAACATAATTAATGCTGTCGAAGAGTCGCTGTCGACACTTCCCCCGGGCCTGCACTGGGCAGCCCGCGGAGGTTTATTTTTAGATGGGGCTAGTCCTCTCGTGAGGGTCTCGCCGGAGTGGACGAAGGAAGGAGATGGTTGACACAGGGATTTATGTGGTTTGGGTCGCCGGAGCGTAAAACCCTACGTCCACGGGAGTGCTCGGAGCACTGGTTTCCTTGAGTATGTGGAAGGCCTAGAGGGAGCTGGACTCAGCCGAGTCCGAACCCCTTGTAATGTTGCCTACCCGAGCCCTTTATAGTTCAAGGCTCGGGCGGCTTACAAGGTGGGCCCCGGGGACCCGACAGGTGGCCCCGGGGTGATTTCCTACCAGCTACGCAGTCTTGGCGCTGGCTTCGATGTCGTCCTGCCACCCTACCCCTGCCGCAGGCTAGGTGTAGCGTGTAGCCGTTGGCGATGGCAGGGACGGTAGGGCATGTCTTGTCCGTGTCTTGTCGCTGCATTCAATGGTCTGCAACTTCAGATACTGTACGCCTATCCTAACTGTGACTAGTCACAGCGCCTCCTGACAGGCGTGCGTCGCACCTCTTCGTCTTGGGAAGGCGCGGGTCTTGAATGCTTTGTACGATAAAGGCATGGCGCGCCTTTACTCCCGCTGCCTACCGCGCCGGGCGAGCAGCACTGCTCTGCTGGCCATGTGTCGGGCCCGGAGCTCCCCTCTGAGGAGAGGGGGAGCTCCGACCCTGCTAGACACGTGGCTCCTTCGGATATCGCCTCTGCGGAGGGGGCGAGGTCCGGTTTTCTGGGCCACGCGGCAGGCTCGGAGCTATCCTCTGAGGAGAGGGGAGCCCCGACCCTGTGGGACATGTGGCGCCTTCAGAGCCCGCCCCTGCGGAGGGGTGAGGTCCTTAGGCGGTTTCACCCTGTGCGCGGGGGTACCCGGTATTGAGTGTACCGACAGTGGCCCTCGGGCCCACCTCGGGGGAGGTAACGAGCCCGAGGTGGGGCCTTCTTCTTCCCGCACACCTTCTTGTCTTGAGTACTCCCTGCGCTGGCAGGGTCTCGACGGCTTCGGAGTTCAGCCTCTGAGGAGAGGGTGAAGCCTGGCATCGGAGCTCGACCCTTGTGAAAGGGGGAGGTCCAGGAGGTCATCGGAGCTTAGGCCAGCGGAGGGCATGAGGTCCAGCATCGGAGCTCAGCCTCTGAGAAGAGGGGAGGTCCGGGAGGTCATCGAAGCTCAGGTCAGCGGAGGGCGTGAGGTTCGGCATCGGAGCTCATCCTCTGAAAAGAGGGGAGGTCCGGGAGGTCATCGGAGCTCAGGCCAGCGGAGGGCGTGAGGTCCGGCATCGGAGCTCAGCCTCTGAGAAGAGGGGAGATCCGAGCGGTCATCGGAGCTCAGGCCAGCAGAGGGCGTGAGGTCCAGCATCGGAGCTCAGCCTCTGAGAAGAGGGGAGGTCCGGGAGGTCATCGAAGCTCAGGTCAGCGGAGGGCGTGAGGTTCGGCATCGGAGCTCATCCTCTGAAAAGAGG
This sequence comes from Neostapfia colusana, assembly GCA_030760725.1. Classification (NCBI taxonomy): domain Eukaryota; kingdom Viridiplantae; phylum Streptophyta; class Magnoliopsida; order Poales; family Poaceae; genus Neostapfia; species Neostapfia colusana. The sequence goes on from JASWHV010000019.1 coordinate 42,653,441, forward strand.
GGAGGTCCGGGAGGTCATCGGAGCTCAGGCCAGCGGAGGGCGTGAGGTCCGGCATCGGAGCTCAGCCTCTGAGAAGAGGAGAGGTTCGGGAGGTCATCGGAGCTCAGGCCAGCGGAGGGCGTGAGGTCCTGCATCGGAGCTCAGCCTATGAGAAGAGGGGAGGTCCGGGAGGTCATCGGAGCTCAGGCCAGTGGAGGGCGTGAGATCCGGCATTGGAGCTCAGCCTCTGAGAAGAGGGGAGGTCCGGGAGGTCATCAGAGCTCAGGCCAGCGGAGGGCGTCAGGTCCGCCATCGGAGCTCAGCCTCTGAGAAGAGGGGAGGTCCGGGAGGTCATTGGAGCTCAGGCCAGCGGAGGGCGTGAGGTCCGGCATCAGAGCTCAGCCTTTTAGAAGAGGGGAGGTCCGGGAGGTAATCGGAGCTCAGGCCAGCGGAGGGCGTAAGGTCCGGCATCGAATCTCAGCCTCTGAGAAGAGGGGAGGTCCGAGCGGTCATCGAAGCTCAGGCCAGCGGAGGGCGTGAGGTCCAGCATCGGAGCTCAGCCTCTGAGATGAGGGGAGGTCCGGGAGGTCATCGGAGCTCAGGCCAGCGGAGGGCGTGAGGTCCGGCATTGTAGCTCAGCCTCTGAGAAAAGGGGAGGTCCGGGAGGTCATCGGAGCTCAGGCCAGCGAAGGGCGTGAGGTCCGGCATCGGAGCTCAGCCTCTGAGAAGAGGGGAGGTCCTGTAGGTCATCGGAGCTCAGGCCAGCGGAGGGCATGAGGTCCGGCATCGGAGCTCGCCTTTGAGAAGAGGGGAGGTCCGGGAGGTCATCGGAGCTCAGGCCAGCGGAGGGCGTGAGATCCGGCATCGGAGCTCAGCCTCTGAGAAGAGGGGAGGTCCGGGTGGTCATCGGAGCTCAGGCCAGCGGAGGGCGTCAGGTCCGCCATCGGAGTTCAGCCTCTGAGAAGAGGGGAGGTCCGAGAGGTCATCAGAGCTCAGGCCAGCAGAGGTCGTGAGGTCCGGCATCGGAGCTCAGCCTCTGAGAAGAGGGGAGGTCCGGGAGGTCATCGGAGCTCAGGCCAGCGGAGGGCGTGAGGTCCGGCATCGGAGCTCAGCCTCTGAGAAGAGGGGAGATCCGAGCGGTCATCGGAGCTCAGGCCAGCAGAGGGCGTGAGGTCCGGCATCGGAGCTCAGCCTCTGAGAAGAGGGGAGGTCCGGGAGGTCAACGGAGCTCAGGCTAGCGGAGGGCGTGAGGTCCGGCATCGGAGCTCGCCTCTGAGAAGAGGGGAGGTCCGGGAGGTCATCGGAGCTCAGGTCAGCGGAGGGCGTGAGGTCTGGCATCAGAGCTCAGCCTCTGAGAAGAGGGGAGGTCCGAGAGGTCATCGAAGCTCAGGCCAGTGAAGGGCGTGAGGTCCGACATCGGAGCTCTCCTTTGAGGAGAGGGCGAGGGCCAGCATCGGAGTTCACCCCTACAGAGGGGGTGATGTGCATCTTTGGAACTCAGCCCAGTGTAGGGCGCAAGGTCCGGCTTCGTTGTTCACCCTTGCGGAGGGGGTGGTGACCGGCTTCGGAGGTCACCCCTGCGATGGGGGTGTCGTCCGGCATCGGAGCTCAACCTATGAGAAGAGGGGAGGTCTGGGAGGTCATCGGAGCTCTGGCCAGCGGAGGGCGTGAGGTCCGGCATCGGAGCTCAGCCTTCAAGAAGCGGGGAGGACTGGGAGGTTATCAGAGCTCAGGCCAGCGGAGGGCGTGAGGTCCGGCATCAGAGCTCAGCCTCTGAGAAGAGGGGAGGTCCGGGAGGTCATCGAAGCTCAGGCCAGCGGAGGGCGTGAGGTCCGGCATCAGAGCTCGCCTCTGAGGAGAGGGCAAGGGATGGCATCGGAGTTCACCCCTGCAGAGGGGGTGATGTGCGTCTTTGGAGCTCAGCCCAGTGTAGGGCGCAAGGTCCGACTTCGGTGTTCACCCCTGCGGAGGGGGTGGTGACCGGCTTCGGAGGTCACCCCTGCGATGGGGGTGTCGTCAAGCATCGGACCTATGCCCAGTGTAGGGCGCAAGGTCCGGCTTCGGTGTTCACCCCTAGGGGTGGCGACCGACTTCGAAGATCGCCCATGCGATAGGGGTGTCGTCCGGCATCGGACCTCTGCCCAGTGTAGGGCGAAAGGTCCAGCTTCGGTGTTCACCCTTGGGGGTGGCGGCCGGCTTCGGAGATCGCCCCTGCGATAGGTGTGTCGTCCGACATCGGACCTCTGCCTTGTGTAGGGCGCAAGGTCTGACTTCGGTGTTCACCTCTGGGGGTGGCGACTGGCTTCGGATATCGCCCCTGCGATAGGGGTGTCGTCCAGCATTGGACCTCTGCCCAGTGTAGGGCGCAAGGTCCGTCTTTGGTGTTCACCCCTGGGGGTGGTGACCGGTGTCGAAGTGTGTGGTTGACACTTCCCCCGGACCTGCTCTGGGCAGCCCGCGGAGGTTCTTTTTCGGAGGGGATAGTCGCTTGCGGAGAGCTTCAGCGTAAGGGACGAGTGAGGGAGAAGCTTGACATGGCGAGTTTTACGTGGTTCGGGCCGCCGGAGCGTAAAACCCTATGTCCACGGTGAGCAGAGGTGCTTGCTGTATTGCTTGTTGCTCAGAATCGGAGTCGTGAGCTTGAGGGTGAGTTATGTCTAGGGTGCGAGTTGCTGGAGTGCGAACCCCAAATGTGCGGAAGGCTGGAGTGCCAACCCCTGCTAACGTTGCCTACCCGAGCCTTTTATAGTCCAAGGCTCGAGCGGCTTACAAGGTGGGCCCGGGACCCGACAGGCGGCCCTCGGGTGATTTCCTACCAGCTATTATGTCTTGGCGCTGGCGTCGAAGTCCTCGTCCTGCCGCCATGCCCATGCCGCAGGCTAAGTGTAGCGTGTAGTCGTTGGCGATAGCAGGGGCGGCAGAGCATGTTATGTCCGGTCTTGTCGCTGCCTTCAATGGTCTGCAGCTTCAGACACTGTACGCCTGTCCTGACTGTGACTGGTCACAGCGCCTCCTGACAGGCGTGCGCTGTGCCTCTTCGTCTCGGGAAAGCGCAGGTCTTGAATGCTTTGTACGGTAAAGGCATGGCGCGCCATTACTCCTGCTGCCTACCGCGGCGGGCGGCAGCCGTGCTCTGCTGGCCACATGTCGGACCCGGAGCTCTCCTCTGAGGAGAGGGGGGAGCTCCGGCTCCGCTGGACACGTGAGGCCTTCGGAGCTCACCCCCGCGGAGGGGGCGAGGTCCGGTCTTCCGGGCCACGTGGCAGGCTCGGAGCTATCCTTTGACGAGAGGAGAGCCCCGGCCCTGACGGACACGTGGCGCGTTCGGAGCTCGCCTTTGCGGAGGGGGCGAGGTCCGACCTCCTGGGCCACGTGGCAGGCTCGGAGCTATCCTCCGTGGGGAGGGGAGCTCCGGCCCCGCTGGACACGTGGCGCCTTCAAACCTCACCCCTGCAGAGGGAGCGAGGTCCTTAGGAAGTTTTACGCTGTGCGTGGGGGTACCTGGTATTGAGGGTACCGACAGTGGCCCCCAGGCTCACCTCGGGGGAAGTAACGAGCCCGAGGTGGGGCCTTCTCCTACCCGCGCACTTTCTTGTCTCGAGTACTCCCTGTGCTGGCAGGGTCTTGACGGCTTCGGAGTTCAGCCTCTGAGGAGAGGGTGAAGTCTGGCATTGGAGCTCTGCCCTTGTGAAAGGGGGAGGTCCGGCTTCGGAGCTTGCCTATGAGAAGAGAGGTGGTCTGGGAAGTCATCGAAGCTCAGGCCCACGAAGGGCGTGAGGTCCGACATCAGGGCTCGCCTCTAAAAGGAGGGCGAGGGCTGGCATCGGAGCTCGACCCAGCTGTGAGGGCGGAGGTCCAGAAGTCATCGGAGCTCAGGCCCACGAAGGGCGTGAGGTCCGGCATCAGGGCTTGCCTCTGAAAGGAGGGCGAGGGCTGGCATCGGAGCTCGGCCCAGCTGTGGGGGCGGAGGTCCGGAAGTCATCGGAGTTCAGGCCCACGAAGGGCGTGAGGTCCGGAAGTCATCGGAGCTCAGGCCCGCAAAGGGCGTGAGGTCCGGCATCAGTGCTCGCCTCTGAAAGGAGGGCGAGGGCTGGCCTCGGAGCTCGGCCCAACTGTGGGGGCGGAGGTCCGGAAGTCATTGGAGCTCAGGCCAGCGAAGGGCATGAGGTCCGGAGGTCATCGGAGCTCACGCCAGCGAAGGGCGTGAGGTCCGGCATCAGCGCTCGCCTCTGAAAGGAGGGCGAGGGCTGGCCTCGGAGCTCGGCCCAGCTGTGGGGGGGCGGAGGTCCGGAAGTCATCGGAGCTCAGGCCAGCGAAGGGCGTGAGGTCCGGCATCAGCGCTCGCCTCTGAAAATAGGGCGAGGGCTGGCCTCGGAGCTCGGCCCAGCTGTGGGGGCGGAGTCCGGTACTGCTCAGAAGTCCTCCCTTTCCTGTCCCTTAGTCTCATTTGGCTTACTGTCCCGGGCCAGAATACGGGGCTTGGGTAATCCAGTGCACTTGGTCCCGGAGGTATGGCCCCCAGCCCCAGTCAGGGTGTAACCGTCCGGCCCCCTGGTACTCAGACCGTAGTGCTGGGGGGCAGGGTGCGCATGCTTTGGGTGCAAGACCGGGCAAAGCAAGGCTCCTGACCCCCTGGTCTAGCGTAGGTCTTTTCTCGGAGGAGACCAACTGGCGTTACAGTACCCTTACAGGGGGAGGTCCAAAAGGCCCCCGGCAGGTACCCCAAGCACTACCGCCTTCGGCAGGATGACAAATATCGACTATGCATGAGAGCAGGAAAGAGGAACCGAGTGTACAATGGGTGCACACTGTCTAGAGCGTGGGAAGGTGATCATATAAATTAATGCGTGTCGGTACCTGGGATATGGGGTACCCCCGCGCACAAGGTAAAATGCCTAAGGAACTCGCCCTTCTCCGCAGGGAGAGCTCCGAAGGCGCCACGCGTCCGGCGGGGCCGGACCTCCCTCTCCTCAGAGGAGAGCTCCGAGCCCGCCACGTGGCATACAGAAGCCGGACCTCCCCCTCCGCGGGAGAGAGGTCCGAAGGCGCCGCGTGTCCAGCGGGGCCGGACCTCCCTCTCCTCAGAGGAGAGCTCCGGGCCCGCCATGTGGCCAGCAGAAGCCGAGCCTCTCCCTCCGCAGAGAGAGGTCCGGAGGCTCCACGTGCCCCGCGGGACTGACCGTTCTCTTCTCTCAGAAGGGCTCCGGGCCCGCCACGTGGCAGCAGAGCGACGCTGCCTGCCCCGAGCGGTAGGTGGCGGGCGTAAATACGGAGCTTGACCTCCACGCCATCAAGCAACAACCTGGGGAGTCGCTGCGCTCTTTCATCCAGCGGTTCTCTCAGGTACGCAACACCATCCCACATATCCAAAGTGCCTCTGTGGTGGTGGCGTTCCGACAGGGTGTCCGGGACGAGAAAATGCTTGAGAAGCTCGAGACCAGAGAGGTCCGCGACGTCTCGGAGCTCTTCAGCCTGGCGCACAAGTGCGCCAGAGCAGCTGAAGGGCGGAACTGGCACGCTCTGCCGACCTCTAAGTCAGGAGGACAGCCCGGGTCCGGTGCTGCTGCCTATGGGGGTGGCAAGAAGACCAAGAACCGGGGGAGTGGCAAGATGAAGTCACCATTCACGGCCCCCGTCGCCGCAGCTGCGACGACCAGTGGAGCTCGGGGGCCACGCCCCGACAAAAGGCAGCGACAATCACCGGCCCCAGACAGTGACCAAGGCGGGCTATGCCCCGTGCATGGCACCTGCAACCATACTGCTGCCGAGTGCTGGGAGATCCAGAGGCTCGCAGAGCGCTTCCGCAAAGGAAGACAGCAGAGGGCTGAAGTGCCGCCCTACCCTTAGAGGGATGGCAAACAGAAGGTCGATGCCCCAGTCACTGCTGCCCACCAGGTAGGGTTCCAGGAGCCTCAGCGTGTCATAAAGACAGTGCATGACGGTGAGGACTCCAGTTCCGACGGTGACAGGCCAGGGCGTTAGCCAACTGCGGCGCGCCTCCGTGCCTCGAACATACCTCTCAGGGGCCGCCTAAGGTCTGTCAACCCCTTGAAGGCCTTGCCAGAAGGGGAAGACGCCTTAGGTCATCCAAGACGAGCCCGGGCCTACCTACCCCTTGAAGGCCTTAGCCAGAAGGGGAGAACTCCCCGGGGGCCCCCAGGAGAAGCCGCGCAGGACCTGATCCAGCGCGAAGATAACAACCTCATCGACAAGACTCGGCTGCAGGGAACACCCCGCAACGCACGGTCTCGGCTAATGCTCTAAGCACTACCGCCAAAGAACCAAACGTGTCGGGGGCCTGCAGGAGGGCAACCTGGTGAAGCGGCACGCTCTATTCCAAGAAGGACCCATAAGCTCTCCCCCAGCAGGGAAGGTCCCTTCCGAATCATGAAAGCTGCCGCCCCAGGTACACATGCCTTTCAACCGAGAGTGGGATCCGTTCCCAAAAATCCTTGCCATGGAGCAACACTGTAAGTCCTACTTCCTGAGCATCAGTATAACAGGGTTATTCCCTTCTGTAGTAGATCCCATAGAATTTAGGAACCGAGCTTGGGGCAGCTAAGTCTCAAGGGACGGTACAGGACTACTGTCGGTACCTGAGATATGGGGTACCCCAACGCACAGGATAAAATGCCTAAGGTACTCGCCCTTCTCCGCAGGGAGAGCTCCGAAGGCGCCATGCGTCCGGCAGGGCCGGACCTCCCTCTCCTCAGAGGAGAGCTCCGGGCCCGCCACATGGCATACAGAAGCCGGACCTCCCCCTCCGCGGGAGAGAGGTCTGAAGACGCCACGCGTCCAGCGGGGCCGGACCTCCCCTCCGCAGAGGAGAGCTCCGAGCCCGCCACGTGGCATACAGAAGCTGGACCTCCCCCTCCGCGGGGAGAGGTCCGGAGGCTCCACGTGCCCCGCAGGCTGGACCCTTCTCGCCTCAGAGAAGGGCACCGGACCCGCCACGTGGCCCCCGAGCGGTAGGCAGCGGGCGTAAAGGCGCCCCATACCTTGCCCGTACAAGGTATTCAAGGCCCGCGTCTTCCCAAGACGCGGAAACGCGGAGCACGCGTCTGTCAGGTGCCGTTGCGCCCAGTCGCATCACAGACTGGCGCGCGGTGTCAGAACCTGCCAGCTAATAAACGCCGCGACAAGACATCCCATGCCGCCTGCGCCGTCATCAACCACTACGACTAGCATGCGGCATAGGCAGGGCGGCAAGATGAAGACTCAGAAGCCTTCGACCAGAGGTAACTACCGGCGTAACTACAGATACGGTAGATAATAGACAATCTTCCCGGGACCACCTGTCGGGTCCCGGCTCCCCTTGTAAGCCACCCGAGTCTTGGACTATAAAAGGCTCGGGTAGGCGTCGATAGCAAGGGTTCGCATTTTGCAACTCATACGCTAGCCATACGCCCTCAAGCTGTAACTCACCCCCAAGCTCAGGCCTCCGGCCCTGAGCAGCAAGCAATACAGCGAGCTCCATAGCTCGCCGTGGACGTAGGGTTTTACGCTCCGGCGGCCTGAACCACGTAAAACTCGCCGTGTCAAGCTCTCACTAACTCGTCCATCTGCGCAAGCTCTCCGCTAGGAACTAGCCCCTCCGAAAAAAGAACCTCCGCGGGCTGCCCAGTGCAGGCCCGGGGGAAGTGTCGACCGAACACTTCGACATTTGGCGCGCCAGGTAGGGGGCTTTTCCCCTAGCACGACGAGTTTCCGCCGACGAAGATGACCAAGCTTCCTTCAGCGGCAAACTCTCCCCCCCCCCCCACGTTCACGGTGAACCGTGACCACTGGGGAGTACATGTCGACACACTCAGGACGGAGTGTGTCGGCACAAGCGGGTAGCCAGCAGCCGACTCCGGCAACGCCGACTCTGGCTATGCAGGCCCCGACCAGTTTGAGGTCTTCTGCAGCGCTGAGCGTACACCATGGAGGTGCGCTAGCTGCAGCAAGAGCGCTGCTGCGCAACCCACCTGCGGGGGATGCGCCCCATTCAGCGACCCAGCAATGGGTCCGCGAGGTGGACCGCCTCATCGTCGCCGCCGTGAACCCTCGGTTTCGGCGAGGATGGCGCCCAGGGCAACCGGCTGTGTCGCTGACGCGCACACCCACGGTTGACGGGCTAACGGCGGATTCCAGCTCCTCCAGGCTCCTGTCGACGGACCTGCGAAGGGAACTGGAACGGTGCCACTTGGGGCAGGACGCCCGGGTGTACCTCGAGCGACGCCGAGAAAGGCGTCACAACCATGAGGCAGGCGACAGCATGTCGTCGGCCTCGACACAACCAGAAGGGCAGGTCTTCGCCATGCGAGCCCCGCCTCAGGCATATGCTGCGCAGCATATGCCACAACCATATGCGCCGCAAGTAGCGGCCCCGGTCTATGGTGCAGCCTTGCCCATGCCGGGATTCGCAGCGCCAGGTGCGAACCAAGCGTTCGCAGTGCCTATACCTGCGGCAGCAGGCGCAGGATGTGCGGCCCTTGCACCCCACCTTCGCTTCGCAAGGTGGCCACGCAAGTTCCGCCCGCACCTGCCCGAGAAGTACGACGGCAGCGTCAACCCAGCGGAGTTCCTCCAGATCTACTCCACCGCCGTACTTGCCGCAGGAGGGGACGAGGCTGTCATGGCCAACTACTTCCCCGTCGCCTTGACCGGCCCAACTCGGTCTTTGCTCATGAATCTACCTCAGGGGTCCATAACCTCCTGGGGAGAGCTCTGCCGGCAGTTCGTCGCCAACTTTGGCAGCTCCTACACCCGTCCCGGCATGGAGCTTGACCTCCACGCCATCAAGCAACAACCTGGGGAGTCGCTGCGCTCTTTCATCCAGCGGTTCTCTCAGTTACGCAACACCATCCCACATATCCAAAGTGCCTCTGTGGTGGTGGCGTTCCGACAGGGTGTCCGGGACGAGAAAATGCTTGAGAAGCTCGCGACCAGAGAGGTCCGCGACGTCTCGGAGCTCTTCAGCCTGGCGCACAAGTGCGCCAGAGCAGCTGAAGGGCGGAACTGGCACGCTCTGCCAACCTCTGAGTCAGGAGGACAGCCCGGGTCCGGTGCTGCTGCCTATGGGGGTGGCAAGAAGACCAAGAACCGGGGGAGTGGCAAGATGAAGTGACCATTCACGGCCCCCTTCGCCGCAGCTGCGACAACCAGTGGAGCTCGGGGGCCACGCCCCGACAAAAGGCAGCGACAATCACCGGCCCCAGACAGTGACCAAGGCGGGCTATGCCCCGTGCATGGCACCTGCAACCATACTGCTGCCGAGTGCTGGGAGATCCAGAGGCTCGCAGAGCGCTTCCGCAAAGGAAGACAGCAGAGGGCTGAAGCGCCGCCCTACCCTCAGAGGGATGGCAAACAGAAGGTCGATGCCACAGTCACTGCTGCCCACCAGGTGGGGTTCCAGGAGCCTCAGCGTGTCATAAAGACAGTGCATGACGGTGAGGACTCCAGTTCCGACGGTGACAGGCCAGGGCGTTAGCCAACTGCGGCACGCCTCCGTGCCTCGAACATACCTCTCGGGGGCCGCCTAAGGTCTGTCAACCCCTTGAAGGCCTTGCCAGAAGGGGAAGACGCCTTAGGTCATCCAAGACGAGCCCGGGCCTACCTACCCCTTGAAGGCTTTAGCCAGAAGGGGAGAACTCCCCGGGGGCCCCCAGGAGAAGCCGCGCAGGACCTGATCCAGCGCGAAGATAACAACCTCATCGACAAGACTCGGCTGCAGGGAACACCCCGCAACGCACGGTCTCGGCTAATGCTCTAAGCACTACCGCCAAAGAACCAAACGCGTCGGGGGCCTGCAGGAGGGCAACCTGGTGAAGCGGCACGCTCTATTCCAAGAAGGACCCATAAGCTCTCCCCCAGCAGGGAAGGTCCCTTCCGAATCATGAAAGCTGCCGCCCCAGGTACACATGCCTTTCAACCGAGAGTGGGATCCGTTCCCAAAAATCCTTGCCATGGAGCAACACTGTAAGTCCTACTTCCTGAGCATCAGTAGAACAGGGTTATTCCCTTCTTTAGTAGATCCCATAGAATTTAGGAACCGAGCTTGGGGCAGCTAAGTCTCAAGGGACGGTACAGGACTACTGTCGGTACCTGAGATATGGGGTACCCCCGCGCATAGGATAAAATGCCTAAGGTACTCGCCCTTCTCCGCAGGGAGAGCTCCGAAGGCGCCACGCGCCCAGCAGGGCCGGACTCCCTCTCCTCAGAGGAGAGCTCCGGGCCCGCCACGTGGCATACAGAAGCTGGACCTCCCCCTCCGCGGGAGAGAGGTCCGAAGACGCCACGCGTCCAGTGGGGCCGGACCTCCCCCTCCGCAGAGGAGAGCTCCGGGCCCGCCACGTGGCATACAGAAGCTGGACCTCCCCCTCAGCGGGGAGAGGTCTGGAGGCTCCACGTGCCCCGCAGGCTGGACCCTTCTCGCCTCAGAGAAGGGCACCGGACCCGCCACGTGGCCAGAAGAACGGTGCTGCCTGCCCCCGAGCGGTAGGCAGCGGGCGTAAAGGCGCCCCACACCTTGCCCGTACAAGGTATTCAAGGCTCGCGTCTTCCCAAGACGCGAAAACGCGGAGCACACGTCTGTCAGGTGCCGTTGCGCCCAGTCGCATCACAGACTGGCGCGCGGTGTCAGAACCTGCCAGCTAATAAACGCCACGACAAGACATCCCATGCCGCCTGCGCCGTCATCAACCACTACGACTAGCATGCGGCATAGGCAGGGCGGCAAGATGAAGACTCAGAAGCCTTCGACCAGAGGTAACTACCGGCGTAACTACAGATACGGTAGATAACAGACAATCTTCCCGGGACCACCTGTCGGGTCCCGGCTCCCCTTGTAAGCCACCCGAGTCTTGGACTATAAAAGGCTCGGGTAGGCGTCGATAGCAAGGGTTCGCATTTTGCAACTCATAGGCTAGCCATACGCCCTCAAGCTGTAACACACCCCCAAGCTCAGGCCTCCGGCCCTGAGCAGCAAGCAGTACAGCGAGCTCCATAGCTCGCCGTGGACGTAGGGTTTTACGCTCCGGCGGCCTGAACCACGTAAAACTCGCCGTGTCAAGCTCTCACTAACTCGTCCATCTGCGCAAGCTCTCCGCTAGGAACTAGCCCCTCCGAAAAAAGAACCTCCGCGGGCTGCCCAGTGCAGGCCCGGGGGAAGTGTCGACCGAACACTTCGACATTTGGCGCGCCAGGTAGGGGGCTTTTCCCCTAGCGCGACGAGTTTCCGCCGACGAAGATGACCAAGCTTCCTTCAGTGGCAAACTCTCCCCCCCCCCCCCACGTTCACGGCGAACCGTGACCACTGGGGAGTACATGTCGACACACTCAGGACGGAGTGTGTCGGCATAAGCGGGTAGCCAGCAGCCGACTCCGGCAACGCCGACTCCGGCTATGCAGGCCCCGACCAGTTTGAGGTCTTCTGCAGCGCTGAGCGTACACCATGGAGGTGCGCTAGCTGCAGCAAGAGCGCTGCTGCGCAACCCACCTGCGGGGGATGCGCCCCATTCAGCGACCCAGCAATGGGTCCGCGAGGTGGACCGCCTCGTCGTCGCCGCCGCGAGCCCTCGATTTTGGCGAGGACGGCGCCCAGGGCAACCGGCTGTGTCGCTGACGCGCACAACCACGGTTGACGGGCTAATGGCGGATTCCAGCTCCTCCAGGCTCCTGTCGACGGACCTGCGAAGGGAACTGGAACGGTGCCACTTGGGGCAGGACGCCCGGGTGTACCTCGAGCGACGCTGAGAAAGGCGTCGCAACCATGAGGCAGGCGACAACATGTCGTCGGCCTCGACACAACCAGAAGGGTAGGTCTTCGCCATGCGAGCCCCGCCTCAGGCATATGCTGCGCAGCATATGCCACAACCATATGCGCCGCAAGTAGCGGCCCCGGTCTATGGTGCAGCCTTGCCCATGCCGGGATTCGCAGCGCCAGGTGCGAACCAAGCGTTCGCAGCGCCTATACCTGCGGCAGCAGGCGCAGGATGTGCGGCCCTTGCACCCCACCTTCGCTTCGCAAGGTGGCCACACAAGTTCCGCCCGCACCTGCCCGAGAAGTACGACGGCAGCGTCAACCCAGCGGAGTTCCTCCAGATCTACTCCACCGCCGTACTTGCCGCAGGAGGGGACGAGGCTGTCATGGCCAACTACTTCCCCGTCGCCTTGACCGGCCCAGCTCGGTCTTGGCTCATGAACCTACCTCAGGGGTCCATAACCTCCTGGGGGGAGCTCTGCCAGCAGTTCGTCACCAACTTCGGCAGCTCCTACACCCGTCCCGGCACGGAGCTTGACCTGCACGCCGTCAAACAACAACCTGGGGAGTCGCTGCGCTCTTTCATCCAGCGGTTCTCCCAGGTGCGCAACACCATCCCGCCTCTGTGGTGGTGGCGTTCCGACAGGGTGTCCGGGACGAGAAAATGCTTGAGAAGCTCGCAACCAGAGAGGTCCGCGACGTCTCGGAGCTCTTCAGCCTGGCGGACAAGTGCGCCAGAGCAGCCGAAGGGCGTAACTGGCACGCTCTGCCGACCTCCGAGTCAGGAGGACAGCCCGGGTCCGGTGCTGCTGCCTATGGGGGTGGCAAGAAGATCAAGAACCGGGGGAGTGGCAAGATGAAGTCACCATTCACGGCCCCCATTGCCGCAGCTGCGACGACCAGTGGAGCTCGGGGGCCACGCCCCGACAAAAGGCAACGGCAATCACCGGTCCCTGACAGTGACCAGGGCGGGCTATGCCCTGTGCATGGCACTGGCAACCATACTGCCGCCGAGTGCTGGGAGATCCAGAAGCTCGCAGAGCGCTTCCGCAAAGGAAGACAGCAGAGGGCTGAAGCACCGCCCTACCCTCAGAGGGATGGCAAACAGAAGGCCGATGCCCCAGTTACCGCTGCCCACCAGGTGGGGTTCCAGGAGCCTCAGCGTGTCATAAAGACAGTGCACGACGGTGAGGACTCCAGTTCCGACGGTGACGGGCCAGGGCGTTAGCCAACTACGGCACGCCTCCGTGCCTCGAACATACCTCTCGGGGGCCGCCTAAGGTCCGTCAACCCCTTGAAGGCCTTGCCAGAAGGGGAAGACGCCTTAGGTCATCCAAGGCGAGCCCGGGTCCACCTACCCCTTGAAGGCCTTAGCCAGAAGGGGAGAACTCCCCGGGGGCCCCCGAGAGAAGCCGCGCAGGACCTGATCCAGCGTGAAGATAACAACCTCAACAAGACTCGGCTTGCAGGGAACACCCCACAACGCACGGTCCCGGCTAATGCTCCAAGCACTACCGCCAAAGAACCAAACGCGACGGGGGCCTGCAAGAGCGCAACCTGGTGAAGCGGCACGCTATATTCCAAGAAGGACCCATAAGCTCTCCCCCAGCAGGGAAGGTCCCTTCGGAATCATGAAAGCTGCCGCCCCAGGTACACATGCCTTTCAACCGAGAGTGGGATCCATTCCCAAAAAATCCTTGCCATGAAGCAACACTGTAAGTCCTACTTACTGAGCATCGGTAGAACAGGGTTATTCACTTCTGTAATAGACCCCATAGAATTTAGGAACAGAGCTTGGGGTAGCTAAGTCTTAAGGGACGGTACAGGACTACGTCCAGTTTAGCCTGGTTCCGACCCTAAGCGCGTAGAGTCTTGCTTCCCTTTTAGACGAGGCGGAACATTGCCCCCATGTACAGCCAGAATTCCACCTATGGGCACGAATACAGAGACCTGTTCTACTTAGCTCTCTCTCATGCGCTCATTTAAATTATGCATTAATTTTTATGATCGCACTATCTCTGTATGTTCATCGTACATCTAGCTCCCCCTCTCCTGCGCTCATCCATAGTCGGCATTTGCTATCCTACCGAAGGCGGCTGCGCTTGAGGCACCTGCCGATGGCCGAGTGAGTCTCTCGGGCCTCCCCCAGTCAGGTGTTGCAGTGCCAGTTGGTCACCTCCAGGAAAGGCCAGCGTTGTGCATGGGGGGTCCAGGGTGCGTATCCAGCTTAGCCGGCCCAGAGCCCAAAGCATGCGCATCCTGCCCTCCGGACCTCCAGGGGAGTACGTCCGCTTTGCCTGGTCATGAACCCAAAGCGCGTGCACTCTGCTTCCCCAGCGCATGGCCCGGTACTAGGGATCGGACGGCCGTACCCGGACCTCGGAGGGAGCCGGAGCTCCGGCGCCTCGTGCACAGAATTGCCCAAGCCCCGTATAGTGGGTCAGGACCATAAGACAGATAAGACTAGGAGACGGGAGGGGAGGACCCCCCGAGGAGAATTACGTTTCCTCTGCCTGTGTGCAGGACCTCCAGGTTACGGCAACAGGGACTGCATGAAGCAGGGGGAAAGGAGCTACCAGCTACTCCGTCCTGGGACTGGAAGGACCGGGACCTGCCCCTCCAGCAGGGGCGGGGCCCGGGGGCCCCACGTGTCCAGCGGGCCCGGAACTCTCTCCTTCCTTGAGGAGGGCTCCGGGCTCGCCACGTGGCAGGCAGAAACCGGACCTCCCCCCTCAGTGGGAGGGCTCCGAAAGCCCTACGTGTCCAACATGGCCGGAGCTCCCGTCTCTTGAGGAGGAGCTCCAGACCCGCCACGTGGCAGGAAGATTTGGAGCCCCCCATAGGGCGAGGTTCGGAGACCTCCGGGGGCCCCTAACACGGTTAGGACCCGGGGAGGGTGTCTGTGCGAAGCTCCGAGATTGGAAATGGCCTCTGAGTACCTTGCGGAGCTAAGGACTCAGCCAGGCAAAGCTAAGAAGGAGAGAAAAAGCATCGCAGACACAAGTATCCAGGAGAGTCAAATTAAGCAAGGCTCCACGAGCTGGACTACAGACTCGATAAAAAAGGGAGAAACAAGTCCTAAGGACCTCCCGGTTCTCGCCGGAACCTTGCGGCTACAAGGGCGGCCACATCCTCGACTTCAGCCTGGCAGCTTCCTCCCGCTCCGCGGCTGGGCCCTCTCTCGCTGGCTCTAGCGAAAAAGAGGGGTCGCGGCTCTTGAAGCATGCCAGCACGTGCGAGGCGACCTCTAAAGCTAAGCCGCGGCCCTCGGCCTCAAGCTTGCTGGCGACCACCGAGTCGAGTCTGTCCAGCTTGGCGCCGATCGACTCCAACGCAGGGATCACCTCTGCCACCTTCAATGCGGGAGTTGCGGCCCTCACCGGACTGAAGCCAAGAGGGATCAGGGCGGACCCCGCTCGATCCACGAAGCTTGAGACCACAAGAGCCTCGGAGGACCGCAAGGCTGAGAGTTCCTCCACCTCGCGGCGGGCCGCCTGCAGAGCCTCCAGGTTCCTCTCGGAGAATTCCTTCTCCTTGGCCGCCAGGGAGCTCTCCCGAAGGTGGAGAGTCTTGGCGAGCTGCTCCAACTCAGCGGCCTTGAAGTCGGTGGTCAGCTCCCGGTCCAAGACCGCCCGGCGATCACGGGAGACCTGTTCCTCCCTCAAGTCAAGGTCTGCTATCAGGATCTCCAGCTCCCCCGTCCGAGGTCGAAGGTCATCCTCGCCCGCAGCCAGCTGCGCGGCGACCCTCTCCGCCTCAGCTGCCATGGAACGCTCCCGTTCCTCAACGGCGAGTTCACGGCGCTCCAACCGCTGCCGTATCTCCACGGCAGCAGAGAGGCTCTCTTCGGCCCGGGCGTGTGCCTCCAGGGCCTCCCTGTTGATCCGCCGCGATTGGGTGTCCATGCGGTCGACAGCCCGCTTCATCCGGTCGACGAGCACTTCCCTGAAGTCAAGCAACTCCTGCTTGGAGTCGAGCTCGCTCTTAACCTTCGCGGTCCTCTCCCGCAAAAGGTTCCCCCAGATGAGGAGGCGGTCCCGTTCAACCGTATACTCCTCCCGCTCGCGCCCTAGTGCAGCCAAGACCTGCCGGACGCTCGACTCGGCAAGCGCGAAGGCGTCCGCCAGAGGCAATGGAGCAACAGAGGCTGGGGCAGTCCCCCCGACCTCCTCCATTACCTCGTTCTCAGGAAGAGCCGACGCACCAGCAGCCGAGACGAGACGTCGATCAGGAGAAGCTGGCTCCGCGGCTCTGGCAGCCAGGCCAGCCGGGCTCTTTTCAGCTTCTGGCTCCTTGACCTGAGGAGAGGGACGAGCCGGGGAAGGTGGTGCTGGAGAAGAGGCCAGGCCGCCTAGTGCAGGATCAACCTGTGCTGGCTCGGGGGCCGCGGTGGCCGTCTCGGCAGGAAGAGACGCCGCCGCCGCGGAGTCCGGGCACACCGGAACAGGAGAAGTTCGCGCTGGCCTGGGGGCCAAAGCAGTTGCCCCTGGCTCCGAGCGCAGCGGCACAGATTCCCCGCAAGACGGGGAAGGCCGGGAAGCGCGGACACTCCAGCGGGCTCTGAACCCCGACTTCCGAGCAGGGGTAGAATTTCCAGAGCCCGCTACCGTCGCCGACGGCCGCTCCGCAGTCGCTTGGACTGGCGGAACAGGGGACGCCCCAGAGGCTTCCCCCAGCGCATCAGCCCGGGGCCTCTTCGAGTTGCCACCGGAGGGAGTGTCAGGCACCCCAGAATCCCGACTTGGCACCGACGCCGTTGCTGGAGGAGATCGAGCGCGTTTCTTCTCTTGCAGCGGGTTGGAAGCCATGGCAAGGGAGAACTCAAAGGCAAGAGAGCAAAATCACAAGAGTCCGAGAAGAAACGCAGAGAAGTGCGAAGGGAAGCTGCAATGTGGGTAAGACCCCCTCTAAAAAACTTCGCGGGTGCAATTCCAAGCGATTCGGAACTCTTCGAATACCCCACACCGGCAACCGCTTTGGTTCCTAGACCGAATGCCGATGACGGGTGGGCCCAAGCCGCTTAACTGAAGCGGTGGGGTCAAGGAGTCAGTCTCCTAAGAAGATGAGCTGGCAAGGCACTTCGGCGGTTCCCGAAGAAAGCGCCGCAACGTGCAGGAGTGGCAGTCTTGGGAACCGCCGCAGTAAAAGCAATCATCAAGTGAGTGCACGCTCTCACGATCTCGTGGCCGTTCGTGCTCCGGCAGCGGTCAATTCGGGACTTAGAGAAAGTGCGCGGATCGGAAGAGATGGAGGTCCCACCTCGGGCTCGCTATCTCCCCCGAGATGGGCCCGGGGGCCACTGTCGGTACCTGAGATATGGGGTACCCCCGCGCACAGGATAAAATGCCTAAGGTACTCGCCCTTCTCCGCAGAGAGAGCTCCGAAGGCGCCATGCGTCCGGCGGGGCCGGACCTCCCTCTCCTCAGAGGAGAGCTCCGGGCCCGCCACGTGGCATACAGAAGTCGGACCTCCCCCTCCGTGGGAGAGAGGTCTGAAGACACCACGCGTCCAGCGGGGCCGGACCTCCCCCTCCGCAGAGGAGAGCTCCGGGCCTGCCACGTGGCATACAGAAGCTGGACCTCCCCCTCCGCGGGGAGAGGTCCGGAGGCTCCACGTGCCCCGCAGGCCGGACCCTTCTCGCCTCAGAGAAGGGCTCCGGACCCGCCACGTGGCCAGAAGAACGGTGCTGCCTGCCCCCGAGTGGTAGGCAGCGGGCGTAAAGGCGCCCCACACCTTGCCCGTACAAGGTATTCAAGGCCCGCGTCTTCCCAAGACGCGGAAACGCGGAGCACGAGTCTGTCAGGTGCCATTGCGCCCAGTCGCATCACAGACTGGCGCGCGGTGTCAGAACCTGCCAGCTAATAAACGCCGCGACAAGACATCCCATGCCGCCTGCGCCGTCATCAACCACTACGCCTAGCATGCGGCATAGGCAGGGCGGCAAGATGAAGACTCAGAAGCCTTCGACCAGAGGTAACTACCGGCGTAACTACAGATATGGTATATAATAGACAATCTTCCCGGGACCACCTGTCGGGTCCCGGCTCCCCTTGTAAGCCACCCGAGTCTTGGACTATAAAAGGCTCGGGTAGGCGTCGATAGCAAGGGTTCGCATTTTGCAACTCATACGCTAGCCATACGCCCTCAAGCTGTAACACACCCCCAAGCTCAGGCCTCCGGCCCTGAGCAGCAAGCAATACAGCGAGCTCCATAGCTCTCCGTGGACGTAGGGTTTTACGCTCCGGTGGCCTGAACCACGTAAAACTCGCCGTGTCAAGCTCTCACTAACTCGTCCATCTGCGCAAGCTCTCCGCTAGGAACTAGCCCCTCCGAAAAAAGAACCTCCGCGGGCTGCCCAGTGCAGGCCCAGGGGAAGTGTCGACCGAACACTTCGACAACTACGTCCAGTTTAGCCTGGTTCCGACCCTAAACGCGTAGAGTCTTGCTTCCCTTGAAGACAAGGCGGAACATTGCCTCCCTGTACAGCCAGAATTCCACCTATGGGTACGAATACAGAACCCTGTTCTACTTAGCTCTCTCTCATGCGCTCATTTAAATTATGCATTAATTTTTATGATCGCACTATCTCTGTATGTTCATCGTACATCTAGCTCCCCCTCTCCTGCGCTCATCCATAGTCGACATTTGCTATCCTACCGAAGGCGGCTGCGCTTGAGGCACCTGCCGATGGCCGAGTGAGTCTCTCGGGCCTCCCCCAGTCAGGTGTTGCGGTGCCAGTTGGTTACCTCCAGGAGAGGCCTGCGTTGTGCATGGGGGGTCCCGGGTGCGTATCCAGCTTAGCCGGCCCAGAGCCCAAAGCATGCGCATCCTGCCCTCCGGAGGTCCAGGGGAGTACGTCCGCTTTGCCTGGTCATGACCCCAAAGCGCGTGCACTCTGCTTCCCCAGCGCACGGCCCGGTACTAGGGATCGGACGGCCGTACCCGGACCTCGGAGGGAGCCGGAGCTCCGGCGCCTCGTGCACAGAATTGCCCAAGCCCCGTATAGCGAATCAGGATCGTAAGACGGATAAGACTAGGAGACGGGAGGGGAGGACCCCCCGAGGAGAATTACGTTTCGTCTGTCTGTGTGCTGGACCTCCAGGTTACGGCAACAGGGACTGCATGAAGCAGGGGGAAAGGAGCTACCAGCTACCCCGACCTAGAACTGGAAGGACCGGGACCTGCCCCTCCAGCAGGGGCGAGACCCGGGGGCCCCACGTGCCCAGCAGGCCCGGAACTCTCTCCTCCCTTGAGGAGGGCTCCGGGCTCGCCACATGGCAGGCGGAAACCGGACCTCCCCCCTCGGTGGAAGGGCTCCGAAAGCCCTACGTGTCCAACATGGCCGGAGCTCCCGCCTCTTAAGGAGGAGCTCCGGACCCGCCACGTGGCAGGCAGATCTGGAGCTCCCCATAGGGCGAGATCCAGAGACCTCCGGAGGCCCCTAACACAGTTAGAACCTGGGGAGGGTGTCTGTGCAAAGCTCCGAGATTGGAAATGGCCTCTGAGTACCTTGCAGAGCTAAGGACTCAGCCAGGCAAAGCCAAGAAGGAGAGAAAAAGCATCACAGACACAAATGTCCAAAAGAGTCAAATTAAGTGAGGCTCCTTGAGCTGGACTACAAACTCGATAAGAAGAAAGAAACAAGTCCTAAGGACCTCCCGGCTCCCGCCGGAACCTTGCGGCTATGAGGGCGGCCACATCCTCGACTTCTGCCCTGGCAGCTTGCTCCCGCTCTGCCGCTGGGCCCTCTCTCGCTGGATCTAGCGAGAAGGAGGGGTCACGACTCTTAAAGCATGCCAGCACATGTGAGGCGACCTCCAAGGCTAGGCCGCGCCCCTCGGCCTCAAGCTCGATGGTGACCACCGAGTCTAGCCTGTCCAGCTTGGCGCCGATCGACTCTAGCACGGGGATCACCTCCAACGCAGGGGCCGCGGTCCTCACCGGACTGAAGCCAAGAGGGATCAGGGCGGACCCCGCTCGATCCACGAAGCTCGAGACTGCAAGAGCCTCAGAGGACCGCAAGGCCGAAAGCTCCTCCACCTTGCGGCGGGCCGCCTGCAGAGCCTCCAGGTTCCTCTCGGAGAATTCCTTCTCCTTGGCCGCCAGGGAGCTCTCCCGAAGGTGGAGAGCCTTGGCGAGCCGCTCCAACTCAGCGGCCTTGGAGTCGGCGGTCAACTCCCGATCCAAGACCGCCTGACGATCACGGGAGACCTGTTCCTCCCTCAAGTCGAGGTCTGCCTTCAGGATCTCCAGCTCCTCCATCCGAGCTCGAAGGTCATCCTCGCTCGCAGCCAGCTGCGCGGCGACCCTCTCCACCTCAGCTGCCATGCAACGCTCCCGTTCCTCAACGGCGAGTTCGCGGCGCTCCAACCGCTGCCGTATCTCCACAGCAGCAGAGAGGCTCTCCTCGGCCCGGGCGTGTGCCTCCAGGGTCTCCCTGTTGATCCGCCACGATTCGGTGTCCATGCGGTCGACAACCCGCTTCATCCGATCGAGGAGCGCTTCCCTGAAGTCGAGCAACTCCCGCCTGGAGTCGAGCTCACTCTTAACCTTCGCGGTCCTCTCCCTCAAAAGGTTCCCCCAGATGAGGAGACGGTCCCGTTCAACCGTATACTCCTCCCGCTCGCGCCCTAGTGCAGCCAAGACCTGCCGGACGCTCGACTCGGCAAGCGCGAAGACGTCCGCCAGAGGCAATGGAGCAACAGAGGCCGGGGCAGTCCCCCCGACCTCCTCCATTACCTCGTCCTCAGGAAGAGCCGACGCACCAGCAACCCAGACGAGACGCCGATCAGGAGAAGCTGGCTCCGAGGCTCTGGCAGCCAGGCCAGCTGGGCTCTCTTCAGCTTCTGGCTCCTTGACCTGAGGAGAGGGGCGAGCCGGGGAAGGCGGTGCTGGAGAAGAGGCCAGGCCGCCTAGTGCAGGGTCAACCTGCGCTGGCTCGGGGGCCGCGGTGGCCGTCTCGGCAGGAAGAGACGACGCCGCCGCGGAGTCCGGGCACACCGGAACAGGAGAAGTTCACGCTGGCCTGGGGGCCGCGGCAGTTGCCCCTGGCTCCGAGCGCAGCGGCACAGATTCCCCGCAAGACGGGGAAGGCCGGGAAACGCGGACACTCCAGCGGGCTCTGAACCCCGACTTCCGAGCCGGGGTAGGACTTCCAGAGCCCGCTACCGTCACCGACGGCCGCTCCGCAGTCGCTTGGACTGGCGGAACAGGGGACGCCCCAGAAGCTTCCCCCAGCGCATCAACCCGGGGCCTCTTCGAGTCGCCACCGGAGGGAGTGTCAGGCACCCCAGAATCCCGACTTGGCACAGACGCCGCTGCTAGAGGAGATCGAGCGCGCTTCTTCTCCGGCGGCGGGTTGGATGCCATGGCAAGGGAGAACTCAAAGGCAAGAGAGCAAAAGCACAAGAGTCCGAGGAGAAACGCAGAGATGTGCGAAGGGAAGCTGCAATGTGGGTAAGACCCCCTCTAAAAAACTTCCCGGGTGCAATTCCAAGCGATTCGGAACTCTTCGAGTACCCCGCACCGGCAACCGCTTCGGTTCCTAGACCGAGTGCCGATGACGGGTGGGCCCAAGCCACCTACTGAAGTGGTGGGGTCAAGGAGTCAGTCTCCTGAGAAGATGAGCCGGCAAGGCACTTCGGCTGTTCCCGAAGAAAGCGCCGCAACGTGCATAAGTGGCAGTCTTGGGAACCGCCACAGTAAAAGCAACCATCAAGTAAGTGCACGCTCCCACGATCCCATGGCCGTTCATGCTCCGGCAGCGGTCAATTCGGGACTTAGAGGAAGTGCGCGGATCGGAAGAGACGGAGGTCCCACCTCGGGCTCGCTATCTCCCACGAGATGGGCCCGGGGGCCACTGTCGGTACCTGGGATATGGGGTACCCCCGCGCACAAGGTAAAATGCCTAAGGAACTCGCCCTTCTCCGCAGGGAGAGCTCCGAAGGTGCCACGCGTCCGGTGGGGCCGGACCTCCCCCTCCTCAGAGGAGAGCTCCGGGCCCGCCACGTGGCATACAGAAGCCGGACCTCCCCCTCCGCGGGAGAGAGGTCCGAACGCGCCGCGTGTCCAGCGGGGCCGGACCTCCCTCTCCTCAGAGGAGAGCTCCGGGCCCGCCACGTGGCCAGCAGAAGCCGAGCCTCTCCCTCCGCGGAGAGAGGTCCGGAGGCTCCACGTGCCCCGTGGGACTGACCCTTCTCTTCTCAGAGAAGGGCTCCGGGCCCGCCATGTGGCAGCAGAGCGACACTGCCTGCCCCGAGCGGTAGGCGGCGGGCGTAAATACGCCCCATACCTTGCCCGTACAACGTATTCAAGGCCCGCGTCTTCCCAAGACGCGGAGACGCGGAGCACACTTCTGTCAGGTGCCGTTGCGCCCAGTCGCATCACAGACTGGCGCGCGGTGTCAGAACCTGTCAGCCAATAAACACCGCAACAAGACATCCCATGCCGCCTGCGCCGTCATCAACCACTATGACTAGCATGCGGCATGGGCAGGGCGGCAAGATGAAGACTCAGAAGCCTTCGGCCAGAGACAACTACCGGCATAACTGCAGATACGGTAGATAATAGACAATCTTCTCGGGACCACCTGTCGGGTCCCGGCTCCCCTTGTAAGCCGCCCGAGTCTTGGACTATAAAAGGTTCGGGTAGGCGTCGATAGCAAGGGTTTGCACTTTGCAACTCATACGCTAGCCATACACTCTCAAGCTGTAACTCACCCCAAGCTCAGGCCTCCGGCCCTGAGCAGCAAGCAATACAACGAGCTCCATAGCTCGCCGTGGACGTAGGGTTTTACGCTCCGGCGGCCTGAACCACGTAAAACTCGCCGTGTCAAGCTCTCACTAACTCGTCCATCTGCGCAAGCTCTCCGCTAGGGACTAGCCCCACCGAAAAAAGAACCTCCGCGGGCTGCCCAGTGCAGGCCCGGGGGAAGTGTCGACCGAACACTTCGACAATGCGTAATTTAAATAAACACCTAAGTAAGCATGGTGAACTTACTGGGGTAGCGTTCGAGCGCCATGTCCTCACGTAGAGCGGGTCATGCGTGGCTTCGTCGTACGCTCGGACACGGGGGGACTCCCATGGCGATCTCAGTGGGGAAGCATGGCTTCAGCCCCGCATACCATGTAGAAGGGTAGTTCCTGTGACCCGGCCCTGGGAAGTCCGGCTGGCCCTCGACATAGAGGAGCCGGTATCCCCCGACGGCTCTGGGTGCGGCGTGTGCACCGGTTGTGTGGGTCTGCTTGGCGTGGAACTGGCACGCATTGCATCTCCTAACCGGTTTGACGGCGTCCAGGTGGCTCTCGGTCAGTAGGAGCCATGCCGGATGGCTTAACTGACCAGCGTGCGGGACGATGAGCGTTCCCAGCACTCGCCTCCGTGGACTACTGCGAGCTAGTCGCAGCCTTCCTCCTGGGTTATGCACCTCAATAGGATGCTGTGGCGCCATGCCAGTAAAGATACCAGCGCGTAGCACTTAGCCATCCGCACAATCCGTTCAGCGAATGCACGTTCATCAAGAAGGATGTCCTTCAAGGAGTCCCGAACCTCCGTGGTTCATGCATCGGGACTACTTGAGCTTCTGGATCTTGAGCGCTGGGTTGCACGGAGTCCCCAGTGACGCTTACGATCCTTGGCGGCGTCCATGGTTGCAGGGCCGCCGGGACCGCCAGCTTCGAGGTGCCGGTCCAGCCCCCTTCGTCCGGCTTGGCGGGCCGGGCTGTGGGCCGCAGCAGCGTCCTCTTGAAGACTCCTTCGGGCACAGGGGCCCCGGTGGAGGCCTTCGTTGAGAGGTCATCAGCTGCGGCATTGCCAGGTCTTTCTCTAGCATCTGCACGTGGAGAAGATAAGCGGCTAGCTGTGGGTCACTGTAGGAGCATTCGCCCTTAACTTACTTGATAACCAGCTGGGAGTCGCCCTGTGCCAACAACTGGCGAGCGCCTAGAGACATGGCTGTCTGTAGGCCAAAGATGAGTGCTTCATACTCTGCCATGTTGTTGGTTGCCTTGAAATTGAGACGCACCATGTACCCAAACTGCTCCCCCGATGGCATGAGAAGCAGTACGCCGGCACCGGCCCCCTGCTTTCGCGAGGAGCCGTCGAAGAAGAGCGTCCAGTGAGGCTCGGTGGAGACCGGAGCTCGGTGCTCTAGTTCACCGTCTTCGTGGCCCCCTGGGTCAGCCTTCGTTGGTGTCCACTCAGCCACGAAGTCAGCCAACGCTTGGCTTTTGACTGCATGGCGAGGAAGGAAGTCCAACTCAAACTCTGCCAGCTCCGCTGCCCATTTAGCGACGTTGCCAGTCGCATGGGGGCTGTGAAGGATCGTCTTCAGCGGATAGGAGGTGACTACCGAGACCCGGTGGGCCTGAAAGTAGTAGCGAAGCTTCCTGGACGCCACGAGCACTGCATACAGCAGCTTGTGGACCTCCAGGTACCTTGTCTTGGCGTCATGGAGGACTTCGTTGATGTAGTAGACAGGCCTCTAGATGGTTCGGACCCTCTCTCTTAGGTCAGAGAGGTCTTCATCCATTGGCTCGGACCTGCCGGAGGTGAGTGGGTCCAGAGGGGCTTCTGGGAGTTGGGACTCGAAGGCACCTACGCCACCTTGGGCTTCCGAGAGGTCCCGCTGGTTTTCTGGGGGCCCCAGGAGGTCTCGCTGGATCTCCGGGAGGTCCCGTTGGGCCCCGGGGGGTTCCGTTGGACCCCCGGGAGGTTGTCTTGGAGGTCCGGGAGGCCGTCTTGGACCCCGGAGTTTCCTGGCGTCTATCACCTGCTACCAGAGCAGGCTGTGATGACGAGAGGTCCGACCGCTCTGCGACGAGGACCATACTCACCACTTCGGTTGTCGCCGCGATGTAGAGCAACAAATGCTCCCCGGGCTCGGGGGCTATCATGATAGGTAGGGTCACCAGGAGCTGCTTCAACTCCTGGAAAGCTTCTTCTGCTTTGTCAGTCCAGGCAAATGGACCGGATCTGCGTAGGAGCTTAAAGAAGGGGAGCGTCCGCTCTGCTAGCCTCGGTATAAACCGACTCAGCGCGGCTAGGCATCCCGTGAGTTTCTAGACTTCTTTGATGCGGGCAGGAGGCCGCATCAAGCCGATGGCCTTGATCTTCTCTGGGTTGGCCTCAACTCCTCGGTGGCTGGCAGGGAGTGCCAGTTCCGCCCTTCTGCTGCTCTGGTGCACTTGTCCGCTAGGCTGAAGAGCTCTGAAACGTCGTGGACCTCTCTGGTCGCGAGGTTCTCGAGCATCTTCTTGTCCCGAACGCCTTGCCGGAACGCCACCACCACAGAAGCACTTTGGATATGTGGGATGGTGTTCCGTACCTGGGAGAACTGCTGGATGAAAGAGCGCAGCGATTCCCCAGGTTGTTGCTAGATGGCGTGTGTCGAAGTGTGTGGTCGACACTTCCTCCGGACCTGCTCTGGGCAGCCCATGGAGGTTCTTTTTCAGAGGGGCTAGTCACTTGCGGAGAGCTTAAGCGTAGGGACGAATTAGGGAGGAGCTTGACACGACGAGTTTTACGTGGTTCGGGCCACCGGAGCGTAAAACCCTACGTCCACGGTGAGCTGAGGTGCTCGCTGTATTGCTTGTTGCTCAGAACCGGAGTCCTGAGCTTGAGGATGAGTTATGCCTAGGGTGTGAGTTGCTGGAGTGCGAACCCTTGCTAACGTCGCCTACCCGAGCCTTTTATATTCCAAGGCTCGTGTGGCTTACAAGGGGGCCCGGGACCCGACTGGTGGTCCCGGGGAGATTTCCTGCCGACTATCGTATCCGCAGTTATGCCGGTACTTGTCTCTGGCGAAGGCTTCGGAGTCTTTGTCTTGCCGCCCTGCCCATGCCGCATGCTAGTCGTAGTGGTTGATGACGGCGGAGGCGGCAGGGGATGTCTTGTCGCTGTGTTTATTGGCTGGCAGGTTCTGACACCGCGCGCCAGTCTGTGATTCGACTGGGCGCAACGGCACCTGACAGAGGCGTGCTCCGCGTCTCCGCGTCTTGGGAAGGCGCGGGCCTTGAATACCTTGTACGGGCAAGGTATGGTGCGTCTTTACGCCCGCTGCCTTCCGCTCAGGGGCAGGCAGCGCTGTTCTGCTGGACACGTGGCAGGCCCGGAGCTCTCCTCTGAGGAGAGGGAGGTCCGGCCCTGCAGGACACGTGGAGCCTTCGGACTTCTCCCCGCGGAGGGGGGAGGTCCGGCTTCTGTCGGCCACGCGGCGGGCCCGGAGCTCTCCTCTGAGGAGGGGGAGGTCCGGCCCCGCGGGACACGCGGCGCCTTCAGAGCCCTCCCCATGGAGGGGAGGTTCGACTGCCGTTGGCCACGTGGCAGGCCCGGAGCTCTCCTCTGAGGAGAGGGAGGTCCGGCCCCGCTGGACACGTGGCGCCTTTGGAGCTTTCCCTGCGGAGAAGGGCAAGATCCTTAGACATTTTCCCCTGTGCGCGGGGGTACCCCATGTCGCGGGTACCGAAAGTAGCCCCCGGGCCCATCTCGGGGGAGATAGCGAGCCTGAGGTGGGGCCTCCGTCTCTTCTGTTCTGCGCACTTTCTCCAAGTCCCGCATTGACCGCTGCCGGAGCACGAACAGTCGGGGGATCGTGCGCCCACTTGATGGTTGCTTTTACTGCGGCGGTTCCCAAGGCTGCCACTTCTGCACGTTGCGGCGCTTTCTTTGGGGACCGCCGAAGCGCCTTGCCGGCTCGTGTTCTTGGGGGACTGACTCCTTGACCCACCGCTTCAGCTGGGCAGCTTGGGCCCACTGCGGTGTATTTGAAGGTTTTCGAATCACTTCGAATCGTTCCTAGAAAGTTTTAAAAGGGGATCTTACCCGCATCGCGACTTCCATTTGCACTTCCTAGCGCTCGCTCTTTCCTTGAACTCTTGCGCCTTTGTCTTCCTGTCCTTGATCTCTCCCCCGCCATGGCTTCCAACTTGCTCCCGACACATCTCGTTCGTTCCGCCGAGCTCGGGCCAGTGCGCAGGCTGTTGGGCTGGCACACGGAGGAACAGAAACGCCAGCTCCGCCGGTGTCGGTACCCGCGATATGGGGTACCCCCGCGCACAGGGGAAAATGCCTAAGGAACTCGCCCTTCTCCGCAGGGAGAGCTCCGAAGGCGCCACGCGTCCGGCGGAGCCGGATCTCCCTCTCCTCAGAGGAAAGCTCCGGGCCCGCCACGTGGCATACAGAAGCCGGACCTCCCCCTCCGCGGGAGATAGGTCCGAAGGCGCCACGTGTGCAGCAATGCCGGACCTCCGTCTCCTCTGAGGAGAGCTCCGGGCTTGCCACGTGGCCGATAGAAGCCGGACCTCCCCCTCCGCGGGGAGAGGTCCGAAGGCTCCACGTGTCCTGCGGGGCCGGATCCCCTCCCCTCTAAGGAGGGCTCCGGGCCCGCCACGTGTCTAGCAGAAGAGCGCTGCCTGCCCCCGAGCGGTAGGCGGCGGGCATAAAGACGCCCCATACCTTGCCTGTACAAGGTATTCAAGGCCCGCGTATTCCCAAGACGCGGAGACGCGGAGCACGCCTCTGTCAGGTGCCGTTGCGCCCAGTCACATCACAGACTGGCACGCGGTGTCAGAGCCTGCCAGCCAATAAACGCAGCGACAAGACATCCCATGCCGTCCCCGCCGTCAACCACTACGACTAGCATGCCGCATGGGCAGGGCTGCAAGACGAAGACTCAGAAGCCTTCGGCAGAGACAACTACCGACATAACTGGAGATACGGTAGATAACAGACAATCTCCCCGGGACCACCTGTCGGGTCCCGGGCCCCCCTTGTAAGCCACCCGAGTCTTGGACTATAAAAGGCTCGGGTAGGTGACGTTAGCAAGGGTTCGCACTTTAGCCATTCACACCCAAGCTGTAACTCATCCTCAAGCTCAGGACTCCGGTTCTGAGCAACAAGCAATACAACGAGCTCCATAGCTCGCCGTGGACGTAGGGTTTTACGCTCCGGCGGCCTGAACCACGTAAAACTCACCGTGTCAAGCTCTTACTAACTCGTCCATACGCTCAAGCTCTCTGCAAGTGACTAGCCCCACCGAAAAAAACCTCCGCGGGCTGCCCAGTGCAGGCCCGGGGGAAGTGTCGACCGAACACTTTGACATTTGGCGCGCCAGGTAGGGGGGCTTTTCCCTTGCGTGACGAGTTTCCGCCGACGGAGATGACCAAGCTTCCTTCAGCGGCAAACTCTCCTCCCCCGCGTTCACGGCGAACCGTGACCAGGGGGGGTACATGTCGACACACTCAGGACGGAGTGTGTCGGCGCAAGCTGGGAGCCAGCAGCCGGCTCTGGCAGCGCCGACCCCGGCAATGCAGGCTCCGACCAGCGTGAGATCCTCTGCAGCGATAAGCGAACCCCACAGGGGTGCGCTAGCTGCAGCAAGAGCGCTACTGCACAACCCACCTGTTGGGGACGCACCTCATTCAGCAACCCAGCAGTGGATACACGAGGTAGACCGTCTCGTCGTCGCCGCCGCAAACCCTCGACATCGGCGGGGACGACACTCCGGTCAACCGGCAGTGTCGCTGACGCGCACGCCCACAGTTGACGGGCAGACGGGGGACTCCAGCTCCACCAGGCCCCCGACGACGGACCTGAGAACAGAGCTGGAGCGATGCCACTTGGGCCAAGATGCTCGAGTGTTCCTCGAGCGACGTCGAGAGAGGCGTCGCATCCAAGAGGCTGGCGACAGCATGACGTCGGTCTCGACTCAGCCTGAAGGGCAGATCTTCGCCATGCGAGCTCTGCCCCAGGCACATGCCGCGCAGCATATGCCACAACCATATGCCCTGCAAACGGCGTCCCCGGTCTATGGCGCAGCCTTGCCCATACCGGGGTACGCAGTGCCAGGTGCGAACCAAGCATTCGCGGCACCAATACCTGCGGCAACAGGGGCAGGATGTGCGGCTCTTGCACCCCACCTTTGCTTCGCGAGGTGGCCGCGCAAGTTTCGGCCGCATCTGCCCGAAAAGTACGACGGCAGCGTCAACCCGGCGGAGTTCTTCCAGATCTACTCCACCGCCGTACTTGCCGCAGGAGGGGATGAGGCCGTCATGGCCAACTATTTCCCCGTCGCCTTGACCGGCCCAGCCCGGTCTTGGCTCAAGAACCTACCCCAGAATTCCATAACCTCCTGGGGAGAGCTATGCCGGCAGTTTGTCACCAACTTCGGCAGTTCCTACACCTGGCCTGGCACGGAGCTCGACCTCCACGCCATCCAGCAACAACCAGGGGAGTCGCTGCGCTCCTTCATCCAGCAGTTCTCCCAGGTGCGGAACACCATCCCACACATCCAAAACGCTTCTGTGGTGGTGGCGTTCCGACAAGGCGTTCGGGACAAGAAGATGCTCGAGAAGATCGCGACTAGGGAGGTCCGCGACGTCTCGGAGCTCTTCAGCCTGGTGGACAAGTGTGCCAGAGCAGCCGAAGGGCGGAGCTGGCACTCAATGCCAGCCGCCGAGCCAGGGGGTCAGCCGGGATCTGGCGCCGCTTCCTACAGAAGCGGCGGGAAGATCAAGAACAGGGGCGGTGGCAAGATGAAGCCGCCAGCCGCGGCCCCCGTTGCCGCAACAGCGGCGCCCAGAGGAGCTCGGGGGCCGCGCCCTGACAAAAGGCCGCGACAATCACCGGCTCCAGGTGGAGACCAGGGCGAGTTATGCCCCGTGCACGGCATGAGTTACCATACTGCTGCCGAGTGCCGGGATATCCAGAGGCTCGCAGAGCGCTTCCGCAAAGGAAGGCAGCAGAGAGCTGAGGCACCGCTCCATCCTCATAGGGATGGCAAGCAGAAAGTCGACGCTTCAGTCAGCGCCGGCCACCAGGTGGGGTTTCAGGAGCCTCAGCGTGTCATGAAGACAGTGCATAACGGTGAGGACTCCAGCTCTGATGGTGACGGGCCGGGGCGGTAGCCGACTGTGGCTGCCGTCCCAGGTCAGTGGAGGCTGCACTGCTGCGGCGTCAACCTTAGGGAAGATCCAAGTAGTCGCAGCAGCCCAAGCACCAATCACAATGGTGCAAGATCGGGCCAGCCCCACCCGAGAGCATGCCTCCATGCCTCGGTCAAACCTCCTGGGGGCCGCCCAAGGTCTGTCAACCCCTTGAAGGCTTTGCTAGAAGGGGAAGACACCTTGGGTCCCCCAAGACGAGCCCGGGTCCACCTACCCCTTGAAGGCCTTAGCCAGAAGGGGAGAACTCTCCGGGGGCGCCCAGGAGAAGCCGCGCAGGACCTGATCCAGCGTGAAGATAACAACCTCGTCGACGAGGCTCGGCTGCAGGTAACACCCCACAACGCACGGTCTCGGCTGCTGCTCTAGCACTACCGCCAAAGAACCAAACGCGTCAGGGACCTGCTCAAAGGCGACCTGGTGCCGCGGCACACACTTTCCCGAGAAGGACCTATAAACTCTCCCCCAGCCGGGAAGGTCCCTTCCGATTCACAAAAGTTGCCATCCCAGGTACACATGCCTTTCAACCGAGTGTGGGATCCGTTCCCAAAACCCTTTGGCATGGAACAATACTGTAAGTCCTATCCCCCCGAGCATTAGTAGAACAGGGTCATTCCCTTCTGTAATAAATCCATAGAGTTTAGGAACAATGCTTGGGGCAGCTAAGTCTCAAGGGACGGTCCAGGACTACGTCCAGCTTAGCCTGGTTCCGACCCTAAGCGCGTAGAGTCTTGCTTCCCTTGTAGACGAGGCGGGTCATTGCCTCCATGTACAGCCAGACTTCCACCTATGGGCATTAACACAGAAACTTGTTCTACTTCGCTCTCTCTCATGTGCTCATTTAAATTACACATTAATTTTTATGATCGCACTATCTATGTATGTTCATCGTACATCTAGCTCCCCCTCTCCCGCGCTCATCCATAGTCAGCATTCGCTATCCTACCGAGGGCGGTTGCGCTTGAGGCACCTGCCGATGGCCAAGTGAGTCTCTCGGGCCTCCCCCAGTCAGGTGTTGCGGTGCCAGTTGGTCACCTCCAGGAAAGGTCTGCGTTGTGCATGGGGGGTCCAGGGTGCGTATCTGTCGAAGTGTTCGGTCGACACTTCCCCCGGGCCTGCACTGGGCAGCCCGCGGAGGTTCTTTTTTCGGTAGGGCTAGTCCCTTGCGGAGAGCTTGCGCGGATGGACGAGTTAGTAAGAGCTTGACACGGTGAGTTTTACGTGGTTCAGGCCCCCGGAGCGTAAAACCCTACGTCCACGGCGAGCTATGGAGCTCGCTGTATTGCTTGCTGCTCAGAACCGGAGTCCTGAGCTTGGGGGTGAGTTACAGCTTGGGTGTGAATGGCTAGCGTATGAGTTGCAGAGGTGCGAACCCTTGCTATCGACGCCTACCCGAGCCTTTTATAGTCCAAGACTCGGGCAGCTTACAAGGGGGGCCGGGACCCGACAGGTGGTCCCGGGAAGATTGTCTATTATCTACCGTATCTGCAGTTATGCCGGTAGTTGCCTCTGGTCGAAGGCTTCTGAGTCTTCATCTTGCCGCCCTGCCCATGCCGCATGCCAGTCGTAATGGTTGATGACGGCGCAGGCGGCACGGGATGTCTTGTCGCGGTGTTTATTGGCTGACAGGTTCTGACACCGCACGCCAGTCTGTGATGCGACTGGGCGCAACGGCACCTGACAGAAGCGTGCTCCGAGTCTTCGCGTCTTGAGAAGACGCGGGCCTTGAATACCTTGTACGGGTAAGGTATGGGGCGCCTTTATGCCCGCTGCCTATCGCTCGGGGGCAGGCAGCGCCGCTCTGCTGCCACGTGGCGGGCCCGGAGCTCTCCTCTGAGGAGAGGGAGGTCCGGCCCCGCTGGACGCGTGGCGCCTTCGGACCTCTCTCCCGCGGAGGGGGAGGTTCGGCTTCTGAATGCCACGTGGCGGGCCCGGAGCTCTCCTCTGAGGAGAGGGAGGTCCAGCCCCGCCGGACGCGTGGCGCCTTCGGAGCTCTCCCTGCGGAGAAGGGCGAGTTCCTTAGGCATTTTACCCTGTGCGCGGGGGTACCCCATATCTCAGGTACCGACAGTGGCCCCCGGGCCCATCTCGGGGGAGATAGCGAGCCCGAGGTGGGACCTCCGTCTCTTTCGATCCGCGCACTTTCTCTAAGTCCCGAATTGACCGCTGCCGGAGCACGAACGGCCGCGGGATCGTGGGAGCGTGCGCTCACTTGATGGTTGCTTTTACTGCGGCGGTTCCCAAGACTGCCACTTCTGCACGTTTGCGGCGCTTTCTTCGGGAACCGCCGAAGTGCCTTGCCGGCTCATCTTCTCAGGAGACTGACTCCTTGCCCCCACCGCTTCAGTTAGGCGGCTTGGGTCCACCCGTCATCGGCACTCGGTCTAGGAACCGAAGCGGTTGCCGATGCGGGGTATTCGAAGAGTTCCAAATCGCTTGGAATTGCACCCGGGAAGTTTTTAGAGGGGGTCTTACCCACATTGCAGCTTCCCTTCGCCCTTCTCCGTGTTTCTTCTCGGACTTTTGTGCTTTTGCTCTCTTGCCCTTGAGTTCTCCCTCGCCATGGCTTCCAACCCGCCACCAGAGAAGAAGCGCGCTCGATCTCCTCCAGCAGCGGCGTCTGTGCCAATTCGGGATTCTGGGGTACCTGACACTCCCTCCGGTGGCGACTCGAAGAGGCCCCGGGCTGATGCGCTGGGGGAAGCTTCTGGGACGTCCCCTGTTCCGCCCGTTCAAGCGACTGCGGAGCGGCCGTCAGTGACGGTAGCGGGCTCTGGGAGTCCTACCCCGGCTCGTAAGTCGGGGTTCAGAGCCCGCTGGAGTGTCCGCGCTTCCCGGCCATCCCCAACTTGCGGGGAATCTGTGCCGCTGCGCTCGGAGCCAGGGGCAACTGCCGCGGCCCCCAGGCCAGCGCGAACTTCTCCTGTTCCGGTGTGCCCGGACTCCGCGGCGGCGTCGTCTCTTCCTGCCGAGACGGCCACCGCGGCCCCCAAGCCAGCGCAGGTCGACCCTGCACTAGGCGGCACGGCCTTTTCTCCAGCACCGCCTTCCCCGGCTCGCCCCTCTTCTCAGATCAAGGAGCCAGAAGCTGAAGAGAGCCCGGCTGGCCTGGCTGCCAGAGCCTCGGAGCCAACTTCTCCTGATCGGCGTCTCGTCTCGGTTGCTGGTGCGTCGGCTCTTCCTGAGGACGAGGTAATGGAGGAGGTCGGGGGGACTGCCCCGGCCTCTGTTGCTCCATTGCCCCTGGCGGATGCCTTCGCGCTTGCCGAGACAAGCGTTCGGCAGGTCTTGGCTGCACTAGGGTGCGAGCGGGAGGAGTATACGGTTGAACGAGATCGCCTCCTCACCTGGGGTAACCTTTTGCGGGAGAGGACCGCGAAGGTTAAGAGTGAGCTCGACTCCAGGCGGGAGTTGCTCGACTTCAGGGAAGCGCTCCTCGACCGGATGAAGCGGGCTGTCGACCACATGGACACCCAATCGCGGCGGATCAACAGGGAGGCACCGGAGGCACACGCCCGGGCCGAGGAGAGCCTCTCTGCTGCTGTAGAGATACGGCAGCAGTTGGAGCGCCGTAAACTCGCCGTTGAGGAATGGGAACGTTCCACAGCAGCTGAGGCGGAGAGGGTCGCCGCGCAGCTGGCGGCGGGCGAGGATGACCTTCGAGCCCGGACCGAGGAGCTGGAGATCCTGAAGGCAGACCTTGACTTGAGGGAGGAACAGGTCTCCCGTGATCGCCGAGCGGTCTTGGACCGGGAGTTGGCCGCCGACTTCAAGGCTGCTGAGTTGGAGCGGCTCACCCAGACTCTCCATCTTCGGGAGAGCTCCCGGGCGGCCAAGGAGAAGGAATTCTCCGAGAGGAACCTGGAGGCTTTGCAGGCGGCCCGCCGCGAGGTGGAGGAGCTCTCAGCCTTGCGGTCCTCCAAGGCTCTTGCGGTTTCAAGCTTCGTGGACCGAGCAGGGTCCGCCCTGATCCCTCTTGGCTTCAGTCCGGTGAGGGCCGCGGCTCCTGCATTGAAGGTGGCGGAGGTGATACCTGCGCTGGAGTCGATCGGCGCCAAGCTGGACAAACTAGACTCGGTGGTCGCCAGCGAGCTTGAGGCCGAGGGCCGCGGCCTAGCTTTAGAGGTCGCCTCACATGTGCTGGCATGCTTCAAGAGCCGCGACCCCTCTTTCTCGCTAGAGCCAGCGAGAGAGGACCCAACCGCGGAGCGGGAGGAAGCTGCCAGGGCTGAAGTCGAGGATGTGGCCGCCCTTATAGCCGCAAGGTTCCGGTGGGAGCCGGGAGGTCCTTAGGACTTGTTTCTCCCTTTTTATCGAGTCTGTAGTCCAGCTCATGGAGCCTTGCTTAGTTCGACTCTTTTGGATATTTGTGTCTGTGATGCTTTTTCTCTCCTTCTTGGCTTTGTCTGACTGAGTCCTTAGCTCCGCAAGGTACTCAGAGGCCATTTCCAATCTCGGAGCTTTGCACAAACACCCTCCCCGGGTACTAACCGTGTTAGGGCCCCCGGAGGTCTCCGGATCTCGCCCTATGGGGAGCTCCAAATCTGCCTGCCACATGGCGGGTCTGGAGCTCCTCCTTAAGAGGCGGGAGCTCCAGCCATGTTGGACACGTAGGGCTTTCGGAGCCCTCCCACCGAGGGGGGAGGTCCGGTTTCCGCCTGCCACATGGCGAGCCCGGAGCCCTCCTCAAGGGAGGTTAGAGCTCCGGGCCCGCTGGACACGTGGGGCCCTCGGGTCCCGCCCCTGCTGAAGGGGCAGGACCCGGTCCTTCCAATCCTAGGCCGGAGTAGTTGGTAGCTCCTTTCCCCCTGCTTCATGCAGACCCTGTTGCCGCAACCTGGAGGTCCTGCACACAGGCAGAGGAAACGTAATTCTCCTCGGGGTCCTCCCCTCCCGTCTCCTAGTCTTATCCGTCTTACGATCCTGATCCGTTATACGGGGCTTGGGCAATTCTGTGCACGAGGCGCCGGAGCTCCGGCTCCCTCCGAGGTCCGGGTACGGCCGTCCGATCTCTAGTACCGGGCCATGCGCTGGGGAAGCAGGGTGCACGTGCTTTGGGTTCATGACCAGGCAAAGCGGTTGTACTCCCCTGTACCTCCGGAGGGCAGGATGCGCATGCTTTGGGCTCATGGCCTGCTAAGCTTGATACACACCCTGGACCCCCCATGCACAACGCAGGCCTTTCCTGGAGGTGACCAACTGGCACCGCAACACCTGACAGGGGGAGGCCCGAGAGACTCACTCGGCCATCGGCAGGTGCCTCAAGCGCAGCCGCCTTCGGTAGGATAGCGAATGCCGACTATGGATGAGCACAGGAGAGGAGGAGCTGTACGATGAACATACAAAGATAGTGCGGTCATAAAAATTACTGTATAATTTAAATGAGCGCATGAGAGAGAGCTAAGTAGAACAGGTTTCTGTATATGCCCATAGGTGGAATTCTGGCTGTACATGGAGGCAATATTCCGCCTCGTCTACAAGGGAAGCAAGACTCTACGCGCTTAGGGTCGGAACCAGACTAAACTGGACGTAGTCCTGTACCGTCCCTTGAGACTTAGCTGCCCCAAGTTCTGTTCCTAAATTTTATGGGATTCATTACAGAAGGGAATAACCCTGTTCTACTGATGCTCGGGAAGTAGAACTTACAGTGTTGCTTCATGGCAATAGTCTTTTGGGAACGGATCCCACACTCGGTTGAAAGGCATGTGTACCTGGGGCGGCAGCTTTCATGATTCTGAGGGGACCTTCCCTGCTGGGGGAGAGTTTATGGGTCCTTTTTGGAATAGAGCATGCCGCGACACCAGGTTGCCCTCCTGCAGGTCCCCGATGCATTCGGTTCTTTGGCGGTAGTGCTTAGGGCATCAGCCGAGACCGCGCGTTGTGGGGTGTTACCTGCAGCCGAGTCCCGTCGACGAGGTTGTCATCTTCGCACTGGATCAGGTCCTGCGCGGCTTCTCCTGGGGGCCCCCGGGGAGTTCTCCCCTTCTGGCTAAGGCCTTCAAGGGGTAGGTGGACCCGGGCTCGTCTTGGATGACCCAAGGCGTCTTCCCCTTCTGGCAAGGCCTTCAAGGGGTTGACAGATCTTGGGCGGCCACCGGGAGGTATGTCCGAAGCACGGAGGCGTGCCGCAGTTGGCTACCGCCCTGGCCCGTCACCGTCAGAGCTGGAGTCCTCGCCGTTATGCACTGTCTTTATGACGTGCTGAGGCTCCTGGAACCCCACCTGATGGGCGGCAGTGACTGGGGCATCGACCTTCTGTTTGCCATCCCTCTCAGGGTATGGCGGTGCTTCAGCTCTCTGCTGTCTTCCCTTGCGGAAGCGCTCTGCGAGTCTCTGGATATCCCAGCACTCGGCTGCTGTATGGTTACCGGCGCCATGCACGGGGCATAGTCCGCCCTGGTCACTGTCTGGGGCCGGTGACTGCCGCTGCCTTTTGTCGGGGCGTGGCCCCTGAGCTCCACTAGCCGTCGCTGCTGCGGCGACGGGAGCCGTGAACGATGACCTCATCTTGCCACTCCCCCGGTTCTTGGCCTTCTTGCCACCCCCATAGGCAGCAGCGCCAGACCCGGGTTGTCCACCTGGCTCGGAGGTCGGCAGAGAGTGCCAGTTCCGCCCTTCAGCTGCTCTGGCGCATTTGTCCGCCAGACTGAAGAGCTCAGAGACGTCGCGGACCTCTCTGGTCGCGAGCTTCTCAAGCATTTTCTCGTCCCGGACACCCTGTCGGAACGCCACCACCACAGAGGCACTTTGGATATGTGGGATGGTGTTGCGTACCTGGGAGAACCGCTGGATGAAAGAGCGCAGCGACTCCCCAGGTTGTTGCTTGACGGCGTGGAGGTCAATCTCCGTGCTGGGACGGGTGTAGGAGCTGCCGAAGTTGGCAACGAACTGCCAGCAGAGCTCTCCCCAGGAGGTTATGGACCCCTGAGGTAGATTCATGAGCCAAGACTGAGCTGGGCCAGTCAAGGTGACGGGGAAGTAGTTG
Organism: Neostapfia colusana; assembly: GCA_030760725.1. Classification (NCBI taxonomy): domain Eukaryota; kingdom Viridiplantae; phylum Streptophyta; class Magnoliopsida; order Poales; family Poaceae; genus Neostapfia; species Neostapfia colusana. The sequence goes on from JASWHV010000019.1 coordinate 42,690,087, forward strand.
GCCATGACAGCCTCGTCCCCTCCTGCGGCAAGTACGGCGGTGGAGTAGATCTGGAGGAACTCCGCCGGGTTGACGCTACCGTCGTACTTCTCGGGCAGGTGCGGCCGGAACTTGCGCGGCCACCTCGCGAAGCGAAGGTGGGGTGCAAGGGCTGCACATCCTGCACCTGCTGCTGCAGGTATTGGCGCTGCGAACGCTTGGTTCGCACTTGGCACCGCGTATCCCGGCATGGGCAAGGCTGCACCATAGACCGGGGGCGCTGCTTGCGGCGCATATGGTTGTGGCATATGCTGCGCGGCATATGCCTGAGGCAGGGCTCGCGTGGCGAAGACCTGCCCTTCAGGTTGTGTCGAGGCCGACGACATGCTGTTGCCAGCCTCATGGTTGCGACGCCTTTCTCGACGCCGCTCGAGGTACACCCGGGCGTCCTGGCCCAAGTGGCACCGTTCCAGCTCCCTTCTCAGATACGTTGACAGGAGCCTGGAGGAGCTGGAGTCCGCCGTTAGCCCGTCAACCGTGGGCGTGCGCGTCAGCGACACAGCCGTTCTGTCCTGGGTGCCGTCCTCGCCGAAACCGAGGGTTTGTGGCGGCGACGACGAGGCGGTCCACCTCGCGGACCCATTGCTGGGTCGCTGAATGGGGCGCATCCCCCGCAGGTGGGTTGCGCAGCAGCGCTCTTGCTGCAGCTAGCGCACCCCCATGGTGTACGCTCAGCGCTGCAGAAGATCTCACACTGGTCGGGGCCTGCATCGCCGGTGTCGGCGTTGCCGGAGTCGGCTGCTGGCTACCAGCTTGTGCCAACACACTCCGTCCTGAGTGTGTCGACATGTACTCCCCAGTGGTCACGGTTCGCTGTGAACGCGGAGGGGGAGAGTTTGCCGCTGAAGGAAGCTTGGTCATCTTCGTCGGCGGAAACTCGCCGCGCTAGGAGAAAAGCCCCCTTCCTGGCGCGCCAAATGTCGAAGTGTTCGGTCGACACTTTTCCGGGCCTGCACTGGGCAGCCCGCGGAGGTTCTTTTTTCGGTAGGGATAGTCCCTTGCGGAGAGCTTGCGTGGATGGACGAGTTAGTAAGAGCTTGACACGGTGAGTTTTACGTGGCTCAGGCCGCCGGAGCGTAAAACCCTACGTCCACGGCGAGCTATGGAGCTCGCTGTATTGCTTGCTGCTCAGAACCGGAGTCCTGAGCTTGGGGGTGAGTTACAGCTTGGGTGTGAATGGCTAGCGTATGAGTTGCAGAGGTGCGAACCCTTGCTATCGACGCCTACCCGAGCCTTTTATAGTCCAAGACTCGGGCAGCTTACAAGGGGGGCCGGGACCCGACAGGTGGTCCCGGGAAGATTGTCTATTATCTACCGTATCTGCAGTTATGCCGGTAGTTGCCTCTGGTCGAAGGCTTCTGAGTCTTCATCTTGCCGCCCTGTCCATGCAGCATGCCAGTCGTAATGGTTGATGACGGCGCAGGCGGCACGGGATGTCTTGTCGCGGTGTTTATTGGCTGACAGGTTCTGACACCGCACGCTAGTCTGTGATACGACTGGGCGCAACGGCACCTGACAGAAGCGTACTCCACGTCTCCGCGTCTTGGGAAGACGCGGGCCTTGAATACCTTGTACGGGTAAGGTATGGGGCGTCTTTACGCCCGCTGCCTATCGCTCAGGGGCAGGCAGCGCCGCTCTGCTGCCACGTGGCGGGCCCGGAGCTCTCCTATGAGGAGAGGGAGGTCCGGCCCCGCTGGACGCGTGGCGCCTTCGGACCTCTCTCCCGCGGAGGGGGAGGTCCGGCTTCTGAATGCCACGTGGCGGGCCCAGAGCTCTCCTCTGAGGAGACGAAGGTCCGGCCCCGCCGGACGCGTGGCGCCTTCGGAGCTCTCCCTGCGGAGAAGGGCGAATTCCTTAGGCATTTTACCCTGTGCGCGGGGGTACCCCATATCTCAGGTACCGATAGTATCCTGCTTAGCCGGCTCCGTGCCCAAAGCGTGCGCATCCTGCCCTCCGGAGGTACAGGGGAGTACAACCGCTTTGCCTGGTCATGAACCCAAAGCACGTGCACTCTGCTTCCCTGGCGCACGGCCCGGTACTAGGGATCGGACGGTCGTACCCGGACCTCGGAGGGAGCCGGAGCTCCGGCGCCTCGCGCACAGAATTGCCCAAGCCCCGTATAACGGATCAGGATCGTAAGCCGAATAAGACTAGGAGACGGGAGGGGAGGACCCCCCGAGGAGAATTACGTTTCCTCTGCCTGTGTGCAGGACCTCCAGGTACAGCAACGGGGACTGCACGAAGCGGGGGGAAAGGAGCTACCAACTACTCCGGCATAGGACTGGAAGGACCGGGTCCCGCCCCTTCAGAAGGGACGAGGCCCGAAGGCCCCATGTGTACAGCGGGCCCGGAGCTCCCGCCTCCCCTAAGGGGGCTCCGGACTCGCCACGTGGCAGGCGGAAACCGGACCTCACCCTAGGCGGGGGGGGGGGGGGGGGGGTGGCTCCGAAAGCCCCACGTGTCCAGCAGGGCCAGAGCTCCCGCCTCCTCAGGAGGGGCTCCGGACCCGCCACATGGCCGGCAGATCTGGCCCCCCCATAGGGCGAGATCTGGAGACCCCCGGGGGCCCCTAATACAGTTAGGACCTGGGGAAGGTGTCTGTGCAGAGCTCCGAGATTGGTGAAGGCCTCTGAGTACCTTGCGGAGCTAAGGACTCAGTCAGGCAAAGACAAGAAGGAGGGAAAGGGCATCACAGACACAAACATCCAAGAGAGTCTATTTATGCGAGGCTCCATGAGCTGGACTACTGACTCGATAAAAAGGGAGAAACAAGTCCTAGGGTCCTCCCGGCTCACGCCGGAACCTAGCGGCTACAAGGGCGGCCACGTCCTCGACTTCAGCCCTGGCAGCTTCCTCCCGCTCCACGGCTGGGCCCTCTCTAGCTGGCTCCAGGGAGAAAGAAGGGTCGCGGCTCTTGAAGCATGCCAGCATATGTGAGGCGACCTCTAAGGCCAGGCCGCGTCCCTCGACCTCAAGCTCGCTGGCGACCGCCGAGTCTAGCCTGTCCAGCTTGGCGCCGATCGACTCCAGCGCGGGGAACACCTCCGCCACCTTCAACGCAGGAGCCGCTGCCCTCACCGGACTGAAGCCAAGAGGGATCAGGGCGGACCCCGCTTGATTCACGAAGCTTGAGACCGCATGCGCCTCGGAGGACCGCAAGGCCGAGAGCTCCTCCACCTCGCAGCGGGCTGCCTGCAGGGCCTCTTGGTTTCTCTCGGAGAATTCCTTCTCCTTGGCTGCCAGGGAGCTTTCCCGAAGGCGGAGAGTCTCGGTGAGCCGCTCCAACTCAGAAGCCTTGAAGTCGGCGGTCAACTCCCGATTCAGGACCGCCCGGCGTTCGCGGGAGACCTGTTCCTCCCTCAAGTCGAGGTCTGCCTTCTGAACCTCTAGCTCCTTGATCCAAGCTCGCAGGTCATCCTCGCCCGCCGCCAGCTGCGCAGCAACCCTCTCTGCCTCGGCTGCCATGGAACGCTTCCGTTCCTCAACGACGATTTTACGGGTCTCCAACAGCTGCCGTATCTCCTCCGCGGCAGAGAGGCTCTCCTCGGCCTGGGCGTGTGCCTCCAGGGCCTCCCTGTTGATCCGCCGCGATTCGGCGTCCATGCGGTCGACAGACCGCTTCAGCCGGTCGAGGAGCACTTCCCTGAAGTCAAGCAACTCCTGCCTGGAGTCGAGCTCGCTCTTGACCTTCGCGGTCCGCTCCCGCAAAAGGTTCCCCCAGGTGAGGAGGCGATCCCGTTCAACCGTGTGCTTCTCCCGCTCGTGACCAAGTGCGGCCAAGACCTGCCGGGCGCTTGTTTCGGCAAGCGCGAAGGCATCCGCCAGGGGCAATGGAGCAGCAGAGGCCGGGGCAGGTCCCCTGACCTCCTCCATCACCTCATCCTCAAAAGGAGTCGATGCACCAGCGACCGAGACGAGACGCCGGTCAGGAGAAGCTGCCGCCGGGGCTCCGGCAGCCGGGCCTGCCGGACTCTCGCTAGCTTCCGACTTCTTGACCTGTGGAGAGGGACAAGCCGGGGAAGGCGGCGCTGGAACAGAGGCCGGGCCGCCTGGTGCAGGGTCGACCTGTGCTGGCCTGGGGGCCGCGGCGGCCGTCTCGGAAGAAAGAGATGACGCCGCCGCGGAGTCCGGGCACGCCGGAACAGGAGAAGCTCGCGCTGGCCTGGGGGCCGCGGCAGCTGTCCCGGTTTCCGAACGCAACGGCGCAGACTCCCCGCCAGTCGGGGATGGCCGGGAAGCGCGAACACTCCAGAGGGCTCTGAACCCCGACTTCCGAGCCGGGGTAGGACTCCCAGAGCCCGCCGCCGTCACTGATGGCCGCTCCGCAGTCGCTTGAACTGGCGTAACAGGGGACGCCCCAGAAGCTCCCCTCAACACATCAGCCCGGGGCCTCTTTGAGTCACCACCGGAAGAAGTGCCATCTCCAGAAGCAGGAGATGCAGGCACCCCAGGTCCCCGACTTGGCATAGACGCCGCCACTGGAGGAGATCGAGCGCGCTTCTTCTCTGGTGGCGGGTTGGAGGCCATAGCGAGGGAGGACTCAAAGGCAAGAAGACAAAGGCACAAGAGTCCAAGAAAAAGCGCTGGGAAGTGCGAAGGGAAGCCTCAATGTGGGTAAGATCCCCTCTTAAAACTTCCCAGGTGTAATTCCAAGCGATTCGGAACTCTTCGAATACGCCGCATTGGCAACCGCTTCGGCTCCAAGACCGAGCACCGATGACAGGTGGACCCAAGCCGCCCAACTGAAGCGGTGGGTCAAGGAGTCAGTCTCCTAAGAAGACAAGCCGGGAAGGCACTCCGGCGGTTCCTGAAGAAAGCGCCGCAACGTGCGGAAGTGGCAGTCTTGGGAACTGCCGCAGTAAAAGCAACCATCAAGTGGGCGCACGCTTCCACGATCCCGCGGTTGTTCGTGCTCCGGCAGCGGTCGAGGCGGGACTTAGAGAAAGTGCGCGGATCAGAAGAGACAGAGGTCCCACCTCGGGCTCGCTATCTCCCCCGAGATGGGCCCGGGGGCCACTGTCGGTACCCGCGATATGGGGTACCGCCGCGCACAGGGGAAAATGCCTAAGGAACTCGCCCTTCTCCGCAGGGAGAGCTCCGAAGGCGCCACGTGTCCGGTGGGGCCGGACCTCCCTCTCGTCAGAGGAAAGCTCCGGGCCCGCCACGTGGCATACAGAAGCCGGACCTCCCCCTCCGCGGGAGAGAGGTCCGAAGGCGCCGTGTGTCCAGCAAGGCCGGACCTCCCTCTCCTCAGAGGAGAGCTCCGGGCTTGCCACGTGGCCGACAGAAGCCGGACCTCCCCCTCCGTGGGGAGAGGTCCAAAGGCTCCACGTGTCCTACGGGGCCGGATCCCCTCCCCTCTAAGGAGGGCTCCGGGACCGCCCCGTGTCTAGCAGAAGAGCGCTGCCTGCCCCCGAGCGGTAGGCGGCGGGCGTAAAGACGCCCCATACCTTGCTCGTACAAGGTATTCAAGGCCCGCGTATTCCCAAGACGCGGAGACGCGGAGCACTCCTCTGTCAGGTGCCGTTGCGTCCAGTCACATCACAGACTGGCGCGCGGTGTCAGAGCCTGCCAGCCAATAAACGCAGCGACAAGACATCCCATGCCACCCCCACCGTCAACCACTACGACTAGCATGCGGCATGGGCAGGGCTGCAAGACGAAGACTCAGAAGCCTTCGGCAGAGACAATTACCAGCATAACTGCAGATACGGTAGATAACAGACTGTCGGTACCTGAGATATGGGGTACCCCTGCGCACAAGGTGAAATGCCTAAGGTGCTCGCCCTTCTCCGCAGGGAGAGCTCCGAAGGCGCCACGCGTCTGGCGGGGCCGGACCTCCCTCTCCTCAGAGGAGATCTCCGGGCCCGCCACGTGGCATACAGAAGCCGGACCTCCCCCTCCGCGGGAGAGAGGTCCGAAGACGCCACGCGTCCAGCGGGGCCGGACCTCTCTCTCCTCAGAGGTGAGCTCCGGGCCCGCCATGTGGCATGCAGAAGCCGGACCACCCCCTCCGCGGGAGAGAGGTCCGAAGGCGCCACGCGTCCAGCGGGGCCGGACCTCCCTCTCCTCAGAGAAGAGCTCCGGACCCGCCACGTGGCTGGAAGAACGGTGCTGCCTGCCCCCGAGCGGTAGGCAGCGGACGTAAAGGCGCCCCTCACTTTGCCCGTACAAGGTATTCAAGGTCCGCGTCTTCCCAAGATGCGGAAACGCGGAGCACGTGCCTGTCAGGTGCCGTTGCGTCCAGTCGCATCACAGACTGGCGCGCGGTGTCAGAACCTGCCAGGTAATAAACACCGCGACAAGACATCCCATGCCGTCTGCGCCGTCATCAACCGCTATGACTAGTGCGTGGCATGGGCAGGGCGGCAAAATGAAGACTCAGAAGCCTTCGACCAGAGGCAACCACCGGCGTAACTACAAATACGGTAGATAATAGACAATCTTCCCGGGACCACCTGTCGGGTCCCGGCTTCCCTTGTAAGCCGCCCGAGCCTTGGACTATAAAAGGCTCGGGTAGGCGTCGATAGCAAAGGTTCGCATTCTGCAACTCATACGCTAGCCATACACTCTCAACCTGTAACTCACCCCAAGCTCAGGCCCCCGGCCCTGAGCAGCAAGCAATACAGCGAGCTCCATAGCTCGCCGTGGACGTAGGGTTTTACGCTCCGGCGGCCTGAACCACGTAAAACTCCCCGTGTCAAGCTCTCACTAACTCGTCCATCCGCGCAAGCTCTCCGTTAGGAACTAGCCCCTCCGAAAAAAGAACCTCCGCGGGCTGCCCAGTGCAGGCCCGGGGGAAGCGTCGATTGCACACTTCGACATTTGGCGCGCCAGGTATGGGGCTTTTCCCCTAGCGCGACGAGTTTCCGCCGACGAAGATGACCAAGCTCCCTTCAGCGGCAAACTCTCACCCACCGCATTCACGGCGAACCGTGACCAGCGGGGAGTACATGTCGACGCACTCAGGACGGAGTGTGTCGGCACAAGCGGGTAGCCAGCAGCCGACTCCGGCAACGCCGACTCCGGCTATGCAGGCCCCAACCAGCGTGAGGTCTTCTGCAGCGCTGAGCGTACACCATGGAGGTGCGCTAGCTGCAGCAAGAGCGCTGCTGCGCAACCCACCTGCAGGGGATGCGCCCCATTCAGCGACCCAGCAATGGGTCCGCGAGGTGGACCGCCTCGTCGTCGCCGCCGCGAACCCTCGGTTTCGGCGAGGGCGGCGTCCGGGGCAACCGGCTGTGTCGCTGACGCGCACACCCACGGTTGACGAGCTAACGGCGGATTCCAGCTCCTCCAGGCTCCTGTCGACGGACCTGCGAAGGGAACTGGAACGGTGCCACTTGGGGCAGGACGCCCGGGTGTACCTCGAGTGACGTCGAGAAAGGCGTCGCAACCATGAGGCAGGCGACAGCATGTCGTCGGCCTCGACGCAACCAGAAGGGCAGGCCTTCGCCATGCGAGCCCCGCCTCAGGCATATGCTGCGCAACATATGCCACCACCATATGCGCTGCAAGTAGCGGCCCCGGCCTACGGTGCAGCCTTACCCATGCCGGGATACGTGGTGCCAGGTGCGAACCACCTGTTCGCAGCGCCAGTACCTGCAGCAGCAGGTGCAGGATGTGCGGCCCTTGCACCCCACCTTCGCTTCGCAAGGTGGCCGCGCAAGTTTCGCCCGCACTTGCCCGAGAAGTACGACGGAAGCGTCAACCCAGCGGAGTTCCTCCAGATCTACTCCACCGCCGTACTTGCTGCAGGAGGCGATGAGGCTGTCATGGCCAACTACTTTCCCGTCGCCTTGACCGGCCCAGCCCGGTCCTGGCTCATGAATCTACCCCAGGGGTCCATAACCTCCTGGGGTGAGCTCTGCCGGCAGTTCGTCGCCAACTCCGGCAGCTCCTACATCCGTCCCGGCACGGAGCTCGACCTCCACGCCGTCAAACAACAACCTGGGGAGTCGCTGCGCTCTTTCATCCAGCGGTTCTCTCAGGTGCGCAACACCATCCCACATATCCAAAGCGCCTCTGTGGTGGTGGCGTTCCGACAGGGTGTCCGGGACGAGAAAATGCTCGAGAAGCTCGCGACCAGAGAGGTCAGCGACGTCTCGGAGCTTTTTAGCCTGGCGGACAAGTGCGCCAGAGCAGCCGAAGGGCGGAACTGGCATGCACTGCCGACCTCCGAGTCAGGAGGGCAGCCCGGGTCCGGTGCTGCTGCCTATGGGGGTGGCAAGAAGACCAAGAACCGGGGGAATGGGAAGATGAAGTCACCATTCACGGCCCCCGTCGCCGCAGCTGCGACAACCAGTGGAGCTCGGGGGCCGCGCCCCGACAAGAGGCAGCGGCAATCACCGGCCCCAGACAGTGGCCAAGGCGGGCTATGCCCCGTGCATGGCACCTGCAACCATACAGCTGCCGAGTGCTGGGAGATCCAGAGGCTCGCAGAGCGCTTCCGCAACGGAAGACAGCAGAGGGCTGAAGCACCGCCCTACCCTCAGAGGGATGGCAAACAGAAGGCCGATGCCCCAGTCACCGCTGCCCATCAGGTGGGGTTCCAGGAGCCTCAGCGTGTCATAAAGACAGTGCATGACGGTGAGGACTCCAGTTCCGACGGTGACGGGCCAAGGCGTTAGCCAGCTACGGCACGCCTCCGTGCCTCGAACATACCTCTCGGGGGCTGCCTAGGGTCCGTCAACCCCTTGAAGGCCTTGTCAGAAGGGGGAGACGCCTTAGGTCATCCAAGGCGAGCCCGGGTCCACCTACCCCTTGAAGGCCTTAGCCATAAGGGGAGAACTCCCCGGGGGACCCCGAGAGAAGCCACGCAGGACCTGATCCAGCGTGAAGACAACAACTTCGACAAGACTCGGCTTGCAGGGAACACCCCACAACGCAAGGTCTCGGCTAATGCTCTAAGCACTACCGCCAAACAACCAAACACGACGGGGGCCCGCAAGAGGGCAGCCTGGGGAAGTGGCACACTATATTCCAAGAAGGACCCATAAGCTCTCCCCCAGCAGGGAAGGTCCCTTCCGAATCATGAAAGCTGCCGCCCCAGGTACACATGCCTTTCAACCGAGAGAGGGATCCATTCCCAAAAATCCTTGCCATGGAGCAACACTGTAAGTCATACTTACTGAGCATCGGTAGAACAGGGTTATTCACTTCTGTAATAGACCCCATAGAACTTAGGAACAGAGCTTGGGGTAGCTAAGTCTCAAGGGATGGTACAGGACTACGTCCAGTTTAGCCTGGTTCCGACCCTAAGCGCGTAGAGTCTTGCTTCCCTTGTAGACGAGGCGGAACATTGCCCCCACGAACAGCCAGAATTCCACCTATGGGCGCGAATACAGAGACCTGTTCTACTTAGCTCCTTCTCATGTGCTCATTTAAATTATGCATTAATTTTTATGATCGCACTATCTCTGTATGTTCATCATACGTCTAGCTCCCCCTCTCCTGCGCTCATCCATAGTCGGCATTTGCTATCCTCCCGAAGGCGGCTGCGCTTGAGGCACCTGCCGATGGCCGAGTGAGTCTCTCGGGCCTCCCCCAGTCAGGTGTTGCGGTGTCAGTTGGTCACCTCTAGGAAAGGCCAGCGTTGTGCATGGGGGGTCCAGGGTGCGTATCCAGCTTAGCCGGCCCAGAGCCCAAAGCATGCGCATCCTGCTCTCCGGAGGTCCAGGGGAGTACGTCCGCTTTGCCTGGTCATGAACCCAAAGCGCGTGCACTCTGCTTCCCCAGCGCATGGCCCGGTACTAGGGATCGGACGGCCGTACCCGGACCTCGGAGGGAGCCGGAGCTCCGGCGCCTCGTGCACAGAATTGCCCAAGCCCTGTATAGCGGGCCAGGACCATAAGACGGATAAGACTAGGAGACAGGAGGGGAGGACCCCCCGAGGAGAATTACGTTTCCTCTACCTGTGTGCAGGACCTTCAGGTTACGGCAACAGGGACTGCATGAAGCGGGGGAAAAGGAGCTACCAGCTACACCGGCCTGGGACTGGAAGGACCGGGACCTGCCCCTCCAGCTGGGGCGGGACCTGGGGGCCCCGCGTGTCCAGCAGGCCCGGAACTCTCTCCTTCCTTGAGGAGGGCTCCGGGCTCGCCACGTGGCAGGCAGGAACCGGACCTCCCCCCTCAGCGGGAGGGCTCCGAAAGCCCTACGTGTCCAACATGACCGGAGCTCCCGTCTCTTGAGGAGGAGCTCCAGACCCACCACGTGGCCAGCAGATTTGGAGCCCCCCATAGGGCGAGGTTCGGAGACCTCCGGGGGCCCCTAACACGGTTAGGACCCGGGGGGGGGGTGTCTGTGCGAAGCTCCGAGATTGGAAATGACCTCTGAGTACCTTGCGGAGCTAAGGACTCAGCCAGGCAAAGCCAAGAAGGAGGGAAAAAGCATCACAGACACAAGTATCCAAGAGAGTCAAATCAAGCAAGGCTCCTTGAGCTGGACTACAGACTCGATAAAAAAGGGAGAAGCAAGTCCTAAGGACCTCCCGGCTCTCGCCGGAACCTTGCGGCTACAAGGGCGGCCACATCCTTGACTTCAGCCCTGGCAGCTTCCTCCCGCTCCGCGGCTGGGCCCTCTCTTGCTGGCTCCAGTGAGAAAGAGGGGTCGCGGCTCTTGAAGCATGCCAGCACATGCGAGGCGACCTCTAAAGCTAAGCCGCGGCCCTCGGCTTCAAGCTCGCTGGCGACCACCGAGTCGAGTCTGTCCATCTTGGCGCCGATCGACTCCGATGCAGGGATCACCTCTGCCACCTGCAATGCGGGAGTTGCGGCCCTCACCGGACTGAAACCAAGAGGGATCAGGGCGGACCCTGCTCGATCCACGAAGCTTGAGACCGCAAGGGCCTCGGAGGACCGTAGGGCTGAGAGCTCCTCCACCACGCGGCGGGCCGCCCGCAGAGCCTCCAGGTTCCTCTCGGAGAATTCCTTCTCCTTGGCCGCCAGGGAACTCTCCCGAAGGCGGAGAGTCTCGGCTAGCCGCTACAACTCAGCGGCCCTGAAGCCGGCAGTCAACTCCCGGTCCAAGACCGCCCGGCGATCATGGCATACCTGTTCATCCCTCAAGTCAAGGTCTGCCTTCAGAATCTCCAGCTCCTCCATCCGAGCTCGGAGGTCATCCTTGCCCGCAGCCAGCTGCGCGGCGACCCTCTCTGCCTCAGCTGCCACGGAACGCTCCCGCTCCTCAACGGCGAGTTCGCGGTGCTCCAACCGCTGCCGTATTTCCACAGCAGCAGAGAGGCTCTCTTCGGCCCGGGCGTGAGCCTCCAGGGCCTCCCTGTTGATCCGCCGCGACTGGGTGTCCATGCGGTCAACAGCCCGCTTCATCCGGTCGACAAGCGTTTCCCTGAAGTCGAGCAACTCCCGCCTGGAGTCGAGCTCGCTCTTAACCTTCGTGGTCCTCTCCCGCAAAAGGTTCCCCCAGGTGAGGAGGCGGTCCCGTTCAACCGTATACTCCTCCCGCTCGCGCCCTAGTGCAGCCAAGACCTGCCGGACGCTCGACTCGGCAAGCGCGAAGGCGTCCGCCAGAGGCAATGGAGCAACAGAGGCTGGGGCAGTCCCTCCGACCTCCTCCATTACCTCGTCCTCAGGAACAGCCGACGCGCCAGCCGCCGAGACGAGACGGCGATCAGGAGAAGCTGGCTCCGCGGCACTAGCAGCCAGGCCAGCCGGGCTTTTTTCAGCTTCTGGCTCCTTGACCTGAGGAGAGGGACGAGACGGGGAAGACGGTGCTGGAGAAGAAGCCAGGCCGCCTAGTGTAGGATCAACCTGTGCTGGCTCGGGGGCCGCGGTGGCCATCTCGGCAGGAAGAGACGGCGCCGCCGCGGAGTCCGGGCACACCGGAACAGGAGAAGTCCGCGCTGGCCTGGGGGCCGCAGCAGTTGCCCCTGGCTCCGAGCGCATCGGCACAGATTCCCCGCAAGACGGGGAAGGCCGGGAAGCGCGGACACTCCAGCGGGCTCTAAACCCCGACTTCCGAGCCGGGGTAGGATTTCCAGAGCCCGCTACCGTCTCCGACGACCGCTCCGCAGTCGCTTGGACTGGCGGAACAGGGGACACCACAGAGGCTTCCCCCAGCACATCAGCCCGGGGCCTCTTCGAGTCGCCACCGGAGGGAGTGTCAGGCACCCCAGAATCCCGACTTGGCACCGGTGCCGTTGCTGGAGGAGATCGAGCGCGTTTCTTCTCTGGCAGCGGGTTGGAAGCCATGGCAAGGGAGAGCTCAAAGGCAAGAAAGCAAAGGCGCAAGAGTCCAAGAAGAAACGCAGAGAAGTGCGAAGGGAAGCTACAATGTGGGTGAGACCCCCTCTAAAAAGCTTCCCGGTGCAGTTCCAAGCGATTCGGAACTCTTCGAATACCCTGCACCCGCAACCGCTTCGGTTCCTAGACCGAGTGCTGATGACGGGTGGGCCCAAGCTGCTTAACTGGAGCGGTGGGGGCAAGGAGTCAGTCTCCTAAGAAGATGAGCCGGCAAGGCCCTTCGGCGGTTCCCGAAGAAAGCGCCGCAACGTGCAGAAGTGACAGCCTTGGAAACCGCCGCAGTAAAAGCAATCATCAAGTGAGCGCACGCTCTCACGACCCCGCGGCCGTTCGTGCTCCGGCAGCGGCCAAGTCGGGACTTAGAGAAAGTGCGCGGATCTGAAGAGACGGAGGTCCCACCTTGGGCTCGCTATCTCCCCCAAGATGGGCCTGGGAGCCACTGTCGGTACCTGAGATATGGGGTACCCCCGCGCACAGGGTGAAATGCCTAAGGTGCTCGCCCTTCTCCGCAGGGAGAGCTCCGAAGGCGCCACGCGTCTGGCGGGGCCGGACCTCCCTCTCCTCAGAGGAGAGCTCCGGGCCCGCCACGTGGCATACAGAAGCCGGACCTCCCCCTTCGCGGGAGAGAGGTCCGAAGACGCCACGCGTCCAGCGGGGCCGGACCTCCCTCTCCTCAGAGGTGAGCTCCGGGCCTGCCACGTGGCATGCAGAAGCCGGACCACCCCCTCCGTGGGAGAGAGGTCCGAAGGCGCCACGCATCCAGTGGGGCCGGACCTCCCTCTCCTCAGAGAAGAGCTCCGGACCCGCCACGTGGCTGGAAGAATGGTGCTGCCTGCCCCCGAGCGGTAGGCAGCGGGCGTAAAGGCGCCCCTCACCTTGCCCGTACAAGGTATTCAAGGCCCGCGTCTTCCCAAGACGCGGAAACGCGGAGCACGCGCCTGTCAGGTGCCGTTGCGTCCAGTCGCATCACAGACTGGCGCGCGGTGTCAGAACCTGCCAGGTAATAAACGCCGCGACAAGACATCCCATGCCGCCTGCACCGTCATCAACCACTATGACTAGTGCGCGGCATGGGCAGGGCGGCAAAATGAAGACTCAGAAGCCTTCGACCAGAGGCAACCACCGGCGTAACTACAGATACGGTAGATAATAGACAATCTTCCCGGGACCACCTGTCGGGTCCCGGCTTCCCTTATAAGCCGCCCGAGCCTTGGACTATAAAAGGCTCGGGTAGGCGTCGATAGCAAAGGTTCGCATTCTGCAACTCATACGCTAGCCATACACTCTCAAGCTGTAACTCACCCCCAAGCTCAGGCCCCCGGCCCTGAGCAGCAAGCAATACAGCGAGCTCCATAGCTCGCCGTGGACGTAGGGTTTTATGCTCCGGCGGCCTGAACCACGTAAAACTCCCCGTGTCAAGCTCTCACTAACTCGTCCATCCGCGCAAGCTCTCCGTTAGGAACTAGCCCCTCCAAAAAAAGAACCTCCGCGGGCTGCCCAGTGCAGGCCCGGGGGAAGTGTCGATCGCACACTTCGACACAGACAATCTCCCCGGGAACACCTGTCGGGTCCCGGGCCCCCCTTGTAAGCCACTCGAGTCTTGGACTATAAAAGGCTCGGGTAGGCGACGTTAGCAAGGGTTCGCACTTTAGCCATTCACACCCAAGCTGTAACTCATCCTCAAGCTCAGGACTCCGGTTCTGAGCAACAAGCAATACAGCGAGCTCCATAGCTCGCCGTGGACGTAGGGTTTTACGCTCCGGCGGCCTGAACCACGTAAAACTCACCGTGTCAAGCTCTTACTAACTCGTCCATATGCTCAAGCTCTCCGCAAGTGACTAGCCCCACCGAAAAAAGAACCTCTACGGGCTGCCCAGTGCAGGCCCGGGGGAAGTGTCGACCGAACATTTTGACAGCCGGGGATCTCTGGAAAAGGGGGAGATGGTATTCTTTACTGCCTATGCCCTGGTGGGGTTCGTCCCACCAATTTCCTCCTTCTTTGTCACATTGCTGGAGACGTATGGTCTCCAGCTCCACCACCTCTCTCCCAACTCCTTCGCAATGGCCACTGTCTTCGTCCACTTCTGTGAGATGTTGTGGGGGTGCGTGCTTCGGTAACGCTCTTTCGCTACTTCTTCGTGTTGCGGACGACCGGGCGCGGCTCGAAAACCTAGATGGGGACGTACTATTTCCAGCATCGCTGCAAGGACCCAAAGGTCTCTGGGTACCTTCTGCCTTTCAGTGCGTCGAGGTGGGAAAACTGGAGGGAGAGCTGGGTGGTCGTGCAGACCGACGAGCACGATCGCCTACAGCTTCCGACCGCTGGTCCAACCACCGAGCGTCGCTTCTGGGAGGAGGTCCCAGAGCTGGAGCAGGAGTACGCACCGGTCTTGGAGCGGATCCAGTTCTTGGCCAACGAGGGCTAACGTCCCTGATGGTGCTGATGGACTTCATGTCGCGCTGTATTGCGCCCTTGCAGCAGCGCAGTCGCCCAGCATGGTACTACACTGGCGAGCAGGACTGTACTAGGTTGGAGAGGGGTCCCGGCTCTGATCCTTCCGACGAGGAGCTGTACGAGATGGTGGGCAATGTGAGCGGCGACTTCATCCCCAGTGGCGACCCCGCCCTTCTGTCCTCTGCCACTCCCCTCTTCTTAGAGCCGCAGAGGAGGTTAGAGCTACTACGGAAGATGCCAAACCTCGACGACATCGGGATCACCGTCCGGCAGGTTGGGGATGCCTTCCGGGGCATCTCGATCCCGGGAACCGAGCGCTCTGGATTGGGGCGCGAGGCGTCTGTCGCTGCCCAACCCATCCCAAGAGCCGGCGGAACTCAAGCCGCCGACAGGGGGAAGGGGAAGGAGCCGGCCCCCGGGCATCCAGAGAAAAAGCGCACCCGGTCTCCTCCGAAGGCGCCGCCTGCGCCGAGTCAGGGAGCCAGAGCACCCTTGCACCCATCTCCCGGGGGCGCTGGTCCATCGAGTGGCGACCAGAAGCGGCCCCGGGTGTCCCACCCCAGCAGGTCTCTTCCCGGACAGAGGCAGTCCGAAGAACCCCAAGCGCCTCGTCATCCTTCCTCAGGCGGAGGGGCTTCTAGGACAGACGCTGGTGGGGCGACGCCGGGGAGTGTGCCGGGGGTCCAGACGCCACAGCCCACGATCGTTCCAGCCGCAGGTCCTGGCGGTTCAACTACGGCCCAGAGGCCGGGGCTACAAGCCCGTTGGAGCGCTCATGTCGCCCAGTAAGTGTTGCTCCTTCTGGCTTGTAGGAGCAGCGTTCTCATCCCCTCTCTTAGCCTGAGAGCTTTCTTTTCTTGCAGGGACCGACCGGCTGCCGGGGGCGGGCCTCTTACCCGGCCATCTCCAACTGGCGGAGGCTCTGCGCCACAACATCTGGGAACCGCGGTGGTTCCCAAGGCCCCCAAGTCGGCGGGGGCTTCCTTTGTGCCGGCGAGTTCACCCTCCGTGGTGGCTGCAGCCGCACCTGTCCGCCCTCCTTCACCAGCCCGGAAGTCCGGTCCTGAGACTGGGAGGGCCGCTGTAGGTGCACCTGCTGGCCCCTGGCTCCCTCAGGACAGCGTCTCGTTCCGGTTGCTGAGGCACCAGCACCTCCGCCGGTCTTAGACGCGACAGGGGAGTCAGGGGCGCGACTCCTGTCCCCTCTGTCCCGGCGCCCATGTGGGATGCCCTGAGGCGTGTCCAGACCAGCGCCCGACAGTTCCAGGCCGCCTTCGAGCGGGAGCGGGGGGCGCTGGCCGGGGAGAGGGAACACCTTCTTAGCTGCGAGCAACTCCTGCAGCAGCGGACCCAGGAGGCTAGGGCGGAGCTTGACTCGAGGCAGTCAAGACTAGAGGCCATGAGTGCTCTGCTTGACACTCAGAAGAAAGCCATCAGCCGCCTGGAGTCAGAGACTCGGCGGCTTCGCGCTTCCTACCGCGAGGCCCTGGCCCATGTTGAAGCCAAGGCCGAGGCGCGCTCTGCCGCCGTGGAGGAGTTGCGGCTGCAGGTAGCTCATCGAGAGTGCGCCGTCGCCGATCGAGAACGTGCTGCAGCGGCTGAGGAGGAGAAGGTCACCGCACGGCTGAAGGCCAAAGAGGGCGAGCTGAGGGCTCGGACCGAGGAGCTGGAGCTCCGTGACTCGGCTGCTGCTGCGAGGGAGGAGCAATTCTCCCAGGAGCGCCAGGCGGCGTTGGATCGCGAGCTGGCGGCTCGCCAAGAGGTAGAGAAGCTCCAGTCTTCGCGGTCTACCGAGGCCCAGACGGTCTGGGGCTTTATTGCCGAGGCAGGGTCCGCCTTGGCTCCTCTTGGTTTCAGTCCGGTGCGGATGGAGGCTCCGGCGCAGGAGATGTCCGAGGCAATCCCGGCACTTGAGTCCATCGGCGGCAAGCTGGGCCGGCTCGAAGCGGTGATCGCCGACGAGCTTGAGGTGGAAGGACGGGGCCTGGTGAAGGAGGTCGCTACGCACGTACTGGCATGCTTCCGGAGCCAAGACCCTTCCTTCTCTCTGGAGCCAGTCCGTCTAGGACCCGTTGCCGAGCGGGAGGAAGCTGCCATGGCCGAGGTCGAGGACGTGGCCGCCCTTGTGGCCTCTAGGTTCCAACGGGAGTCTGGGGACTCTTAGGCATCTGCCCCCGTGGCCACAAGGCCCTGTACCTCCTTTTTTATTTTTGTTGAGTCTGTAGCCCAACTCATGGAGCCTTGTATGAACAGACTCTTGTTTTCTTCTGTGTCTGCGTGCTTTAGTCTTCTTCTTGGTTTTACCTGGCCGAGTCCTTAGCTCCGCAAGGTACTCAGAGGCCTTGACCAATCTCAAAGCTCCGCACAGACTCCTCCTCCGGGTCCTTACTGTATTAAGGGCCCCGGAGGTCTCCAGGACCCGCCCCATGAGAATGGGGGGGGGGGTCTGGCCTGCTAGCCACGTGGCGGGCCCGGAGCTCTCCTCTGAGGAGAGGGAGGTCCGGCCTCGCGGGACACGTGGAGCCTTCAGACCTCTCCCCGTGGAGGGGGGAGGTCCGGCTTCTGTAGGCCACGTGGCGGGCCCGGAGCTCCCCCCTGAGGAGAGGGAGGTCCGGCCCTGCTAGACACGTGAGACCTTCGGGTCTCGCCCCTGCGGAGGTGGTTAGGTCTAGGTTCTTCGGTCTTACCTTGGAGTTTTGGTCTTGCGCGATCCCGTAGCGGCCCCCTGGTAGGTGCGTCCCATTGGTTGGATGTACCTACCGTACTCCTGCGGGGGGCTGAGGCTGAGAGGTCCCGCACACAAGTAAGGGAAACGTAATTCTCCTTGGGGGCTCCCCCTCCTCTATCTCATAGTCTTATTTGGCTTACGGTCCCCATCCACTTATACGGTACTTGGGGACTACCGTGCCCGAAGTGCCGGGAGCTCGGGCCCCCCTAGCTATCAGCAGGTACCTCCAACGCAACCGCCTTTGGTAGGGCAGCAAATGCCGACTAGAGGTGAGAATGAGAAGAGGGAGCTGACCGCATGGTGAGCATGCGCCAGAAGTGCAGTTGTCGGTACCTGAGATATGGGGTACCCCCGCGCACAGGGTGAAATGCCTAAGGTGCTCGCCCTTCTCCGCAGGGAGAGCTCCGAAGGCGCCACACGTCTGGCGGGGCCGGACCTCCCTCTCCTCAGAGGAGAGCTCCGGGCCCGCCACGTGGCATACAGAAGCCGGACCTCCCCCTTCGCGGGAGAGAGGTCCGAAGACGCCACACGTGCAGCGGGGCCGGACCTCCCTCTCCTCAGAGGTGAGCTCCGGGCCCGCCACGTGGCATGCAGATGCCGGACCTCCCCCTCCGCGGGAGAGAGGTCCGAAGGCGCCACGCGTCCAGCGGGGCCGGACCTCCCTCTCCTCAGAGAAGAGATCCGGACCCGCCACGTGGCTGGAAGAACGGTGCTGCCTGCCCCTGAGCGGTAGGCAGCGGGCGTAAAGGCGCCGCTCACCTTGCCCGTACAAGGAATTCAAGGCCCGCGTCTTCCCAAGACGCGGAAACGCGGAGCACGCGCCTGTCAGGTGCCGTTGCGTCCAGTCACATCATAGACTGGCGCGCGGTGTCAGAACCTGCCAGGAAATAAACGCTGCGACAAGACATCCCATGCCTCCTGCGCCGTCATCAACCACTATGACTAGTGCGCGGCATGGGCAGGGCGGCAAAATGAAGACTCAGAAGCCTTCGACCAGAGGTAACCACCGGCATAACTACAGATACGGTAGATAATAGACAATCTTCCCGGGACCACCTGTCGGGTCCCGGCTTCCCTTGTAAGCCGCCCGAGCCTTGGACTATAAAAGGCTCGGGTAGGCGTCGATAGCAAGGGTTCGCATTCTGCAACTCATACGCTAGCCATACACTCTCAAGCTGTAACTCACCCCAAGCTCAGGCCCCCGGCCCTGAGCAGCAGGCAATACAGCGAGCCCCATAGCTCGCCGTGGACGTAGGGTTTTACGCTCCGGCGGCCTGAACCACGTAAAACTTCCCGTGTCAAGCTCTCACTAACTCGTCCATCCGCGCAAGCTCTCCGCTAGGAACTAGCCCCTCCGAAAAAAGAACCTCCGCGGGCTGCCCAGTGCAGGCCCGGGGGAAGTGTCGATCGCACACTTCGACATTTGGCGTGCCAGGTAGGGGGCTCTTCCCCTAGCGTGACGAGTTTCCGCCAACGAAGATGACCAAGCTCCCTTCGGCGGCAAGTTCACCTCCCCCACCTCTGCGGCGAGCCGCGGCTAGGGGGGAGTACAAGCCAACACACTCAGGACGGAGTGTGTCAGTACAAGCTGGGAGCCAGCAACCGGCGCTGGCAGCGCCGACCCCGGCAATGCAGGCTCCAACCAGCGTCATATCTCCAGTAGCGCCGGGCGTACCCGGAAGGGGCGCGCTAGCTGCAGCAAGAGTGCTACTGCACAATCCGCCCGCTGGAGACGCGCCTCAGGCAGCGACCCAGCGGTGGATTCTCGAGGTAGACCGTCTTGTCGTCGCTGCCGCAAGCCCGCGACTCCGGTGGAGACGACACTCTAACCAGCCGGCCGTGTCGCTGATACGCACGCCGATGGTTGATGAACAGACGGCAGATTCCAGCTCCGCCAGCCCTCAATCGATGGATCTGAGGACAGAGCTGGAGCGGTGTCGCTCGGGTCAAGATGCCCGGGTATACCTCGAGCAACGCCGAGAAAGGCGTCGCTACCAAGAAGCTGACGACAGCATGACGTCGGCCTCGACCCAGCCTGAGGAGCAGACCTTCGCCATGCGATCTCTGCCCCAGGCCTGCGCCGTGCAGAATATGCCACAGTCATATGTACTGCAGATGGCGCCCCCGGCCTATGGTGCAGCTTTGCCCGTACCGGGGTACACTGTGCCTGGTGCGAACTCAGCGTTCGCGGCACCAGAACCTGCGGTGACGGAAGCAGGGTGTGCAGCCCTCGCGCCCCATCTTCGCTTTGCGAAGTGGCCGCGCAAGTTTCGGACACACCTGCCCGAGAAGTACGACGGCAGCGTCAACCCGGCGGAGTTTCTCCAGATCTACTCCACCGCCGTACTTGCCGCAGGAGGGAATGAAGCCGTCATGGCCAATTACTTCCCTGTCGCCTTGACCGGTCCAGCCCGGTCTTGGCTCATGAACCTCCCCCAAGGTTCCGTCACCTCCTGGGGAGAGCTTTGCCGACAGTTCGTAGCCAACTTCGGCAGCTCCTACACCCGGCCTGGCACGGAGCTCGACCTCCACGCCGTCCAGCAGCAACCTGGGGAGTCGCTGCGCTCTTTCATCCAGCGGTTCTCCCAGGTGCGGAACACTATCCCACACATTCAAAATGCTTCTGTGGTGGTGGCGTTCCGGCAAGGCGTCCGGGACAGGAAGATGCTCGAGAAGCTCGCGACCAGGGAGGTCCGCGACGTCTCAGAGCTCTTCAGCTTGGCAGACAAATGCGCCAGAGCTGCCGAAGGACGGAACTGGCACTCGCTGTCATCCTCCGAGTCAGGGAGACTGCCCGGATCCAGTCCTACTCCCTGTGGAGGCAGCAGGAAGGCCAAGGACCGAGGCAGAAGCAAGATAGAGTCACCGACCGCAGCCCCAGTCGTCACTGCAGCGACGCTCGGTGGGGCTCGGGGGCCGCGCCCCGACAAGAAGCAGCGAAGATCACCAATCCCAGAAGGTGATAAGGACAATATGTGCCCCGTGCACGGCAGCTGTTGCCACACTGCTGCCGAGTGCCGGGAGATCCGAAGGCTCGCAGAGCGCTTCTGCAAGGAGAAGCGGCAGCGGGCTGATGACCTGCCCTTCCGTCCGAAGGAAGATGAGCAGAGGGTGGATGTTCCAGACAACATCGACCACCCAGAGGAGATCCAGGAGCCTCCGCGTGTCGTGAAGGCGGCACGCAATCACGAGGATTCCGGCTCCAGCGGCGATGAGCGTCGGAAGAAGCTCTACGTCATATACGGCGGGTCCGCCGACCCCTCGTCCCGAAGCGCAGTCAAGACTCTGCGCCGAGCGGTAGCGTCGGTGGCGCCACTCCCAAGTGCTGCACCGCACCTAAAGTGGATGGGGACCCCCATCAGCTTTGATGCCACCGACTGCCCCAGGAACATGGCTGGGGCCGGCCAACTGCCGTTCCTGGTGGCCCCTACCATCGCCAACGTGAGAATGTACCACGTTTTGGTGGATGGAGGGGCTGGGCTGAACCTCATCAGCCGTGCAGCTTTCCAGAAGCTGCAAATCCCGATGGCCAAGCTCACCCCGTCGAGTCCGTTCTCAGGGGTAGGGCCGGGACAGGTTATCCCCTACGGCAGCATTAGTCTCCCGGTGACCTTTGGGGCTCCGGACAGCTATTGAACGGAGTACATCCTGTTCGACGTAGCGGAGATAGACCTCCCCTTCAACGCCATAATCGGCAGGCCAGCCCTGTACCGGTTCATGGCTGTAGCCCATTACGGCTACCTTGTCCTGAAGATGCCAACACCGACAGGTGTTCTCAGGATTCGTGGGGACCGCACTGCTGCAGTGTCGGCCCTGGAGAAGCTCCAAGCACTCGCGAGAGCTGGGGCCCCAGCCCCCGGCAATACGGAATCGGACCAGCTCCGCCCGTGCGCACGTCACCGTGCTTCCACCACAGCACCCCGGGTGCAACCTCTCGACGAGGGCGGCGTCCCCTTAAAGGTCATCCAAGTCAGCGCCGAAGCTACCCAGACCACCCGGGTAGCCGGGGGCCTGGATAGTAAATAGGAAGGTGCGCTCGTCACCTTCCTCCGGCACAACGTCGACGTGTTTGCATGGCAGCCGTCACAGATGCCGGGGATCCCCAGGAAGGTGATCGAGCACCACTTGAAAGTCTTCCCCGACGCCCGGCCGGTTCAACAGAAGCCCCGCAAGCAGTCCATCGAGCGGCAGAACTTCATCCGTGAAGAAGTCAAGAAGCTGCTGGACGCTGGCTTCATACGGGAGGTCCACCACCCTCGATGGTTGGCGAACCCCGTCGTTGTCCCGAAGGCTGGCGGGAAGCTCCGGATGTGCATCGACTACACCAGTCTCAATAAGGCATGTCCTAAAGATCCATTCCCTCTCCCTAGAATAGATCAAATAGTAGACTCAACGTCAGGCTGCGATATGCTGTGCTTCCTAGACGCCTACTCGGGTTTACATCAGATCCCCATGTCTAGGGAGGACGAGGAGCACACCTCCTTCATCACAGTAGATGGCCTTTATTGCTATGTGTCTATGCCTTACGGCCTAAAGAATGCACTCCCCACCTTTGTGCGGGCAATGCACAAAACCTTTGGGGAGTTAATAAGAGACCTGGTTGAGGTGTATGTCGATGACATAGTTGTCAAGGTCAAGCAGGGTCCGTCCCTGCTAGATAACCTAGCCTTAGTCTTTGACAAATTGCGCTCTACGCGCACCAAGCTGAACCCAGATAAATGTGTGTTCGGCGTGTCCTCTGGGAAGCTCTTAGGATTCCTGTTCTCGCACCGGGGGATTGAGGCCAACCCAGAGAAGATCAAGGCCATCGACTTGATGCGGCCCCCTGCCCGCGTCAAGGATGTCCAGAAACTCACAGGATGTCTAGCCGCGCTGAGTCGGTTTATACCGAGGCTAGCAGAGCGGGCACTCCCTTTCTTTAAGCTCCTGCGCAAGTCAGGCCCCTTTGCCTGGACTGACGAAGCAGAAGAGGCTTTCCAGGAGTTGAAGCGACTCCTGACGACCCTACCAATCATGGTAGCCCCTGAGCCCGGAGAGCACCTGTTGCTCTACATCGCGGCGACAACTGAAGTAGTGAGTATGGTCCTCGTCGCAGAGCGGCCGGACCCCTCATCTTCACAACCTGCTCCGGTAGCAGAAGACAGACGCCAGGAGGCCCCGCAGGACCAAGACGGTCTCCCGGGCCTCCAAGGCAACCTCCCGGAGGTCCAGGTCGGCCTCCCGGAGGTCCTGGGCAGTCTCCCCGACCTCCAAGATAAACCCCCGGGGGCCCCGCGGGACCCCCCGGTGGCCAAATGGGACCTCCCAGAGGTCCCCCAAGACCCCCCGGAGCTCCCGGACCATCAAGATAGCTTAAGGGCCTCCGGGTCCCAGCTCCCGGAGGCCCCCGTGGGTCCGCCCACCTCCAGTGGGCCAGTGGAAGAGGACCTCCCAGGCCTGAGAAAGAGGGTTCGAACCGTACAGAGGCCTGTCTACTACATCAGCGAAGTACTTCATGATGCCAAGACAAGGTACCTGGAAGTCCACAAGCTGTTGTATGCGGTGCTCGTTGCCTCCAGAAAGCTCCGCCATTACTTCCAGGCCCACCGGGTCTCGGTAGTCACCTCGTATCCACTGAAGACAATTCTTCACAGCCCCCATGCGACTGGCAACGTTGCTAAATGGGCGGCGGAGCTGGCGGAGTTTGAGCTGGACTTCCTCCCACGCCATGCAGTCAAGAGCCAAGCACTGGCTGACTTTGTGGCGGAGTGGACACCAACGGAGGCTGACCCAGGGGGCCATGGGGGCGGAGAACCGGAGCACCAAGCTCCGGTCTTCACCGAACCCCACTGGATACTCTTCTTCGATGGCTCCTCGCGAAAGCAAGGAGCCGGTGCCGGCGTACTGCTCCTCATGCCATCGGGGGAACAGTTTGGGTATATGGTGCGTCTCAATTTCAAGGCAACCAACAACATGGCGGAGTATGAAGCACTCATCTTTGGCCTGCAGACAGCCCTGTCTTTAGGCGCTCGCCAGTTGTTGGCACAGGGCGACTCCCAGCTGGTCATCAAGCAAGTCAAGGGCGAATGCTCCTGCAATGACCCCCAGCTAGCTGCATATCTGCTTCACGTGCAGATGTTGGAGAAAGAATTCCTCGCCTTGGACCTGCACCACGTACCGCGCGCTGGTAACACCGCAGCCGATGACCTTTCAACGAAGGCTTCCACCGGAGCCCCTGCGCCCGAAGGAGTCTTCGAGAGGACGTTGCTGCGGCCCACAGCCCGGCCCGCCGAGCCGGGCGAAGGGGGCTTGACCAGCACCTCGAAGCTGGCGGTCCCGGTGGCCCTACAACCGTGGGCGCCGCCAAGGATCGTAAGCGTCACTGGGGACTCCGTGCAACCCAGCGCTCAAGATCCAGAAGCTCAAGTCAGACCCGATGCATGGATCACGGAGATCCGGGACTACTTGAAGGACAATATCCTCCCTGATGAACATGCAACCGCTGAACGGATTGTGCGTATGGCTAAGAGGTACGCGCTGGTAGAGGGGGATCTCTACCGGCGTGGCGCCAACCACATCCTATTGCGGTGTATAACCAAGGGGGAAGGCTGCGACTTGCTCGCTGAGATCCATGGAGGCGAATGTGGAAGTCATTCTTCCTCACGCACGCTTGTCGGTAAAGCCTTCCGGCATGGCTTCTACTGGCCGACAGCACTCCAGGATGCCGTCAAGCTGGTCGAGAGCTGCAAGGCGTGCCAGTTCCACGCCAAGCAGATCCATACACCGGCTCAGGCGGTACAGATGATCCCGCCCTCGTGGCCGTTTGCCGTGTGGGGGCTGGACATCCTGGGACCATTCCCCAGAACCGTCGTGGGGTTCCGGTACCTCTATGTCGCTATCGACAAGTTCACCAAGTGGCCGGAAGCTACACCAGTTGTCACCATCAATAAACAATCAGCAGTAAAATTCATCAGATCCATTGTCTGCCGGTTCGGGGTCCCAAACAGGATCATCACTGACAATGGGACCCAGTTCACCAGCGCAGTGTTCCAAGACTACTGCGAGGACCTTGGCATTCAGGTATGCTATGCCTCTGTCGCTCACCCGAAGAGCAATGGGCAAGTCGAGAGGGCCAATGCGGAGATTCTCCGGGGCCTCAAGACTCGTACCTTCGCCAACCTGAAGAAACATGGTGCCAATTGGGTAGATGAACTTCCGAGCACGCTATGGGCTAACCGGACATCCCAGAGCCGGGCCACCGGGGAGACACCCTTCTTCATGGTGTACGGGGCCGAAGCTGTACTTCCTCCAGAAGTCACCATGAAGTCTCACTGTGTCCGGGCTTACGACGAAGCCACGCAGGACAACCTCCGGCGTGGAGAAATCGACCTCGTCGACGAGGTCCAATTACATGCGGCACTCCGTAACGCGCGGTACAGACAGGCGCTTCGGCGCTACCACCAGAGGTCTGTGCGTGCCCGGGAGCTGCAGGAAGGTGCCCTGGTGTTGCGGCGCATACTTTCTCACGAAGGGGCCCACAAACTCTCCCCTAGTTGGGAAGGCCCCTTCCGAGTCACGAAAGTATGCCGCCCCGGGTGTGTGCGCCTTTCCACCGAGGATGGGGACCTGCTCCCGAATCCTTGGAACATAGAACACCTCCGTAAGTTCTACCCCTAAGAGCAAAAATAGGTCAGTACTTTCTTTTCGTAATGAACCCCATAGAGTCCAGGAGCAGCGCTCGGAGCAGCTAAACCCCAGGGGACGGTCCAGGACTACATTCAGCTTTGCCTGGTTCCGACTCCAAGCGCGTAGAGTCTTGCTTCCCCTCTTAATGGGGTGGGTCGTGGCCTCCATGTTTAGCCTGCCTTCCTCCTATGGAAGGTTGTACGAAAAGAAGTCTGCCCTACTTTGCTCTTTCCTTGTACTCATTTGCATTGTGAATTGAGTCATTTTCTATCACCCTTGCAGTACATGGCTGCCATGTGCTCAGCTCCCCCTCTCTACAAATCCCCAAGCATCAAGCGTATGGTTGGGGGCTGTAAGTCAAATAAGACTGTGAGACAAGGGAGGGGGAGCCCCCAAGGAGAATTACGTTTCCTCTACCTGTGTGCAGGACTTCCAGGTTGCGGCAACGGGGACTGCGTGAAGTAGGGGGAAAGGAGCTACCAACTACTTCGACCCAGGGCTAGAGGGGGCGGGACCCGGGGGCCCCACGTGTCCAGCAGGCCCGGAACTCTCTCCTTCCTTGAGAGGGGCTCCGGGCTCGCCACGTGGCAGACGGAAGCCGGACCTTCCCCCGCGGTGGAAGAGCTCTGAAAGCCCTGCGTGTTCAACATGGCCGGGGCTCCCGTCTCCACAGGAAAAGCAGTCATCAAGTGAGCGCACGCTCTCATGACCCCGCGGCCGTTCGTGCTCCGGCAGCGGCCAATTCGGGACTTAAAGAAAGCGCGCGGATCGGAAGAGACGGAGGTCCCACCTCGGGCTCGCTATCTCCCCCGAGATGGGCCCGGGGGCCACTGTCGGTACCTGAGATATGGGGTACCCCCGCGCACAGGGTGAAATGCCTAAGGTGCTCGCCCTTCTCCGCAGGGAGAGCTCCGATGGCGCCACGCGTCTGGCGGGGCCGGACCTCCCTCTCCTCAGAGGAGAGCTCCGGGCCCGCCACATGGCATACAGAAGCCGGACCTCCCCCTCCGCGGGAGAGAGGTCCGAAGACGCCACGCGTGCAGCGGGGCCGGACCTCCCTCTCCTCAGAGGTGAGCTCCGGGCCCGCCACGTGGCATGCAGAAGCCGGACCTCCCCCTCCGCGGGAGAGAGGTCCGAAGGCGCCACGCGTCCAGCGGGGCCGGACCTCCCTCTCCTCAGAGAAGAGCTTCGGACCCGCCACGTGGCTGGAAGAACGGTGCTGCCTGCCCCCGAGCGGTAGGCAGCGGGCGTAAAGGCGCCCCTCACCTTGCCCATACAAGGAATTCAAGGCCCGCGTCTTCCCAAGACGTGGAAACGCGGAGCACGCGCCTGTCAGGTGCCGTTGCGTCCAGTCGCATCACAGACTGGCGCGCGGTGTCAGAACCTGCCAGGAAATAAACGCCGCGACAAGACATCCCATGCCGCCTGCGCCGTCATCAACCACTATGACTAGTGCGCGGCATGGGCAGGGCGGCAAAATGAAGACTCAGAAGCCTTCGACCAGAGGCAACCACCGGCATAACTACAGATACGGTAGATAATAGACAATCTTCCCGGGACCACCTGTCGGGTCCCGGCTTCCCTTGTAAGCCGCCCGAGCCTTGGACTATAAAAGGCTCGGGTAGGCGTCGATAGCAAGGGTTCGCATTCTGCAACTCATACGCTAGCCATACACTCTCAAGCTGTAACTCACCCCCAAGCTCAGGCCCCCGGCCCTGAGCAGCAGGCAATACAGCGAGCCCCATAGCTCGCCGTGGACGTAGGGTTTTACGCTCCGACGGCCTGAACCACGTAAAACTTCCCGTGTCAAGCTCTCACTAACTCGTCCATCCACGCAAGCTCTCCGCTAGGAACTAGCCCCTCTGAAAAAAGAACCTCCGCGGGCTGCCCAGTGCAGGCCCGGGGGAAGTGTCGATCGCACACTTCGACAGCAGTCATAAAAATTTAATACGTAATTTAAATGAGCACCAAGGAAGAGCAAAGTAGGACATGTTTCTTTTCATATAAATTTCCATAGGAGGAAGGCAGGCTAAACATGGAGGCCACGACCCGCCCCATTAAGAAGGGAAGCAAGACTCTACGCGCTTGGGGTTGGAACTAGGCAAAGCTGAACGTAGTCCTGGACCGTCCCCTGAGGCTTAGCTGCTCCGAGCACTGTTCCTGGACTCTATGGAATCTATTACAAAAAGAAGAGTCTGTCCTATTGTTGCTCTAGGGGTAGAACTTACGGAGGTGTTCTATGTTCCAAGGGTTCGGGAGCGGGTCCCCATCCTTGGTGGAAAGGCGTACGCACCCGGGACGGCACACTTTTGTGACTCGGAAGGGGCCTTCCCAACTAGGGGAGAGTTTGTGGGTCCCTTCGCGAGAAAGTATGCGCCGCAGCACCAGGTCGCCTTCCTGCAGCTCCCGGGCACGTACAGACATCTGGTGGTAGCGGCGGAGCGCTTGCCCGTACCGTGCGTTACGGAGTGCTGCATGCAATCGGACCTCGTAGACGAGGTCGATTTCTCCACGCCGGAGGTTGTCCTGCGCGGCTTCGTCGGAAGCTCGGACACGGTGAGACTTCATGGTGATCTCTGGGGGAAGGACAGCTTCGGCCCCATACACCATGAAGAAGGGTGTCTCTCCGGTGGCCCGGCTCTGGGATGTCCGGTTAGCCCATAGTGTGCTCGGAAGCTCGTCCACCCAATTTGCACCATGTTTCTTCAGGCTGGCATATGTGCGAGTCTTGAGGCCCCTAAGAATCTCAGCGTTGGCCCTCTCAACTTGCCCATTGCTTTTTGGGTGAGCAAAAGAGCCGTAGCACACCTAGATGCCGAGGTCTTCGCAGTAGTCTTGGAACACTGCGCTGGTGAATTGGGTTCCGTTGTCGGTGATGATTCTGTTCGGGACCCCGAACCGGCAGATAATTGACTTGATGAACTTTACTGCGGATTGCTTGTTGATGGTGGCGACTGGTGTGGCTTCTGGCCACTTGGTGAACTTGTCGATGGCGACATAGAGGTACCGGAATCCCCCGACGGCTCTGGGGAATGGTCCCAGGATGTCCAGCCCCCATACGGTAAACGGCCATGAGGGCGGGATCATCTGTACCGCCTAAGCCGGTGTATGGATCTGCTTGGCGTGGAACTGGCACACCTTGCAGCTCTCGACCAGCTTGACGGCATCCTGGAGTGCTGTCGGCCAGTAGAAGCCATGCCGGAAGGCTTTACCGACAAGCGTGCGTGAGAAAGAGTGACTCCCACATTCGCCTCCATGGATCTCAGCGAGCAAGTCACAGCCTTCCCCCTGGGTTATGCACCGCAATAGGACGTGGTTGGCGCCACGTCGGTAGAGATCCCCTTCTACCAACGCGTATCTCTTAGCCATGCGTACGATCCGTTCAGCGGATACATGTTCATCAGGGAGGATGTTGTCTTTCAAGTAGTCCCGGATCTCCGTGATCCATGCATCGGGTCTGACTTGAGCGTCTGGATCTTGAGCGCTGGGTTGCACGGAGTCCCCAGTGACGCTTACGATCCTTGGCGGCGTCCATGGCTGCAGGGCCGCCGGGACCGCCAGCTTCGAGGTGCTGGTCCAGCCCCCTTCGCCTGGCTCGGTGGGCCGGGCTGTGGGCCGCAGCAACGTCCTCTCGAAGACTCCTTCGGGCACAGGGGCTCCGGTGGAGGCCTTCGTTGAGAGGTCGTCAGCTGCGGCATTGCCAGCACGCGGTACGTGGCGCAGGTCCAAGGCGAGGAAGTCTTTCTCCAACATCTGCACATGGAGCAGATAAGCAGCTAGCTGTGGGTCATTGCAGGAGCATTCACCCTTAACTTGCTTGATAACTAGCTGGGAGTCGCCCTGTACCAACAACTGGCGAGCGCCCAGAGACAGGGCTGTCTTTTGGCCAAAGATGAGTGCTTCATACTCTGCCATGTTGTTGGTTGCCTTGAAATTTAGACGCACCATATACCCAAACTGCTCCCCCGATGGCATGAGAAGCAATACGCCGGCACCGGCCCCCTGCTTTCGCAAGGAGCCGTCGAAGAAGAGCGTCCAGTAAGGCCCGGTGAAGGTCGGAGCTGGCGCTCTGGTTCACCGTCTTCATGGCCCCCTGGGTCAGCCTTCATTGGCGTCCACTCAGCCACGAAGTCAGCCAGTGCTTGGCTCTTGACTGCGTGACGAGGAAGGAAGTCCAGCTCAAACTTCGCCAGCTCCGCTGCCCATTTATCGACATTGCCAGTCGCGTGGGGGCTGTGGAGGACAGCCTTCAGCGGATAGGAGGTGACCACCGAGACCCGGTGGGCTTGGAAGTAGTGGCGGAGCTTCCTAGACGCCACGAGCACTGCATACAGCAGCTTATGGACCTCCAGGTACCTTGTCTTGTCGTCATGGAGGATCTCGCTGATGTAGTAGACAGGCCTCTGGATGGTCCGGACCCTCCCTCCCAGGTCAGAGATATCTTCATCCATGGGCCCAGGCCTACGGGAGGTGGGTGGGCCTAGGGAGGCTGCCGGGAGCTGATACTCGAAGGCTCCCAAGCCGTCTTGGACCTCCGGGAGGTCCCGCTGATTTCCCGGGGGCTCCGGGAGGTCCTGTTGGACATCCGGGAGGTTTCGTTGGACCTCTGGGAGGTCCCGTTGCACCTCCGGGAGGTCCTGCTGGTCCTCCGGGAGGTTGTCATGGGGGTCCGGGGGTCCGTTTTGGACCTCCGGGGGGTTGTCTCGGAGACCCGGGGGGTCGTCTTGGACCTCCGGGGTTTCCTGGCGCCTGTCTCCTGCTACCGGAGCAGGCTGTGGCGATGAGAGGTCCGACCGCTCTGCGACGAGGACCATACTCACCACTTCAGCCGTCGCCGCGATGTAGAGCAACAGATGCTCTTCGGGCTCGGGGGCTACCATTATGGGTAGGGTCGTCAGGAGTTGCTTCAGCTTCTGGAAAGCTTCTTCTACTTCGTCGGTCCAAGCAAATGGGCCGGATTTGCACAGGAGCTTAAAGAAGGGGAGCGCTCCCTCTGCTAACCTCGGTATAAACCGACTCAGCGCAGCTAGGCATCCCGTGAGTTTCTGGACTTCTTTGATGCGGGCGGGGGCCACATCAAGTCGATGGCTTTGATCTTCTCTAGGTTAGCCTCAATTCCTCGGTGTGAGACCAGGAATCCTAAGAATTTTCCAGAGGATACGCCGAACACACACTTGTCGGGGTTCAGCTTGGTGCGCGTAGAGCACAGTTTGTCGAAGACTAAGGCTAGGTTATCTAGTAGGGATGAACTCTGCCTGACCTTAACAACGATGTCATCAACATACACCTCAACTAAATCTCTTATCAACTCCCCGAAGGTTTTGTGCATTGCGCGTACAAAGGTAGGGAGAGCGTTCTTTAGGCCATAAGGCATAGAGACATAACAGTACAGACCGTCTACTGTGATGAAGGAGGTGTGCTCTTCATCTTCTCTAGACATAGGGATCTGATGGAAACCCGAGTAGGCGTCTAGGAAGCACAGCATATCGCAGCCTGATGTCGAGTCTACTATTTGGTCTATTCTAGGGAGAGGGAATGGATCTTTGGGACATGCCTTATTGAGACTGGTGTAGTCGATGCACATCCGGAGCTTCCCGCCGGCCTTCGGGACAACAACAGGGTTCGCCAACCACCGGGGGTGGTGGACTTCCCGTATGAAGCCAGTGTCCAGCAGCTTCTTGATTTCTTCGTGGTGGAAGTTTTGCCGCTCGATGGACTGCTTGTGGGGCTTCTGTTGGACTGGCCGGGCGTCGGGGAAGACCTTTAAGTGGTGCTCGATCACCTCCCTAGGGATCCCTGGCATCTGCGATGGCTGCCATGCAAACACGTCGACGTTGTGCCGGAGGAAGGAGACGAGCGCGCCTTCCTATTTGCTATCCAGGCCCCCGGCTACCCGGGTGGTCTGGGTGGCATCGGCACCGATTTGGACGAGCTTCAAGGGGACATCGCCCTCGTCGAGTGGTTGCACACAGGGTGCTGCGGTAGAGGCACGGTGGCGTGCACTTGGGTGGAGCCGGTTTGGTTCTGCACTGCCAGGGGTTGTGCTCTAGCTGTTGTAAGCGCTTGGAGCTTTTCCAAGGCTGACACTGCGGCAGTGCGGTCTCCACAAATCCTGAGGACGCCTGTTGGTGTAGGCATCTTCAAGACGAGGTAGCCGTAGTGGGCTACTTCCATGAATCGGTACAGGGCTGGCCTGCCAATTATGGCGTTGAAGGGGAGGTCGATCTCCGCCACGTCGAACAGAATGTACTCTGTCCGATAGCTGTCTGGTGCCCCAAAGGTCACCGGGAGGCTGACGTGGCCGTAGGGAGCGAACTGTCCCGGCCCTACCCCTGAGAACGGGCTCGATGGGATGAGCTTGGCCATCGGGATCTGCAGCTTCTGGAAAGGTGCGCGACTGATGAGGTTCAGTCCAGCCCCGCCATCCACCAAAACGTGGTACATCCTCACGTTGGCGATGGTGGGGGCCACCAAGAGCGGTAGTTGGCCGGCCTCAGCCATGTTCCTGGGACAGTCGGTGGCATCGAAGCTGATGGGGGTTCCCATCCACCTGAGGTGCCGTGTGGCACTCAGGAGGGGAGCCACCGACACTACCGCTCGGCGCAGGGTCTTAACCGCGCTTCGGGACGAGGGGTCAGCGGACCCACCGTAGATGACGTAGAGCATCTTCCTGCGCTCGTCATCACTGGAGCTGGAGCTCTCATGATTGCGCACCGCCTTCACGGCGCGCTGAGGCTCCTAGAACTCCACCTGGTGGTCGACGTTGTCTGGGGCGTCGACCTTCTGCTTGCCCTCCCTTTGACGGTAGGGTGGGGCATCAGTTAGAAGCTGCTTCCCTTTCCGGAAGCGCTCCGCGAGCTTCTGGATCTCCCGGCACTCGGCAGCAGTATGGTAACTGGTGCCGTGCATGGGGCATAGCTCGCCCTGGCCACTGTCTGGAGCCGGTGACTGTCGCAGCCTTTTGTCGGGGCGCGGCCCCCGAGCTCCACTGGGTGCCGCTGCTGCGGCAACGGGGGCCGCGGCCGGCGGTTTCATCTTGCCACCGCCCCTGTTCTTGATCTTCCTGCCGCTTCCATAGGAAGCGGCGCCAGATCCTGGCTGCCCTCCTGGCTCAGAGGCTGGCAGGGAGTGCCAGTTCCACCCTTCTGCTGCTCTGGCGCACTTGTCCGCCAGGCTGAAGAGCTCTGAGACGTCGCGGACCTCTCTGGTCGCGAGCTTCTCGAGCATCTTCTTATCCCGAACGCCTTGCCGGAACGCCACCACCACAGAAGCACTTTGAATGTGCGGGATGGTGTTCCGCACCTGGGAGAACCGCTGGATGAAGGAGAGCAGCGACTCCCCAGGTTGTTGTTGGATAGCATGGAGGTCGAGCTCCGTGCCAGGCCGGGTGTAGGAACTGCCGAAGTTGGCGGTGAACTGCCGGCAGAGCTCTCCCCAGGAAGTTATGGAACCCTGGGGGAGGTTCATGAGCCAAGACCGGGCTGGGCCGGTCAGGGCGATGGGGAAGTAGTTGGCCATGACGGCCTCATCCCCTCCTGTGGCAAGTACGGCGGTGGAGTAGTCTGGAGGAACTCCGCCGGGTTGACGCTGCCGTCGTACTTCTCGGGCAGGTGCGGCCGGAACTTGCGCGGCCACCTCGCGAAGTGAAGGTGGGCGCCAGGGCCGCACATCCTGCTCCTGTTCCTGCAGGCGTTGGTGCCGCGAACGCTTGGTTCGCCGCTGGCACAGTGTACCCCGGTATGGGCAAGGCTGCGCCATAGACCGGGGATGCCGTTTGCAGGGCATATGGCTGTGGCATATGCTGCGTGGCATATGCCTAGGGCAGAGATCATGTGGCGAAGGTCTGCACCTCAGGCTGGGTCGAGGCTGACATCATGTTGTCGCCAGCCTCTTGGTTGCGACGCCTTTCTCGACATCGCTCGAGGTACACCCGGGCATCCTGGCCCAAGTGGCACCGTTCCAGCTCTGTCCTCAGGTCCGTCGACGGAAGCCTGGTGGAGCTGGAATCCGCTGTCTGCCCGTCAACCGTTGGCGTGCGCGTCAGCGACACAGCCGGTTGGCCGGAGCGTCATCCCCGCCGAAGCCGAGGGTTTGCGGCGGCGACGACGAGACGTCTACCTCTTGAATCCACTGCTGTGTCGCTGAATGGGGTGCGTCCCCAGCGGGTGGATTGTGCAGTAGCGCTCTTGCTGCAGCTAGCGCACCCCCGTGGGGTACGCTCAGCGCTGCAGAAGATCTGACGCTGGCTGGAGCCTGCATTGCCGGAGTCGGTGTTGCCGGAGTCGGCTGCTGGCTTCCATCTTGCGCCGACACACTCCGTCCTGAGTGTGTCGACACGTATTCCCCGCTAGTCACGGTCCGCCGTGAACACGGGGGAGGAGAGCTTGCAGCTGAAGGTAGCTTCGTCATCTTCGTCGGCAGAAACTCGTCGCGCAAGGGAAAAGCCCCCTACCTGGCGCGCCAAATGTCGAAGTGTGTGGTCGACACTTCCCCCGGACCTGCTCTGGGCAGCCCGCGGAGGTTCTTTTTCGGAGGGGCTAGTCGCTTGCGGAGAGCTTAAGCGTAGGGACGAATTAGGGAGGAGCTTGACACGGCGAGTTTTACGTGGTTCGGGCCGCCGGAGCGTAAAACCCTACGTCCACGGTGAACTGAGGTGCTCGCTGTATTGCTTGTTGCTCAGAACCAGAGTCCTGATCTTGAGGATGAGTTATGCCTAGGGTGTGAGTTGCTAGAGTGCGAACCCTTGCTAACGTCGCCTACCCGAGCCTTTTATAGTCCAAGGCTCGTGTGGCTTACAAGGGGGGCCCGGGACCCGACAGGTGGTCCTGGGGAGATTTCCTGCCGACTATCGTATCCGCAGTTATGTCGGTAGTTGTCTCTGGCGAAGGCTTCCGAGTCTTCGTCTTGCCGCCCTGCCCATGCCGCATGCTAGTCGTAGTGGTTGATGACGGCGGAGGCGGCAGGGGTTGTCTTGTTGCTGTGTTTATTGGCTGGCAGGTTCTGACACTGCGCGCTAGTCTGTGATGCAACTGGGCGCAACGACACCTGACAGAGGCGTGCCCCGTGTCTCCGCGTCTTGGGAAGGTGCGTGCCTTGAATACCTTGTACGGGCAAGGTATGGTGCGTCTTTACACCCGCTGCCTACCGCTCGGGGGCAGGCAGCGCTGTTCTGCTGGACACGTGGCGGGCCCGGAGCTCTCCTCTGAGGAGAGGGAGGTCCGGCCCCGCAGGACACGTGGAGCCTTCGGACCTCTCCCCACGGAGGGGGGAGGTTCGGCTTCTGTCGGCCACATGGCGGGCCCGGAGCTCTCCTCTGAGGAGGGGGAGGTCCAGCCCTGCGGGACACGCGGCGCCTTCAGAGCCCTCCCCACGGAGGGGAAGTCCGGCTGCTGTTGGCCATGTGGCGGGCCCGGAGCTCTCCTCTGAGGAGAGGGAGGTCCGGCCCCGCTGGACACGTGGCGCCTTCGGAGCTCTCCCTGCGGAGAAGGGCGAGATCCTTAGGCATTTTCCCCTATGCGCAGGGGTACCCCATATCGCGGGTACCGACAGCATGGAGGTCAAGCTCTGTGCCAGGACGGGTGTAGGAGCTGCCGTAGTTGGCGGTGAACTGCCGGCAGAGCTCTCCCCAGGAGGTTATGGAACCCTGGGGGAGGTTCATGAGCCAGGACCGGGCTGGGCCGGTCAAGGCGACGGGGAAGTAGTTGGCCATGATGGCCTCATCCCCTCCTGCGGCAAGGACGGCAGTGGAGTAGATCTGGAGGAACTCCGCCGGGTTGACGCTGCCGTCGTACTTCTCGGACAGGTGCGGCCGAAACTTGCGCGACCACATCGCGAAGTGAAGGTGGGGCACCAGGGCCGCACATCCTGCTCCTGTTGCTGCAGGCGTTGGTGCCGCGAACGCTTGGTTCGCTGCAGGCACTGTGTACCCCGGTATGGGCAAGGCTGCGCCATAGACCGGGGGCGCCGTTTGCAGGGCATATGGCTGTGGCATATGCTGCGTGGCATACGCCTGGGGCAGAGATTGCGTGGCGAAAGTCTGCGCTTCAGGCAGGGTCGAGGCTGATGTCATGCTGTCGCCGGCCCCTTGGTTGCGACGCCTTTCTCGTCGTCGCTCGAGGAACACTCGGGCATCTTGGCCCAAGTGGCATCATTCCAGCTCTGTCCTCAGGTCCGTCGATAGGGTCCTGGTGGAGCTGGAGTCCGCCGTCTGCTCGTCAACCGTCGGCGTGCGCGTCAGCGACACAGCCAGTTGGCCGGCGCGTCGTCCCC
The DNA here is from genome assembly GCA_030760725.1 of Neostapfia colusana. Classification (NCBI taxonomy): domain Eukaryota; kingdom Viridiplantae; phylum Streptophyta; class Magnoliopsida; order Poales; family Poaceae; genus Neostapfia; species Neostapfia colusana. The sequence continues at coordinate 42,725,506 of JASWHV010000019.1, forward strand.
GCCAAAGTCGTGGGTTTGCGGCGGCGACGACGAGACGGTCTACCTCGCGAATCCACTGCTGGGTCGCTGAATGTGGCGCGTCCCCACCAGGTGGATTGTACAGTAGCGCTCTTGCTGCAGCTAGCGCGCCCCCGGGGGGGGGGGGGAGGGGGACGCTCAGCACCGCAGAAGATCTGACGCTCGCTGGAGCCTGCGTTGCCGGAGTCGGCGTTGCCGGAGTCGGCTGTTGGCTTCCAGCTTGCGCCGACACACTCCGTCCTGAGTGTGTCGACACGTATTCCCCGCTAGTCACGGTCCGTCGTGAACGCGGGGGAGGAGAGCTTGCCGCTGAAGGAAGCTTTGTCACCTTCGTCGGCAGAAACTCGTCGCGCATGGGAAAAGCCCCCTACCTGGCGTGCCAAATGTCAAAGTGTGTGGTCGACACTTCCCCCGGACCTGCTCTGGGCAGCCCGCGGAGGTTCTTTTTCGGAGGGGCTAGTCTCTTGCAGAGAGCTTCAGTGTAAGGGACGAGTGAGGGAGAAGCTTGACACGGCGAGTTTTACGTGGTTCGGGCCGCCGGAGCATAAAACCCTACGTCCACGGTGAGCAGAGGTGCTCGCTGTATTGCTTGTTGCTCAGAACCGGAGTCCTGAGCTTGAGGGTGAGTTATGTCTAGGGTGCGAGTTGCTGGAGTGCGAACCCCAAAGGTGCAGATGGCTGGAGTGCCAACCCCTGCTAACGTTGCCTACCCGAGCCTTTTATAGTCCAAGGCTCGAGCAGCTTACAAGGTGGGCCCGGGACCCGATAGGCGGCCCTGGGGTGATTTCCTACCAGCTATTATGTCTTGGCGCTGGCATCGAAGTCCTTGTCCTGCCGCCATGCCCATGCCGCAGGCTAAGTGTAGCGTGTAGTCGTTGGCGATGGCAGGGGCGGCAGGGCATGTCTTGTCCGGTCTTGTCGCTGCCTTCAATGCCCTGCAGCTTCAGACACTGTACGCCTGTCCTGACTGGTCACAGCGCCTCCTGACAGGCGTGCGCTGCGCCACTTCGTCTCGGGAAGGCGCGGGTCTTGAATGCTTTGTACGGTAAAGGCATGGCGCGCCTTTACTCCTGCTGCCTACCGCGGCGGGCGGCAGCCCTGCTCTGCTGGCCACGTGTTGGACCCGGAGCTCTCCTCTGAGGAGAGGGGGGGGAGCTCCAGCTCCGCTGGACACGTGGAGCCTTCGGAGCTCACCCCCGCGGAGGGGGCGAGGTCCGGTCTTCCGGGCCACGTGGCAGGCTCGGAGCTACCCTTTGAGGAGAGGAGAGCCCCGGCCCTGCCGGACACGTGGCGCCTTCGGAGCTTGCCTTTGCGGAGGGGGCGAGGTCCGACCTCCTGGGCCACGCGGCAGGCTTGGAGCTTTCCTCCGTGGGGAGGGGAGCTCCGGCCCCGCTGGACACGTGGCGCCTTCAAACCTCGCCCCCGCAGAGGGAGCGAGGTCCTTAGGAAGTTTTACGCTGTGCACGGGGTACCCGGTATTAAGGGTACCGACAACCGGCTTCGGAGATTGCCCCTGCGATAGGGGTGTTGTCCGGCATCGGACCTCTGCCCAGTGTTGGGCGCAAGGTCCGGCTTCGGTGTTCACCCCTGGGGGTGGCGACCGGCTTCGAAGATCACCCGTGCGATAGGGATGTCGTCCGGCATAGTATCTCTGCCCAGTGTAGGGCGCAAGGTCCGGCTTCGGTGTTCACCCCTGGGGGTGGCGACCGGCTTCGGAGATCGCCCCTGCGATAGGGGTGTCGTCCGGTATCGGACCTCTGCCCAGTGTAGGGCGCAAGGTCCGGCTTCGGTGTTCACCCCTCGGGGTGGCGACCGGCTTTGGAGATCGCCCTGCGATAGGGGTGTCGTCCGGCATCGGACCTCTGCCCAGTGTAGGGCGCAAGGTCCGGCTTCGGTGTTCACCCCTGGGGGTGGCGACCGGCTTCGGAGATCGCCCCTGCGATAGGGGTGTTGTGCGGCATCGGACCTCTGCCCAGTGTAGGGCACAAGGTCTGGCTTCGGTGTTCACCCCTGGTGGTGGCGACCGGCTTCAAAGATCGCCCCTGCGATAGGGGTGTCGTCCGGCATCGGACCTCTGCCCAGTGTTTGGCGCAAGGTCCGGCTTTGGTGTTCATCCCTAGGGGTGGCGACCGGCTTCGGAGATCGCCCCTGCGATAGGGGTGTCGTTCGGCATGGGACCTCTACCCAGTGTAGGGCGCAAGGTCCGGCTTCGTTGTTCACCCCTGGGGGTGGCGACCGGCTTCGGAGATCGCCCCTGCGATAGGGGGTGTCGTCCGGCATCGGACCTCTGTCCAGTGTAGGGCGCAAGGTCCGGCTTCGGTGTTCACCCCTGGGGGTGGCGACCGGCTTCGGAGATCGCCCCTGCGATAGGGGTGTCGTCCTGCATAGGACCTCTGCCTAGTGTAGGGCGCAAGGTCCGGCTTCGGTGTTCACACCTGGGGGTAGCGATCGGCTTCGGAGATCGCCCCTGCGATAGGGGTGTCGTCCGGCATTGGACCTCTGCCCAGTGTAGGGCGCAAGGTCCGGCTTCGATGTTCACCCCTGGGGGTGGCGACTGGCTTCGGAGTTCACCCCTGCGATAGGAGTGTCATCCGGCATCGGACCTCAGCCTAGTGTAGGGCGCAAGGTCCGAAGGTCATCGGGGCTCGCCTCTGAGAAGAGGGAGACGAGGTCCGGCCGGTACTGCTCAGAGCTCCTCCTTTCCCTGCCTCTTAGTCTTATTTGACTTACATCCCGGGCCAGTGTACGGGGCTCAGGGCAATCCAGTGCCTTTTGCCCGGGAGGTCTGGCTCCCACCGTAGTTAGGGTGTAACCGTCCGACCCCTAGTACTCAGACCGTAGCGCTGGGGTGGCAGAGTGCGCATGCTTTGGGTGTAGGACTGGGCAAAGCAAGGCTCTTGGTCCTCCCGCTTTGGCGTAGGTCTTTTCCTGGAGGAGACCAACTGGCGTCGCAGTGCCCTAACTGGGGGAGGTCCGAGAGGCCCCCAGACCATCGACATGTACCCTAAAAGCGACCGCACTCAGCAGGATAGCAAATGTCGACTAGGCATGAGAGCAGGGAAGGAGAGTCGAGTGTACGGAGGGCGTATACTATCTAGAGCTTAGGGAGGTGATCATATAAATCAATGCGTAATTTAAATGAACACCTGAGTAAGTGTGGTAGGACTTACAGAGGTAGGGCCGGAGCGCCTGCCTCGTGCTTCCATGCATGGACCGGCGGTGGTAGCGCTGGAGCTCCCGCCAGGGTGGTGCAATCTGGAGCGTTGTTTGCCATCTTGCCTCGTTGACAAGGTAGATGTGTCCTCACGCAGAGCGGGTCATGCGTGGCTTCGTCGTACGCTCGGACATGGGGGGACCCCCATGGCGATCTCGGGGGGAAGCATGGCTTCGGCGCCGCACACCATGTAGAAGGGTAATTCCCATGACCCGGCCCTGGGATGTCCGGCTGGCCCCCGACATAGAGGAACCGGTATCCCCCGACGGATCGGGGTGCAGCGCCTGCACCGGTTGTGTGGGTCTGCTCGGCGTGGACCCGGCACTCCTTGTGTCTCCTAACCGGCTTGACAGTGTCTAGGTGGCTCTCGGTCGGTAGGAGCCATGCCAGATGGCTTAACTGACCAGCGTGTGGGAAGATGAACTTCCCAGCACTCGCCTCCGTGGATTGCTGCGAGCGGGTCGCAGCCTTCCTCCTGGGTTATGCGAGCGGGTTGACACCAGTAGCGACGAGGTAGTTGACGTCGCGGATCCACTGTCAGGTGGCCCCCTGGGGAGCGTCTTCAGCAGGTGGACTGTCCAGGAGTGCTTCTGCGGCGGTTAGCGCTCTTGCTTGAGTGGCGCTCTGCGCCGCGGCAGATCCTGAGATTGATGAAGTTCACCGGGAACGTCGGCGCGAAGAGCTTGCCGCTGACGGAGGATTGGTCATCTTCGTCGGCGTAGACTCGTCGGAGAGAGAAAAGCCCCCTACCTGGCGCGCCAAATGTCTAAGAGTCACTGTCGACACTTCCCCCGGGCCTGCACTGGGCAGCCCGCGGAGATTCTTTTTTAGACGGGGCTAGCCCTCTCGCGAGGGTCTCACCAGAGTGGACGAAGGAAGGAGATGGTTGACACAGGGATTTATGTGGTTCGGGCCGCCGGAGAGTAAAACCCTACGTCCACGGGAGTGCTCGGAGCACTGGTTTCCTTGAGTATGTGGAAGGCCTAGAGGGAGCTGGACTCAGCCGAGTCCGAACCCCTTGTAACGTTGCCTACCCGAGACTTTTATAGTTCAAGGCTCGGGCGGCTTACAAGGTGGGCCCCGGGGACCCGACAGGTGGCCCCGGGGTGATTTCCTACCAGCTACACAGTCTTGGCGCTGGCTTCGAGGTCGTCCTGCCACCCTGCCCCTGCCGCAGGCTAGGTGTAGCGTGTAGCCGTTGGCGATGGCCGGGACGGTAGGGCATGTCTTGTCCGTGTCTTATCCCTGCCTGCAATGGTCTGCAGCTTCAGACACTGTACGCCTGTCCTAACTGTGACTAGTCACAGCGCCTCCTAACAGGCGTGCGTCGCGCCTCTTCGTCTTGGGAAGGCGCGGGTCTTGAATGCTTTGTACGATAAAGGCATGGTGCACCTTTACTTCTGCTGCCTACCGCGCCGGGCGAGCAGCACTGCTCTGCTGGCCACGTGTCGGGCCCGGAGCTCCCCTCTGAGGAGAGGGGGAGCTCCGGCCCCGCTGGACAAGTGGCTCCTTCGGAGCTCGCCCCTGCAGAGGGGGCGAGGTCCGGTCTTCTGGGCCACGTGGCAGGCTCGGAGCTATCCTCTGAGGAGAGGGGAGCCCCGGCCCTGTCGGACACGTGGCGCCTTTAGAGCCCGCCCCTGCGGAGGGGTGAGGTCCTTAGGCGGTCTCACCCTGTGCGCGGGGTTACCCGGTATTGAGGGTACCCACAGTGGCCCCCGGGCCCATCTCGGGGGAGGTAACGAGCCCGAGGTGGGGCCCTCTTCTTCCCACGCACCTTCTTGTCTTGAGTACTCCCTGCACTGGCAGGGTCTTGACGGCTTCGGAGTTCAGCCTCTGAGGAGACGGTGAAGCCTGGCATCGGAGCTCAGCCCTTGTGAAAGGGGGGGGGTCCAGGAGGTCATCGGAGCTCAGGCCAGCGGAGGGCGTGAGGTCCGGCATCGGAGCTCAGGCCAGCGGAGGGCGTGAGATCCGGCATCGGAGCTCAGCCTCTGAGAAGAGGGGAGGTCCGGGAGGTCATCGGAGCTCAGGTCAGCGGAGGGCGTGAGGTCCAGTATCGGAGCTCAGCCTCTAAGAAGAGGGGAGGTCCGGGAGGTCATCGGAGCTCAGGCCAGCGGAGGGCGTGAGGTCCGGATCGGAGCTCAGCCTCTGAGAAGATGGGAGGTCCGGGAGGTCATCGGAGCTCAGGCCAGCGGAGGACGTGAGGTCCTGCATTGGAGCTCAGCCTCTGAGAAGAGGGGAGGTCCGGGAGGTCATCGGAGCTCAGTGTGAGCGCCCGGCCCGGGAATCGTAGTGGGTGGTGCCGTGCGATGCGGCACCCAACAGCAAGCATGAAAAGAGGCGTAAGAACATAACGGAACCATTTTTTTCTCAAGATAAGATCTTTTACAACATAAGTACACGCGCAGCGGAAATTAACATTTGCTGGACAAACTACTCACTCTCGACCCTAACTACGCCGAAGAGAAGCCGTTCAGCCCGTGAACGCTTCCTACTAGCTTCACCAAAGAAAGGCAGCGGCTAGGTTTCCGATGAGTTGAACAAACTGTGAGGTTCATCGTCTCACCGAACAACCCTCTTCATAGCAGGCATCCTGCTATCTGCAAACACAACTCAGAAGCAACCGTGAGCACTAAGGCTCAACAAGACTTACCCGTCACTCCTAAACATGCAACTCTACATGCAGGGGTAGTAAAAGAGTAGGCATAGGAATTTTCAAAATGCATCTTGACTAAACTTGATCCTTATATTCAGATTCTTATAGCCTTCATTTTAGTGGTCCTCACGCCTCACAACATCGGAAGTCCACAATCAAACAAGAAACGCTTATCCCGATGTTGCTAGCCTAAGGTGGAAATGAAATTTAGTTGGCTCTATAACTACTTCAGTCAAGGTTCCAATACAGTGATTAATCCACAAACAGCAAGTTAAGAGACTTAGTTTCTCTTCTTACTAAGTCACGGCGCAGTGGGCAAGTATGCTCAATCCTCTTCCGCGAGCGACGGTGATTCGAATCAATAACAATCCGGAATACACGACACATACACCCGCCTCGAAAGACTCTCTCAAGAGCTCTTTCTTACGTTGTATGCAGCCACCTTTCACACGACACCCCGACATAGAAAAACGCTTCGCGCCGAGCAGGATGGTCCTCTACGCGGACACGTCGAAGTTGCCCGCTAAAGGATTTACACCTCCCGCCTTCTCAACGCCATTCCCACGCGAAGGATGAGTTTCTATATCACGGTCCATCGTGTTACATCGGTTTCATGGGTCCCATACCCCACTATATATCCGGTACAGCTCAATCTTGTCCAGCAGGGCCACATACATACGGTCCTTAACCGACACGGACGGGGCTACAACCAACCTCCACATTTGCCTTACCATCCCGGTCCAGGCCAAATGTGGTCTCAAGCATTGTCACACCCATCGCAGGTCGAGACCAACCTTGAGTGCTCCATCCTACAGGAACATCCCCGTCCCCATCTCATATTAATGAGGGTGCTCTTATCATTTATCTCTCGCGAGTAACTCCATTACTCGAACTTTCTCGCGAGTAGCTTTTTACTACTCGACTTCTACCTAGCTAGCTACAACATTAGCCTAGCATCTACAACGAGGCAAAGCCTAATACCACGTCTGTGAGCGCCCGGCCCGGGAATCGCAGTGGGTGGTGCCGTGCGATGCGGCACCCAACAGCAAGCACGAAAAGAGGCGTAAAAACATAACGGAACCATTTTTTTCTCAAGATAAGATCTTTTACAACATAAGTACACGCGCAGCGGAAATTAACATTTGCTGGACAAACTACTCACTCTCGACCCTAACTACGCCGAAGAGAAGCCGTTCAGCCCGTGAACGCTTCCTACTAGCTTCACCAAAGAAAGGCAGCGGCTAGGTTTCCGATGAGTTGAACAAACTGTGAGGTTCATCATCTCACCGAACAACCCTCTTCATAGCAGGCATCCTGCTATCTGCAAAAACAACTCAGAAGCAACCGTGAGCACTAAGGCTCAACAAGACTTACCCGTCACTCCTAAACATGCAACTCTACATGCAGGGGTAGTAAAAGAGTAGGCATAGGAATTTGCAAAATGCATCTTGACTAAACTTGATCCTTATATTCAGATTCTTATAGCCTTCATTTTAGTGGTCCTCACGCCTCACACCATCGGAAGTCCACAATCAAACAAGAAACGCTTATCCCGATGTTGCTAGCTTAAGGTGGAAATGAAATTTAGTTGGCTCTATAACTACTTCAGTCAAGGTTCCAATACAGTGATTAATCCACAAACAGCAAGTTAAGAGACTTAGTTTCTCTTCTTACTAAGTCATGACGCAGTGGGCAAGTATGCTCAATCCTCTTCCGCGAGCGACGGTGATTCGAATCAATAACAACCCGGAATACACGACACATACACCCGCCTCGAAAGACTCTCTCAAGAGCTCTTTCTTACGTTGTATGCAGCCACCTTTCACACGACACCCCGACATAGAAAAACGCTTCGCGCCGAGCAGGATGGTCCTCTACGCGGACACGTCGAAGTTGCCCGCTAAAGGATTTACACCTCCCGCCTTCTCAACACCATTCCCACGCGAAGGATGAGTTTCTATATCACGGTCCATCGTGTTACATCGGTTTCATGGGTCCCATACCCCACTATATATCCGGTACAACTCAATCTTGTCCAGCAGGGCCGCATACATACGGTCCTTAACCGACACGGACGGGGCTACAACCAACCTCCACATTTGCCTTACCATCCCGGTCCAGGCCAAATGTGGTCTCAAGCATTGTCACACCCATCGCAGGTCGAGACCAACCTTGAGCGCTCCATCCTACAGGAACATCCCCGTCCCCATCTCATATTAATGAGGGTGCTCTTATCATTTATCTCTCGCGAGTAACTCCATTACTCAAACTTTCTCGCGAGTAGCTTTTTACTACTCGACTTCTACCGAGCTAGCTACAACATTAGCCTAGCATCTACAACGAGGCAAAGCCTACACTAAACCTTATAATGAGGGATGTAATAGGCATGCAAGTGGGTTTCAATCATCCTAGACATAATGCACTCAAGTCTAATAACCATGAGGTGAAATAAAGCAAAATTTAAAATGGTAACGATATGCAAACCGGGGCTTGCCTTGCTCAACGGTTTTGTTAGAAGCTAGAAGTTAGTCTTCCTCCGGAGAATCCGCCAAACTCGTCACGAGATGGAGATCCTCGCTGCAGAGTCGAGTCCTCGTCGAACGGCGACGTCACGTGCTATTAAGATGATTTATGCACATGTATTCAAAATCAATTTAGAAAATGATTCAAATCTGTTGTACAGTTAACTCACACATAAGAGAGGTAAACAACAGCAAGGTTTCTGTTGTTGGATCTAAACCTTAGAGAAGATGAAAGCTAGGGTGAAAAGGAGATACTAATAATCACCATGTGATTAAGTCCATTATATGAACACTTAAACCTGAAAAATGGTAGCTCAAGTTCCAGAGGTCCAATGAAGCTGAGAATTTAACCACAGCCTCTATGGAAGATATTTAGGCAGTGTGCAAAGATTGAGCTCATGAAATGGCTCAAGGTGATCACAATAATTCCTTATGTGATTTTCACTAATCTGCCTTTACCCCCTAGGTATTAAGCTTTCCTATGCTGAAAAGTAGACTTTTTGTGAAGTACAAAATGTCCTGAGTCCATAGGAATTGGTTTTACCATTTTTGGAGTTTCCTACATGGAGATATGGATTTTACAAAGAATGGGGAAAAGCTGAAATTGTCTCTGTTCATTTTCCCATTTTTCAGAGACATAAGGAATGAACACATCATTTGACCAAGCAAATGAGGTCCAATGCCTCTGAAATTTTTAATGTAGTTCAAGGAATTTTGGAACAATGTCCTGTCCAAATTTGGGAATTTTCCAATAAACAGAACTCCTGTAAAAATTCAGACAAGATTTTTTTTAAATGAATTAATGAGCCAAATTCAGGGATTTTCATAAACATTGGTCTGCACCCCTGGATAGTACTCTTTGAGAGGAATCCAACAAAATTTGTTTCACAATTGTTGGACACTCCTACACAAAGTTATGGCTCTCCAAAGTTTGAACTAGAGTGGGAAAATCTGGAAATTGTTTAAATGCTGACAGTGGGTCCCACCTGTCATCCCTAACCTCCAGACTCGCGCCAAACACACCAGTGGCGGCCCTCTCCGGTGAGGTGGCCGGAAAACAAGTTCCCAGCCACCTCCAGACCCCCTGCTGGCCGCCCCCCCGTATTTCCCCACGCTGAACACGTTGGTGAGGTCCCCGGCGGCTGAAACTCGCCGGAAAATAGGGCGCACCGGCCACAGCAAACCCTAGAGCTCCGGCGAGGTCTTGCACGGTGAATTCTCCACCAAATGGTCGGTTCTCGGGCTCTACAGCACCAGGGGATCATGTAGAAGACCGGCATGAGGTCTAAACCAGCTGGAGATGGCTCTAAACCTATTGGCACCGTGCACCCGATAGGGTTCAGCGGCAAACCCTCTAAAAGAGCTCGGATTGCTCACTCTACACTCAATTTCTTGGTCTAAAATCGATGGAGGAGGTGTGCTAGTAAGTTAACAACCTGTGTGTGAAGTTTGAGACCCAACAAACATGAATTGAGGACGAATTTTACAATTCTTTACCTCAAGGTCCGTTTCTGCCGCCCGGGAGAAAAACTTGAAATTTTCCCTCTGTGATCAATGGCTGGAGCTGAGATTTGGGGGTGAGCAACTAGGCTTGTAGGTGCACAGATGGGGTGGCTTGCTTGGGCGTGATCCCTTCTGGTTTGGGCTGTCCACGGTGATCAGTTTCGCTCCTTCAGTTTCAACTCGCGAGCAGCAGAAGCTTTGCTGTTTCTAGGCGCCGGTGAGCTTGGGACGGCGGAGGGAAGTTGCCAGCCGGCCAGAGCACTCACAGGCGAAGGTTTTTGCTGTGGGAAGCTGGGGGCAAAGATTGCTTGGTTTGCTCTGGGTGGTCAGAGGAAACAGGGAATGGTGGCTGGGAGCTTCACGGGAGGAGAAACAGAGAATGGGCACGAGCGAGAGAGAAACAAAGTTCGGTTGCTCTTCGTGCGTGGAGGATAAGGGCTGGAGGACGGTCGACCAGAACACAGGAGGTGGCGCCGGGAACTTGTCGGGAACAGTCCCTGCCGAGAGCTGGCGCGCGCTCAGCCGTCGCTAGAGTCGGTTTGCACTTCTGTGAGACTGACTGGTGGGGTCCACAGCCACAATTCTCCCTCTTATCCCCCATTTCGATTTAAAATAGCAAATGAGCTCTAAATTTGTTCAAACTTGGAGGATAGGTCAAAGGAATTATGAGGAACTCAAATCTGAAATCAGATTTTGAAATTGAGTATGTTTGGTTCAAAATTCAAATTTAAGTTTGAATTTGAACGTGCCCTCGTTTAATCCTCGGAATAAATAGTGTATGAAACCTAAAATTCTCCAAATTTTAAATTAGGCTTTTGAATACATGAGAAATGCATCTATGCTCTCACATATGGGCCTTTGTACAATCTGAATAGGAATCCTTTCAAAAGAATTCAAATTGCATTTAAATTTCCTCCACTCTACTCATAGAGAAGGTGCACATGAGTTAGAGTTATAGGAGTGTAATTATTTCCCCTAGGTTAACATGTGTTGATCATGGGCTAGAGAAAATTTTTAACTCCCTCACATGTCCATTTATGTGTTCATCATTTCATGTGACACAATTATAGTCTGTTATCGCCTTAACTTTGTTTCATATATTGAAATAAAACTTTACAAAAGTTAGGGCTGTTACACTCAGGCCAGCGGAGGGCGTGAGATCCGGCATTGGAGCTCAGCCTCTGAGAATAGGGGAGGTCCGGGAGGTCATCGGAGCTCAGGCCAGTGGAGGGCGGCAGGTCCGCCATCGGAGCTCAGCCTCTGAGAAGAGGGGAGGTCCGGGAGGTCATCGGAGCTCATGCCAGCGGAGGGCATGAGGTCCGGCATCGGAGCTCAGCCTCTGAGAAGAGGGGAGGTCCGGGAGGTAATCGGAGCTCAGGCCAGCGTAGGGCGTAAGGTCCGGCATCGGAGCTTAGCCTCTTAGAAGAGGTGAGGTCCGAGCGGTCATCGGAGCTCAAGCCAGCGGAGGGCGTGAGGTCCGGCATCGGAGCTTAGCCTCTGAGAAGAGGGGAGGTCCGGGAGATCATCGGAGCTCAGGCCAGCGGAGGGCGTGAGGTCCAGCATCGGAGCTCAGCCTCTGAGAAGAGGGGAGGTCCGGGAGGTCATCGGAGCTCAGGCTAGCGAAGGGCGTAAGGTCCGGCATCGGAGCTCAACCTCTGAGAAGAGGGGAGTTCCTGTAGGTCATCGGAGCTCAGGCCAGCGGAGGGCGTGAGGTCCGGCATCGGAGCTCGCCTCTGAGAAGAGGGGAGGTCCGGGAGGTCATCGGAGCTCAGGCCAGCGGAGGGCGTGAGATCCGGCATCGGAGCTCAGCCTCTGAGAAGAGGGGAGGTCGGGGAGGTCATCGGAGCTCAGGCCAGCAGAGGGCATCAGGTCCGCCATCGAAGCTCAGCCTCTGAGAAGAGGGGAGGTCCGAGAGGTCATCGGAGCTCAGGCCAGCAGAGGGCGTGAGGTCCGGCATCGGAGCTCAGCCTCTGAGAAGAGGGGAGGTCCGGGAGGTCATCGGAGCTCAGGCCAGCGGAGGGCGTGAGGTCCGGCATCGGAGCTCAGCCTCTGAGAAGAGGGGATGTCCGAGCGGTCATCGGAGCTCAGGCCAGCGGAGGGCCTGAGGTCCGGCATCGGAGCTCAGCCTCTGGGAAGAGGGGAGGTCTGGGAGGTCATCGGAGCTCAGGCCAGTGGAGGGCGTGAGGTCCGGCATCGAAGCTTGCCTCTGAGAAGAGGGGAGGTCCGGGAGGTCATCGGAGCTCAGGCCAGCGGAGGGCGTGAGGACTGGCATTGGAGCTCAGCCTCTGATAAGAGGGGAGGTCTGGGAGGTCATCGGAGCTCAGGCCAGTGAAGGGCGTGAGGTCCGGCATCGGAGGTCGCCTCTGAGGAGAGGGCGAGGGCCAGCATCGGAGTTCAGCCATGCAGAGGGGGTGATGTGCATCTTCGGAGCTCAGCCCAGTGTAGTGTGCAAGGTCCGGCTTCGGTGTTCACCCCTGCGGAGGGGGTGGTGACTGGCTTCGGAGGTCACCCCTGCGATGGGGGTGTCGTCCAGCATCGGAGCTCAGCCTCTGAGAAGAGGGGAGGTCCGGGGGGTCATTGGAGCTCAGGCCAGCGGAGGGCGTGAGGTCCGGCATCGGAGCTCAGCCTTTGAGAAGAGGGGAGGTCCGGGAGGTCATCAGAGCTCAGGCCAGCAGAGGGTGTGAGGTCCGGCATCGGAGCTCAGCCTCTGAGAAGAGGGGAGGTCTGGGAGGTCATCGGAGCTCAGGCCAGCGGAGGGCGTGAGGTCCGGCATTGGAGATCGCCTCCGAGGAGAGGGCGAGGGCTGGCATCGGAGTTCACCCCTGCATAGGGGGTGATGTGCGTCTTCGGAGCTCAACCCAGTGTAGGGCGCAAGGTCCGACTTCGGTGTTCACCCCTGCGGAGGGGGTGGTGACCGGCTTCGGAGGTCACCCCTGCGATGGGGGTGTCGTCAAGCATCGGACCTCTGCCCAGTGTAGGGCGCAAGGTCTGGCTTCGGTGTTCACCCCTGGGGGTGGCGACCGGCTTCGGAGATCGCCCATGCGATAGGGGTGTCGTCCGGCATCGGACCTCTGCCCAGTGTAGGGCGCAAGGTCCGTCTTCGGTGTTCACCTCTGGGGGTGGCGACCGGCTTCGGAGATCGCCCCTGCGATAGGGGTGTTGTCCGACATCGGACCTCTGCCAAGTGTAGGGCGCAAGGTCCGACTTCGGTGTTCACCTCTGGGGGTGGCGACCGGCTTCGGATATCGCCCATGCGATAGGGGTGTCGTCAGGCATCGGACCTCTGCCCAGTGTAGGGCGCAAGGTCCGGCTTCGGTGTTCACCCCTGGGGGTGGCGACCGGCTTTGGAGATCGCCCCTGCGATAGGGGTGTCGTCCGGCATCGGACCTCTGCCCAGTGTAGGGCGCAAGGTCCGGCTTCGGTGTTCACCGCTGGGGGTGGCGACCGGCTTCGAAGATCGCCCCTGCGATAGGGGTGTCGTCCGACATCGGACCTCTGCCCAGTGTAGGGCGCAAGGTCCGGCTTCGGTGTTCACCTCTTGGGGTGGCGACCGGCTTCGGAGATCGCCCCTGCGATAGGGGTGTCATCCGGCATCGGACCTCTGCCCAGTGTAGGGCGCAAGGTCCGGCTTCGGTGTTCACCCCTGGGGGTGGCGACCGGCTTCGAAGATCGCCCCTGCGATAGGGGTGTTGTCCGGCATCGGACCTCTACCCAGTGTAGGGCACTAGGTCCGACTTCGGTGTTCACCCCTGGGGGTGACGACCGGCTTTGGAGATCGCCCCTGCGATAGGGGTGTCGTCCGGCATCGGACCTCTGCCTAGTGTAGGGCGCAAGGTCCGGCTTCAGTGTTCACCCCTAGGGGTGGCGACCGGCTTCGGAGATCGCCCCTGCGATAGGGGTGTCATCCGGCATCGGACCTCTGCCAAGTGTAGGGCGCAAGGTCCGGCTTCGGTGTTCACCCCCGGGGGTGGCGACCGGCTTCGGAGATCGCCCCTGCGATAGGGGTGTCGTTCGGCATCGGACCTCTGCCCAGTGTAGGGCGCAAGGTCCAGCTTCGGTGTTCACCCCTGGGGGTGGCGACCGGCTTTAGAGATCGCCCCTGAGATAGGGGTGTCGTCCGGCTGTAGGATCGAAGAGCACGTGAAAAGCTACCGGAGGGGGGGTGAATGGTAGATTAAAATTTTTCGTAGCGGAAACAACAAAAACCCCTCAGCAAAAAATCAATCGGTTAAATAAACCGTGTGTGCAAGTGTTTTCAAACGTGTTCAACCGTGACAAATCAAGTAGAGAGGTATAGAATCAAGTCACGGATCTAATTCATCAAGAATCACTTGAAAACACGAAGTAAAACTTGAGATACGATCAAAACATTAAACGAAGATCAATCTATTCTACCCGATATAAAACAGATCTGCAACGCTGCAAAGAAACTCGTGTATCTCAAAAACTACGCATCCGAAGCTCGTGAAAATTTCACAGATGATAGATAATTGAGTTGTGAAGATAACCCAGAAAGAATCACGTCAATCGGATCTGTAAAACTCGAGTTATGAACGAAACACCAAAGCAACGTCGGTCTGTCCAGAAACTCGGCGAGAATGACTTGACGAAAAACAAGTCGGACGAACAAGGCACAAAAGCTCCTCGAAACTATGAACTTTATTCAATAGAAACACAAGAGGAACAGCCCAAAGTTCTCTACCCACGATAGCTCTGGCCTCCCTTGCTTTTATAGCCAGCCCTCAGGCTAAACATTCCAATCTAGGACTCTTACTCCTAATTGGACTCGTATCCTAACTTACCATAACTGCTCAGGACTCTCCTATTCGCAGATAGAAGCAATCGTGAGACTTCCAAACACCTTAGGAACATCCTAAAATTCCTAAAACAACTCAACTTCGTGCCTAGCACGAAGTCCTATCATAACCAACTCAAATCTTCCATATTTGAGCCATATCCGACTCAGCCTCAGCCTGAGTACGCAATCCAGCCGGTTGGACCTTTCCGACCAATTCTTTACGTCCACTTCTCTTCATCACGCCTTGGAACAATGTTGCCACGTCCATGCACTCCTTGCACACATGCAAACATCTTCCAACGACGTACACGCAACCTTCATATGCACTGCCCTTGATCCAAACATGCTGCGCGACCTCCCGATCAACTCAACCACAGCTCCTCCCGAACTTGGTTGTTGGAACCTCATCTCCTCCCTGAGACTAGTCCAAGGATCCCGTCACCAGCCATGTCTTGAACTCAAGCAACACCTGCACATGAATAAACAACCAATTCTTCCGAGCACAAGTTCTCGACTTGACTCACGTTAGTTCGAAAACCACAACACCTTACATGAGCACGTCACATAAGCATGTTGCAAACCATATCAAATGATAACAGCCATAACCACCAAAACACACCAAAAACTTAGCAAATTAATACTAAGCAAACCTTCCCATAAAGCAAGTTTGAAACATTGCGAGTTAAAAGCAAAAACAAGACGCTGCAGTTTTACGAGTTGAACTTCACGGGAGCTCCCTAAAAACAAGCTCCGGACCTAACAGAAGCTCTCCGGACCATGCAGGAGCTCTCCGGACCTTGCGTCGGACCTTGCCAACACTTGGCGGACCTAACAAAGAACTTGTCGGACCTTGCCACAGAAGAATGTTTAGGCAATATTCAAAACTTTAAATGTTAATGCTAACTGTTATCCTAATTGCCAATGTATTCAGCACACATAGGTCTCACAATCTCCCCCTTGATGAATGCATTGGCAACACCAATTAAAATCCGAACATTGGCTTATGAAAAGTTTTGAAAAGCTTTGAAAACTCATTTCTCCCCCTTTATTAATTTCTCCTCATTTTTTAAAATCAGAGAAGGAAGAAAGTGTATAACATATGCAAAGTGTAAAAAAATCTCTCCTTATACATATTTCTCCCCCTTTGACAATGTATTCAGCAAGGTTCAAAAGAGAAATTTTTAAATGTTATGAGCATATTATAACATATACATACAAAACAAAGCTCATCCAAGTCATACTATCAGGTTACTTACACTATCACATCAATGAGATACATAAAGTAGTGTAAGCCATGCTAGAGATCAAATGTATTTTTCAGTTTAAGCAAGTCATGATCTCCCTTACTCAACTATTTCAAAACCTGAAAACATGACACTTGTTGCTGCATTTTTATTATTCATAATCATTTAAGGCACAAAGTTGATCATATGATATTTGCAAGAGATTATATGCCGCATCAGCCTTATTCTAACCAACCAAGCCAAGCCTATGTCATTTGACAATCAGAAGCTTAAGGACATGGTTTTAGTCATACACAATTCCTTCCAAGTTCATATCTTAGTGCAATGATAAGCAATCTCAAAAGAAGAAGTGCGATGCATGCATATTCTCTTGATCTTTTCTCAATTTTTTATTTGAAAACTCAACATGTGAGCTGATCACTTGATTAATTTTTTATGATTAAAAGCACTTGCGAGCACGCAACAAGTTCAACAGCAAGAAAGTTCGATCATGACCAGATTTAGTGTAAGTAATTATTCCAATTACTAGTCATGGCAAAAACTACAAAATGTATAACATGAGTAATGTACTAAGAACTTTAAGCCTGTAAAAGGAATCACAAAGTCATATATGTATGAAATACTATGCTCATATTATTTTAGTTTTAGATTCACACATAGACTTTCAAAGTTTCAAAAACTCCCCCTCAATTTAAGCCATGAGGATGCATAACCCCTATTTCACTACGAATGAAACAAAAACGAGTGAAATCCAATGGTTTTGTAAAAATATCAGCCAATTGTTGTTCGGTATCGACATGGTGAAGCACAATGTTTCCTTTTTCAACATTATCACGAAGAAAGTGATACCTAATGTCAATGTGCTTAGTTCTAGAGTGTTTCACGGGGTTTTTAGCAATACAAATTGCACTAGTGTTATCACAAAACAGTGGAACACTATCTAAATCAACCCCATAGTCCTTAGGTGTTTGAACAATCCAAAGAATTTGTGAGCAAGCGCTAGCCGCTGCTACATATTCAGATTCGGCCATGGATTGTGCAACTGAACTTTGTTTTCTAGAGGACCAAGCAACAAGTGAATTACCAAGAAAATGACAAGCACCCGAAGTACTTTTCCTATCAATCCTACAACCCCCAAAATCAGCATCCGAAAAAGCTTTCAAAGAAACGGTTGAGGAAGAAGGACGAAAAATGCCAAATTCTTGAGTTCCATGTAGGTACCTGAGAATCCTTTTGATGGCTTGGCGATGTGAAGCACGTGGAGAAGCTTGAAAACATGCACAAAGACATACGCTGAATTGTATGTCCTGTCTTGACGCCGTGAGATACAAAAGTGATCCAATCATACTTCTGTATTCTTTTTTATCGACTGGGTCACCATCTTCGTCAAGTTCAAGTGTTGTTGTTGTTCCCATTGGTGTCCGAAGAGGCTTGCATTTGTCCATGTTGAAGCGCTTAAGAAGGTCCTTTGTATACTTAGTTTGATGCACAAAAGTTCCTTCTTTTGTTTGCTTGATTTGCAGCCCCAAAAAGTATGTGAGTTCTCCCATGTCACACCCGGTTTTTCCGAAGAACAACCAAGTGAATATCACATGTATGCCATGATCATTTTCTCATACCTGTGATGACAAATAGTGAAGCATCATTTATTACAAGCCAGATGTCGAATATAAATAAGTCTTACATAGCAAATGTCTCGATGGACAATAATAAGTTCATCACAAGTAAATAAACTAGCAGCGGAATAATTATTCTCGTGGGCTCCGTCACAGGCGTTGCCTGGGGGACTCCATGAACCTAGAAACCTTCTTCGGGTCCAAAGTCTTGATCATTAAACACCACCTCATTATCTTGACCTGAGCAGCAATATAAACCAACAAATATGCAAGGTTGAGTACCGATGGTACTCAGCAAGTGTGGGAAAGTTATGTCATGCATGGCTAGAACAAGGAGAGGTTGTACTCATGGTTAAAGCACTATGCAATTAATACCTATCACCTTAGCTTATTAAGCACCTACATTACTACACAGGTGAAATGGTCCCAAACTCCCATCCCATCATCATAATCAAATAACCATAACATCATTTCCAATGTTAAGCTCCCCGCTTAACATTCTTAACTTCCAAAACCATCACTCCTCTAATCATGAATAAGTCCAAGCCGCTCTTGACCGTGAGCATGGCTGTCATGACAGTTTTGACTCTGCAGAGTTTGCACCACTGTACCCACATGTAGTGATTTCATCCCCCGTTGCCGGGTGGACTAAAAGAACCTCCATTATGCCAGTGGCTACGAACCACATTCACACTTCCCAGGTGTGTAGCCAGGAGATCACTATGAAGCCTTTACAAAGGGATTCCCGATGAGCGTGGGCCCACTGAGGTTTCACCCCTAACAGCATACAAGAGGCTCCAACCCCGCTGCAGTGGCCCCCTCTTGAGCCTTGCGGTTCATATGGTAGTCCAGCTGACACCTATTCCCCGCACCATCCAACACACCCATACTACGCTGGGGATACACCTAATTAATTGGCCATGCTGCCCCATCTCAGCAAGTGGTTGGCACGGTAAAGCCAGGTTACATGCTCCATGAACCGGTCCTTAGGATCCAGGCAAGTACTAATCACAAACCCGAGTCTCGTGCACCCAGCACCAACCAAAACATCCAACTTGCCTTGATCCCTACCTCTACATAACTCACAATATCTCATTCAAGAATATGGTAAAATAAACTGATGATCTCATATCCCAAATATCCCATTCTAAGCATGGCTAAGCATATGCATAATAATAAATGACATGATAAAATGAATCCCAACCCAAGCTACAAGGAAACAAGGTAATGCAATTCTTGGGAAACATCCTAGCATGGGTTTCATATTTCAATTGACAATGCAAATAATTCTATCTACACATCATAGTATAGGAACAAAGTGGTCAAGGACACTTGCCTCCTTCCTGCTGCTCTTGGAATGGGTAGTCCTGATCTTGAAAAGGAAGAACTTGCTCTGGAGCAGGTTCTACTCATACCATCACACATTGCAAAAGAAAACAACAAGTCATAAGACATAGTTCACACTTCCACTTCATACAAGCCACACATTCACATTTATGAAAGCCATTCTCATTTCCATGTGTTGTGGTTACTCTATGTGTGTTGATTTGGGTTTACATGCACTATTAAACATGTACATATGATTTCTATTTTTGTATTCATATTCATGTTGGCATACTATATATGAATTTCTAATTTAAATAAATCCCTTATATTTAATTGATACACATTTTAGCTATCAAGTATGCATGAAAGGTATTTTCCTACTTCATATGTGTCTTCAAACCTTCTACCAACCCTAAACTGAATTCTTTGTATTTTGGAAACTTCATTTATCATTTTCTAGTTATTTATACCTAGCTTGCTATATTTTCAGATTTATTTCCTATGCCTAAATGTGCACTTTATTATGAAAATAGTAAGACACCTCATCTAAACAGAATAGGTTTTGGGTCTAAAATATTACATAATATATTTTTGAACTTCTCTTCTGATGTGAACTATTTTACATTTATTTTACTAATTTTCAGAATTATTCTCTATTAAAAAAATGTGTCCCTATTACTAATAAATGTGAATAATCAATTAAACAGATTCATTTCAGCCAAAAATCTATTTTTATCTCACTCCAAAGTTTTCCAAATACTAGGAAAGTTTTGAATTCGAATTTACAATGTGTTTGTCCCATCTTTTAAATTTTAAATACTAAACATATATTCAATTTCCTAAATTTAATATCACATAGGGTTAAAAAGGTAAACTCACCCCACTACAGGGCCTATTATATTATTTTAAGAATTTCCAGGGGTCTAACTACACATAACAGAGGGGTTTTTCCTAATTTTTATTAAGTCCAGGGGCTAAAACTGATTTTTAAATGAATTTACATGATTTTCTGAAGTTCCAGGGGCTAGATCAGAAGTTTCCGGAGCTAGCTCTTATTTTCCGAGAACCCCAGGGGGTAGCGCGTAAGAATTCCAGCCTTTATAACGTAGGGCTGACGTGGACCGTCCGATTTAAAACAGACAGCTGAGATTATAACGTCGAACCGGTACGCGGGGATTTAAATTCTACCGTGCGATTTAAAATAGACGGCGCACAAGCGGCCACGTCGCTCTGATCGAGCGCGGGCGGCGCTGCCCGGTGGCGCACGGCGGCGGGAGGCGGCGATCTCGCCGGAGAGTTTCGGATCTTCGTCAATTCTTCCTAAAACTGTGATTTTATGGCATAGATCGGTGGAGGGGAGGTCGGGGATCTCACCTCGGGGGTTTTCTTGAGCTCGGAGGTCCTGGAAAGCGATCGGCGGCGAGGTCCGAGGTGAATTCACGGCAAGGCTCGTCGGCGCTGTGTTTGAACCGCAAACCACCGAGTTTTCTGCACCTGCGAGGTTCCCCGGAGGCGTTGGATCAAGACCAGCGAGTTAGATCCGAATTCCCGAGCGTAGATCGAGCAGAATTCGCCGGAGAAGCTCGGGTTCTCACCGGAGAGAAAAACGGCGGATCGTGGGGAAAAACGGGACGATGCCGGGGTTTTTATAGATGGGGGAGGGCGGCGGGTTGGTTTAGATCGAGCTGGAGTCTTCTGGGACCGGGAGTCGGCTGGGAACGCGCGCTTTTCCGGTCGGTTACGATCGCGCGCGCGCGGGAGAAACAGTCCCGGGTTCGGACGAGCGGGTGTTAGGGATGACAGGTGGGTCCCGCCTGTCTGCGAGAGGGGGCGCGGGCGCGCGGCTGCGGGCTGGCGCGGGGGTTGGGTGGGCCGGCTGGTGGGTTTCGGCCCACTAGCCGGGAAGGTTTGTTTTTTTCTTTTTCTTTTTTCTTTTTCATTTCTGTTTTGAGTTTAATTTGAATTCCAGTTTGAATTTGAATTTTTGCGACACATGCAACACGTCCAAAATTTTTTAAATTCCCCTCTTGACAGGATTTTGGGGTGTTACATCCCATCATACTCATCTCAAATTCTGAACTCATCATAGCTGAAAACTTGGACATGAGATCATGAGAAGCACAACCAAAGATAATATCATCCACATACACTTGAACGAATAATGAGTCATTGCCATGCTTAAGTACAAAAAGAGTTTTATCAACCTTGCCCACGGTAAACCCCTTTTCAAGTAAGAATGTTTTTAACCTATCATACCATGCTCTAGGGGCTTGTTTTAGACCGTACAAGGCTTTGGACAGTTTGTAAACATGATTAGGAAAATTTGGATTTTCAAAACCCGGTGGCTGCTTAACATAAACCTCCTCCTCTATGTAGCCATTAAGAAAAGCACTTTTAACATCCATTTGATATAACTTGAAACCTTTAGATGCAGCAAATGCTAATAAAATTCTTGTAGCTTCTAATCTAGCAACAGGAGCAAATGTTTCATCAAAATCTAGACCTTCAATTTGAGTGAAACCTTGAGCAACCAACCTAGCTTTATTCCCACAACCCCATCCTCACTTTGCTTATCTTTAAATACCCATTTAGTTCCAATTAATGTGTGACCTTGAGGTGGAGGTACAAGTTTCCAAACATTATTTCTTTCAAAATTTTCTAACTCTTCTTGCATGGCATTAATCCAAGATTCATTAGTGAGTGCGTGTTATATATCCTTGGGTTCAAAAGAAGCAACAAAAGCAGAATGAGAATGAGAGTTTGGATCGCAAAATCTGGACCGAGTGACTCGTTCATGCAAGCTTCCAATGATTTGTTGTGGAGGATGACTTTTGAGTACTCGGAGGGGAGTAGACACTTCACAAGCACCTTCTTCTTCATGTTCGTACCTTTGATTAGGAGAGCTTGTTGATTGAGGAAGGTCCGAACCAGCAGTAGTGACTGTTGGTGCTGGTTGTGGTGCAAAATCATCAGCTTGATCGTTATTTACTTCCGAGTTTTCGGGCAGCAGCACCACTTCTTCATCTTCTTCAATAAAAATACTCTCCCCCTGCGGATATGGATCCGGACCTGCAATATCGGAGCTAGTACTTGGGCTAGCTTCATCAAAAGAAACCTCGCAAGTCTCCACAATTTTGTTAGTGTCAAGTAAAAGCACACGGTAGCCTCTAGTATGAGATGGATAACCAAGAAACATGCCATCAACAGATCTAGCTTCAAATTTATCAAGATTACCATGTTTCTTAACAAAGCATTTGCAACCAAAAACCCTAAAGTGTGTAACACTAGTCCTATGTCCAAACCGGAGCTCATATGGGGTTTTTCCAAGCTTAGCGCGCAAGAAAACACGATTTGAGACATAACAAGCGGTTGCAATTGCATCAGCCCAAAATTACCTAGGAGTTTGATATTCATCAAGCATAGTCCTAGCCATCTCAACTAAGGTCCTGTTCTTTCTTTCTACGACACCATTTTGTTGTGGTACATAGGGTGAAGAGTATTGATGATCTATTCCATTTTCAGCACAAAAGTGATCAAAGGATTGGTTTTTAAATTCAGTTCCGTTATCACTTCTATTTGCTTTTAATGATCCTGGGCGATCAATAGATAATCTAAGAAATAAAGTTCTAAAATGACTAAAAGCTTCATTCTTAGATGCCATAAAATAAACCCAAGAATATCTGGAATAATCATCAACAATCACAAGCACATACCATTTACCTCCGAAGGATTGAACACGTGCCGGACCTACTGTGTCAAGATGTAAAAGTTGTCCCGGTTCAGCTGTCATGGTCATTGTGAGAGGAGCATGTGAACCTGCAACAACCTTAGCATGTCTACAAGAAGAGCACACAATATCATTGTCCTTTTTAAGCTTCGGCAGCCCACGTATGCGATCGAGAGCACTAACACGAGTGAGATGATCAAAGCCTATGTGACCAAGTCTACGATGCCAAAAAATATAGATCCTTTCTATCATTAGCAACTAGACACCGATGCTTAGAAGTTGACAAATCAAAATCAGCTTTAAAAACTCTTCCAAACCTAGACATGTTAAACAAATGCTCACCTTTTGAATCTACAACCTTGCAGCAATTTTTAGCAAAGCTAACCTCTAGATTTTCATCTAGCAATTGTGAAACCGAAAGCAAGTTGTATTTCAAATTTTTAACAAGTGCCACATCTTTCAAAGTGTAGAGATTATTTACTCTAACCGAACCTTTAGCAATTATGGGAGTAGAAGAGTTATCGGCGAAAGTAACATTTTCTACACATGACACAAAAGAGAGAGAGGAGAACCATTCTTTGTTACCGGTCATGTGGCGTGAGCAACCTGAATCCACAATCCAAATGTTCTCCTTCCTCAAACGTGAAACCTACACAACAGCACAATACGTCGATGACTCAATACTGGGGTTAGTTAAAAGAATTTTAGGAATCCAGTACTGAGTCACACGACGTCCAGCAGGAATAACATGCGAAAGCTGAGAAGGTACAGCAGGTTTATGAGCCAAACATCGAAAATTTTTGTTCCCAACTACTGACATAGAAGATGTGTTATATGTAGCACAAAAAACAGTAGGTCCGGGAGCAATTTTTTGACTCATTACAGCAGTTTGCAAGCTCCGAACATTCGGTCTAGCAGATTTTGCTTGGTTGTTATGTGATCTAGCAAGTATTCTTTGTTTCTTATCGTGTTTAGCTAGTCTATAACAAAAATCCATGACATGACCATCTCTACCACAGTAGGTACAATGAAAAATAACCTTATTATCATGTCTAGATGAGCAAGCAACACGTTTATTAGAACCCGAATGGGACAGTACTCCTGCAGATTTGAAAATCACCTCTTTTTGTCTAGGAGCTGTTTGAATCAAACCGCTTCCTAATGACTTTACAGCTTTAGGTGGGTGTGCCTTAGCATGAGCATGAGAATTAAAACCTAAACCAGTTTTATCATTACAAGACTTGGAAGAATTAGCAGCGAGTTTAGGTTCTTATTTGCATTAGAAAACCGATCTAGTGTCCTATGCATGTCATCAAGTTTATTGGACAGATCAAATCAGTTTTCACATGAAGTTTTTCCTTTTAGTTTGCAATTTGAACAATATTTAACTTCATGCACACGTAAAGCATTGTTCAAAATAGAAATCTCATTCATAGCATCATTTAGTTTCTTATTCAGATCATCACATGAAGAACAATGCAAATCAATTGTAGAACAACAAGCATCTTTCAAATTTTTATCATTAAGTGCAGCAAGCTCTTTGTTCTTTTCAATTTCAAGTTCAAGTTTATCAAGTGTAGATGTGTGTGCACTTCTTAAAGAGGATAATTGTTCATAAATCAAATCACATGAGGAACAAGAATCATCACTAGGAATCAAAGTTTTTAAACGATTAATTTCAGATTCTAGTGATTCAATTTTAACAGCATTGTTCCTAAGTTTTTTATCCTTTTTCTTTAATATAACAGTGGCACGAGAAATAGCATCACATATTTCTTCGCAAGTGGGACATACCTCTTCATCGTCGCTGTTGTGTTCTGCCTCCTCGGAGCTTGAACTTGACTTGCTCGCCATGCAACACATATTTGCCATAGCTTCTTCATCTTCATCACTACCGGTGTCCACATCACTTGAGTCGAAATCTTGAAGTGCAGAGATCATACTATGCACTATGTTGCACATTGATAAATCTTTCTTCTTCTTATTCTTTGCAAACGATTTCTTCGGCCTTGTTTGCTTTTCTTCACGTGAAGTCGGACCTGAAAGGTTAGGGCACTCCGTACGAAAATGTCCTGTCTTACCACATTCAAAACATCGTTGAGGTCCGGAGCTTCCTCTCCTTCTAGTTCTCACATTTTGCAATGCTTTTGAGAACCGAGTAGAGATGAGTGCAAGCTCCTCCTCTGGAAACTCTTCAATCTGTTCAAGGGTTAGAGAGGACAGCAAAGAGAGTGCACCACTAGATGATGATTGACTAGAACTAGACATGTCACGTTGAGAAACAAATGCAATAGACTTGTTGGGGTTTTTACGTGAGATGATGTCAATTTCATGAGTTTTCAATTTAGAATAAAGCACGTCTAAAGTAAGAGAACTCATGACAGTAGATTCACGAATAGATGTAACTTTCATCTCCCAAATTGACATATCTAATGCTCCTAACAATTGTCTAGCATTTTCAGCATCTGAAAAGTTAACATTGACACTACGCAAGTTGCTGAGAATTTTATTAAAGCGAGCAAAAAGGTCGTCAATTGACTCACCGGGTTGCATCTCAAAACGCATGTATTCTTTCTTGAACATATCTTGCCTTACCTCCTTGATCATATTGGATCCTTCATGGTAGTCACAAAGAGCTTTCCAAACATCATATGCAGATCGAGAGGTGTGCAACACGGTCGAAGTCGCTTTGAGTCAATCCTTGGATGATCAAGTTGCGAGCCTTGTTGTTGTTGTCAACATCTCTCATGTTCGCAGCCGTAACTTGATCGTTGGGTGGTACATCAAAGTTCCGGTAGACCTTTTCCCATATGGCGAAGCCTTGCGCCTGTATGTAGGCCTCCATCCGCGCCTTCCAAACCTGAAAATCGATGCCATTGAACACACAAGGTTTGGAGGAGTACTTCTCCATGATGGTTAGTCAAAACACGTGCAAATCACAAAGATTAGAGCACCTTGGCTCTTATACCAATTGTAGGATCGAAGAGCACGTGAAAAGCTACCAGAGGGGGGGTGAATGGTAGATTAAAACTTTTCGCAGCAGAAACAACAAAAACCCCTCAGCAAAAAATCAATCGGTTAAAGAAACCGTGTGTGCAAGTGTTTTCAAACGTGTTCAACCGTGACAAATCAAGTAGAGAGGTAGAATCAAGTCATGGATCTAATGCAACAAGAATCACTTGAAAACACGAAGTAAAACTTGAGATACGATCAAAACATTAAACGAAGATCAATCTGTTCTACCCAATATAAAACAGATCTGCAATGCTGCAAAGAAACTCGTTTATCTCAAAAACTACAGATGCGAAGCTAGTGAAAATTTCACAGATGATAGATAATTGAGTTGTGAAGACAACCCAAAAATAATCACGTCAATCGGATCTGTAAAACTCGAGTTATGAACAATACACCGAAGCAACGTCGGTCTGTCCAGAAACTCGGCGAGAAAGACTTGACGAAAAACAAGTCGGACGAACAAGGCACAAAAGCTCCTCGAAACTATGAACTTTATTTAATAGAAACACAAGAGGAACAGCCCAAAGTTCTCTACCCACGAGAGCTCTGGCCTCCCTTGCTTTTATAGCCAGCCCTCAGGCTAAACATTCCAATCTAGGACTCCTACTCCTAATTGGACTCGTATCCTAACTTACCATAACTGCTCAGGACTCTTCTATTCGCAGATAGAAGCAATCGAGACTTCCAAACACCTTAGGAACGTCCTAAACATTCCTAAAACAACTCAACTTCGTGCCTAGCACGAAATCCTATCATAACCAACTCAAATCTTCCATATTTGAGCCATATCCAACTCAGCTTCAGCCTGAGTACGCAATCCAGCCGGTTGGACCTTTCCGACCAATTCTTTATGTCCACTTCTCTTCATCACGCCTTGGAACAATGTTGCCACGTCCATGCACTCCTTGCACACGTGCAAACACCTTCCAACGACGTACACGCAACCTTCATATGCACTGCCCTTGATCCAAACATGTTGTGCGACCTCCCGATCAACTCAACCACAACTCCTCCCGAACTTGGTTGTTGAAACCTCATCTCCTCCCTAAGACTAGTCCAAGGATCCCGTCACCAGCCATGTCTTGAACTCAAGCAACACCTGCACATGAATAAACAACCAATTCTTCCGAGCACAAGTCCTCGACTTGACTCACGTTAGTTCGAAAACCACAACACCTTACATGAGCACGTCACATAAGCATGTTGCAAACCATATCAAATGATAACAGCCATAACCTCCAAAACACACCAAAAACTTAGCAAATTAATACTAAGCAAACCTTCCCATAAAGCAAGTTTGAAACATTGCGAGTTAAAAGCAAAAACAAGACGCTGCAGCTCTACGAGTTGAACTTCACGGGAGCTCCCTAAAAACAAGCTCCGGACCTCACAGAAGCTCTCCGTACCTTGCAGGAGCTCTCCGGACCTTGCGTCGGACCTTGCCAACACTTGGCGGACCTAACAAAGAACTTGTCGGACCTTGCCACAGAAGAATGTTTGGGCAATATTCAAAACTTTGAATGTTAATGCTAACTTTTATCCTAATTGCCAATGTATTCAGCACACATAGGTCTCACACCGGCATCGGACCTCTGCCCAGTGTAGGGCGCAAGGTCTGGCTTCGGTGTTCACCCCTGGAGGTGGCGACCGGCTTCGGAGATCGCCCCTGCGATAGGGGTGTCGTCCGGCATCGGACCTCTGCCCAGTGTAGGGCGCAAGGTTCCGGCTTCGGTGTTCACCCCTGGCGGTGGCGACCGGCTTTGGAGATCGCCCCTGCGATAGGGGTGTCATCCGGCTTCGGACCACTGCCCAGTGTAGGGCGCAAGGTCCGGCTTCGGTGTTCACCCCTGGGCGTGGCGACCGGCTTCGGAGTTCACCCCTGCGATAGGAGTGTCGTTCGGCATCAGACCTCAGCCCAGTGTAGGGCGCAAGGTCCAGAGGTCATCGGGGCTCGCCTCTGAGAAGAGGGAGACGAGGTCCGGCTTCGGAGCTCACCCCCACTGAGGGGGTGAGGTCCGGTACTGCTCAAAGCTCCTCCTTTCCCTGCCTCTTAGTCATATTTGACTTACAGTCCTGGACTAGTGTACGGGGCTCAGGGCAATCCAGTGCCTTTGGTCTGGGAGGTCTGGCTCCCACCGTAGTTAGGGTGTAACCGTCCGGCCCCTAGTACTCAGACCGTAGCGCTGGGGAGGCAGAGTGCACATGCTTTGGGTGCAGGACCGGGCAAAGCAAGGCTCCTAGACCTCCCGCTTTGGCGTAGGTCTTTTCCTGGAGGAGACCAACTGGCGTCACAGTGCCCTAACTGGGGGAGGTCCGAGAGGCCCCCAGACCATCGGCAGGTACCATAAACGCGACCGCACTCGGCAGGATAGCAAATGTCGACTAGGCATGAGAGCAGGGAAGGAGAGTCGAGTGTACGGAGGGCGTATACTATCTAGAGCTCAGGGAGGTGATCATATAAATCAATGCGTAATTTAAATGAACACCTAAGTAAGTGTGGTAGGACTTACAGAGGTAGGGCCGGAGCGCCTGCCTCGTGCTTCCATGCATGGATTGGCGGTGGTAGCGCTGGAGCTCCCACTAGGGTGGTGCAATCTGGAGCGTTGTTTGCCATCTTGCCTCGTCGACGAGGTAGATGTGTCCTCACGCAGAGCGGGTCATGCGTGGCTTCGTCGTACGCTCGGACACGGGGGGACCCCCATGGCGATCTCGGGGGGAAGCATGGCTTCGGCCCCGCACACCATGTAGAAGGGTAATTCCCGTGACCCGGCCCTGGGATGTCTGGCTGGCCCCCGACATAGAGGAGCCGGTATCCCCCGACGGATCTGGGTACAGCGCCTGCACCGGTTGTGTGGGTCTGCTCAGCGTGGACCTGGCAAGCCTTGCGTCTCCTAACCGGCTTGACGGTGTCTAGGTGGCTCTCGGTCGGTAGGAGCCATGCCGGATGGCTTAACCGACCAGCGTGTGGGAAGATGAGCTTCCCAGCGCCTGCCTCCGTGGATTGCTGCGAGCGGGTCGCAGCCTTCCTCCTGGGTTATGCGAGCGGGTTGACAGCAGTAGCGACGAGGTAGTTGACGTTGCGGATCCACTGTCGGGTGGCCTCCTGGGGAGCGTCTTCAGCAGGTGGACTGTCCAGGAGCGCTTCTGCGGCAGTTAGCGCTCTTGCTTGAGTGGCGCTCTGCACCGCGGCAGATCCTGAGATTGATGAAGTTCACCGGGAACGTCGGCGCAAAGAGCTTGCCGCTGATGGAGGCTTGGTCATCTTCGTCGGCGTAGACTCGTCGGAGAGCGAAAAGCCCCCTATCTGGCGCGCCAAATGTCGAAGAGTCGCTATCGACACTTCCCCCGGACCTGCACTGGGCAGCCC
Organism: Neostapfia colusana; assembly: GCA_030760725.1. NCBI lineage: Eukaryota > Viridiplantae > Streptophyta > Magnoliopsida > Poales > Poaceae > Neostapfia > Neostapfia colusana. The sequence continues at coordinate 42,754,509 of JASWHV010000019.1, forward strand.
GCAGAGGTTCTTTTTTAGACGGGGCTAGCCCTCTCGCGAGGGTCTCGCCGGAGTGGACGAAGGAAGGAGATGGTTGACACAGGGATTTACGTGGTTCGGTCCGACGGAGCGTAAAACCCTACGTCCACGGGAGTGCTCGGAGCACTAGTTTCCTTGAGTATGTGGAAGGCCTAGAGGGAGCTGGACTCAGTCGAGTCCGAACCCCTTGTAACGTTGCATACCCAAGCCTTTTATAGTTCAAGGCTCGGGCGGCTTACAAGGTGGGCCCCAGGGACCCGACAGGTGGCCCCGGGGTGATTTCTTACCAGCTACACAGTCTTGGCGCTGGCTTCAAGGTCGTCCTGCCACCCTGCCACTGCCGCAGGCTAGGTGTAGCATGTAGCCGTTGGCGATGGCAGGGACGGTAGGGCATGTCTTGTCCATGTCTTGTCTCTGCCTTCAATGGTCTGCAGCTTCAGACACTGTACGCCTGTCCTAACTGTGACTAGTCACAGCGCCTCCTGACAGGCGTGCATCGCGCCTCTTTGTCTTGGGAAGGTGCGGGTCTTGAATGCTTTGTACGATAAAGGCATGGCGCACCTTTACTCCCGCTGCCTACCGCGCCGGGTGAGCAGCACTGCTCTGCTGGCCACGTGTCGGGCCCGGAGCTCCCCACGTGGCTCCTTCGGAGCTCGCCCCTGCGGAGGGGGCGAGGTCTGGTCTTCCGGGCAACGCGGCAGGCTCGGAGCTATCCTATGAGGAGAGGGGAGCCCCGGCCCTGCCAGACACGTGGTGCCTTCAGAGCCCGCCCCTGCGGACGGGTGAGGTCCTTAGGCGGTTTCACCCTGTGCGCGGGGGTACGCGGTATTGGGGGTACCGACAAATGCATTTGGGAATTGGAGTCTGTAAGTGCAAATCCATTGGATAAGCCATGAGAATGAATGGCGACAGGACTGGAAGAGGATTCAATAGCATACTTTCCGAAGCTCTTAAGGCAGCAGCTGTATCTGTTGTGAAAAGTGGATTTCCTATACTCACACCAATCCCACCAAAGATGACGACTCTTCCTTTTTCAAGATGACGTATGGCTCTTCGCTTAATGTATGGCTTTGCAACTTCTTGCATCATCAGTGCAGTCTGGACTCGTGTCTCCACACCTATCTTTTCAAGATGCTTGAAGCAGTACCAAATTCATCACTGATGCCATCATCCTAGAAAATATTAAATAGACAGGAGTCATGTGAGGGCACGGACCCGATCACGGGGCCGTGCCACTCGCCCGGGAATCGTATTGGGTGATGCCGTGCGATGCGGCACCCAACAGCACATATAATAAAGCATCATATTACATAAATCAAGCTGAAGCTTACAAAGTATGAATTTTACAAATACTTCTCAAAATAATCTACAGCGGAAGACTGATACAACTCACGTCTCATATCTATACTAAGCAACAGAGAAGACGTCCAGTCCGCGGACCCTTCTCACTAGCAACACGATCACAATAGCAGCGGCAGGGGTTTCCATGAGTTCACCACTCGGAGAGTTCCGAGTCTCATAGGACAACCGTACTCATCGGCGTAGTGATATTACCTGCAAAACAACTCGTGCAGTATCCGTGAGCATAAAGCTCAGCAAGACTTAACCGTCAACTCTAGTCATGAAACTCTACATGCTGCAAATAGAGGGCTGAATAGAGAAGTTTGCACAAACGATGAACTTTAGCTAAAGGAGAGTCCTTACTTCAGGTTTTAAGCAACTTTTATAGCCCTCACACAATTTACATCGAAACTCCACAATCAAACAAGAAACGCTTTATCTCGATGCCACTTGCCCGAGGAGAAAGTAAATTTAGTGAGCTACCCTAGACCCATACATACCTTGCGCCATCAACGCTGAGACTCCACAATCAAACAAGAAGCACTTTGTCTCGATGCTACTAGCCCAAGGTAGAAAGTAAATTTAGTGAAGGTGTTCATCATTCCTCATCTCCAATATGAGGACTACTCACGAAGTATATTAATGTCTCCCCCAGTTTTCTTACTATGTTAGGACTCAGTGTACAAGTATGCTCACTACCACGAGGCGACAGTGATTCGAATAAAAAACACCCGGCTGACACGACATATATGCCCGTCCGAGACCGGTGATCAACCGATCCCCTCAACGTCGTATATGACAACCTTTCACATGACACCCAAATATCGAACCGGTCCCACCGACTTGGATTAAGTCTCACTACGATAAACCCTCGTAGAGCCGACTTCTCTATCCTTTCAGCATCTGTATAAGACGGTGGGGATTGCCTCGACACCCAGGTTAACATGTTACATCAGTTTCCTGGGTCCAATATAGCCAATATGCATCCGGTAAACAACTCAAACTTGTCCAGTGGGGCCGCACATGAGAACGGGCCTTAATCGAATCAGACAGAGACTAGGTTCACAGGACCACATCCTTGATCCTTCCATCCATACTGTCCGATCTCCATTCCAAACTAAGGGGGTCAATTCCCAACTCTTCCGATTGATCACCCTTAATCTTGGTTCATGAGTAGGAAACGGCCTACTCGAGGTATGCCTCTTTTAATCCACTTTTCTTAACTTGATCACAACAGTTATGATTAGGTAAAATCCTACTCTAAATAAAACTCCAGGGTTTTTCTGAGTTATGCATGTGGAGTGTCATACAAACCTAGCCATAATGCAAAACTAATATTCTAGTCAATATAAAGTGTATACAAATAAAAACTTGTAAATTTGGATGCAAACAGGGGCTTGCCTGTTTTGTAGGTGACTAATATATATTCAGTTAGTGAATATCACTTGAGGCTTGATCACTTGCTTTCCTCCCCCTTTGATCTCCACTTCAATTACTTCACAAGTCTCCACGTCGATGTTACACGTTATGAATATGCACAAGTATTTAAATGTAAATATTTTGCTAAAAAGTTCTAGTGACAAGTTTAAAAACTGAAGCTCTGTTTAAGAATTTAAAATGACACTGGTGCTAAGGTTTGGGTTTGGGCTTGGGTTAATCCACATGACCAAGTGCTAAGTGTTTTCCCCACTTGTGTTTTGATCACCTAAAGAGGTTAAACAGAACAGTGGTGATCCATAGCTCTAATGGAGCTGAAAATTTCCATGTGAGTTCCTTGTCACAAGAAATTCATCTCACTACAGGAATCCAGACAATAGACGACGGCCAGAAACCGTCATCAATAAGAACATTACCGTCGTCAATAACTTATTGATGACGGTAAAACTTTATAGACGACGGTTTTCAGCTGTCGTCAATTATTAGTCGTCAAAAACTTTATTGATGACGGTAACCATCGTCAATAATCTTATTGACGACAGCTAAATCTAGCTATCGTCAATAAGCTTGACGACAGCTAGGATATGAACCGTCGTCAGTAACGATGGCTTATTGAAGACGGTTTCTGGTACCTGGCCGTCGTCAATAACAATGGCTTATTGACGACAGCTAAATCAGGCTGTCGTCAATAAGCTAGAGCAGAGTATTGACGACGGCCAGGATTTGAACCGTCGTCAGTAACCATGGCTTATTGACGACGGTTTCTACTTGGCCGCCATCAATAACAGTGGCTTATTGACGACGGTTTCTACTGGGCCGTCGTCAATAACAATGGCTTATTGACGACGGCTTCTGGTACCTGGCCGTCGTCAATACTGGCCGTCGTCAATACTAATGGCTTATTGACGACGGCCAAGTACCAGAAACCGTCGTCAATAAGCTTTCCAATTTTTTTTAAAAAACAGAAAATCCTGCCCTGGCTTCGAGGCCAGCCCTGGCTCGATGGCCAGATCACAGGCAATCAAAATATACATCACAGGAAGGCACAAAAACACTATACGCACGCCACACTACGCTACGCTACCCCGACCGCTGCCACCGGAGTCCAGGAAGTCGTCGTGCGCTCGTCCAAACGCTGGATGCTGAGGGGATGGAGTTTCCTGAGCCCGCGTCGCCGATCCCTATGATGTACATGTATAGTTAGACAAATTAGAAGTTCACAAATGTGTATATGATTAAATAAACTCATTACAAGTTAGAATTGAGCAAGTTAGCTTGATTTGGCTATGTTTGAGTAAGTTTGCTCATATTTTACTAAGTTTGAGAAGTATGGACTAGTAGTGTTTGTGTTTGAGCTAGTTCAAATAGTTTTGGCTATGTTTGAGTAAGTTTAGTCATATTTGACTATAGTTGAGTAAGTTGTACCATATTTTACTCAGTTTGAGGATGTTTAACTAGTTTTCTCTAAGTTTAAGTAAGTTTGATCAAATTCAACTAAATTTGAGCAAGTTTAACTAGTTGCAGCTATTATGAGAAATTTTGTACCTGTGCTCCTGACGTCGGCACCTGTGGTAGTTGTATCAGTGGCGGCGCCCACTGAGGAAAGACAACAGGCTGTCCTGTGGACATAGCCTACAAATATGAAGTAAATTATTATACATGTCATTTATATATTAGAAACGTTGAGTACAATGATCTGAACTTAGAACTTTTCACTCGGTGGTTTATTCAGAACAATTCTCTAAGCACTTAAGCAAAAAGAAATTAATTCTGAAGTAACTCACATGTTCATGTCAAACTTAGTGAACTAAAATTTCAATTATAGTTCATAGAGCCTGCATGAATTTTCCTAGGATTTTTGGAGCAAAGAATTTCCCAGAACTGAATTTCCAAGTTTTGGGAATTCTCTGAAAATGTTTGTGTATCCATTTGAACACAGAAATTTAAAATCTGAATTCTCCTAATCAAGTCAAATTCAAATGATCTGAAATTTATACAGGAGTTCAATAACATACTAAAGAATATTATGGCAAAATATGAGGATTTTTGGATGAACCAAACTCCCTCTAAAATTCTTTTACTGAAAAGCTTTAAAAAATTTTCCGGAGCTAAATAATGACTTTCATAAATTGGGTTGCATATTTGGATATAGTTTTTCAATCTGAATCCAACCCAATTTGAATCACTAAATTTGGAGCTTCCTAGCAAAAGTTATGCTCTTCTAAAGTTTGATGGTAATCTGGATTTCAAATAACTCGGGGAAAAGTTTAAATCTCTGACAGTGGGACCCGGGGCTACGTGTCACTGCCTGAGACGAAGACACACGGGATCACAAAGTTTTCCCCCACACAGTCACAATTGGATCCGGTGCCATAGAAGATCAAACTTCCCTGCAACAGAGGCCGACGGGTGGGCCAGCCCCGTCATCTTCTACCTCCCGCCTCCCGCGTCGGCCACCGCTGAGCTCGCCGGGAGGGGGTTCCGGTGCCCAAAACTTCCCAAATCTCGCCGCCTCTATGTTATTTCATGCGAGGAACACGTTGCCGGCCTTCACTCGGACTGAGGATGGCCGGAACCCTACGCGCGATGAGCGGCGACCTCGGTGATACTCTGGCGACGTCGCTAGGGCGTTGTGATGCCCTAAAAGCTGCACCGTTTGCTCCTAAAGCATCAGTGATGCGTGGCCGTGCTTGACATGCACTCAGTTTTGATCAAAGATGGCTCTAGGTAGGGTTCCACCGTGTGCCCCGTAGTTCCTGCCATGGCCGCCCATCGGAAAGCTTAAAATTAGCTGCTACTACTCGGTTCTAAGCTAGGTTCCTAAAGGGAAAAGGTTCCCTACTCAGTCTAGCTTATGTGTGCGCAAAATGATCAACCCAAACCAAAATTTTAGCTTCAATTTCAAAGATTCTTACCCGCGGTTAGGTTTTCCCCGACCGAGAGAAAAACTCAAAATTCTCGAGCTACGGTGCACGACTTGAGCTTAAACTTGGGGAGGAGCACCGTGACGATCCGGCGCTCCTCTTGGTGCCCTTGCTCGGCCGTGAAAACTCCTCAGTTGGTCTGTCCATGTGAGCTAGTTCATCCATTATTCTCGGGTCGCCGGAACACCACACCAACTGTTCTAGGGTGGGGAACGCCAGGAGCTGCTGGTTTTTTGCGCTGAGAAGGTGAAGGAAGACCCAGCCTTGCCGTTTTGCAGCTCAGGGAGGCGTTGCACACATGGTTTTATGGTTTTCCTGCTTTCAACCGACGCGGCGGCGGTGCTCTGTTCGGTTTTTGCTCGAGAGAGAGAGAGCAAAGCCGAGTTGCTTCCGTGTGTGAGCTAAAGTATCATGCTGAGGGTGAAAGAGACTCACGAGCAGCTCTCCAGTGCGAGGGAGAAGCCGGGCTGCGGCTCACGGCATGTCTAGGTGTTGCCCGGTGCGTTGTCTCGGTGGCCTTCGAGTGGAGAACAGAGAGCAAGACTTAGTTTGCAAGTCTACTGCCCTCCTCTCAATGACATGTAGGTCCCACCGTTCACTCCCTCTTATCCTCTAAAATATCTCCAAAGTTTGGCAACTGACCAATTCAATTATTTGGAGTTGAAATCTGAACTGAATTTGGATATTTGGACAAGTTTCATCAAAATTCGAATATGTATTTGAATTCTTTGCAAATTTGAGTCTATTAGGAAAATGGATAGCAAAACATTTCAAAATTCATGAAACTTTGCATACCCACTAATTTGGACCTAAGGAATTCAAATATGAAATCCGATTTTTGGTTTGGTTGCTGCAAATGAGCTTTTAACACAACAGTTTGAAATTTCCATTGTGTTGCCCTCATTTGAAATTTGAGTTGAACATTTAGTTCAAAATTTGATTTTTAAACCTTCCATTGCACATGGGAACTTCCCACCTTGGTTTCAAATCCCCTTTCGGTTCCAAGCATTCAAATAAATAATTGAACTTGTGTGAAAAGAGCTCTAATGTGCATCATCACATGTGAAAGTTTAAACAAGTCCCATTTTTATATACATGAAACCAACTTGCATTCAACTTGAGTTTCTTTGTATTCATATTTTTGGGACCTTTACATTCCCCCCCCCCTCAAAAAGTAATCTTGTCCCGAGATTACAAAAGAAGAGCGATACAGAAGGTAATTACAAAGTCTATGACAAAAGTTCCGGATAATTCTTGTGGATGTAATCTTCACTTTACCAAGTCGCCTCTTCCGAGGTATGATTACTCCACAGGACTTTTGTAAAATTTCAAAGTCCGGTTTCGGGTGATCCAGATCTTTTCGTCGATAATCTTAATGGGCTGCTCGGTGTAGGTGAGATCCAGTTGTAATGTCTCTATGTCCCCGAAAGAACCTCTATCGGCTCCTTTAGACATTTTCTCAATGCCCGATAATGATGTTGGCAGCCTCAAACGGTAGGCTACCGGTCCACACCGTTCTGTAATAATGAATGGACCAACAAAACGAGGAGCTACCTTTCCCTTGACCCCGAATCGATGAATTCCTTTAATAGGGGATACTCGGAGATAGACGTGATCTCCGACTATAAAATACAAGGGTCGGCGTCGCTTGTTCGCATTACTCTTCTGGCGAGATTGAGCGGCTTTAAGATTCGCTTGAATAAGCCTGACCAGTTCTTCAGCGTATATAACAAGATTAATTCCGAATATCACCCTCTCGCCGGATTCACACTAGTTGAGTGGTGTGCGGCACTTCATGCCATATAATGCTTCGTATGGTGCCATCTTAGTGCTTGATTGATAACCATTATTGTAGGAGAATTCCACTAATGGCAAATGGTCATTCCAATTCTTTCCATGATCTATAGCACATGCTCTCAGCATATCTTCTAGAATCTGATTCATCCTTTCCGTCTGACCGTCAGTCTGAGGGTGATATGCTGAGCCTCTAAGTAACTTTGTTCCCAAAGATTCATTTAGTTGCTCCCATAAACGAGCAACAAATATGGAACCTCGGTCGGATATGATGGTTTTGGGAACTCCATGTAAGCACACAATCCTGGAGAGATACAACTCTGCATATTGCTTAGTATGGAATCCCTTATTCACTGGGACTAAGTGGGCTGATTTTGTTAACCGATCAACAATCACTCAAATGGAGTCATGCTTTTTGAACGTGAGAGGTAGTCCGACAATAAAGTCCATGCTGGTGTCCCCCCACTTCCATGTCGGAATACTTAATGGTTACAACATTCCCGCTTTCTTTATATGATCAGCTTTGACTCGCCGACATGTATCACACTCGGATACATACTTGGCAATTTCTCGCTTCATCCGAGTTCACCAAAATTTTGTTTTGAGGTCTTGATACATCTTATTGCTTCATGGATGTACCGAGTACCTGGACGCATGAGCTTGATCCAAGATCTTTTTTCTTAGCTTCATGTTCTAGGGTAACACAATACGGTTGTTAAACCATAACACACCTTGATCATCTTCCCGGAAACATTTCATTTTATCTTCTTTAATACGAGCTCAGATTTTCCGCACTCCTTTATCTCTCTTTTGGGCTCATACAATCTCTTCTCTAATGGTAGGCACAAGAGTAATATTATACAATGCCCCATACGGAACAACCCTCAAGCTTGGTTCCTCTTCCTCATCCGGAATAACTGACAAGTTATTCACGTGGGACTTACGACTGAGTGCGTCAGCCACCACGTTAGCTTTGCCCGGATGGTAATGGATCTCAAGTTTATAATCTTTGATTAACTCCAACCATCTCCGCTGCCTCATATTGATATCCTTCTGAGTGAATATATACTTGAGGCTCTTATGGTCGGTGTAGAGGTGCACTAAATTTCCAAGTAAGTAGTGCCTCCACATTTTCAACGCGAGCACCACTGCAGCGAGTTCTAGGTCATGAGTAGGGTAGTGTTGCTCGTGGTTGTGGAGTTGAAGAGACCCATACGCGATCATGCGTCTATCTTGCATTAAGACGCAGCCAAGTCTAATGCCTGAGGCATCACAATAAACATCGAATGACTTTGTTGTATCCTGTTGGGCTAGAACCGGTGCCGTTGTGAGATGTTTCTTCAGAGTTTGAAATGCCTCTCCACAGGCCTTCGTCCATACATACTTGCTGCTCTTTTTCAATAATTCCGTCATGGGCTTAGCAATCTTCGAAAAGCTAGGAAGAAATCTCCGATAGTAGCCCGCTAGTCCTAGAAAACTGCGGATTTGATGAACGGACGTCGGAGACTCCCACTTCAAGACTTGCTCAACTTTGGTTGGATCTACGGCCACACCCTCCGGCGAAATAACGTGGCCTAAGAATGGTACTTTGCTGATCCCTTGCTGAATTTGGCAGACAACTTATGTTCTTGTAAGCGTTGGAGCACAATATGGAGATGTTTGGTGTGCTCTTCCTCCGATTTGGAGTATACGAGAATGTCGTCGATGAAAACCACGACGAACTGATCCAACTCTGGCATGAATACGGAATTCATGAGATACATGAAATGTGCGGGTGCATTCGTTAACCTGAAAGACTTGACTAAATACTCATGGAGCCCGTATGTGACACCCTCGTCTCTGGTGTCAACACATATTCATGATTTACTAATAGAAAACATTTTAAGAAAAAGAGGAACAGAGAAAATTATCAAAAGGATAAGTCAATAAGAGCCGACTTCAGCTCTCAGAGGGCACCGAAGACAACTTCCGCGGCCGCTGGCCACGTGGCGTGTTCGGAGCTCATCCCTGCAAAGTAGGGAGAGGCCGCCGTTAAGCTGGCTACGTGGCAGGCTCGGGGCTCGTCTCCGCAAAGGAGGAGAGGTCCGACCCTGTGGGACACGTGTCGCCCACGGAGCTAGCCTCTGCGGAAGAAGTAAAGGCATTTTTCGTAGGACACATGTCACTTTCGGAGCTAGTCGCCATGGAGATCAGAGGACCAGTCGCACGAGGTACGTGTCCATCTCGGAGCTCATCTCCGGGAGGCCCGGTTCTATTGAACACGTGTCACCACCGGAGCTTATCCCCGGAAGGTCCGTCGCTGCTGGACACGTGTCAACCTCGGAGCTCATCTCTGAGGAAATAAGAGAGGAAATACCGGCACTAATACGTGGCGCACGCGGAGCTCACCTCCGAAGAAGAGGGAAGTCTTGCTCGCTTGACACGCGGCACAACCGGAGCTCGTCTCTGCGGAGAAGGAGGTACCAGGCCCCGGAGGACACGTGGAGCTTCCGGAGCTCATCACCGCGGAGGTAACGAGTTCTGGAGCGGTTTTTACGCGTAAGAATACTGGTACGTAAAGGAAAACCGACCTGAATTCCACGATGTTACTAAAGATAAGACGTTAGGATACAACAACGATCTGAATAGGACTCATATTTGGGATACAATCAGATTAGGACTCTTCTCTTCTTGATTATAAATAGAACCCAGAACCTCTGGCCGAAACCACAAACTTCTTTTCCAACTCCTGAGCCGACGACTTAGAGCCCTAGCCCTAACTCGCCGAGTAAACCATCGCCGAAGCACAGCAAGGGAGATCGCCGGAGGAGAGCCGAGAGGTCTGAGGAGGACCTCAAAAACCAAGAAGAACGCAAGGTAGGACTTCGACACCACCTTACGATATCGTTGTATTGTCTTTGCATCTGTTCTTTGGTTCCTTCCGAACAGAAGCCTTCTCGTGGATAGATCACTTGATGATCAGGTTGATATAAAGACAAGATCATCGCCACGTCCACCTTTGATCCGAACACCTCTGTCGAAACAAAGCCATACAAGAACACGTGCGAACCAATCTAATAAAAGCTAATCATAGGATAGCATGCATATGCATCATCGCATAGAGTTTAAGGTTTGTGCATGATATTGATTGTTCTGAATCTTGTATGCACGTGATCCTACCTAGCAGGACAATCTCAGGGAGCTGTCTATGACAAACTGCAGCAACAAGGTTTTGAGATCCAAGAACCCTCGGAACCGCAAGAACAAGGCAAGTGCTCCTTGACCATATTGATCCTATGTTTTGGGTAAAACTGTTTTTTTTTTGCGAAAAGGTGTGTGTGGTGAGTCAAACATGATGGTAAACCCTTTTATAGGAGTTTACTAGTTTTGATTAAACCACCCTTGTCGCTAGGGAAGTTTACGAGTCGGGTATGGTTTTGCTTTATGCTTCGCTGAGTCCATGGGATTGGGAAGCGAGATAGATGTGTCTAGCTAACTGCACTCGTAATGATCATGAGAAACTGATTTTGTTAATGAACATGGATTGGAGGGAGATCTAGGAAAGACTGGGTTTGTGAATGAGGTAGCATGAGATGGTGGTGTACTTGCCGTAGACCTAAGGACCGGTTCATGCATGCACGTGCCGGGATAATAGCGCCACCACAAGGCCAAGTATGGGTGCGGCTTAGCTGAGTAATTAGGTAAGTTGCTAGAGTGTTATGGACTGTGGAAGGCGCGGGGAATGGGAGTCGAGTGAGGACTGCCCTGGGAACTGCATGGCACAAGAGGGGGCCCGTGGGTGGGAGAATTGGAGATTCTAGCCTGCCGGTGAAACCTTAGTGAGTCCATACATCTAGTAACCCCTTTGTAAAGGCTATTTTGTGATCTCTTGGCCATACACCAACGGTTGTGTACTGGTATAATGGAGGTTATGCAGTCGCCGACGGGTGACGAAATCACAAACTTGTGGGTAAAGAGGTACAAACTCTGCAGAGTTATTAAAACTATCATGATAGCCGAGCTTACGGTCACGAGAACCTGGCTAAACTGCCATGATTAGTTGGGATGGTTATTGGGAAGGTTCTTGGTTATGGTTAATGAGTTTGGTTATGGTTTGGTTGTTGGGACTGTTGAGTCCGGGTGATGAGATGGTCACATGACTGTTGAGTCATGACATGAGATCGGTCTCAGTGCGAGACGAAGTTGTTTTATGAGATGAGATGGTAGCGAATACGGGAAGGTATTCATGAGATGGTAGCGAATACGAGGAGGTATTCGTGAGTATGAATAAAGGTTGGTTAATGTTCGGATGGAACACGGAAAGGGATGAAGGTATGTTGGTAATTCATGCTGGGATTACATTCATTTAAAGTTAAGTTGCTGTTTTATCATGGTTTTATAAATTTGCTTTTCTCCAAATGAGCCTTTTTATACCTACCTTGTTATGAGCTGCATATCATGTGTTTCCCGCACTTGCTGAGTACATCATTGTACTCAAACTTGCATTATTTCATCATCAGCTGCAGGAGAAGCCTACTATGAAGACCAAGTGGGGCATTAAGGCGTGTAATCTATTCTCAACCTTGCCTGTGGAGGGAGTAGAGATGGAGCCACTTCTGCTTAGATTGCTTCCGCATTAGTTAAATCGCTTCCGCATTAGAATGAAGACTTCCGCTGCGTAGAAATAAGACTTCCGCCGTGAGCATGAGTCCAAGACTCATGAGACATTGTAATAAACTCTGTTATTCGTGGTTATATATATTCTGAGTTCAATTTGTGGAACATATGTGTATGTGTGATGAACATCCTGGCACACATATGCATCAGTTCTCCGTTCCGTGGTTTTCCACAGAATTGAGGGCGTCACACCGTATCTAGTCGAGAAGGCCGTCTTCGGTATATCCTCTGCTCTGATTTTTATCTGATGATAACCGGACCTCAAGTCCATCTTGGAGAATACTTTGGCACCCACAAACTGATCAATAATATGTCGATCCGTGGCAGTGGATATTTATTTTTGATCGTCACTGTCACACCCGGTTTCTCCGAAGAACAACCGAGTGAATATCACATGTATGCCAGGATCATTTTCTCATACATGTGATGACAAATAGTGAAGCATCATTTATTACAAGCCAGGTGTCGAATATAAATAAGTCTTACATAGCATATGTCTCGATGGACGATAATAAGTTCATAACATGTAAATAAAATGGCAGCGGAATATTATTCTTGTGGGCTCCGTCACAGGCGTTGCCCGGGGGACTCCATGAACCTAGAATCCTTCTTCGGGTCCGAAGTCTTGATCATTAAACACCATCTCATCCCCTTGACCTGAGCAGCAATTTAAACCAACAAATATGCAAGGTTGAGTACCATGGGTACTCAGCAAGTGTGGGAAAGTTATGTCATGCATGGCTAGAACAAGGAGAGGTTGAACTCATGGTTAAAGCGCTACGCAATTATTGCCTACCACCTTAGCTTTTTAAGCACCTACATTACTACACAGGTGAAATTGTCCCAATCTCCCATCCCACCATCATAATCAAATAACCATAACATTATTTCCAATGTTAAGCTCCCCGCTTAACATCCACAACCTCCAAGGTCATCATCTTCTAATCATGAATAAGTCCAAGCCGCTCTTGACCGTGAGCACGGCTGTCATGACAGTTTTGACTCTGCAGAGTTTGCACCACTGTACCCACATGTAGTGATTTCATCCCCCGTTGCCGGGTGGACTAAAAGAACCTCCATTATGCCAGTGGCCACGAACCACATTCACACTTCCCTGGTGTGTTGCCAGGAGATCACTACGAAGCCTTTACAAAGGGATTCCCGACGAGCGTGGGCCCACTGAGGTTTCACCCCTAACAGCATACAAGAGGCTCCAACCCCGCTGCAGTGGCCCCCTCTTGAGCCTTGCGATTCATATGGTAGTCCAGCTGACACCTACTCCCCACACCATCCAACACACCCATACTACGCCGGGGATACACCTAATTAATTGGCCAAGCTGCCCCATCTCAGCATGTGGTTGGCATGGTAAAGCCAGGTTACATGCTCCATGAACCAGTCCTTAGGATCCAGGCAAGTACTAAACACAAACCCGAGTCTCGTGCACCCAGCACCAACCAAATAATCCAACTTGCCTCGATCCCTACCTCTATATAACTCATAATATCTCATTCAAGAGTAAGGTGAATAAATTGATGATCTCATATCCCAATTATCCCATTCTAAGCATGGCTAAGCATAAGCATATGAATAAATGACATGATAAAATAAATCCCAACCCAAGCTATAAGGAAACAAGGTAATGCAATTCTAGGGAAACTTCCTAGCATGGGTTTCATATTTCAATTGACAATGCAAATAATTGTATCTACACATTCTAGCATAGGATCAAAGTGGTCAAGGACACTTGCCTTCTTCCTGCTGCTCTGGAAATGGAAAGTCTTGGTCTTGGAAGGGAAGAACTTGCTCTGTGGCAGGTTCTACTCATGCCAACACACATAGCAAAAGAAAACAACAATCCATAAGACATAGTTCACACTTTCACTTCATACAAACCACACATTGACACCTATGAAAGTCATTCACATTTCTAAGGGTTGTGGTTACTCTATGTGTGTTGATTTTTGGCCTACATGCACTTTTAAACATATGTATATTATTTCTAACTTTTGTATTCAGATTTCTGTTTGCACACTATATATGAATTTCCAATTTAAACAAATTATTTAATACCCTCTTTAGCTACCAAGTTTGCATGGAAGGTAATTTCCTACTCCAGATGGGTTTTCAGATCTTCTACCAAATCCTAAACTGAAGTCTTTGGATTTGAAGACTTCATTTATCATTTTCTAGTTATGCATTCCTATTTTCCTATATTTTCCAGATTTATTTTCTATGCATAAAAGTGAGTTTTAAATATTAAATAGTAGGGCATAACATCTAAACAGAATAGGTTCTGATCTAATATATTAAATAGTATGTTTTTTTGAATTTCTCCTCTGATGTGAACTAATTTAAATTTATTTTACAAATTTTCAGAATTATTTCCTAGCCTAAAAATGTGTCCCTATAACTAATTAAATGTGAACAATCAATTAAACAGATTCATTTCAGATTAAAATCTACTTTTAACTTATTCTAAAGTTTCCCAAGTGCTAGGAGAGTTTAAATTTAAATTTACAATGTGTTTGTCTCACCCTTTTAAATTTAAATCTGAATTTCATATCCAAATTTCTAAATTTAATGTCATATAGGGTTAAAAAGGTAAACTCACCCCACTACAGGGTCTATTATATTATTTCATAAATTTCCAGGGGTCTAACTACACATAAAAGAGGGGTTTTCCTAATTTTATTAAGTCTAGGGGCTAAAACTGATTTTTAAATGAATTTACAAGAATTTCTGAAGTTCCAGGGGCTAGATCAGAAGTTTCCGGGGCTAGCTTGTATTTTCCGAGATCCCCAGGGGGTAGCGCGTAAGAATCCCAACCTTTATAATGCGGGGCTGACGTGGACAGTCCGATTTAAAACAGACGGCTCAGATTAGATCGCTGAACCGGTACGCGCGTGTCGGTACCTGAGATATGGGGTACCCCAGCGCACAGGGTAAAATGCCTAAGGTACTCGCCCTTCTCCGCAGGGAGAGCTCCGAAGGCGCCACGCGTCCGGCGGGGCCGGACCTCCCTCTCCTCAGAGGAGAGCTCCGGGCCTGCCACGTGGCATACAGAAGCCGGACTTCCCCCTCCGCGGGAGAGAGGTCCGAAGACGCCACGCGTCCAGCGGGGCCGGACCTCCCTCTCCGCAGAGGAGAGCTCCGGGCCCGCCACGTGGCATACAGAAGCTGGACCTCCCCCTCCGTGGGGAGAGGTCCGGAGGCTCCACGTGCCCTGCAGGCCGGACCCTTCTCGCCTCAGAGAAGGGCTCCGGACCCGCCACGTGGCCAGAAGAACGGTGCTGCCCGCCCCCGAGCGGTAGGCAGCGGGCGTAAAGGCGCCCCACACCTTGCCCGTACAAGGTATTCAAGGCCCGCGTCTTCCCAAGACGCGGAAACGTGGAGCACGCGTCTGTCAGGTGCCGTTGCGCCCAGTCGCATCACAGACTGGCGCGCGGTGTCAGAACCTGCCAGCTAATAAACGCTGCGGCAAGACATCCCATGCCGCCTGCGCCGTTATCAACCACTACGACTAGCGTGCGGCATGGGCAGGGCGGCAAGATGAAGACTCAGAAGCCTTCGACCAGAGGCAACTACCGGCGTAACTACAGATACGGTAGATAACGTACAATCTTCCCGGGACCACCTGTCGGGTCCCGGCTCCCCTTGTAAGCCGCCCGAGTCTTGGACTATAAAAGGCTCGGGTAGGCGTCGATAGCAAGTGTTCGCATTTTGCAACTCATACGCTTTGCGAAGTGGCCGCGCAAGTTTCGGCCACACCTGCCCGAGAAGTACGACGGCAGCGTCAACCCGGCGGAGTTCCTCCAGATCTACTCCACCGCCGTACTTGCCGCAGGAGGGAATGAAGCCGTCATGGCCAATTACTTCCCTGTCGCCTTGACCGGTCCAGCCCGGTCTTGGCTCATGAACCTCCCCCAGGGTTCCGTCACCTCCTGGGGAGAGCTTTGCCGACAGTTCGTAGCCAACTTCAGCAGCTCCTACACCCGGCCTGGCACGGAGCTTGACCTCCACGCCGTCCAGCAGCAACCTGGGGAGTCGCTGCGCTCTTTCATCCAGCGGTTCTCCCAGGTGCGGAATACCATCCCACATATCCAAAATGCTTCTGTGGTGGTGGCGTTCCGGCAAGGCGTCCGGGACAGGAAGATGCTCGAGAAGCTCGCGACCAGGGAGGTCCGCGACGTCTCAGAGCTCTTCAGTTTGGCAGACAAATGCGCCAGAGCAGCCAAAGGACGGAACTGGCACTCGCTGCCATCCTCCGAGTCAGGGGGACTGCCCGGATCTAGTCCTACTCCCGGTGGAGGCAGCAGGAAGGCCAAGAACCGAGGCAGAAAAAAGACAGAATCACCGACTGCAGCCCCAGTCGTCACTGCAGCGACGCTCGGTGGGGCTCAGGGGCCGCGCCCCGACAAGAAGCAGCGTAGATCACCAATCCCAGAAGGTGATGAAGACAATATGTGCCCCGTGCACGGCAGCTGTCGCCACACTGCTGCCGAGTGCCGGGAGATCCGAAGGCTCGCAGAGCGCTTCCGCAAGGAGAAGCGGCAGCGGGCTGATGCCCTGCCCTTCCGTCCAAAGGAAGATGAGCAGGGGGTGGATGTTCCAGACAACATTGACCACCCAGAGGAGATCCAGGAGCCTCAGCGTGTCGTGAAGGCGGCACGCAATCATGAGGATTCCGGCTCCAGCGACGATGAGCGTCGGAAGAAGCTCTACGTCATATACGGCGGGTCCGCCGACCCCTCGTCCCGAAGCACAGTCAAGACTCTGCGCCGAGCGGTAGCGTCGGTGGCGCCACTCCCAAGTGCTGCACCGCACCTAAAGTGGATGGGGACCCCCATCAGCTTTGACGCCACCGACTGCCCCAGGAACATGGCTGGGGCCGGCCAACTACCGCTCCTGGTGGCCTCTACCATCGCCAACGTGAGAATGTACCACGTTTTGGTAGATGGAGGGGCTGGGCTGAACCTCATCAGCCGTGCAGCTTTCCAGAAGCTGCAGATCCCGATGGCCAAGCTCACCCCGTCGAGCCCATTCTCAGGGGTAGGGCCGGGACAGGTTATCCCCTACGGCAACATTAGTCTCCCGGTGACCTTCGGGGCTCCGGACAGCTATCGAACAGAGTACATTCTGTTCGACGTAGCGGAGATAGACCTCCCCTTCAACGCCATAATCAGCAGGCCAGCCCTGTACCGGTTCATGGCTGTAGCCCATTACGGCTACCTTGTCCTGAAGATGCCAACACTGACAGGTGTTCTCAGGATTCGTGGGGACCGCACTGCTGCAGTGTCGGCCCTGGAGAAGCTCCAAGCACTCTCAACAGCTGGGGCATCAGCCCCCGGCAATACGGAGCCGGACCAGCTCCGCCCGTGCGCACGTCACCGTGCTTCCACCACAGCACCCCGGGTGCAACCTCTCGACGAGGGCGGCGTCCCCTTAAAGGTCGTCCAAGTCGGCGCCGAAGCTACCCAGACCACCCGGGTAGCCGGGGGCCTGGATAGTAAATAGGAAGGCGCGCTCGTCGACGTGTTTGCATGGCAGCCGTCACAGATGCCGGGGATCCCCAGGGAGGTGATCGAGCACCACTTGAAAGTCTTCCCCGACACCCGGCCGGTTCAACAGAAGCCCCGCAAGCAGTCCATCGAGCGGCAAAACTTCATCCGTGAAGAAGTCAAGAAGCTGCTGGACGCTGGCTTCATACGGGAGGTCCACCACCCTCGATGGTTGGCGAACCCCGTCGTTGTCCCGAAGGCCGGCGGGAAGCTCCGGATGTGCATCGACTACACCAGTCTCAATAAGGCATGTCCTAAAGATCCATTCCCTCTCCCCAGAATAGATCAAATAGTAGACTCAACGTCAGGCTGTGATATGCTGTGCTTCCTAGACGCCTACTCGGGTTTCCATCAGATCCCCATGTCTAGGGAGGACGAGGAGCACACCTCCTTCATCACAGTAGACGGCCTTTATTGCTACGTGTCTATGCCTTACGGCCTAAAGAATGCACTCCCCACCTTTGTGCGGGCAATGCACAAAACCTTTGGGGAGTTAATAAGAGACCTGGTTGAGGTGTATGTCGATGACATAGTTGTCAAGGTCAAGCAGGGTCCGTCCCTGCTAGATAACCTAGCCTTAGTCTTTGACAAGTTGCGCTCTACGCGCACCAAGCTGAACCCAGATAAATGTGTGTTCGGCGTGTCCTCTGGGAAGCTCTTAGGGTTCCTGGTCTCGCACCGAGGGATTGAGGCCAACCCAGAGAAGATCAAGGCCATCGACTTGATGCGGCCCCCTGCCCGCGTCAAGGATGTCCAGAAACTCACGGGATGTCTAGCCGCGCTGAGTCGGTTTATACCGAGGCTAGCAGAGCGGGCACTCCCTTTCTTTAAGCTCCTGCGCAAGTTAGGCCCTTTTGCCTGGACTGACGAAGCAGAAGAGGCTTTCCAGGAGTTGAAGCGACTCCTGACGACCCTACCTATCATGGTAGCCCCTGAGCCTGGAGAGCACCTGCTGCTCCACATCGCGGCGACAACTGAAGTAGTGAGTATGGTCCTCGTCGCAGAGCGGCCGGACCCCTCATCTTCACAACCTGCTCCGGTAGCAAAAGACAGACGCCAGGAGGCCCCGCAGGACCAAGACGGTCCCCCGGACCTCCAAGGCAACCTCCCGGAGGCCCAGGTCGGCCTCCCGGAGGTCCAGGGCGGTCTCCCGGACCTCCAAGACAAACCCCCGGGGGCCCTGCGGGACCCCCCGGGGGCCAAACGGGACCTCCCAGAGGTCCCCCAACACCCCCCGGAGCTCCCGGACAATCAAGATAGCTTAAGGGCCTCCGGGTCCCAGCTCCCGGAGGCCCCCGTGGGTCCACCCACCTCCAGCGGGCCAGGGCCAATGGACGAGGACCTCCCAGGCCTGAGAGAAAGGGTTCGAACCGTCCAGAGGCCTGTCTACTACATCAGCGAAGTACTTCATGATGCCAAGACGAGGTACCTGGAAGTCCACAAGCTGCTGTATGCGGTGCTCGTGGCCTCCAGAAAGCTCCGCCATTACTTCCAGGCCCACCAGGTCTCGGTAGTCACCTCGTATCCGCTGAAGACAATTCTTCACAGCCCCCATGCGACTGGCAACGTTGCTAAATGGGCGGCGGAGCTGGCGGAGTTTGAGCTGGACTTCCTCCCACGCCATGCAGTCAAGAGCCAAGCACTGGCTGACTTTGTGGCGGAGTGGACACCAACGGGGACTGACCCAGGGGGCCATGGGGGCGGAGAACCGGAGCACCAAGCTCCGGTCTTCACTGAACCCCACTGGACACTCTTCTTCGACGGCTCCTCGCGAAAGCAGGGGGCCGGTGCCGGCGTACTGCTCCTCATGCCATCGGGGGAACAGTTTGGTTATATGGTGCGTCTCAATTTCAAGGCAACCAACAACATGGCGGAGTATGAAGCACTCATCTTTGGCCTGCAGACAGCCCTGTCTTTAGGCGCTCGCCAGTTGTTGGCACAGGGCGACTCCCAGCTGGTCATCAAGCAAGTCAAGGGCGAATGCTCCTGCAATGACCCCCAGCTAGCTGCGTATCTGCTTCACGTGCAGATGTTGGAGAAAGAATTCCTCGCCTTGGACCTGCACCACGTACCGCGCGCCGGTAATGCCGCAGCCGACAACCTTTCAACGAAGGCTTCCACCGGGGCCCCTGCACCCGAAGGAGTCTTCGAGAGGACGTTGCTGCGGCCCACAGCCCAGCCCGCCGAGCCGGGCGAAGGGGGCTTGACCAGCACCTCGAAGCTGGCGGTCCCGGCGGCCCTACAGCCGTGGGCGCCGCCAAGGATCGTAAGCGTCACTGGGGACTCCGTGCAACCCAGCGCTCAAGATCCAGAAGCTCAAGTCAGACCCGATGCATGGATCACGGAGATCCGGGACTACTTGAAGAACAATATCCTCCCTGATGAACATACAGCCGCTGAACGGATTGTGCGTATGGCTAAGAGGTACGCGCTGGTAGAGGGGGATCTCTACCGGCGTGGCGCCAACCACATCCTATTGCGGTGTATAACCCAGGGGGAAGGCTGCGACTTGCTCGCTGAGATCCATGGAGGCGAATGTGGAAGTCATTCTTCCTCACGCACGCTTGTCGGTAAAGCCTTCCGGCATGGCTTCTACTGGCCGACAGCACTCCAGGATGCCGTCAAGCTGGTCGAGAGCTGCAAGGCGTGCCAGTTCCACGCCAAGCAGATCCATACACCGGCTCAAGCGGTACAGATGATCCCGCCCTCGTGGCCGTTTGCCGTGTGGGGGCTGGACATCCTGGGACCATTTCCCAGAACCGTCGGGGGGTTCCGGTACCTCTATGTCGCTATCGACAAGTTCACCAAATGGCCGGAAGCTACACCAGTTATCACCATCAATAAACAATCCGCAGTAAAATTCATCAAGTCTATTGTCTGCCGGTTCGGGGTCCCAAACAGGATCATCACCGACAATGGGACCCAGTTCACCAGCGCAGCATTCCAAGACTACTGCGAGGACCTTGGCATTCAGGTATGCTATGCCTCTGTCGCCCACCCGAGGAGCAATGGGCAAGTTGAGAGGGCCAATGCGGAGATTCTCCGGGGCCTCAAGACTCGCACCTTCGCCAGCCTGAAGAAACATGATGCCAATTGGGTAGACGAGTTTCCGAGCACACTATGGGCTAACCGGACATCCCAGAGCCGGGCCACCGGGGAGACACCCTTCTTCATGGTGTATGGGGCTGAAGCTGTACTTCCCCCAGAAATCACCATGAAGTCTCACCGTGTCCGGGCTTACGACGAAGCCACGCAGGACAACCTCTAGCGTGGAGAAATCGACCTCGTCGACGAGGTCCGATTACATGCGGCACTCCGTAACACTCGGTACAGACAGGCGCTTCGGCGCTACCACCAGAGGTCTGTGCGTGCCCGGGAGCTGCAGGAAGGTGACCTGGTGTTGCGGCGCATACTTTCTCGTGAAGGGGCCCACAAACTCTCCCCTAGTTGAGAAGGCCCCTTCCGAGTCGCGAAAGTATGCCACCCCGGGTGTGTGCGCCTTTCCACCGAGGATGGGGACCTGCTCCCGAACCCTTGAAACATAGAACACCTCCGTAAGTTCTACCCCTAAGAGCAAAAATAGGACAGTACTTTCTTTTCGTAATGAACTCCATAGAGTCCAGGAGCAGCGCTCGGAGCAGCTAAACCCCAGGGGACGGTCCAGGACTACGTTCAGCTTTGCCTGGTTCCGACTCCAAGCGCGTAGAGTCTTGCTTCCCCTCTTAATGGGGTGGGTCGTGGCCTCCATGTTTAGCCTGCCTTCCTCCTATGGAAGGTTGTACGAAAAGAAATCTGCCCTACTTTGCTCTTTCCTTGTACTCATTTAAATTGTGAATTGAGTCTTTTTTTATCACCCTTGCAGTACATGGTTGCCATGTGCTCAGCTCCCCCTCTCTACAAGTCCCCAAGCACCAAGCGTATGGTTGGGGCTATAAGTCAAATAAGACTATGAGATAAGGGAGGGGGAGCCCCCAAGGAGAATTACGTTTCCTCTACCTGTGTGCAGGACTTCCAGGTTGCGGCAACGGGGACTGCATGAAGTAGGGGGAAAGGAGCTACCAACTACTTCGACCCAAGACAAGAAGGGGCGGGGCCCGAGGGCCCTACGTGTCCAGCAGGCCTGGAACTCTCTCCTCCCCTGAGGAGGGCTCCGGGCTCGCCACGTGGCAGGCGGAAACCGGACCTCCCCCCGCGGTGGAAGAGCTCCGGAAGCCCTGCGTGTCCAACATGGCCGAGGCTCCCGTCTCCGCAGTAAAAGCAATCATCAAGTGAGCGCACGCTCTCACGATCCCGTGGCCGTTCGTGCTCCGGCAGCGGTCAATTCGGGACTTAGAGAAAGTGTGCGGATCGGAAGAGACGGAGGTCCCACCTCGGGCTCGCTATCTCCCCCGAGATGGGCCCGGGGGCCACTGTCGGTACCTGAGATATGGGGTACCCCCGCGCACAGGGTAAAATGCCTAAGGTACTCGCCCTTCTCCGCAGGGAGAGCTCCGAAGGCACCACGCGTCCGGCGGGGCCGGACCTCCCTCTCCTCAGAGGAGAGCTCCGGGCCCGCCACGTGGCATACAGAAGCCGGACTTCCCCCTCCGCGGGAGAGAGGTCCGAAGACGCCACGCGTCCAGCGGGGCCGGACCTCCCTCTCCACAGAGGAGAGCTCTGGGCCCGCCACGTGGCATACAGAAGCTGGACGTCCCCCTCCGCGGGGAGAGGTCCGGAGGCTCCACGTGCCCCGCAGGCCGGACCCTTCTCGCCTCAGAGAAGGGCTCCGGACCCGCCACGTGGCCAGAAGAACGGTGCTGCCCGCCCCCGAGCGGTAGGCAGCGGGCGTAAAGGCGCCCCACACCTTGCCCGTACAAGGTATTCAAGGCCCGCGTCTTCCCAAGACGCAGAAACGCGGAGCACGCGTCTGTCAGGTGCCGTTGCGCCCAGTCGCATCACAGACTGGCGCGCGGTATCAGAACCTGCCAGCTAATAAACGCTGCGACAAGACATCCCATGCCGCCTGCGCCGTCATCAACCACTACGACTAGCATGCGACATGGGCAGGGCGGCAAGATGAAGACTCAGAAGCCTTCGACCAGAGGCAACTACCGGCGTAACTACAGATACGGTAGATAACGGACAATCTTCTCGGGACCACCTGTCGGGTCCCGGCTCCCCTTGTAAGCCGCCCGAGTCTTGGACTATAAAAGGCTCGGGTAGGCGTCGATAGCAAGGGTTCGCATTTTGCAACTCATATGGTAGCCATACACTCTCAAGCTGTAAATCACCCCCAAGCTCAGGCCCCCGGCCCTGAGCAGCAAGCAATACAGCGAGCTCCATAGCTCGCCGTGGACGTAGGGTTTTACGCTCCGGCGGCCTGAACCACGTAAAACTCGCCGTGTCAAGCTCTCCCTAACTCGTCCATCTGCGGAAGCTTTCCGCTAGGAGTCTAGCCCCGCCGAAAAAAGAACCTCCGCGGGCTGCCCAGTGCAGGCCCGGGGGAAGTGTCGACCGAACACTTCGACAGCGCGGTTTTTAATTCCACTGTGCGATTTAAAATAGACGGCGCATAAGCGGCCACGTCGCTCTGACCGAGCGACGGCGGCGCTGCCCGGCGGCGCGCGGCGGCGGGAGGCGGTGATCTCGCCGGAAAACTTTGGATCTTCGTCTATTCTTCCTAAAACCGGGATTTCATGGCATAGATCGGTAGAGGGGAGGTCGGGGATCTCACGTCGGGGTTTTTCTTGAGCTCGGAGGTCCTGGAAGACGGTCGGCGACGAGGTCCGAGATAGAATCGCTGCGGTGCTCGTCGAAGCTGTGCCTAGAGCGCAAACCACCGAGTTTTCTGCACCTGCGTGATTCCCCGGTGGCGGTGGAACAAGATCGGCGCGTTAGATCAGAAATCCCGAGCGAAGATCGAGAGAAAATGGCCGGAGAAGCTCTGGTTCTCACCGGGAGGAAAAACAGCCGATCGTGGGGGAAAACGGGGCGATGCCGGCATTTTTATAGACGAGGGAGGGGCGGCGTGTCTGTTTAGATCGAGTTTGAGTCGTCCGGGACCGGGAGTCGGGCTGGGGGACGTGGATTTCCGGGTTAGTTACGATCGGGCGCGCGCGAAAGAGTCCGGCGGTTGGCGCGAGCGGGAGGTCAGGGATGACACGCGGGCCCCGCGTGTCAGTGAGAGGGAGAGGGGGGCGCGCGGCTGCGGGCTGGCGCGGGGGCGGGTGGGCCGGCTGGTGGATTTCGGCCCACTGGCCGGGGGTTTTGTTTTTTTCTTTTTCTTTTCAGTTTTGAGTTGAATTTGAATTCCAATTTGAATTTGAATTTCTTCACCACATGCAGTACGTCCAAAAATTTTTAAATTCCCCTCTTAACAGGTTTTTGGGGTGTTACAGTCACTGCATTAAACGGTCGATAATCCACACATAACCAAAGTGATTCATCCTTTTTCTTCACAAAGAGGGCTGAACAGCACCATGGTGATGAGCTTGGCCTGATGACCCCTTTGTCCATTAAGTCCTTTAGCTGCTCTTTCAGTTCAGCTAATTCCTTCGGAGATATTTTGTACAGCCTCCAAGATATCGGTGTGGTTCTCGGTGCTAACTCGATCTTGAATACCACGTCTCTTTCAGGCGGTATCCCTGGAAGATCGTCGAGAAACACATCTGGGTACTCACGGACCACTGGAATATCCTCCAGTTTCATGGTCACACTGTGGTACGCAACTGACATTTCAGTCTCTACGTCTTCAAGTATGAGGGTTTGAAGACCGTAGAACGGAGAGTCCAAGTGAACAATCCGTGGACCGATGTCAAGAACAGCCCCGTGGTAGTTCATCCACGCCATTCCTAAGATCACATCGATCTTCTGTCCCTCTAACACAATGAGGGTTGTGGGGTATAATTTTCCATACAAGCACAAGTGTGCTTTAATTACTACTTCATTAGCTATATTTCCACCAGGTGAACTGATAAGGTAGTGATCTTTTGGTGTAGTGGCGAAGAGCTCAACTTTGCACACAAATAATCTGCTTATGAAATTGTGTGTGGCTTCCGAGTCGAATAAAATCATTACGGGAAGTTCATTGAGTTAGAACGTTCCCGCTAGCACAGGTGCACCTTCTGGCACATCCTCTAGACCTGTATGATAGATGCACCAGGACTTTGGTGCTCTTCCTTGGAGCTGAGCACGGGATTGATTTATACCCTGCTCCGATGTATTTCCTCTGTGCCGTATCCTTTCTGGACACCTCCGGCTTATGTGATCCAAATAACCGCATGTGAAGCACAGTTTCTCAGCCGGTTCTACATTACTCTGAGTACGGACACTGGGTGCATTCTGTTGCGGCACGAACGCTTGAGGAACAGAATATTGCGGCTGCTTATACCGTTGTTGCAGCTGTCCAAATTCAGAATATTGAGATGAACGACTCGAATATTGTTGGAGACATCTAGTCGGTTGCATCAGCTGACAGTTTAAGGTACTGTCTACTACCCAGTATTTATGAGGAGCAATATTGCTACTAACCGGTGGTATACGACTCTTTCTTTTCTCAGCCTGAACTTCTCGCTGAGCATCTTCAACCATGATGGCAGCACTCATCAATTTGTTGAAGTTATTTCAATCTGCTAAGACGAGTCTTTCCTTTAGATTGGCATTGAGGCTGCGAAAGAACCATTTGCACTTCTGTGCCTCATTGTTCACATATTCAGGCACATACTGTGCCAGTTTGTTGAACACTCGTGAATGTGAGTATGCATTCCTCCCTCCTTGTTTTAAGATAGAAACTCCTCGAGTTTCCGTTGAATTATTCCGGAAGGAACATGATAAGAAAGAAGTGCCTTCTGAAATTCCGTCCATGCGAAATGATATCCAGCTGATAGGGAGGCGAGTTGATTTGCCCACCATGCACTGGCGGACCCGTGAAATTGTTGCGCCGCGTATAAGATTTTCTGATGTTCGGTTCATTGGAGCAACCCGAACTTAGATTCAAGGGTATGGGTCCAGCTATACGCGACCAGAGGATCCTCAACTTCAATGAAAACCGGTGGTTGAGTCGCCAAGAACTCAACGTAAAAACTCATTTGAGGTTGGCGAAAGTCTTCATCTTGATATCCCTCTTGACGGGATGTATTGATCACAAGGGTGCGGAGCAAGTCGGTTCGCTCATCGCTTGCCACCCATCATGGCAGCCACAATGTCCGCCATTGTGACCGAAGGTGAAGGTCCTGGTGGCGGCTGCTATTGCGTAGCTTGCTGCTCCTGCTGTGGAGAGTTATCCCCACCACCACCACTGGAACCACCCACTTCACCCATGGAAGGAGTTCGCACCATTCTACAATTGTAAGAGTTCATTATCAGCTCAACACTATCACTTGATTTATTCCATGAACAAAGTAGTGAAACACTGATAATAAAGTCTTAACATGTAAGCAAAATGATTTATGCGCAAATTGATTCACTAAAAGCAAGGATTTAAAGAATAACTGGAATAATCACAGTTATGGTCACTCTGTCTCAGATTGACTGGTTCTCAAACAAACCAGATTTCTGTTGTCCAAACAACAGTTTCATGGTTTGGGTTAAATACCAAAGTTAAAGATAACTTCAATATATTTCCAACTAGTATTTATATGCCTCCAGTAATTGTTGGATCAAAAGTTATGATTTTCCAAAGTTGACAAAATTACTGGATAAAATTTGCCGGCATCTCCTTTGTATGTGGCTGATTTTATCACAGTTGTATAAGCAAATACAATATAAATCTGAACCAACTTTGAACTAAAACAATGTTGCATATCTCATAACCTTTCCAATGGTGTATCATAGGATCCTTAGGGATTTTTTTACAGAAAGTTGTGGCTTAAAAACAGAAAGGTCCAGAGAGGTTTTTCTGCTGTCCTGGTTCTGGACAGTTTGCCTTCAACTGGAGTTTTCATCAACTCAACGTGTGATTTTGCTCTGGAGGTCTACAGATAAGTTGTAGAGAACTTACAAATCTTTCCATAACTGTATCATAAACCTTACTTGGGTAAAGCTACTCAGAGTTATGCTCTGTCAAATTCCAGCAAGAATTCCTGCCAGAAACAGAGCACCCTGTTTTTGAAATCTTTGAAACCTAGACATTCTCTCATTTGAATCTTAGCTCAAAATAAGAGTTCAGTAGATAATATTTGTTTAAAACTTTCATTTTTAGTTGAAAGTTAGTTCATAAATCATTTCTTCATAGGGAAGAGGATTATTAAGTTTAGTACGGAGTCCATGCACCGTAACAAAGATGTAGGTACAACGTTGCCTCACAAAAAGAAAATCCTAACCGGATTATACCGGCATAAACGTATCATAGGTGGCGCTAAAAGCGGTCACTCGCAAACGTGTTCTACTCGTACTACGGTTTCTTGGTTAAACCTGCATAAGTCACAAACAATCGTCAAGTCCGGCTACACACCGAACCCGGTCCCAATACAATTCGTACACCCGTCCGTCATCACTCGCACAGGTGTTCTCAAGCCAAACATGCCTTGAGCTACGTATTCACGTTACTAACCACATGACGGGGTCTCCCACACTTGTCCGTAGCACGCCAGAGAATTGCGTTGCTCAAATACCCCAAACGACATGAGGAGTCATAGAGGATACCCAAGCTGGCCGGGTTACCTGCCACCCATGAGGCTCCACCCTTTAGCTTGTGCGCACTGGTGGACAACGCTTACATGCACCCCCAAGACATGAAAAGTCCCGAGATGCATGATTTTCCGACATAGACAAATATGTTAGGTTGCCACCTTCATAATATGCTAATATAATAGTCCTTATGTGGGCCTAGTACCATTATCTCACCGTATCCTAAGTTTTTATCGTAATATGATCCTCAATCCATGTGATATTCCCAACATGGCTATGATACCACGCTGTGAGGGCCCGTACCTGATCACGGGGCCCTGCCGCACGCCCGGGAATTGCATTGGGTGGTGCCGTACGATGCGGCACCCAACAGCACACATAATAAAGCATAATATTACATAAATCAAGTGGAAGCTTACAAAGTGTGAATTTTACAAATACTTCTCAAAATAATCTACAGCGAAAGACTGATACAACTCATGTCTCATATATATGCTAAGCAATAGAAAAGATGTCCAGCCCGCGGACCCTTCTCACTAGCAACACGATCACAATAGCAGCGGCAGGGGTTTCCATGAGTTCACCACTCGGAGAGTTCCGAGTCTCATCGGACAACCGTACTCATCGGTCACTTGATATTACCTGCAAAACAACTCGTGCAATATCCGTAAGCATAAAGATCAGCAAGACTTAACCGTCAACCCTAGTCATGAAACTCTACATGCTGCAAATAGAGGGCTGAATAGAGAAGTTTGTACAAACGATGAACTTGAGGTAAAGGTGTAACACCCTCAATTTCATATCCATGCATATGCATACGTAATTCATATAGAGAAACATTTTTAAAAGAAGTAGAACGGGAGAAAGATAGTTAAAAAAGAGCCAATTCCAATTCACCGAGGAGCGCCGTCGACACTTCCTACGGCCTGCTGGCCACGTGGCACCTTCGGAGCTCATCCCTACGGAGGGGGTGAGGTCCGGCACCGCTGGCCACGTGGCAGGCTTGGAGCTCGCCTCTGTGGAAGGGGCGAGGTCTGGCCCGCTGGACACGTGTTGCCTCCCAGGGCTTGTCTCTGCGGAGAATCGAGGTCCAGCCCCGCAGGACACGTTTCGCCACCAGAGCTTGTCTCTGCGGAGAAACAAGGCCCAACCCCGTGGGACACGTGTCGCTCTCGAAGCTCAACCCTGCGGAGGGAGTGAGGTCCGGTCCTACTGGACACGTGTTGTAACACCCCAAAATCCTGTTAAGAGGGGAATTTAAAAATTTTTGGACATATTGCATGTGTTGCAAAAATTCAAATTCAAACTGGAATTCAAATTAAACTCAAAACAGAAATGAAAAAGAAAAGGAAAAGGAAAAAATAAACCCCCCGGCCAGTGGGCCCAAACCCACCA
Source organism: Neostapfia colusana (assembly GCA_030760725.1). Taxonomy (NCBI): domain Eukaryota; kingdom Viridiplantae; phylum Streptophyta; class Magnoliopsida; order Poales; family Poaceae; genus Neostapfia; species Neostapfia colusana. Next base: position 42,783,241 of record JASWHV010000019.1, read on the forward strand.
GCCGGCCCATTTATTCCCGCGCCAGCCCGCAGCCGCGCGCCCTCCCCTTTTTCCCACTGACACGCGGGGCCCGCCAACCCTTCTTCCTCCTCGCGCCCGCGCTCGACCGGCCGGACTCTTCTCACCTCCGAATCGAAACCGCCCCGGATCCTCGCGTATCCCAGCCGAATTTCGTTCCTGGACGATGCAAACTCGATCACAACCGAACGCCGCCCTCCCCCGTCTATATAAACACCGGCATCTTCCCGATTTTCACCCGCGATCGGCTGTTTTTCTTCCCGGTCAGAACCCAGGTTTCTCCGGCCAATTTCGCTCGATCTTCGCTCGGGATTTCTCATCTAATGCGCTGATCTTGATCCACCGCCTCCGGGGAACCGCGCAGGTGCAGAAAACTCGGTGGTTTGCGCTTCAAACACAGCGCCGACGAGCCTCGCCGTGAATTCACCTCGGACCTCGTCGCCGACCGCTTTCCAGGACCTCCGAGCTCAAGAAAACCCCCAAGGTGAGATCCCCGACCTCCCCTCTACCGATCTATGCCATAAAATCACAGTTCTAGGAAGAATTGACGAAGATCCGAAACTCTCCGGCGAGATCGCCGCCTCCCGCCGCCATGCGCCGCCGGGCAGCGCCGCCCGTGCTCGATCAGAGCGACGTGGCCGCTTGTGCGCCGTCTATTTTAAATCTCACGGTAGAATTTAAATCCCCGCGTACCGGATCGACATTATAATCTCAGCCGTCTGTTTTAAATCGGACGGTCCATGTCAGCCCCGCGTTATAAAGGCTGAAATTCTTACGCGCTACCCCCTGGGGTTCTCGGAAAATACGAGCTAGCCCCGGAAACTTCTGATCTAGCCCCTGGAACTTCAGAAAATCATGTAAATTCATTTAAAAATCAGTTTTAGCCCCTGGACATAATAAAAATTAGGAAAACTCTTCTGTTATGTGTAGTTAGACCCCTAGAAATTCTTAAAATAATATAATAGACCCTGTAGTGGGGTGAGTTTACCTTTTTAACCATATGTGATATTAAATTTAGGAATTTGAATATGTTTTTAGCATCTAAATTTAAAAGATGGGACAATCACATTGCAAATTCAAATTAAAAACTTTCCTAGTACTTGCAAAACTTTGGAGTGAGATAAAAATAGATTTTTGGCTGAAATGAATCTATCTAATTGATTATTCACATTTATTAGTTATAGGGACACATTTTAAGTAGAGAATAATTCTGAAAATTAGTAAAATAAATGTAAAATAGTTCACATCAGAAGAGAAATTCAAAATATATTATTTAATATTTTAGACCCAAAACCTATTCTTTTTCAAAGAGGTGTCTTACTATTTTCATAATAAAGTTCACATTTAGGCATAGGAAATAAATCTGAAAATATAGCAAGCTAGGTATGAATAACTAGAAAATGATAAATGAAGTTTCCAAAATCCAAAGAATTCAGTTTAGGGTTGGTAGAAAGTCTGAAGACACATTTGGAGTAGGAAAATACCCTCCATGCACACTTGATAGCTAAAAGGTGTATCAATTGAATATAAGGAATTTGTTTAAATTGGAAACTCATATATAGTATGCAAACATAAATATGAATACAAAAGTAGAAATCATATGCACATGTTTAAAAGTGCATGTAAGCCAAAATCAACACACATAGAGTAACCACAACACCTAGAAATGTCAATGGCTTTCATAAATGTGAATGTGTGGCTTGTATGAAGTGGAAGTGTGAACTATGTCTTATGGATTGTTGTTTTCTTTTGCTATGTGTGATGGTATGAGTAGAACCTGCTCCAGAGCAAGTTCTTCCTTTCCAAGATCAGGACTACACATTCCCAGAGCAGTGTCCTTGACCACTTTGTTCCTATACTAGGAGGTGTAGATAGAATTATTTGCATTGTCAATTGAAAATATGAAACCCATGCTAGGATGTTTCCCTAGAATTGCATTACCTTGTTTCCTTGTAGCTTGGGTTGGGATTCATTTTATCATGTCATTTATTATTATGCATATGCTTAGCCATGCTTAGAATGGGATATTTGGGATGTGAGATCATCAGTTTATTTTACCATACTCTTGAATGAGATATTATGAGTTATGTAGATGTAGGGATCAGGGCAAGTTGGATGTTTTGGTTGGTGCTGGGTGCACGAGACTCGGGTTTGTGTTTAGTACTTGCCTGGATCCTAAGGACCGGTTCATGGAGCATGTAACCTGGCTTTACCGTGCCAACCTCATGCTAAGATGGGGCAGCTTGGCCAATTAATTAGGTGTATCCCCGGTGTAGTATGGGTGTGTTGGATGGTGCGGGGAATAGGTGTCAGCTGGACTACCATATGAACCGCAAGGCTCAAGAGGGGGCCACTGCAGCGGGGTTGGAGCCTCTTGTATGCTGTTAGGGGTGAAACCTCAGTGGGCCCACGCTCGTCAGGAATCCCTTTGTAAAGGCTTCGTAGTGATCTCCTGGCTACACACCTGGGAAGTGTGTATGTGGTTCGTGGCCACTGACATAATGGAGGTTCTTTTAGTCCACCCGGCAACAAGGGATGAAATCACTACATGTGGGTACAGTGGTGCAAACTCTGCAGAGTCAAAACTGTCATGACAGCCGTGCTCACGGTCAAGAGCGGCTTGGACTTATTCATGATTAGAGGAGTGATGGTTTTGGAAGTTAAGGAAGTTAAGCAGGGAGCCTAACATTGAAAATGATGTTATGCTTATTTGATTATGATGATGGGATGGGAGATTGGGACCATTTCACCTGTGTAGTAATGTAGGTGCTTAATAAGCTAAGGTGATAGGTATTAATTGCGTAGTTCTTTAACCATGAGTTCAACCTCTCCTTGCTCTAGCCATGCATGACATAACTTTCCCACACTTGCTGAGAACCATCGGTACTCAACCTTGCATATTTGTTGGTTTATATTGCTGCTCAAGTCAAGATAATGAAGTGGTGTTTAATGATCAAGACTTTGGACCCGAAGAAGGTTTCTAGATTCATGGAGTCCCCCGGGCAACGCCTGTAACGGAGCCCACAAGAATAATATTCCGCTGCTATTTTATTTACTTGTTATGAACTTATTATCGTCCATCGAGACATATGCTATGTAAGACTTATTTATATTCAACACCTGGCTTGTAATAAATGATGCTTCACTATTTGTCATCACATGTATGAGAAAATGATCCTGGCATACATGTGATATTCACTCGGTTGTTCTTCGGAGAAACCGGGTGTGACAGAAGTGGTATCAGAGCCAAGGTTGCCCGTAGGAACGTGGACCTAGGTAGAAATGGACGTATTTAAGGGCCCTATTTTCTTAAAAACTATTTTACAAGGTGTGTGTTGAAAAGTGTTATTTAATGGAGTCACTTTGTTCATCTTACCCCAACTTTCATTCAAAATAGGATTTTTGTTTAAAAGTTTATCTAATCTAAGTTTAAATGCTTTCTGTTTTAGATGGTTCGCATGATTCGCACCGCTCGCAAGTCCACAGGAGGGAGAGTTCCCGTAGTTGCCCTTGCCCAAAGAGAGGAGAGTCGTCCGGTGACGTACCTTTCCTACGGATTGGCAGTAGGAGGCTTGTTGCACCGTCTTCGACTTATGCTCCAAGCCGCCGGCAATACGGGCAAGCTAATCATACACTATAGCTCCACCAGGACCATCCGTGAGAAGAGGGAAGAATGGAGTTCAGAGATGAGGATTATCCACGAAAATCAGCTGCTCAAGATCCACCGCTCTCCAGCTTGTCGAGCGACGCAGGTCGATGCGGAGAAGGATGTTACCTGGGAGGCCATCACCTGCCAGAGTCACATCTATCGTCGACACCTGGACAGAACTGAGTACATGTATGTCCTCCAGCGCGAGAGTGGTACAATGGAGTATAAGTACCCGCCAGTGCAGCAAGGGACTTCCCATGAGCACATGGACTTGTGCTTGGAGGATGCTGCTATGCTCAGCACTCGACTGCAGGAGTGTTAGCAGGAGCTTCAGGATGTTCGGGACACCCTGAAGGAAACCGAGGTGTTGCTTCGAGCCTGCTTGAGGGCGAGAGAAAGAGGAGATGGGAATGAACTGTGTGTCACCGTGAATGATACATGGACTCCTGACTCCCCAGATCGCCAGGCGATCAGGCGTCGTCACACTTCTCCACCAGCAGCCTCCCCACCCAAAGCAGAGTCAGAAGGCAGCGGCAATAATGAGGAAGATCCCGAGGAGCCAGCTCAGAGATACGAGTAGTGTAGAGTCTTTCCCTTAGTTAGCAAGATGTCGAATAGTCGAGTCGTTACCTTAGTTAATGGTGTGTTAATGCTTGGTGTGTGACGTGAGTTGTGGAAGCCATGAGCAATTGTCCACAGCCTCGTCTTCAGATTGTTTTGCTTTGGTGTGTGAACCCACAAGAAATAATAGTGTATTTATTTCTGTGTGAGACATGAACCCTCAGAAAGTATAACAAAGCCTCAACACTTCAAAGTAAAAAAAAGTGAAAGTAGTAAGATAATACGTAATGCTTTAAATTAACATTTGGTTGATCATGCTAGATGGCCGGAAGAGGAAAGGGTCGTGCTGCCAACCCCGCCAACAACAACGATGAGGCCTGCAACCCTCATCTTTCTGGGAGCCAAGACAGGGGTGGGCGCCGTGAGGGAGTTGATCCTATCCACCAAATGCTTGAAAATCAAAATCAGCTCATCCAGAACCTGACTCAAGTGGTGGCCAACTTGCATCAAGTTCCACCTCCACAAGCTGCACCACGCCAACCAAGGTTGAGTGAGTTTCTAGGAACTCAACCTCCGAAGTTTGCAAGTGCTTCTGAACCTCTAGAGGCAGATGACTGGCTAAAGACCATTGAGAGCAAGATGAGGATCATACAGTGCCAAGGGTATGAGAGGGTGCTGTTTGCCTCTCATCAATTGCATGGACCTGCTGCTGATTGGTGGACCGCCTACGTGGCCGCCCATCATGACCCTGAGAACATCACTTGGGAAGAGTTCAAGCGTAGCTTCCGCAACCATTACATACCAACGGGTGAACTCAAAAACAAGAGGAAGGAGTTCTTGGGGTTGCAGCAAGGAAACATGACTGTGAGGGAATACCTCACTAAATTTACTCAACTCTCCCGTTATGCCCCACGGGACATAGAGACTGATGAGCAGAAACAGGATTGTTTCGTGGAAGGACTTACCACAGAAATGCAGTGTGCAATGTCCTCCAACGAGTATGAAAGCTTCCAGAAGATGGTGGATAGAGCATTTGTGGTATAAAGGAAGCTGAAGGCCTTGGAAAATGAAAACAAGAGGAAGGCCGGGTGGTCACACCAAGCCTCCGGGAGCAACACCGGCCCACGTCTGATGCAGCAACCCGCAGGCAGACGAACCGTGCTGCGGTACCCTACTTAGCACCAAGAGGGTACAACCCGAACTACAGGCCTCCGGCAGCACCAATACAGCCACAACGTCAGTTCGTACAGCAGCCTCGCCCTACATATCAACCTCGACCAGCAGTGCAATGACACCCAAACCAACCCCAAGACAACAAAGGTCAGGCACCTAAGGTTGGGGTGCAATGTTTTAACTGTGGTGAAGTGGGGCACTACGCCCATAAGTGCCCAAAGAAGAAGCCCGCGCAGCCACAACAGCAGAATGTAATGAGAGTACGGGTGGACCACGTCACCATGGAGGAGGCGCAAGAGGCACCCGACGTGGTAGTTGGTAAGTTTCCTGCCAATTTACACATTGCAACCCTGTTGTTTGATTCTGGTGCTACCCACTCGTTCATTGCCCAAGGGTTTGTTAAGAAGCATGACCTAGCAACAACATAAATGAACCATATGCTAGCAGTAAACTCTCCAGGTGGAGAAATAAGGACAAGACAAGTTTGTCCCAATGTGAACCTAGACATTAATGGGGTATTATTTACTTCTAACCTCATAGTGATAGATTCACAAGGGATAGATATTATCTTGGGTATGGATTAGTTGACCAAACATAAAGGAATCATCCATTGTTCGACCAGAATGGTGGAACTAACTCACCCTAGTGGCACAAGAGTAAAGTTTATAACAATACAAGAGCCTAGGAGGGACATTAAATTAAATCAAGTTGAGGTGATAGTGGAGGAGATCAGGGCCATCAGGGAATATCCAGATGTTTTTCCGGAGGAGTTGCCAGGTATGCCTCCTGATCGTGAAGTGGAATTCACAATTGAGCTAGTGCCTGGAACAGCCCCGATATACAAGAGACCTTATCGGATGGACTCCAAGCAGCTGGGAGAACTCAAGGATCATTTGAGAGAATTGACGGAGAAGGGGTATATTCATCCTAGTTCCTCACCATGGGGAGCTCCAGTGATATTTGTGCCCAAGAAGGACGGAACTCAAAGGTTATGCGTAGACTACCGTGCCTTGAATGACGTAACCATCAAGAACAAGTACCCATTACCCCACATTGAAGACTTGTTTGATCAGTTGAGGGGAGCTTGTGTGTTCTCGAAAATTGATCTCAGGTCGGGATACCACCAACTTAAGATAAGGCAAACCGATATTCCAAAGACAGCTTTCGTATCTCGGTACGGACTATATGAATACACCGTCATGCCTTTCGGGCTAACCAATGCCCCGCCATACTTCATGTATCTCATGAACAAGGTATTCATGGAATATGTGGACAAATTTGTGGTGGTTTTCATAGATGACATTCTCGTCTTCTCCAAAGATGAGGAGGAACATGAGAAACATCTAAGGTTGGTGTTGCAGAAGCTGAGAGAACACCGACTATATGCCAAGTTGAGCAAGTGTGAGTTTTGGCTGAAGAGAGTTCCCTTCTTAGGACATATAATCTCGGAGGGAGGAATCTCCGTAGATCCCGCCAAAATCGAGGATATACAGAAGTGGAAGACCCCTGAAAATGTCGGGGAAGTTCGAAGCTTCTTGGGATTGGCTGGATACTATCGACGGTTTATTGAGGGATTCTCTAAGATCTCGAGACCCCTCACCAAACTGTTGGAGAAGGGAATCACATTCACATGGACGCCGCAGTGCGAGATGAGTTTTCAGGAGTTAAAGAAAAGATTGACAACAGCCCCAGTGCTAGTTATGCCAGATATGCAGAAGAACTTTACGGTGTACTGCGATGCCTCTGGAAACGGGTTGGGATGTGTTCTCATGCAAGAAGGACATGTCGTGGCTTATGCATCCCGGCAGCTCCGGAAGCACGAGAAGAACTATCCTACACATGACCTAGAACTAGCCGCAGTGGTACACGCATTGAAAATTTGGCGGCACTACTTGATGGGGAAGAGGACAGAGATATATACGGATCATAAGTGTTTAAAGTACATTTTCACACAGCCAGATCTCAACCTCAGACAAAGGAGATGGTTAGAGCTAATCAATAACTTTGATATGGGCATCAACTATCATCCTGGGAAAGCAAACGTCGTGGCAGATGCTTTAAGTCGGAAAGTGCAGGTCAATAAGTTGAGCTTGAAGGACATGCCTGCAGAATTGAAGGACGAGGTTATAAGGCTCAATCTATGCCTTGTGAATAGTGGTGAAGCCATCGCCATGGAAGTGGACTCCACACTAGAGCGAGAAATACGCGAGGGTCAAAAGAATGACGAGAAGATACAAGAAATCAGGCAACTCATCAAGGAAAATAAAGCCCCTGGTTTCAGAGAGGATGAACAGGGAACAGTGTGGCACGGGAAAAGAATCTGTGTGCCAGAAGTAAAGAAGATCCGTGAATTGATTTTGAAGGAGGCTCACGATTCTGACTATTCCATTCATCCTGGGAGTACGAAGATGTACCAGGACCTCAAGAGCAGGTACTGGTGGTATGGCATGAAGCGAGATGTCGCGAAACATGTTGCCCTATGTGACATGCCAGTTGGTGAAAGCAGAACATCAACGACCCGCCGGATTATTGCAACCACTCAAAGTGCCTGAATGGAAATAGGAAGAAATTGGTATGGATTTCATAGTGGGATTGCCTAGGACCCAATCAGGATATGATTCAATATGGGTCATCATCGACAGGCTAACCAAGGTAGCTCATTTCATCCCCGTGAAAGAAAGCTACAGCGGATCCAAATTGGCAGAATTGTACATGTCAAAGATCGTGTGTTACCATGGAGTGCCGAAGAAGATAGTGTCGGATCGAGGGACACTGTTCACCTCGAGGTTCTGGCAGAAGTTGCACGAAACCATGGGAACCCATCTGAACTTTAGTTCTGCCTATCATCCCCAAACTGACGGGCAGACGGAAAGAACCAATCAGATTCTTGAGGATATGCTGAGAGCGTGTGCACTCAAAAACAATCGGAGTTTGGACAAGAACTGACCGTATGCGGAATTCTCCTATAACAGCAGCTATCAAGCTAGTATGAAGATGTCACCATTAGAAGCTTTGTATGGGAGGAAGTGCAGAACTTCCCTATTTTGAAACCAAACAGGGGAAAGTAAAGTGTTTGGTCCCGAAGTACTACAAGAAGCCGAGGCGAAAGTGAGGGAAATTCGCAACAACTTGAGGATAGCACAGACACGACAAAAGAGCTATGCCGATGTACGGAGAAGAGAGCTCATTTTCAACGTGGGAGACTATGTCTATCTCAAGGTGTCCCCTATCCGAGGACTTCGTCGGTTCAAGGTGAATTTGAAGTTGTCACCTCGATACATCGGACCCTTTCAAGTTCTGGAGAGGAAAGGCGAAGTGGCGTATCAACTAGAATTACCGGCTCGCCTATCGGATGTGCACGATGTATTCCATGTGTCACAGCTCAAGAAATGTCTGAGAACGCCTGAAGAGGTGTTACCCATGAATGAGGTTGATGTAGCTGAGGATTTGTCTTATGCCGAGCAACCATCCAAGATTTTGGAAACAATGGAACGCCTCACAAGAAATAAAAGAATCCGGATGTGCAAGGTGCAGTGGAAGCATCACTCGGAAGAGGAAGCCACCTGGGAGCGAGAAGATGAGCTTAAGGCACAATTTCTGGAATTGTTTTCTTAGAACCACCAATCTCGAGGACGAGATTTCTTTTAAGGGGGGTAGAGCTGTAACACCCCAAAATCCTGTTAAGAGGGGAATTTAAAAAATTTTGGACGTATTGCATGTGTTGCAAAAATTCAAATTCAAACTGGAATTCAAATTAAACTCAAAACAGAAATGGAAAAGAAAAAGAAAAGGAAAAAATAACCCCCCCCCCCCCCGGCCAGTGGGCCGAAACCCACCAGCCGACCCATATATTCCCGCGCCAGCCCGCAGCCGCGCGCCCTCCCCTTTTCCCACTGACACGCGGGGCCCACCAACCCTTCTTCCTCCTCGCGCCCGCGCTCGGCCAGCCGGACTCTTCTCACCTCCGAATCGAAACCGCCCCGGATCCTCGCGTATCCCAGCCGAATTTCGTTCCTGGACGACGCAAACTCGATCACAACCGAACGCCACCCTCCCCCGGCTATATAAACACCAGCATCTTCCCGATTTTCACCCGCGATCGGCTGTTTTTCTTCCCGGTCAGAACCCGAGTTGCTCCGGCCAATTTCGCTCGATCTTCGCTCGGGATTTCTCATCTAACGCGCTGATCTTGACCCACCGCCTCCGGGGAACCGCGCAGGTGCAGAAAACTCGGTGGTTTGCGCTTCAAACACAGCGTCGACGAGCCTCGCCGTGAATTCACCTTGGACCTCGTCGCCGACCGCTTTCCAGGACCTCCGAGCTCAAGAAAACCCCCTAGGTGAGATCCCCGACCTCCCCTCTACCGATCTATGCCATAAAATCACAGTTCTAGGAAGAATTGACGAAGATCCGAAACTCTCCGGCGAGATCGCCGCCTCCCGCCGCCGTGCGCCGCCGGGCAGCGCCGCCCGCGCTCGATCAGAGCGACGTGGCCGCTTGTGCGCCGTCTATTTTAAATCGCACGGTAGAATTTAAATCCCCGCGTACCTGTTCGACGTTATAATCTCAGCCGTCTGTTTTAAATCGGACGGTCCACGTCAGCCCTGCGTTATAAAGGCTGGAATTCTTACGCGCTACCCCCTGGGGTTCTCGGAAAATATGAGCTAGCCCCGGAAACTTCTGATCTAGCCCCTGGAACTTCAGAAAATCATGTAAATTCATTTAAAAATCAGTTTTAGCCCCTGAACTTAATAAAAATTACGAAAACCCCTCTGTTATGTGTAGTTAGACCCCTGGAAATTCTTAAAATAATATAATAGACCCTGTAGTGGGGTGAGTTTACCTTTTTAACCCTATGTAATATTAAATTTAGGAATTTGAATATGTGTTTAGTATTTAAAATTTAAAAGATGGGACAAACACATTGTAAATTCAAATTAAAAACTTTCCTAGTACTTGGAAAACTTTGGAGTGAGATAAAAATAGATTTTTGGCTGAAATGAATCTGTCTAATTGATTATTCACATGTATTAGTTATAGGGACACATTTTTATGTAGAGAATAATTCTGAAAATTTGTAAAATAAATGTAAAATAGTTCACATCAGAGGAGAAGTTCAAAAATATATTATTTAATATTTTAGACCCAAAACCTATTCTGTTTAGAAGAGGTGTCTTACTATTTTCATAATAAAGTTCACATTTAGGCATAGGAAATAAATCTGAAAATATAGCAAGCTAGGTATGAATAACTAGAAAATGATAAATGAAGTTTCCAAAATCTAAAGAATTCAGTTTAGCGTTGGTAGAAGGTCTGAAGACACATTTGGAGTAGGAAAATACCCTTCATGCACACTTGATAGCTAAAAGGTGTATCAATTGAATATAAGGAATTTATTTAAATTGGAAACTCATATATAGTATGCAAACATAAATATGAATACAAAAGTAGAAATCATATGCACATGTTTAAAAGTGCATGTAAGCCAAAATCAACAAACATAGAGTAACCACAACACCTAGAAATGTCAATGGCTTTCATAAATGTTAATGTGTGGCTTGTATGAAGTGGAAGTGTGAACTATGTCTTATGGATTGTTGTTTTCTTTTGCTATGTGTGATGGTATGAGTAGAACCTGCTCCAGAGCAAGTTCTTCCTTTCCAAGACCAGGACTACCCATTCCCAGAGCAGCAGGAAGAAGGCAAGTGTCCTTGACCACTTTGTTCCTATACTAGGAGGTGTAGATAGAATTATTTGCATTGTCAATTGAAAATATGAAACCCATGCTAGGATGTTTCCCTAGAATTGCATTACCTTGTTTCCTTGTAGCTTGGGTTGGGATTCATTTTATCATGTCATTTATTATTATGCATATGCTTAGCCATGCTTAGAATGGGATATTTGGGATGTGAGATCATCAGTTTATTTTACCATACTCTTGAATGAGATATTAGAGGTAGGGATCAGGGCAAGTTGGATGTTTTGGTTGGTGCTGGGTGCACGAGACTCGGGTTTGTGTTTAGTACTTGCCTGGATCCTAAGGACCGGTTCATGGAGCATGTAACCTGGCTTTACCGTGCCAACCACATGCTGAGATGAGGCAGCTTGGCCAATTAATTAGGTGTATCCCCGGCGTAGTATGGGTGTGTTGGATGGTGCGGGGAATAGGTGTCAGCTGGACTACCGTATGAACCGCAAGGCTCAAGAGGGGGCCACTGCAGCGGGGTTGGAGCCTCTTGTATGCTGTTAGGGGTGAAACCTCAATGGGCCCACGCTCGTCGGGAATCCCTTTGTAAAGGCTTCGTACTGATCTACTGGCTACACACCTGGGAAGTGTGTATGTGTTTCGTGGCCACTGGCATACTGGAGGTTCTTTTAGTCCACCCGGCAACGAGGGATGAAATCACTACATGTGGGTGCAGTGGTGCAAACTCTGCAGAGTCAAAACTGTAATGACAGTCGTGCTCACGGTCAAGAGCGGCTTGGACTTATTCATGATTAGAGGAGTGATGGTTTTGGAAGTTAAGGATGTTAAGCGGGGAGCTTAACATTGAAAATGATGTTATGGTTATTTGATTATGATGATGGGATGGGAGATTGGGACAATTTCACCTATGTAGTAATGTAGGTGCTTAATAAGCTAAGGTGATAGGTATTAATTGCGTAGTGCTTTAACCATGAGTTCAACCTCTCCTTGCTCTAGCCATGCATGACATAACTTTCCCACACTTGCTGAGTACCATCGGTACTCAACCTTGCATATTTGTTGGTTTATATTGCTGCTCAGGTCAAGATAATGAAGTGGTGTTTAATGATCAAGACTTTGGACCCGAAGAAGGTTTCTAGGTTCATGGAGTCCCCCGGGCAACGCCTGTAACGGAGCCCACAAGAATAATATTCCGCTTCTATTTTATTTACTTGTTATGAACTTATTATCGTCCATCGAGACATATGCTATGTAAGACTTATTTATATTCGACACCTGGCTTGTAATAAATGATGCTTCACTATTTGTCATCACATGTATGAGAAAATGATCCTGGCATACATGTGATATTCACTCGGTTGTTCTTCATAGAAACCGGGTGTGACACGTGTCATCCTCGGAGCTCACCTCCGAGGAGAAGACACTGCGGAACACGTGTCGTCCTCGGAGCTCACCTTCAAGGAGAAGGGAGGTCTGACGCTCTTGGACACGTGTCGACCTCGGAGCTCGTCTCCGAGGAGAAGAGAGGTCTGACGCTGTTGGACACGTGTCGACCTCGAAGCTCGTCTCTGAGGAGAAAGGAAGTCCGGTGCTGCTTGACACGTGGCACTCTCGGAGCTCGCCTCTGAGGAGAGGGGAGGTCCGACACTGACACGTGGCACTCTCGGAGCTCGCCTCTGAGGAGAGGGGAGGTCCGGCACTAAGGAGAGAGTAGGTCCTGCTCGCCAGACACGCGGCACAACCGGAGCCCGCCTTTGAGGAAAAGGGAAGCCCGACCCCCGCTAGACAAGTGGAGCCTCTGGAGCTCACCCTACGGAGATGACAAGATCCTTAAGCAGTTTTTCTCCAGTGCGCGCGGAAATACCCGGTACTGAGGAAACCAACACAATTTCTTCCACGCTGCTACCACACCCAAATCAATTGGAGATAAGTTGTTAAGATTCAAAAATAAATTGAATGGGACTCTTATTTGAAATCCAATCGGAGTAGGACTCTTCTTTTTCCTTTTATAAATAGAACCTGAAACACCCCCTTGGCCATAACACATTTTCAAGTCGACAACTTAGAGGCCCTAGCCCCCAACTCGCTGAGTTAAACCCCTTCGCCAAAGTTCAGCCACCGGTGAGACCGCCGACGAGCCCCGTCACGTTCGTCGTCGTCGGAAGAGAGCCGCGATCCGTCCTACTGCCATTCCTAGGAGGAAGTCCCTGCCAGCAAAGGGAAGTGAGGTAGGTCTTCGTTACCACCTTACTGACACGGCCCCACGGCCTTGTAGAGCAAGGATAACGCTGAGGGGTGCTGCATTGCACAACACCGGATAACGCACATCAAAGATGCAAAGCGGAAGCAAAGTTTTATTACATAAACCAGTTTATGAACATTTTTACAACAAAATAAGTCCAGTCTACACTCACGGGCGTATACTATGCATCGAGTTCACATTCAGCTCGTGAACGTGTCCTCGCTAGCACGCACACACACTAACACGGCGGCGTGCACGACTCCCACTCGATGGGGTTCCCCTCTTGGGGTTCTGTCTACTTCTCGGGAGTCCCTTCCTCATAAACTCCTGCAAAAGCTTCAAACACAAGCAGTGAGCACGATGGCTCAGCAAGACTGACCCGTCTCTCCTATACATGAAACCTCTACCTGATTGGTTTTAGGGTAAATGAGGAAACATAAGTTGCAAAGGACTTGCCTAATTATTTGAACCTTACTTTCAAGTTTTAGCAGCAGGTTGTGGAGAACCTTACGCTAAGTCACATGAGAGAGCCGCAATCAAACAAGAAACGCATTTCTCTCATGTACTTTTCCCAAAGTTGAAAAGAACTTTAATTAGCTCTAAACTACCACAAGACATTAACAAGCAAAGTATGTCTTTCAAATCAGCAAACTTTTAACATGTATCTAGCCTGTTCTTTCTACATCACGGTACAGTGAACAAGGGGTACTCACTGACCGCGAGGGACAGCAATTATAATCGATTTACACCTGCAGGGTTACCTGAATAACCCGTCACGTATGCCCGTACTCGATGTTGCCTACAACAACCATCACGGACGTTGTACGCAACCACCTTTCACCCGTCAGCCAAATATTGAACCGGTCCTATCGTCCCGAGCAAGAGGTCTCTGCGCGTGCATCCCCAGTGCCGCCAGCCGATTTACAGCTCAAGCTCTCGACCTACCCTCTGGACGACAAGCAATGTCTCAATACCCAGCTACCCGAGTTACATCTGTTTCCCGGTTCCCATATAGCCGGTAGGTCTTCGGTACTGTTCTAGCTTGTTCAACAGGCCGGCACACGGCTCGGTCCTCAATCGACACAAGCGGAGCTATAGCACCCAGGCCCCAAAGTCCTGCTTCCCTTACTCTCCGCTCGGTCTCATTTTTCTTGCCATGTGTTTCATTTGCTATCTTTACCCGAGTCGAGTGCCTCTAGCCTATCCTCGCGAGCAGTTCCAACTACTCGACTTGTACCGAATCCTACACTATCTTAGCATTGCAGTAGCTAACGGGGTTTTCAAACCTAATCCCAACCCAGTGTTTTCTTGGCTATGCATTTGGGTTTCAATCAAGACTCTGATGCAAGAATTGAGTGGGTGCTCAAAGTAAGTTCTCAAAACAGTAAAAATTTGTAAAAGGGTTAATGCAAATCGGAGCTTGCCTTGCTGCTCTTGGTCATAGGCTAGCTGCTCTTGCAGAGTGATGAAGTCTAAGACTTCGGGTTCCTCCTCAACCTTAGCGACTACATGAGATAACATGTATATGTATCAATTAAAATGCATTTGAATTGAATTTAAACTCGTGAAGACTATAAGTGTTATTAGACAGACACAATGACTCTGAAATTTTTACTGTGGTTTGGTTACAACCTAAGCAGAGACTTGGCCAAGTTTCATTTGCAGCAAAGCTCATTTGAGTTCTCCACAAATAATTATGTACTTGACCTTAATTGGAGCTCCTAGGGTGTTCTAGAGATTTTCATGGAGCAAGCCATGATTTTATGAAAACTAGATTATCAGAGGGTTCTAATGGAGTTGGTTTCACATAATTTGAAGGTTCCTAGCTAAATATGTGAGCTAAACAATTTCAGAGAAATTCTGAAAATGTTTCTGGATATTTTCCATTTTCTCTAGACCAGTTTTATTAATCACACTATTAGGTGGATCAAATTAGCTAAAATGGATCTTAAATTTTTATGGTAGCCCGGGGATATTTTGGTGAACATCCTAGCAAAATTTCAGAATTTTCCACCACAGGGTTCTCCAGTTAAAATTCTAAACAGTTTAAATTTGAAGAATTAATTCTGGAGAACTAAGGATTTTCATGAAGTGAAACTTGATTTGCTGGAAAGTAATCAGAGAGCTGAATCCAAAAAATTTTGGTTCACTCGATTTGGAGTTTCCTAGCTAAAGTTATGTGGGTTTGAAGTTTGAATTAAAACTGAAAATCAGGAAATGTTTAAAACACTGCACGTGGGTCCCACGCACAGTGTCATCGTCTACCTCCCGCTAGCGCCCGAGCGAGCGCCGTCCAGCGATGGTGGCGCGGTTCATTCTCGGCCACTACTGCCTAATTTTCGATGTGGTTTCTTCCTACGTGATCCTTGGAGCACGGCGCACACGCCGGGCACCCTCTCGGACCTCGACATCGCCGAAAACCTAGTCGACGATGGCTGAGGCGGAAGATGAGCTCAGGTCCGATGGTGCTAGCTCGTTTTGGCAGTGAACATGATCAGCTAATGGGTCGCAAAGCACCACTGGGGCACGAGGAAGCTAACCCTGCCCTCCTCTTGGCCAGAGATCGTCGGGAAAGTAGACTTCACCGGCGACCCGAGCCGTTTTCACCGGCGATGGCCAAATTCCGGTGCTCTGCTCACTGGGTCGATCATTACCGCTAGGATTCGGATGAAGTGACCGTGAGGTGCTACTCTAGCTTCAGCTCGACCCGGATTACCAGTGATCAAGTGATCACGATGAATTTTGAGTTCTTGTCCTCGGTGCTCTATACGGTGATCCTCGGGAAAAGTGGAAATTCCAGTTAACCTGCGCTAAGAAGGACCTAGGGAGTTCGGGGGAGCTACTAGACCTCGATGCTAACCTCAGAGACACGTTTGTCATGCTGGAGAAGCTTTGTGCTTCTCGGGCGACGGCGTCGAGTCGGAGGAGCTCTCGGGTTGACAGACCAATGGAAGATCGGCTCAGACAAGCTCCACTGAAGCTGATCACGAGCAGTTGAGGGCTGCAATACGTCGAGCAAGGACTGGCGGTGCCGTTTGTGGCCTCAGCTCACGGTGGAAGGGACTGTGTTGGCCGGTCGACGGCGAGGTGGTGCGGTGGAGCCGTGCGGCGATCAGCTCGGGTTTCTCAGCGCTGGAAACGTTGAGGCGGCGTGAAAACGGGTTGCTGCCGGCGGCAGCTCGCAGCTAAATAGCTGGGGACGTCGGTTTGAGGTGCTGATCGGCGACCAGGAGGTGGCAGCTGTCGGCAATCACCGTGGCGCCCGCGTGGTCGCCCGCAGGAACCGAGCTGCGGTGACTTCAGTCGGTTTGAACACTGGTGAGGCTGACATGTGGGTCCCACCCTGGTTTTAACCTCTGAAATTGAATTTTCCCCACTGCTCTAAACAGTAGAGACCCAATTAACATTGGCCATTTGAATTACCTACCCCTTGGCAATTTGAATTGGATAGAATTCAAATTGGGGTTTGTTTGAATATATTTTCAGCACATATGCAGTTTGAAATTCAGATAAAGTTTGAATTTGCTAAACTTAGCTCATGTCAAGATCAACTCCAAATGGAGTGAAAATTGGTGTGTGAGCTCACAAAAATGAGCTGAGTAAGAATATGCCTTCCACTTTTGAATTCATGGGATCGAAATAGTTTGAATTTGAATTTGAGTTCAACCCACCCTCTTTCTAGTTATACCCAAAAGGACTTCAAAAAGGTTTTGGATTTGGGTGAAATTTGGATGAGCATTCCTAGCAAGGTGTTGAGTTTCTAACAAGCTCAGCCCCTAGATGATGCATGTGGGAAATGCCACTTTTGCATCTTGTGAGTTGATTCTCTAATGAGCATGTTGGTGTTTACTTGCTCTTCAAATGTATTCATCAAGTTTCTTCAAATGAAGTGTGTGTGTGGTGATGTACACTTTGAACATGTGCCAAAAACCTAGGCCCTTACATTCCTCCCCCCTTAAAAGAATCTCGTCCCGAGATTATAAGGTAAAAATGAGAGAGAGGACGGTGGAAAAATTACCGTATATGCGACCTGAAAAAGTCGGGGTAGTTCGCACGAAGAAATCCTTCGCTCTCCCATGTCGCTTCATCTACGGAGTGATTACTCCATAGAACTTTGTAGAACCACAACGTACGGTTGCGTGTGGTTCGGGCCTTTTCATCAATAATCTGAACCGGTTCCTCCCGATACGTGAGATCCGGTTTCAGTTCTTCTATATCATCCAGCTGAATGGTAGTTGATAGCTTAAGACACTTCCTCAGCTGGGAGATGTGAAAGACGTTGTGCACACCGGAGAGTGCTTCTGGTAAATTCAGCCGGTATGCTACTGATCCACACCTTTCGGTAATCTGAAATGGACCGATGAATCGGGGTGCCAACTTTCCCCTCACCCCGAATCTGTTCGCGCCCTTCATTGGAGACACACGTAGATATACGTGATCCCTGACTTCGAACTGTAATGGGCGTCTTCTCCAGTCTGCATACTGTTTTTGTCGGGATTGGGCGGCTTTTAAGTTCGTTTGAATCAGCCAAACTTTTTCCTCCGCGTTGTTGACAAGGTCAATCTCGAAGGTGACCCTTTCGCCAGACTCACACCAATTCAGTGGTATGCAGCGTTTTCTCCTGTACAGCGCCTCGTAAGGCGCCATCTTCATGCTGACTTGGTACCGATTGTTGTACGAGAACTCGGCCAACGGTAAGTGATCATCCCAATTCTTACCGTGGTTGATAGCACAAGCTCGTAGCATATCTTCTAGAATCTGATTTACCCCCTCGGTTTGCCCATCCGTCTGCGGGTGGTATGTTGAACTACGGATCAGCTTCGTCCCCAACCCAGCGTGTAGCTGCTCCCAAAAACGGGACACAAATAAAGTGCCCCGATCCGATATGATGGTACGGGGTACGCCGTACAAGCATAGGATCCGTGAGATGTACAGTTCAGCATACTTCTTGGCATTGTAGTTGGTGTTGACCGGGATAAAATAGGCAACTTTGGTGAGCCGGTCGACGATCACCCACACAGAATCATGCTTCTGAAAAGTGGTGGGTAAACCGACGATGAAGTCCATGCTCACATCTTCCCACTTCCAGGCAGGAACTTCTAGTGGTTGTAACAATCCCGGCTTTCGCATATGATCTGCCTTCACCCTTCGACATGTATCACACTCGGACACATATTTTGCAATCTCCCGCTTCATTCGTGTCCACCAAAACTTGTTTTTGAGTTCTTGATACATTTTGTTGCTGCCGGAGTGAAGAGAAAACTTTGACAAGTGAGCCTCATCAAAGATTTTCTTCCGTAACTCCGGATTACGGGGTATGACGATCCGGTCCTTGAACTATAGGACACCGTCTCAGTCTTTCCGGAAACATTTGAGCTCCCCACTGTCTATACGTCTCCGCAAATGCGACATGCCCTTGTCTTGTTTTTGAGCTGCCGCTATCTCTGCACGGATGGTGGGAATCAAAGCTAAGTTGTAGAGAGCTCCATGTGGAATCACATGCAATGGTGGCTAGCTCTCTTCGAACGGTGTGATGGTCAGATTGTTGACGTGTGACTTGCGGCTCAACGCATCCGCCACTATGTTTGCCTTGCTGGGGTGATAATGGATCCCTCTTTCGTAATCCTTTATCAATTCTAACCATCTTCGCTGCCTCATGTTCAGCTCCTTCTGAGTGAATATGAAATTGAGTCTTTTGTGGTCGGTATATAAATGTACGAGGTTACCGAGTAGGTAGTGCCTCCACATTTTAAGTGCGAGTACCATGGCAGCGAGCTCCAAATCATGAGTTGGATAATTCTGCTCATGGTTTCTGAGCTGCCGTGATCCATACGCGACCACTCTTCAGTCTTGCATCAGCACACATCCGAGCCCAATGCCTGATGCATCGCAGTACACATCGAACGGTTTTGTTGTGTCTGGCTGCGCCAAAACCGGTGCTGATATTAAGTGTCTCACTAATGCCTTGAACGCTGCTTCACATGCTGGACTCCAAACATATTTGGTAGCCTTCTTCAGCAGCTCTGTCATAGGCTTGGCAATCTTTGAGAAGTTCGGAATGAACCTCCGATAATATCCTGCGAGTCCGAGGAAACTCCATACCTCATGAACAGTTCTCGGGGACTTCGAATTCAGCACTTGGGTGATCTTACTCAGGTCTACAGCGATGCCCTCCGCTGAGATAATATGCCCGAGAAAAGGCACTTGCGATATCCAGAATTCGCACTTGTTGAATTTCGCGTATAGCTTGTGATCCCACAGCCGTTGCAAGACTATACGCAGATGCTTCTTGTGTTCTTCCTCCGACTTGGAATATACCAGTATGTCACCGATGAAGACCACGACAAACTTGTCCAGCTCCGGCATGAATACCGAGTTCATCAAATACATGAAGTGAGCTGGAGCGTTGGTGAGGCCGAAGGACATGACCAGGTAGTCATAAAGCCCGTACCTTGTCGAGAAAGCCGTCTTTGGAATATTCTCAGCCCGTATTTTAATCTGGTGGTACCCGGATCTAAAGTCCATCTAGGAAAAGATCTTTGCTTCGACCAACTGATCAAACAACATGTCGATCCGTGGCAACGGGTACTTGTTCTTGATGGTTACGGCATTTAGTGGACGATAGTCCACGCAAAGCCGCAACGTCTCATCTTTCTTCTTTACGAATAATGCCGAACAGCCCCATGGCGAGGAGCTCGGCCTAATAAAACCCTTCTCCAGCAAGTCCGTCAACTGCGTCTTTAGTTCAGCAAATTCCTTGGGCGCCATCTTGTACGACCTTCGGGATATTGGCATGGTTCCCGGTGCAAGTTCAATCTTGAACTCCACCTCTCGGTCGGGCGGTGTCGGTACCCGCGATATGGAGTACCCCCGCGCACAGGGGAAAATGCCTAAGGAACTCGCCCTTCTCCGCAGGGAGAGCTCCGAAGGCGCCACGCGTCCGGCGGGGCCGGACCTCCCTCTCCTCAGAGGAGAGCTCCGGGCCCGCCACGTGGCATACAGAAGCCGGACCTCCCCCTCTGCGGGAGAGAGGTCCGAAGGTGCCACGTGTCCAGCGGGGCCGGACCTCCTTCTCCTCAGAGAGGAGCTCCGGGCTCGCCACGTGGCCGACAGAAGCCGAACCTCCCCCTCCGCGGGGAGAGGTCCAAAGGCTCCACGTGTCCTGCGGAGCCGGACCCCACTCTCCTCTGAGGAGGGCTCCGGGCCCGCCACGTGGCCAGTAGAGCAGCGCTGCCTGCCCCCGAGCGATAGGCAGCGGGCGTAAAGACGCCCCATACCTTGCCCGTACAAGGTATTGAAGGCCCGCGTCTTCCCAAGACGCGGAGACGCGGAGCACGCCTCTGTCAGGTGCCGTTGCGCCCAGTCGCATCATGTAAGGGCCTCAGTTTTTGACACTCATTTGCAGTGTTCATCACCACACCACACACCTCATTTGAGCAAGAATGATGAACACAAATGAAGAGCAAGTAACAATTATCAACATGCTCATTAGAGAACAAACTCACACATTGCAAAAGTGGTATTTCCCACATGTGATATAGATAGGCTGGACATATGAAAACTCCTACACTTTGCTAAGGATGTCCATGCCAAGTTTCACCCAAATTCAAAACCTTTTTGAGGTCATTTTGGGTATAGCTAGGAAGGGGGCAGTTTGAAACCATATTCAAATTCAAACTGTTTTCACCCACTGAATTTAAAAGTGGAAGGCATATTCTCACTCAGCACATTTTTGTGAGCTCCCACACCAATTTTCACTCCATTTGGAGTTGATCTTGACATGAGCTAAGGGGGAGAAATTCAAACTTTATTTGAATTTCAAACTGAACTTGTGCTGAAATTCATTCAAACCAAACCTCATTTGAACTTTGATCAATTCAAATGGCTCTTGGGTGAATAATTTGAATTGCCAAGGGTAGAATAGGGTTCACTGTTTACCACAGCTGTTAGGAGTAAAGTTCAGAGGTTAAAAGAGGGGTGGGACCCACATGTCAGCCTCTGCCTCAAAACAAACCGACTGAAACACAGTTCAGTCGGTTCCCGGCTGCTGTGCGCGCGCGCCACCGAAGGGGGGCAGCCGGCGCCAGCTCCTGCTGCGCGCCCCCAAGCCGGAGGCCAGCCGCCGGGCTATTTATTCCCTCCCCGGCGTGCTTCAGTCGCCATTCCCCGAGCTGCCGACGTGCACGACCTGTTTTTCCACTGCCATCGCCACCGATCGAGCTCCCGCTTGATCAAGCCGATCGCTCGCAAAGCACAGCCTCCTCCACAGCAAAACGGCACCAAGGGATCGTGAGCAACCTCCCACACTCCGTGTTGGCCAGTGAGCAAGCTTCCTCGAGCTGTACGAGCCATTTCTCCGGCGAGCCGAACATCGCTGCCGATCGGGCTCCCGTGGACAGCACGGCACAGCCGTTGTCACGCCCTCTTCTCTACACAAGAAAGGTGCGTAACTGTATGTAGATGGAGTAGCCGAAAGCCGTTTGGCGATTGATCAACCCTCGGCCGAGAATTTCCAGATTTACTCTTGATCAGTTCATAAGAACCGAGCTCACCTTCGGGTGAAATTCGTGCTCTATGCACGAAGGTTGGACGAGCTCGTCGCCTAGTGGCTTCTACGCACGATAGCGCCCACGCTCGAACTGGAATTAGAGAAAACCATCGAGAATCGGCCATGATATGGCCGTTTTCCCCGCCGCCATGGCTGAACACCTCGGCTCACCGTCGAGAGCCTAGTTGCCGGTATTTCTAGCTTCCACCCAGCTCTAGTTCGTGTTTCCCATGCCCTACTGATGCTCTCCGACCGATTTCCGGTCGATTTGGTGCACGGGAGAGCGGGACCGACCTCACCGGAACCCTAGCAGGTGCTGTCACCGGTGCGCACGGGTTTCCGGTCATCGCCGGCGGCCGGCGACTCTACCATCGAGTCCAGGGGGTCGGAAAAGGGGCAGGCGGCAAGTTTCGGGCCAGGGGGTGGCCGGGAACTCAGTTCCGGCGAGGGTCGCCGGAGAACGCCGCCGCTGCGCAGTTGGCGCGAGGAGGAAGACGACGCACTATGTGCGGGGCCCACAAGCCAGAGTTTAAACTTTTCCCCGAATTTCAGTTTTAGTTCAAACTTCAAATCCTTATAACTTTGGCTAGGAAGCTCCAAATTGAGTGAACCAAATTTTGCTGGATTCAGCTCTCTGAGTACTTTCCAGAAAATCAAGTTTCACTTCATGAAATTCCTTAGTTCTCCAGAATTAATTCCTTAAAGTTTAAAATGTTAGGAATTTTAACTGGAGAATCCCTTGGAGTAAAATCCTGAAATTTTGCTGAGATGTTCACCAAAATATCCTTGAGCTACCATAAAAATTTCAGATCCATTTGAGATCATTTAGTCCACCTAATGGTGTGATTAGCAAAACTGTTCCAGAGAAAATAGAAAATGTTCAGAAACATTTTCAGAATTTTCTCTGAAATTGTTTAGCTCATATCTTTAGTTAGAGACTTCCAAATTAAGTGAGACCAACTCCATTAGAACCCTCTGAAAATCTAGTTTTCAGAAAGTCATAGTTTGTCTCATGAAAATTCCTAGAACACCCTAAGAGTTCCAATTAAGGTCAAGGACATAATTATTTGTGGAGGGCTCAAATGAGCTTTGCTGCAACTAAAACTTTACCAAGTCTCTGTTTAGGTTGTAACCAAGCCACAGTAAAAGTTTCACAGTCATTAGGTCTGTCTAGCAAAGGGTGTAGACTTCACAACTTCAAAGTTAATACAAATGCATTTAAATTAATACATACATTGTTCTTATCATGTAGTCGCTAAGGTCGAGGAGGAACCCGAAGTCCTAGACTTCGTTACTCCGGAGGAACAGCTAGCCTACGACCAAGAGCAGCAAGGCAAGCCCCGGTTTGCATTAACCGTTTTACAAATGTTTATTGTTTTGAGCACATCTTTGAATATTGTTCTTTGCATTAGAAGTCTTGATTGGAAATCCAACTGCACAGCCAAGATAACCATGGGTTGGGTTTAGGATTGCAAACCTCGTTAGCCACTGCATTGCTAGGATAGAGTAGGATTCGGTACAAGTCGAGTAGTTGGAACTACTCGCGAGAATAGACTAGAGGCACATTGCTCGGGTAGAGATAGCACATGATACACATGGCAAGAAAATGAGACCGAGCGGAGAGTAAGGGCAGCAGGACTTTGGGGCCTGTGTGCTGTAGCTCCGCTTGTGTCGATTGAGGACCGAGCCGTGTGCGGGCCTGTTGAACAAGCTAGAACAGTACCGAAGACCTACCGGCTATATGGGAACCGGGAAACTGATGTAACTCGGGTAGCTGGGTATTGAGGCATTGCCCGTCGTTCAGAGGGTAGGTTGAGAGCTCGAGGTGTAAATCAGCTGGCGGCACAGAGATGCGCGTGCAGGGACCTCTTGCTCGGGACGATGGGACCGGTTCAATATTTGGCTGACGGGCGAAAGGTAGTCGCGTACGGCGTCCGTGATGGTTGTTGTAGGCAACATCGAGTACGGGCGTACGTGACGGGTTGTTCGGGTAACCCTGCAGGTGTAAATCGATTATAATCGCCGTCCCTCGCGGTCAGTGAGTACCACTTGTTCACTGTACCGTGACGTAGAAAGAACAGGCTAGTTACATGTTAAAATGTTGCTGATTGAAAGCTGGACATTGATTGTTAATGATATGCTGTAGCTTAGTGCTAACTAAAGTTCTTTTCAACTTTGGGCAAAGTACATGAGAGAAATGCGTTTCTTGTTTGATTGCGGCTCTCTCATGTGCCTTAGCGTAAGGTTCTCCACAACCTGCGGCTAAAACTTGAAAGTAAGGCTCCACTAATTAGGCGAGTCCGTGCAAATGATTTTGTTCCCTCAAGCAACCCATTACCCTCATGTAGAAGTTCCATGTTTAGGTGAGACGGGTCAGACTTGCTGAGCCTTCGTGCTCACTGCTTGTGTTTGAAGCTTTTGCAGGGTTCTATGAGGAAGGGACTCCCGAAGAGGAGAAGGAACCCCAGGAGGGGAACCCCGTCGAGTGGGAGTCGTGCACGCCGCAGAGTTAGTGTGCGTGTGTGCTAGCAAGGACACGTTCAAGGGCTGAACGTGTACTTGATGCTTAGTCTACGCCCGCGAGTGTGGACTAAACTTATTTTGATGTAAACATGTTCATAAACTTGTTTTTGTAATAAAGCTTCCGCTTCCGCTTTGTACCTTTGATGTGTGTTATACGGTGCTGTGCAACGCAGCACCCCTCAGCGTGATCCTGGCTCGACAGGACCAGTGGGGTCGTGTCAGCGTGGTATCAGAGCTCGCTTGAGGTTTAACACAGTATAAAGGTCTTCTTTTTCAAAAATCCAGTGAGGAACGAGTTAGTAGCCCGTATAAGGATGTTATTAGTATATAGAAAGTGGCTTATTAACCTATTTGTTATGTCGGAAAATCGTGCATCTCGGGACGTTCATGTCTTGGGGGGTGCACGTAAGCGCTGTCCACCAGTGCGCACAAGCTGAAGGGTGGAGCCCCACGGGTGGCAGGTAACCCGACCCGCTTTAGTATCCTCTACGACTCGTCATGTCGTTTGGGGTATTCGAGCAACGTCTGTCCCTGGCGTGCGTGGTGCAACATGGGAGACCCCGTCACGTGGTCTGAAACGTGAACACGTAACTCAAGGCGTGTTTGGCTTGAGAACATCCGGGCGAGTGATGACGGCCGGATGTACCAACTGTATGGATTCCGGGCTCGGTGTGCAGCCGAGTCTGATGATTGGTTGAATTTCTGCAGGTAGCCTTACCACGAAACGGTAGACGTGTAGCATCCGTGTGCGAGTGACAAGTAGTGCCACTGAACTAACGAAGCCGGCTAAGTCCGGTATAGGTTTTTCCTTTGTGAGGACGTAGTACCGACATAATCTGGTGACGCATCGACGTCACACCCAACTAAATGAACAACTTCATTTAAAAATTTGAAGGTTTTGATCCAAAGTAGTAAAACTTGATGTAACTCCTTCCCTTGAACAGGATATTCAAAGTTAACAAGCTTTCAACTTATAGGATGTTAAGGACAGAGCACTCTGTTTTCAGCTGAATCAAGGCTGGAGTTAATCAGAGATTAGAGGTTGAGTTCTTTCGAGGATGGTGTCGTATGATACATTTCTGGAAAGCTTTGGAAGAGCTTTACAACTTTTCTGTTGAGATCCAGAGGTGTTTCATCCCTTAACCACTCGAAAAATGCAGTAGAGTTGAAACTGTCCAGAAAACAGGACAGAGCAAAGACTCTCTGTAGACTCTCTGTAAATTAAGCATAACTTCCTGCTTAAAAATCCAAAAATAGAAAATGAGGTAGTTCTGGAAAGCTTATGAGATGGGTTACAACTTTGTGACAGAAAGTTTTGTCAGATTAGGAGCAGAATTAACTGGGATTCTTGGATCAATTCAGTACCTAAAGCAGGGAGGTGCTGTCCAATTGTTTCCAGAAATTCTGGTAACTTTGACATCTAATAACTTGTGAACCAGGACAGATCTTAGGCCAACCAAATACTTTCTGGAAAGCTATTGAAGTTAACGTTAACTTTGATGTTGAGCTCCAGGACTGGTTTTGCTTTTAACCTGGCCTAAATCAGATTGCTATGGAAACTGGTCAGGGCTGTCATGGGAACAGCAGATCAGCAGTCAAATTTGTTTAAAAATTTGAACTATGTTTCCAAGTGTTATGGGTTCAATGACATATCTTATGTTATGACTCAATGGTTTACTGTTTAAATAAATATTTGACATTTCTCAAATATATTTTTACAGATGGCAGCAGATAAACGGTTGGAGAACGGGTGGGTAGTTTCCCACTGCTCTGACCGTAGCGGCTACCCGGAAGCATTGTGGCAAATGCTCCAATATTTCGGGTATAACCAGATGCCGCAATACTTCGCCAAGGAAGAAGGCGAAGAGGGGAACAAGACGTGGCCGATCCATGTCAAGATTCCCGCAGGACCTACGCCACCCGGTTGGGTGCCATTCACCGTCACGGTGAGAGGAAGACAACCGGAAGGAATGTGGCAAGTGGCAGCCCGTGACACTATGTCACGTTTCTGCCAACTACACGTGCAGGCTATGGAGGGAACTCCATACACACTCGTTCCGGTGGAGGGACGAGCTCAGCATGTGTGGGAAGAAAGGTACCTGGAGGCAACAGACCCGACTTGCCCAAGGTACAACCCCGCGGAGGCAAACCTCAGCCTCCAAATGAGGGCGGGAAAAGCTGTGATGAACATCCAAGCTGTTCATACGGAGCATCTCGCCACCAAGCTCAAGGAGAGCACAAGCCGTGGAGATCATTTTGAGAGTGCTCACAGTGCACTCCGCAATGTGCTCCTTCCGACGATCAAGCGACTGAATGAACAACACAATCAGTTGCGTCGTCTGAAGAAGGCAAAGAAGAAGAGCCGTGTTGACATCGCGGCGTTGCAAGAGCTGGTGCAGACCCTAACCCAGCAGAATGAGGACCTTGCTCAAGAGCGGGACGACGCTATTGAGGAAGGACAAGGCTGGGAAGAGGACTACAACCAGGCTATGGACGAGGTGCATGCATTGCAGGACCTCGTGCCCCCGGTATTGGGCGTACCGGTAGTCTTGGGTCTTCCAGCCATGGGAGAGCCCGGAATGGGAGAAGAGGTGGTAGACCCCGAGCCACCAGCAGAGGTACCGGAGGAGGACGACCCACAGGAGGTCGAGTTCTACTCCGAGTAGGGGGTTACGGTTGCCAAGTAGGGCAGCTAGGGTAGCGTAACCCAATTTTTGTAATCGGTGACATGTCGTGTAGACAGTAGCGTATGTATAGGTAGTGACGACATGAGCACGACTTCTCGGAGACCCGAGAATAATGTATCTTGTATAAAGTTTATGCTTTATCAATATATGTGAATGTTGTGCAAGATAATCATGCGTCGCTTCAATACCTACTGCTGTTTATGGAATTTTGAGTAAGACATGTGCTAATTGCTGCTGTGCTGAATTTCAGGATGACGCGTACTCGTGCCAACCCTGATGTTGGAGGTACTAGCCAAAAGGGAGAGACCTCCCAACCGCCTCCCGAGGACTCCTCGGGACAGCAGCAGCAACAGCAACAGCAAACACCGCCACCGCCACTGCCAACGGTTACATTGGCCGACATTGTCGCGGCAATGGCGGGTTCACATCAGCAGCACACAGAGCTGCTGCAAACGTTAATTGCGAATACGTCTCGCCCAGAGAGACGTCAAGATCGTGAGGAGCGCCAACAGAGCTCCTACTCCGACTTCCTGGCGACTCATCCCCCTGTATTCTCAAGGGCGGATGAACCACTTGACGCGGACAACTGGCTCCGCGCCATAGAGATGAAGTTCGGGCTGCTCCAAATCAGCGAGCAGCGCAAGACTCAGTTCGCGGTCCAGCAGCTCCAAGGATCCGCGAGCGCGTGGTGGGCCAACTTCTGTGCTTCACAGCCCACCGACCGAGCAATGACCTGGGCGGAGTTCCGGACGGCCTTCAGGGCCTATCATATACCGCCCGGTTTGATGAAGAGAAAGACGCAGGAGTTCCTACACCTGCAACAAGGGAGCCGAAACGCGCTGGAATATTCCAGGGCGTTCAACGATCTCGCGCTCTACGCGTCGTATCATGCAGATACGGACGAGAAGCGGCGGGACCGATTTTACCAGGGGCTTAACCCGCTCCTGAAGGACAAGCTGGCGATGTTCAATCGCGGCAGCCTCAACGACATCATTGATGCTGCGATTGTTCAGGAGGACTCCGGCAAGGAGTTGGCGGCGGCAGAGCGAAAGCGAAGCGCGTCGCAGAGCAGCGGAGAAGGAGGTGGTCCTTCTCAGAAGTTTCGGATGGTGAATCGCCCACCATCAGGTCCGCGCTGGCAGCCACCACAGCGGTCGATGCCGTTCCGCAGTCGACCGTACTCTTCACCGGCATTCCGGCCGGCACTGCCAGTACCACCGCAACAACAACAGCAGCAGCGGGCGATGCCGCGTGCGTTTGCACCTCAGCAACGCATGCCGGGCTTTCGTCCATCGAGTACTCCACCAGCAGCGGCCACATGTTACAAGTGTGGTCGTCCAGGACACTTCGCGAGCAGTTGCCCGGAGAGGCAAGGCGGCGGAGTGGCACCACAGTTTCCGGGGAGGAATCAACCCCGGAACCCTACTAATGCGCGGCGGGCAAACCCTAGGCCCGGCACTGTCCACCAGCTTGCCATTGAGGACGTGCCGGAGGGCGAGCCAATCCTTGCGGGTATGTTCCAACTCCACCAGCATCCCGCTATAGTACTGTTTGATTCAGGCGCCACGCATAATTTTATTAGCCAAGCTTTCATTGCTAAACACAGTTTGCCAATACTACCCACCGATAGTCCATATTTAATTTGCTCACCGGGTGGGAAGATTTCAGCAAGCGTAATGGTCTCCAAAGCACCATTATGCTTAGCGGGTAGAGTGTACCCCATGTCTCTCATTATCTTAGAGGGGCAGAAGGTCGATGTCATCCTAGGGATGTCGTGGTTAACCCGCCACGGCGCTATTTTAGACACCGTCCTCCGAGTCGTGCACTTAAACTCAGAGGTGCACGGTTCTCACTCATTATTTCTGGACAGTCCAGAAATAAAACTTCCAAGTGTCTATCAAGCCACAACCATCAGATTGGAAGACATTCCAGTGGTCCGAGAGTTCCCTGATGTATTCCCGGACGATTTGCCGGGAATGCCACCCGATAGAGAGGTGGAGTTCAAGATTGAACTCGCACCGGGGACCATGCCAATATCCCGAAGGCCGTACAAGATGGCGCCCAAGGAGTTGGCTGAACTGAAGACTCAGCTCACGGACCTTCTGGAGAAGGGTTTTATTAGGCCGAGCTCCTCCCCATGGGGCTGTTCGGCATTATTTGTCAAGAAGAAGGATGAAACGTTGCGGCTTTGCGTGGACTACCGTCCATTTAATGCCGTAACCATCAAGAACAAGTACCCGTTGCCACGGATCGACATGTTGTTTGATCAGTTGGTCGAAGCGAAGATCTTTTCCAAGATGGATTTAAGATCCGGGTACCATCAGATTAAGATAAGGGCGGAGGACATTCCAAAGACATCTTTCTCGACAAGGTACGGACTTTATGAGTACCTGGTCATGTCCTTCGGCCTCACCAATGCTCCAGCTCACTTCATGTATTTAATGAACTCGGTGTTCATGCCGGAGCTGGACAAGTTTGTCGTGGTCTTCATCGACGACATCCTGGTATATTCCAAGTCAGAGGAAGATCACAAGAAACATCTGCGTATAGTCTTGCAACGGCTGCGGGATCACAAGTTATACGCAAAGTTCAGCAAATGCGAGTTTTGGATATCGCAAGTGCCTTTCCTCGGGCATATCATCTCAGCGGAGGGTATCGCTGTGGACCCGAGCAAGATCACGCAAGTGCTGAATTGGAAATCCCCGAGAACTGTTCATGAGGTACGGAGTTTCCTCGGACTCGCGGGATATTATCGGAGGTTCATTCCGAACTTCTCGAAGATTGCCAAGCCAATGACAGAGCTGCTGAAGAAGGCTATCAAATATGTTTGGAGTCCAGCATGTGAAGCAGCATTCAAGGCTTTAGTCAAGCACCTGACATCAGCACCGGTTTTGGCGCAGCCAGACACAACAAAACCGTTCGATGTGTACTGCGATGCATCTGGCATTGGGCTCGGATGTGTGCTGATGCAAGACCGAAGAGTGGTCGCGTATGGATCACGGCAGCTTAGGAACCATGAGCAAAATTATCCAACTCACGACTTGGAGCTCGCTGCCGTGGTACTTGCACTGAAGATGTGGAGGCACTACCTACTCGGTAACCTCGTACATTTATATACCGACCACAAAAGCCTCAAGTACATATTCACTCAGAAGGAGTTGAACATGAGGCAACGAAGATGGTTAGAACTGATAAAGGATTACGAGATAGAAATCCATTATCATCCGGGCAAGGCAAACGTTGTGGCGGACGCGCTAAGCCGCAAGTCACACGTCAATAATCTGACCATCACACCGTTGGAAGAGAGCGAACCACCACTACATGTGATTCCACACGGAGCTCTCTACAACCTAGCTTTGATCCCCACCATCCGTGAAGAGATAGCGGCAGCCCAGAAGAATGACAAGGGCATGTCACATTTGCGGAGACGTGTAGACAGTGGGGAGTTGAAATGTTTCCGGAAGGACGGAGACGGCGTCCTATGGTTCAAGAACCGGATCGTCGTACCCCGAAACCCGGAGTTACGGAAGAAAATCTTTGATGAGGCTCACTTATCAAAGTTTTCTATTCACCCCGGCAGCAACAAAATGTATCAAGAACTCAGAAGCAAGTTTTGGTGGACACGGATGAAACGAGAGACTGCAAAATACGTGTCCGAGTGTGATACATGTCGAAGGGTGAAGGCTGACCACATGCGGAAACCGGGACTGCTGCAACCACTGGGCATTCCTGCCTGGAAGTGGGAGGACGTGAGCATGGATTTTGTCGTCGGTTTACCCACCACCTTACAGAAACATGATTCTGTGTGGGTGATCGTCGATCGGCTCACCAAAGTTGCCCATTTCATCCCGGTCAACACCAACTACAACGCCAAGAAGTACGCTGAACTGTACATCTCACGGATCCTATGCTTGTACGGCGTACCCCGTACTATCATTTCGGATCGGGGCACTTTATTTGTGTCCCGTTTTTGGGAGAAGCTACACGCTGCCTTGGGGACGAAGCTGATCCGTAGTTCAGCCTACCACCCGCAGACGGATGGGCAAACTGAGCGGGTAAATCAAATCCTAGAAGACATGCTACGAGCTTGCGCTATCGACCACGGCAAGAATTGGGATGATCACTTGCCGTTAGCCGAGTTCTCGTACAACAATGGGTACCAAGCCAGCATCAAGATGGCGCCCTACGAGGCGCTATACTGGAGAAAATGCCGCACACCATTGAACTGGTGTGAGTCTGGCGAAAGGGTTACCTTCGGGATTGACCTTGTCAACAACGCGGAAGAAAAGGTTCGACTGATTCAAGCGAACCTAAAAGCCGCTCAATCCCGTCAGAAACAGTATGCGGACCGGAGAAGGCGCCCATTACAATTCGAAGTTGGAGATCACGTATACCTACGAGTATCTCCAATGAAGGGCGTAAACAGATTTGGGGTGAGAGGAAAGTTGGCACCCCGATTCATCGGTCCATTCCAAATTACCGAAAGATGTGGATCGGTGGCATACCGGCTAAAATTACCAGAAGCACTTTCCGGTGTGCACGACGTCTTTCACATTTCCCAGCTGAGGAAGTGTCTCAAGCTATCAACTACCGTTCAGCTGGAAGACATTGAAGAACTGCAACCGGATCTCACCTATCGGGAGGAACCGGTGCAGATTATTGATGAGAAGGTCCGAACCACACGCAACCGTACGTTGTGGTTATACAAGGTTCTGTGGAGTAATCACTCCATGGACGAAGCGACATGGGAGAGCGAAGAATTCCTTCGCACTAACTACCCCGACTTTTTCACGTCGCATATCCGGTAATTTTCCACCGTCCTCTCTCTCATTTTCATCTTATAATCTCGGGACGAGATTCTTTTAAGGGGGGAGGAATGTAAGGGCCTCAGTTTTTGACACTCATTTGCAGTGTTCATCACCACACCACACACCTCATTTGAGCAAGAATGATGAACACAAATGAAGAGCAAGTAACAATTATCAACATGCTCATTAGAGAACAAACTCACACATTGCAAAAGTGGTATTTCCCACATGTCATATAGATAGGCTGGACATATGAAAACTCCTACACTTTGCTAAGGATGTCCATGCCAAGTTTCACCCAAATTCAAAACCTTTTTGAGGTCATTTTGGGTATAGCTAGGAAGGGGGCAGTTTGAAACCATATTCAAATTCAAACTGTTTTCACCCACTGAATTTAAAAGTGGAAGGCATATTCTCACTCAGCACATTTTTGTGAGCTCCCACACCAATTTTCACTCCATTTGGAGTTGATCTTGACATGAGCTAAGGGGGAGAAATTCAAACTTTATTTGAATTTCAAACTGAACTTGTGCTGAAATTCATTCAAACCAAACCTCATTTGAACTTTGATCAATTCAAATGGCTCTTGGGTGAATAATTTGAATTGCCAAGGGTAGAATAGGGTTCACTGTTTACCACAGCTGTTAGGAGTAAAGTTCAGAGGTTAAAAGAGGGGTGGGACCCACATGTCAGCCTCTGCCTCAAAACAAACTGACTGAAACACAGTTCAGTCGGTTCCCGGCTGCTGTGCGCGCGCGCCACCGAAGGGGGGCAGCCGGCGCCAGCTCCTGCTGCGCGCCCCCAAGCCGGAGGCCAGCCGCCGGGCTATTTATTCCCTCCCCGGCGTGCTTCAGTCGCCATTCCCCGAGCTGCCGACGTGCACGACCTGTTTTTCCACTGCCATCGCCGCCGATCGAGCTCCCGCTTGATCAAGCCGATCGCTCGCAAAGCACAGCCTCCTCCACAGCAAAACGGCACCAAGGGATCGTGAGCAACCTCCCACACTCCGTGTTGGCCAGTGAGCAAGCTTCCTCGAGCTGTACGAGCCATTTCTCCGGCGAGCCGAACATCGCTGCCGATCGGGCTCCCGTGGACAGCACGGCACAGCCGTTGTCACGCCCTCTTCTCTACACAAGAAAGGTGCGTAACTGTATGTAGATGGAGTAGCCGAAAGCCGTTTGGCGATTGATCAACCCTCGGCCGAGAATTTCCAGATTTACTCTTGATCAGTTCATAAGAACCGAGCTCACCTTCGGGTGAAATTCGTGCTCTATGCACGAAGGTTGGACGAGCTCGTCGCCTAGTGGCTTCTACGCACGATAGCGCCCACGCTCGAACTGGAATTAGAGAAAACCATCAAGAATCGGCCATGATATGGCCGTTTTCCCCGCCGCCATGGCTGAACACCTCGGCTCACCGTCGAGAGCCTAGTTGCCGGTATTTCTAGCTTCCACCCAGCTCTAGTTCGTGTTTCCCATGCCCTACTGATGCTCTCCGACCAATTTCCGGTCGATTTGGTGCACGGGAGAGCGGGACCGACCTCACCGGAACCCTAGCAGGTGCTGTCACCGGTGCGCACGGGTTTCCGGTCATCGCCGGCGGCCGGCGACTCTACCATCGAGTCCAGGGGGTCGGAAAAGGGGCAGGCGGCAAGTTTCGGGCCAGGGGGTGGCCGGGAACTCAGTTCCGGCGAGGGTCGCCGGAGAAAGCCGCCGCTGCGCAGTTGGCGCGAGGAGGAAGACGACGCACTATGTGCGGGGCCCACAAGCCAGAGTTTAAACTTTTCCCCGAATTTCAGTTTTAGTTCAAACTTCAAATCCTTATAACTTTGGCTAGGAAGCTCCAAATTGAGTGAACCAAATTTTGCTGGATTCAGCTCTCTGAGTACTTTCCAGAAAATCAAGTTTCACTTCATGAAATTCCTTAGTTCTCCAGAATTAATTCCTTAAAGTTTAAACTGTTAGGAATTTTAACTGGAGAATCCCTTGGAGGAAAATCCTGAAATTTTGCTGAGATGTTCACCAAAATATCCTTGAGCTACCATAAAAATTTCAGATCCATTTGAGATTATTTAGTCCACCTAATGGTGTGATTAGCAAAACTGTTCCAGAGAAAATAGAAAATGTTCAGAAACATTTTCAGAATTTTCTCTGAAATTGTTTAGCTCATATCTTTAGTTAGAGAATTCCAAATTAAGTGAGACCAACTCCATTAGAACCCTCTGAAAATCTAGTTTTCAGAAAGTCATAGTTTGTCTCATGAAAATTCCTAGAACACCCTAAGAGTTCCAATTAAGGTCAAGGACATAATTATTTGTGGAGGGCTCAAATGAGCTTTGCTGCAACTAAAACTTGACCAAGTCTCTGTTTAGGTTGTAACCAAGCCACAGTAAAAGTTTCACAGTCATTAGGTCTGTCTAGCAAAGGGTGTAGACTTCACAACTTCAAAGTTAATACAAATGCATTTAAATTAATACATACATTGTTCTTATCATGTAGTCGCTAAGGTCGAGGAGGAACCCGAAGTCCTAGACTTCGTTACTCCGGAGGAACAGCTAGCCTACGACCAAGAGCAGCAAGGCAAGCCCCGGTTTGCATTAACCGTTTTACAAATGTTTATTGTTTTGAGCACATCTTTGAATATTGTTCTTTGCATTAGAAGTCTTGATTGGAAATCCAACTGCACAGCCAAGATAACCATGGGTTGGGTTTAGGATCGCAAACCTCGTTAGCCACTGCATTGCTAGGATAGAGTAGGATTCGGTACAAGTCGAGTAGTTGGAACTACTCGCGAGAATAGGCTAGAGGCACATTGCTCGGGTAGAGATAGCACATGATACACATGGCAAGAAAATGAGACCGAGCGGAGAGTAAGGGCAGCAGGACTTTGGGGCCTGTGTGCTGTAGCTCCGCTTGTGTCGATTGAGGACCGAGCCGTGTGCGGGCCTGTTGAACAAGCTAGAACAGTACCGAAGACCTACCGGCTATATGGGAACCGGGAAACTGATGTAACTCGGGTAGCTGGGTATTGAGGCATTGCCCGTCGTTCAGAGGGTAGGTTGAGAGCTCGAGGTGTAAATCAGCTGGCGGCACAGAGATGCGCGTGCAGGGACCTCTTGCTCGGGATGATGGGACCGGTTCAATATTTGGCTGACGGGCGAAAGGTAGTCGCGTACGGCGTCCGTGATGGTTGTTGTAGGCAACATCGAGTACGGGCGTACGTGACGGGTTGTTCGGGTAACCCTGCAGGTGTAAATCGATTATAATCGCCGTCCCTCGCGGTCAGTGAGTACCACTTGTTCACTGTACCGTGACGTAGAAAGAACAGGCTAGTTACATGTTAAAATGTTGCTGATTGAAAGCTGGACATTGATTGTTAATGATATGCTGTAGCTTAGTGCTAACTAAAGTTCTTTTCAACTTTGGGCAAAGTACATGAGAGAAATGCGTTTCTTGTTTGATTGCGGCTCTCTCATGTGCCTTAGCGTAAGGTTCTCCACAACCTGCGGCTAAAACTTGAAAGTAAGGCTCCACTAATTAGGCGAGTCCGTGCAAATGATTTTGTTCCCTCAAGCAACCCATTACCCTCATGTAGAAGTTCCATGTTTAGGTGAGACGGGTCAGACTTGCTGAGCCTTCGTGCTCACTGCTTGTGTTTGAAGCTTTTGCAGGGTTCTATGAGGAAGGGACTCCCGAAGAGGAGACGGAACCCCAGGAGGGGAACCCCGTCGAGTGGGAGTCGTGCACGCCGCAGAGTTAGTGTGCGTGTGTGCTAGCAAGGACACGTTCAAGGGCTGAACGTGTACTTGATTCTTAGTCTACGCCCGCGAGTGTGGACTAAACTTATTTTGATGTAGCATGTTCATAAACTTGTTTTTGTAATAAAGCTTCCGCTTCCGCTTTGTACCTTTGTGACACGACCCCACTGGTCCTGTCGAGCCAGGATCACGCTGAGGGGTGCTGCGTTGCACAACACCGTATAACACACGTCAAAGGTACAAAGCGGAAGCGGAAGCTTTACTACATAAACAAGTTTATTAACATGTTTACATCAAAATAAGTTTAGTCCACACTCGCGGGCGTAGACTAAGCATCAAGTGCACGTTCAGCCCTCGAACGTGTCCTTGCTAGCACACTCGCACACTAACTCTGCGGCGTGCACGACTCCCACTCGACGGGGTTCCCCTCCTGGGGTTCCGTCTCCTCTTCGGGAGTCCCTTCCTCATAGAACCCTGCAAAAGCTTCAAACACAAGCAGTGAGCACGAAGGCTCAGCAAGTCTGACCCGTCTCACCTAAACATGAAACTTCTATATGAGGGTGATGGGTTGCATGAGGTAAAAATCATTTGCAAGGACTCGCCTAATTAGTAGAACCTTACTTTCAAGTTTTAGCAGCAGGTTGTGGAGAACTTCACGCTAAGGCACATGAGAGAGCCGCAATCAAACAAGAAACGCATTTCTCTCATGTACTTTGCCCAAAGTTGAAAAGAACTTTAGTTAGCACTAAGCTACAACATATCATTAACAATCAATATCCAACTTTCAATCAGCAACATTTTAACATGTAACTAGCCTGTTCTTTCTACGTCACGGTACAGTGAACAAGTGGTACTCACTGACCGCGAGGGACGGCGATTATAATCGATTTACACCTGCAGGGTTACCCGAACAACCCGTCACGTACGCCCGTACTCGATGTTGCCTACAACAACCATCACGGACGCCGTACGCGACTACCTTTCACCCGTTAGCCAAATATTGAACCGGTCCCATCGTCCCGAGCAAGAGGTCCCTGCACGCGCATCTCTGTGCCGCCAGCTGATTTACACCTCGAGCTCTCAACCTACCCTCTGAACGACGGGCAATGCCTCAACACCCAGCTACCCGAGTTACATCAGTTTCCCGGTTCCCATATAGCCGGTAGGTCTTCGGTACTGTTCTAGCTTGTTCAACAGGCCCGCACACGGCTCGGTCCTCAATCGACACAAGCGGAGCTACAGCACACAGGCCCCAAAGTCCTGCTGCCCTTACTCTCCGCTCGGTCTCATTTTCTTGCCATGTGTATCATGTGCTATCTCTACCCGAGCAATGTGCCTCTAGCCTATTCTCGCGAGTAGTTCCAACTACTCGACTTGTACCGAATCCTACTCTATCCTAGCAATGCAGTGGCTAACGGGGTTTGCAATCCTAAACCCCAACCCATGGTTTTCTTGGCTATGCAGTGGGGTTTCCAAACAAGACTCTGAT
Source organism: Neostapfia colusana (assembly GCA_030760725.1). Classification (NCBI taxonomy): domain Eukaryota; kingdom Viridiplantae; phylum Streptophyta; class Magnoliopsida; order Poales; family Poaceae; genus Neostapfia; species Neostapfia colusana. Next base: position 42,820,403 of record JASWHV010000019.1, read on the forward strand.
GCACAACATAAAGAAAACAAGTATGTGCTCAAAACAATAAAAATTTATAAAATGGTTAATGCAAACCGGGGCTTGCCTTGCTGCTCTTGGTCGTAGGCTAGCTGTTCCTCCGGAGTAACGAAGTCTAGGACTTCGGGTTCCTCCTCGACCTTAGCGACTACATGATAAGAACAATGTATGTATTAATTAAATGCTTTTGTATTAACTTTGAAGTTGTGAAGTCTATAACCTTTACTAGATAGACCTAATGACTGTGAAACTTTTACTGTGGCTTGGTTACAACCTAAACAGAGACTTGGTCAAGTTTTAGTTGCAGCAAAGCTCATTTGAGCCCTCCACAAATAATTATGTCCTTGACCTTAATTAAAGGCTTTTAGGGTGTTCTAAGTATTTTCATGAAACAAACTATGACTTTCTGAAAACTAGATTTTCAGAGGGTTCTAATGGAATTGGTCTCACTTAATTTGGAAGTCTCTAACTAAAGATATGAGCTAAACAATTTCAGAGAAAATTCTGAAAATGTTTCTGAACATTTTCTATTTTCTCTGGAACAGTTTTACTAATCACACCATTAGGTGGACTAAATGAGCTCAAATGGATCTGAAATTTTTATGGTAGTTCAAGGATATTTTGGTGAACATCTCAGCAAAATTTCAGGATTTTCCTCCAAATGATTCTCCAGTTAAAATTCCTAACAGTTTAAACTTTAAGGAATTAATTCTGGAGAATTAAGGAATTTCATGAAGTGACACTTGATTTTCTGGAAAGTACTCAAAGAGCTGAATCCAGCAAAATTTGGTTCACTCAATTTGGAGCTTTCTAGCCAAAGTTATAAGGATTTGAAGTTTGAAGGAAATCTGAAAATCGGGGAAAAGTTTAAACTCGCGCGTGGGCCCAGGGGACACGCGTCGCACGCCGAAGCGATAGCACACCGCGGCCCACAAGGCTTTTGCGCGCCAGCACACCCGATCCCGGCCGCAGCCGGATCCCGATTCAAAATATCGGCCGCTGACAGCTGGGGTCCACCCCCTTCTTCAACCTCGCGACACCCGCGCTCCGCCGCCGAGGGACCTCGCCGGAGAGCTCGCCGCTGGCTGCTGTACCGCTTCAAACTTCTTGATTCTGGCCGCCCCTGCCTACTTTTACTTGGGGAACATGATCCGAGGGTCAGCTGCTCATGACAACGGCCGGAGCATGGTCGGCGACGAGCCGCCATATCGGAACGACTTCGGCCATGACGGCTGACGCTCCTAGTGCCTCAGCTACTTGGGAAATCGGTCGGGGAGCATCAGTGGACCTCAGAGAAGGTCGACATGAGCTCGAGGCAGCTCGGGGAAGGCCCGAAATAGGTCCTCACCGTGCGCCCGATACCCCCCGTGCGTTCCGCCATTAGTAGACCTTGAATTACGCCGGGCACAGAAGTTCTCCGGCCCAGAGTTGTGAAGGCAACTTGTGCGTCACCGTGTCTAGTTCGTGTGGGAGTGGCCTGAGGCCCTCTAATCCTTTCTAGAGCACGAATTAAACAGAATCGTACCCGAGGGTCGTTCTGCACACAGAAAGGGGAAAAGTGGAAATTCGCCGCCGGTGAGCAACCACTCGAGCTGTGGCTCGGGGATGAGCAGCACCGATCACTTGCGCGTCCAAGGGTGCCTTGGCTCGGGCGTGACAACGCCCAGGTTGGGCTGTCCACGAGAGCCCGAGGTGCGGCGGTTTCCAGTTCCGAGTTTGATCTTTCGGCACAGCCGATATCACTCGGTTTCAATCGATTTCTATCAATGGGAAGGATGGAGGATGGTTGCTAGTACCTTGCTGGGACCTTGGAATGGAAAGAGGGAGCTGCGATCGGCTTGATCAAGCAGGAACTCGAGCGGCGGCGATGGCAGTGGGAAAAGCAGTCGCGCACGTCGGTAGCTCGGGGAAATGGTGACTGAGGCACGCCGGGGGGGAAATAAATAGCTCAGCCGGCTGGCCTCCGGCTTGGGGCACGCAGCAGGAGCTGGCGCCGGCCGGCCCCTTCGGTGGCGCGCGCGCACAACAGCCGGGAACCGACTGAACTGTGTTTCAGTCGGTTTGCTTTGAGGCTGAGGCTGACATGTGGGTCCCACTTCTCTTTTAACCTCTGAAATTTATTCCTAACAGCTGTGGTAAACAGTGAACCCTATTCTACCCTTGGCAATTCAAATTATTCACCCAAGAGCCATTTGAATTGATCAAAGTTCAAATGAGGTTTGGTTTGAATGAATTTCAGCACAAGTGCAGTTTGAAATTCAAATAAAGTTTGAATTTCTCTCCCTTAGCTCATGTCAAGATCAACTCCAAATGGAGTGAAAATTGGTGTGTGAGCTCACAAAAATGTGCTGAGCAAGAATCTGCCTTCCACTTTTACATTCAGTGGGTGAAAACAGTTTGAATTTGAATATGGTTTCAAACTGCCCTCTTCCTAACTATACCCAAAATGACCTCAAAAAGGTTTTGAATTTGGGTGGAACTTGGCATGGACATCCTTAGCAAAGTGTAGGAGTCTTCATATGTCCAGCCCATCTATATCACATGTGGGAAGTACCACTTTTGCAATGTGTGAGTTTGTTCCCTAATGAGCATGTTGATAATTGTTACTTGCTCTTTATTTGTGTTCATCATTCTTCCTCAATTGAGGTGTGTGGTGTGGTGATGAACACTGCAAATGAGTGTCAAAAACTGAGGCCCTTACATTCCTCCCCCCTTAAAAGAATCTCGTCCCGAGATTATAAGGTGAAATGAGAGAGAGGACGGTGGAAAATTACCGAATATGCGACGTGAAAAAGTCGGGGTAGTTAGTGCGAAGGAATTCCTCGCTCTCCCATGTCGCTTCGTCCATGGAGTGATTACTCCATAGAACCTTGTAGAACCACAACGTACGGTTGCGTGTGGTTCGGGCCTTTTCATCAATAATCTGCACCGGTTCCTCCCGATAGGTGAGATCCGGTTGCAGTTCTTCAATGTCTTCCAGCTGAACGGTAGTTGATAGCTTGAGACACTTCCTCAGCTGGGAAATGTGAAAGACGTCGTGCACACCGGAAAGTGCTTCTGGTAATCTTAGCCGGTATGCCACCGATCCACATCTTTCGTTAATCTGGAATGGACCGATGAATCGGGGTGCTAACTTTCTTCTCACCCCAAATCTGTTTACGCCCTTCATTGGAGACACTCGTAGGTATACGTGATCTCCAACTTCGAATTGTAATGGGCGCCTCCTCCGGTCCGCATACTGTTTCTGTCGGGATTGAGCGGCTTTTAGGTTCGCTTGAATTAATCGAACCTTTTCTTCCGCGTTGTTGACAAGATCAATCCCGAAGGTAACCCTCTCGCCAGATTCACACCAGTTCAGTGGTGTGCGGCATCTCCTGCCGTATAGCGCCTCGTAGGGCGCCATCTTGATGCTGGCTTGGTACCCATTGTTGTACGAGAACTCGGCTAATGGCAAGTGATCATCCCAATTCTTGCCGTGGTCGATAGCGCAAGCTCGTAGCATGTCTTCTAGGATTTGATTTACCCGCTCCGTTTGCCCATCCGTCTGCGGGTGGTAGGCTGAACTACGGATCAGCTTCGTCCCCAAGGCAGCGTGTAGCTGCTCCCAAAAACGGGACACAAATAAAGTGCCCCGGTCCGATACGATGGTACGGGGTACGCCATATAAGCATAGGATCCGTGAGATGTACAGTTCAGCGTACTTCTTGGCGTTGTAGTTGGTGTTGACCGGGATGAAATGGGCAACTTTGGTGAGCCGATCGACGATCACCCACACAGAATCATGTTTCTGTAAGGTGGTGGGTAAACCGACGACGAAATCCATGCTCACGTCCTCCCACTTCCAGGCAGGAATGCCCAGTGGTTGCAGCAGTCCCGGTTTCCGCATGTGGTCTGCCTTCACCCGTCGACATGTATCACACTCGGACACGTATTTTGCAGTCTCTCGCTTCATCCGTGTCCACCAAAACTTGCTTCTGAGTTCTTGATACATCTTGTTGCTGCCGGGGTGAATAGAAAACTTTGATAAGTGAGCCTCATCAAAGATTTTCTTCCGTAACTCCGGGTTTCGGGGTACGACGATCCGGTCCTTGAACCATAGGACGCCGTCTCCGTCCTTCCGGAAACATTTCAACTCCCCACTGTCTACACGTCTCCGCAAATGTGACATGCCCTTGTCATTCTTCTGGGCTGCCGCTATCTCTTCACGGATGGTGGGGATCAAAGCTAGGTTGTAGAGAGCTCCATGTGGAATCACATGTAGTGGTGGTTCGCTCTCTTCCAACGGTGTGATGGTCAGATTATTGACGTGTGACATGCGGCTTAGCGCGTCTGCCACAACGTTTGCCTTGCCCGGATGATAATGGATCTCTATCTCGTAATCCTTTATCAGTTCCAACCATCTTCGTTGCCTCATGTTCAGCTCCTTCTGAGTGAAGATGTACTTGAGGCTTTTGTGGTCGGTATATAAATGTACGAGGTTACCGAGTAGGTAGTGCCTCCACATTTTCAGTGCAAGTACCACGGCAGCGAGCTCCAAATCGTGAGTTGGATAATTTTGCTCATGGTTCCTAAGCTGTCGTGATCCATACGCAACCACTCTTCGGTCTTGCATCAGCACACATCCGAGCCCAATGCCGGATGCATCGCAGTACACATCGAACGGTTTTGTTGTGTCTGGCTGCGCCAAAACCGGTGCTGATGTTAGGTGCTTGACTAAAGCCTTGAATGCTGCTTCACATGCTGGACTCCAAACATATTTGGTAGCCTTCTTTAGCAGCTCTGTCATTGGCTTGGCAATCTTCGAGAAGTTCGGAATGAACCTCCGATAATATCCCGCGAGTCCGAGGAAACTCCGTACCTCATGAACAGTTCTCGGGGATTTCCAATTCAGCACTTGCGTGATTTTGCTCGGGTCCACAGCGATACCCTCCGCCGAGATGATATGCCCGAGGAAAGGCACTTGCGATATCCAAAATTCGCATTTGCTGAACTTTGCGTATAACTTGTGATCCCGCAGCCGTTGCAAGACTATACGCAGATGTTTCTTGTGATCTTCCTCCGACTTGGAATATACCAGGATGTCGTCGATGAAGACCACGACAAACTTGTCCAGCTCCGGCATGAACACCGAGTTCATTAAGTACATGAAGTGAGCTGGAGCATTGGTGAGGCCGAAGGACATGACCAGGTACTCATAAAGTCCGTACCTTGTCGAAAAAACTGTCTTTGGAATGTCCTCAGCCCTGATCTTAATCTGATGGTACCCGGATCTTAAATCCATCTTGGAAAAGACCTTTGCTTCGACCAACTGATCAAACAACATGTCGATCCGTGGCAACGGGTACTTGTTCTTGATGGTTACGGCATTTAATGGACGGTAGTCCACGCAAAGCCGCAACGTTTCATCCTTCTTTTTGACAAATAATGCCGAACAACCCCATGGCGAGGAGCTCGGCCTAATAAAACCCTTCTCCAGAAGGTCCGTGAGCTGAATCTTCAGTTCCGCCAACTCCTTGGGCGCCATCTTGTACGGCCTTCGGGATATTGGCATGGTTCCCGGTGCAAGTTCAATCTTGAACTCCACCTCTCTATCGGGTGGCATCCCCGGCAAATCATCCGGGAATACATCAGGGAATTCTCGGACCACTGGAATGTCTTCCAATCTGATGGTTGTGGCTTGATAGACACTTGGAAGTTTTATTTCTGGACTGTCCAGAAATAATGAGTGAGAACCGTGCACTTCTGAGTTTAAGTGCACGACTCGAAGGACGGTGTCTAAAACAGCGCCGTGGCGGGTTAACCACGACATCCCTAGGATGACATCGACCTTCTGTCCCTCTAAGATAATGAGAGACGTGGGGTACACTCTACCCGCTAAGCATAATGGTGCTTTGGAGACCATTACGCTTGCTGAAATCTTCCCACCCGGTGAACAAATTAAATATGGACTATCGGTGGGTAGTATTGGCAAGCTGTGTTTAGCAATGAAAGCTTGGCTAATAAAATTATGCGTGGCGCCTGAATCAAATAGTACTATAGCGGGATGCTGGTGGAGTTGGAACATACCCGCAAGGATTGGCTCGCCCTCCGGCACGTCCTCAATGGCAAGCTGGTGGACAGTACCGGGCCTAGGGTTTGCCCGCCGCGCATTAGTAGGGTTCCGGGGTTGATTCCTCCCCGGAAACTGTGGTGCCACTCCGCCGCCTTGCCTCTCCGGGCAACTGCTCGCGAAGTGTCCTGGACGACCACACTTGTAACATGTGGCCGCTGCTGGTGGAGTACTCGGGGGACGAAAGCCCGGCATGCGTTGCGGAGGTGCGAACGCACGCGGCATCGCCCGCTGCTGCTGTTGTTGTTGCGGTGGTGCTGGCAGTGCCGGCCGGAACGCCGGTGAAGAATACGGCCGACCGCGGAACGGCATCGACCGCTGTGGTGGCTGCCAGCGCGGACCTGATGGTGGGCGATTCACCATCCGAAACTTCTGAGAAGGACCGCCTCCTTCTCCGCTGCTCTGCGGCGCGCTTCGCTTTCGCTCTGCCGCCGCTAACTCCTTGCCGGAGTCTTCCTGAACAATCGCAGCATCAATTATGTCGTTGAGGCTGCCGCGATTGAACATCGCCAGCTTGTCCTTCAGGAGCGGGTTAAGCCCCTGGTAAAAGTGGTCCCGCCGCTTCTCGTCCGTATCTGCGTGATACGACGCGTAGAGTGCGAGATCGTTGAACGCTCTGGAGTACTCCAGCGCGTTCCGGCTCCCTTGTTGCAGGTGTAGGAATTCCTGCGTCTTCCTCTTCATCAAACCGGGCGGTATATGATAGGCCCGGAAGGCCGTCCGGAACTCCGCCCAGGTCATCACTCGGTCGGTGGGTTGTGAAGCACAAAAGTTGGCCCACCACGCGCTCGCGGATCCTTGGAGCTGCTGGACCGCGAACTGAGTCTTGCGCTGCTCGCTGATTTGGAGCAGCCCGAACTTCATCTCTATGGCGCGGAGCCAGTTGTCCGCGTCAAGTGGTTCATCCGCCCTTGAGAATACAGGGGGATGAGTCGCCAGGAAGTCGGAGTAGGAGCTCTGTTGGCGCTCCTCACGATCTTGACGTCTCTCTGGGCGAGACGTATTCGCAATCAACGTTTGCAGCAGCTCTGTGTGCTGCTGATGTGAACCCGCCATTGCCGCGACAATGTCGGCCAATGTAACCGTTGGCAGTGGCGGTGGCGGTGTTTGCTGTTGTTGTTGCTGCTGCTGTCCCGAGGAGTCCTCGGGAGGTGGTTGGGAGGTCTCTCCCCCTTGGCTAGTACCTCCAACATCGGGGTTGGCACGAGTACGCGTCATTCTGAAATTCAACACAGCAGCAATTAGCACATGTCTTACTCAAAATTCCATAAACAGGAGTAAGTATTGAAGCGACGCATGATTAACTTGCACAACATTCACATATATTGATAAAGCATAAACTTTATACAAGATACATTATTCTCGGATCCCCGAGAAGTCGTGCTCATGTCGTCACTACCTATACATACGCTACTGTCTACACGACATGTCACCGATTACAAAAGTTGGGTTACGCTACCCTAGCTGCCCTACTTGGCAACCGTAACCCCCTACTCGGAGTAGAACTCGACCTCCTGTGGGTCGTCCTCCTCCGGTACCTCTGCTGGTGGCTCGGGGTCTACCACCTCTTCTCCCATTCCAGGTTCTCCCATGGCTGGAAGACCCAAGACTACCGGTACGCCCAATACCGGGGGCACGAGGTCCTGCAATGCATGCACCTCGTCCATAGCCTGGTTGTAGTCCTCTTCCCAGCCTTGTCCTTCCTCAATAGCGTCGTCCCGCTCTTGAGCAATGTCCTCATTCTGCTGGGTTAGGGTCTGCACCAGCTCTTGCAACGCCGCAATGTCAACACGGCTCTTCTTCTTTGCCTTCTTCAGACGACGCAACTGATTGTGTTGTTCATTCAGTCGCTTGATCGTCGGAAGGAGCACATTGCGGAGTGCACTGTGAGCACTCTCAAAATGATCTCCACGGCTTGTGCTCTCCTTGAGCTTGGTGGCGAGATGCTCCGTATGAACAGCTTGGCTGTCCATCACAGCGTTTCCCGCCCTCATTTGGAGGCTGAGATTTGCCTCCGCGGGGTTGTACCTTGGGCAACTCGGGTTTGTTGCCTCTAGGTACCTCTCTTCCCACACATGCTGAGCTCGTCCCTCCACCGGAACGAGTGCGTATGGAGTTCCCTCCATAGCCTGTACGTGTAGTTGGCAGAAACGTGACATAGTGTCACGGGCTGCCACTTGCCACATCCCTTCCGGTTGTCTTCCTCTCACCGTGACGGTGAATGGCACCCAACCGGGTGGCGTAGGCCCTGCAGGAACCTCGACATGGATCGTCCACGTCTTGTTCCCCTCTTCGCCTTCTTCCTTGGCGAAGTATTGCGGCATCTGGTTGTACCCGAAATATTGGAGCATTAGCCACAATGCTCCCGGGTAGCCGCTACGGTCAGAGCAGTGGGAAACTACCCACCCGTTCTCCAACCGTTTATCTGCTGCCATCTGTAAAAATATATTTGAGAAATGTCAAATATTTATTTAAACAGTAAACCATTGAGTTATAACATAAGATATGTCATTGAACCCTTAACACTTGGAAACATAGTTCAAATTTTTAAACAAATTTGACTGCTGATCTGCTGTTCCCATGACAGCCCTGACCAGTTTCCATAACAATCTGATTTAGGCCAGGTTAAAAGCAAAACCAGTCCTGGAGCTCAACATCAAAGTTAAAGTTAACTTCAATAGCTTTCCAGAAAGTATTTGGTTGGCCTAAGATCTGCTCTGGTTCAAAAGTTATGAGATGTCAAAGTTAACAGAATTTCTGGAAACAATTGGACAGCACCTCCCTGCCTTAGGTACTGATTTGATCCAAGAATTCCAGTTAATTCTGTTCCTAATCTGACAAAACTTTCTGTTACAAAGTTGTAACCCATCTCATAAGCTTCCCAGAACCACCTCATTTTCTATTTTTGGATTTTTATGCAGGAAGTTATGCTTAATTTACAGAGAGTCTACAGAGAGTCTTTGCTCCGTCCTGTTTTCTGGACAGTTTCAACTCTACTGCATTTTTCGAGTGGTTAAGGGATGAAACACCTCTGGAACTCAACAGAAAAGTTGTAAAGCTCCTCCAAAGCTTTCCAGAAATGTATCATACGACCCCAACCTCGAAAGAACTCAACCTCTAACCTCTGATTAACTTCAGCCTTGATTTAGCTGAAAACAGAGTGCTCTGTCCTTAACATCCTATAAGTTGAAAACTTATTAACTTTGAATATCCTGTTCAAGGGAAGGAGTTACATCAAGTTTTACTACTTTGGATCAAAACCTTCAAGTTTTTAAATGAAGTTGTTCATTTAGTTGGGTGTGACGTCGAGGCGTCACCAGATTATGTCGGTACTACGTCCTCACAAAGGAAAAACCTATACCGGATTTAGCCGGCTTCGTTAGTTCAGTGGCACTACTCGTCACTCGCACACGGATGCTACACGTCTACCGTTTCGTGGTAAGGCTACCTGCAGAAATTCAACCAATCATCAGACTCGGCTGCACACCGAGCCCGGAATCCATACAGTTTGTACACCCGGCCGTCATCACTCGCCCGGATGTTCTCAAGCCAAACACGCCTTGAGTTACGTGTTCACGTTTCAGACCACGTGACGTGGTCTCCCATGTTGCACCACGCACGCCAGGGACAGACGTTGCTCGAATACCCCAAACGACATGAAGAGTCGTAGAGGATATCAAAGCGGGTCGGGTTACCTGCCACCCGTGGGGCTCCACCCTTCAGCTTGTGCGCACTGGTGGACAGCGCTTACGTGCACCCCCCAAGACATGAACGTCCCGAGATGCACGATTTTCCGACATAACAAATAGGTTACTAAGCCACTTTCTATATACTAATAACATCCTTATACGGGCTACTAACTCGTTCCTCACTGGATTTTTGAAAAAGAAGACCTTTGTACTGTGTTAAACCTCAAGCGAGCTCTGATACCACGCTGACACGACCCCACTGGTCCTGTCGAGCCAGGATCACGCTGAGGGGTGCTGCGTTGCACAACACCGTATAACACACGTCAAAGGTACAAAGCGGAAGCGGAAGCTTTACTACATAAACAAGTTTATTAACATGTTTACATCAAAATAAGTTTAGTCCACACTCGCGGGCGTAGACTAAGCATCAAGTGCACGTTCAGCCCTCGAACGTGTCCTTGCTAGCACACTCGCACACTAACTCTGCGGCGTGCACGACTCCCACTCGACGGGGTTCCCCTCCTGGGGTTCCGTCTCCTCTTCGGGAGTCCCTTCCTCATAGAACCCTGCAAAAGCTTCAAACACAAGCAGTGAGCACGAAGGCTCAGCAAGTCTGACCCGTCTCACCTAAACATGAAACTTCTATATGAGGGTGATGGGTTGCATGAGGTAAAAATCATTTGCAAGGACTCGCCTAATTAGTAGAACCTTACTTTCAAGTTTTAGCAGCAGGTTGTGGAGAACTTCACGCTAAGGCACATGAGAGAGCCGCAATCAAACAAGAAACGCATTTCTCTCATGTACTTTGCCCAAAGTTGAAAAGAACTTTAGTTAGCACTAAGCTACAACATATCATTAACAATCAATATCCAACTTTCAATCAGCAACATTTTAACATGTAACTAGCCTGTTCTTTCTACGTCACGGTACAGTGAACAAGTGGTACTCACTGACCGCGAGGGACGGCGATTATAATCGATTTACACCTGCAGGGTTACCCGAACAACCCGTCACGTACGCCCGTACTCGATGTTGCCTACAACAACCATCACGGACGCCGTACGCGACTACCTTTCACCCGTTAGCCAAATATTGAACCGGTCCCATCGTCCCGAGCAAGAGGTCCCTGCACGCGCATCTCTGTGCCGCCAGCTGATTTACACCTCGAGCTCTCAACCTACCCTCTGAACGACGGGCAATGCCTCAACACCCAGCTACCCGAGTTACATCAGTTTCCCGGTTCCCATATAGCCGGTAGGTCTTCGGTACTGTTCTAGCTTGTTCAACAGGCCCGCACACGGCTCGGTCCTCAATCGACACAAGCGGAGCTACAGCACACAGGCCCCAAAGTCCTGCTGCCCTTACTCTCCGCTCGGTCTCATTTTCTTGCCATGTGTATCATGTGCTATCTCTACCCGAGCAATGTGCCTCTAGCCTATTCTCGCGAGTAGTTCCAACTACTCGACTTGTACCGAATCCTACTCTATCCTAGCAATGCAGTGGCTAACGGGGTTTGCAATCCTAAACCCCAACCCATGGTTTTCTTGGCTATGCAGTGGGGTTTCCAAACAAGACTCTGATGCACAACATAAAGAAAACAAGTATGTGCTCAAAACAATAAAAATTTATAAAATGGTTAATGCAAACCAGGGCTTGCCTTGCTGCTCTTGGTCGTAGGCTAGCTGTTCCTCCGGAGTAACGAAGTCTAGGACTTCGGGTTCCTCCTCGACCTTAGCGACTACATGATAAGAACAATGTATGTATTAATTAAATGCTTTTGTATTAACTTTGAAGTTGTGAAGTCTATAACCTTTACTAGATAGACCTAATGACTGTGAAACTTTTACTGTGGCTTGGTTACAACCTAAACAGAGACTTGGTCAAGTTTTAGTTGCAGCAAAGCTCATTTGAGCCCTCCACAAATAATTATGTCCTTGACCTTAATTAAAGGCTTTTAGGGTGTTCTAAGTATTTTCATGAAACAAACTATGACTTTCTGAAAACTAGATTTTCAGAGGGTTCTAATGGAATTGGTCTCACTTAATTTGGAAGTCTCTAACTAAAGATATGAGCTAAACAATTTCAGAGAAAATTCTGAAAATGTTTCTGAACATTTTCTATTTTCTCTGGAACAGTTTTACTAATCACACCATTAGGTGGACTAAATGAGCTCAAATGGATCTGAAATTTTTATGGTAGTTCAAGGATATTTTGGTGAACATCTCAGCAAAATTTCAGGATTTTCCTCCAAATGATTCTCCAGTTAAAATTCCTAACAGTTTAAACTTTAAGGAATTAATTCTGGAGAATTAAGGAATTTCATGAAGTGACACTTGATTTTCTGGAAAGTACTCAAAGAGCTGAATCCAGCAAAATTTGGTTCACTCAATTTGGAGCTTTCTAGCCAAAGTTATAAGGATTTGAAGTTTGAAGGAAATCTGAAAATCGGGGAAAAGTTTAAACTCGCGCGTGGGCCCAGGGGACACGCGTCGCACGCCGAAGCGATAGCACACCGCGGCCCACAAGGCTTTTGCGCGCCAGCACACCCGATCCCGGCCGCAGCCGGATCCCGATTCAAAATATCGGCCGCTGACAGCTGGGGTCCACCCCCTTCTTCAACCTCGCGACACCCGCGCTCCGCCGCCGAGGGACCTCGCCGGAGAGCTCGCCGCTGGCTGCTGTACCGCTTCAAACTTCTTGATTCTGGCCGCCCCTGCCTACTTTTACTTGGGGAACATGATCCGAGGGTCAGCTGCTCATGACAACGGCCGGAGCATGGTCGGCGACGAGCCGCCATATCGGAACGACTTCGGCCATGACGGCTGACGCTCCTAGTGCCTCAGCTACTTGGGAAATCGGTCGGGGAGCATCAGTGGACCTCAGAGAAGGTCGACATGAGCTCGAGGCAGCTCGGGGAAGGCCCGAAATAGGTCCTCACCGTGCGCCCGATACCCCCCGTGCGTTCCGCCATTAGTAGACCTTGAATTACGCCGGGCACAGAAGTTCTCCGGCCCAGAGTTGTGAAGGCAACTTGTGCGTCACCGTGTCTAGTTCGTGTGGGAGTGGCCTGAGGCCCTCTAATCCTTTCTAGAGCACGAATTAAACAGAATCGTACCCGAGGGTCGTTCTGCACACAGAAAGGGGAAAAGTGGAAATTCGCCGCCGGTGAGCAACCACTCGAGCTGTGGCTCGGGGATGAGCAGCACCGATCACTTGCGCGTCCAAGGGTGCCTTGGCTCGGGCGTGACAACGCCCAGGTTGGGCTGTCCACGAGAGCCCGAGGTGCGGCGGTTTCCAGTTCCGAGTTTGATCTTTCGGCACAGCCGATATCACTCGGTTTCAATCGATTTCTATCAATGGGAAGGATGGAGGATGGTTGCTAGTACCTTGCTGGGACCTTGGAATGGAAAGAGGGAGCTGCGATCGGCTTGATCAAGCAGGAACTCGAGCGGCGGCGATGGCAGTGGGAAAAGCAGTCGCGCACGTCGGTAGCTCGGGGAAATGGTGACTGAGGCACGCCGGGGGGGAAATAAATAGCTCAGCCGGCTGGCCTCCGGCTTGGGGCACGCAGCAGGAGCTGGCGCCGGCCGGCCCCTTCGGTGGCGCGCGCGCACAACAGCCGGGAACCGACTGAACTGTGTTTCAGTCGGTTTGCTTTGAGGCTGAGGCTGACATGTGGGTCCCACTTCTCTTTTAACCTCTGAAATTTATTCCTAACAGCTGTGGTAAACAGTGAACCCTATTCTACCCTTGGCAATTCAAATTATTCACCCAAGAGCCATTTGAATTGATCAAAGTTCAAATGAGGTTTGGTTTGAATGAATTTCAGCACAAGTGCAGTTTGAAATTCAAATAAAGTTTGAATTTCTCTCCCTTAGCTCATGTCAAGATCAACTCCAAATGGAGTGAAAATTGGTGTGTGAGCTCACAAAAATGTGCTGAGCAAGAATCTGCCTTCCACTTTTACATTCAGTGGGTGAAAACAGTTTGAATTTGAATATGGTTTCAAACTGCCCTCTTCCTAACTATACCCAAAATGACCTCAAAAAGGTTTTGAATTTGGGTGGAACTTGGCATGGACATCCTTAGCAAAGTGTAGGAGTCTTCATATGTCCAGCCCATCTATATCACATGTGGGAAGTACCACTTTTGCAATGTGTGAGTTTGTTCCCTAATGAGCATGTTGATAATTGTTACTTGCTCTTTATTTGTGTTCATCATTCTTCCTCAATTGAGGTGTGTGGTGTGGTGATGAACACTGCAAATGAGTGTCAAAAACTGAGGCCCTTACACTTTGATGTGTGTTATACGGTGCTGTGCAACGCAGCACCCCTCAGCGTGATCCTGGCTCGACAGGACCAGTGGGGTCGTGTCACATCACAGACTGGTGCGCAGTGTCAGAGCCTGCCAGCCAATAAACGCAGCGACAAGACATCCCATGCCGCCCCCGCCGTCATCATCCACTACGACTAGCATACGGCATGGGCAGGGCTGCTAGAAGAAGACTCAGAAGCCTTCGCCAGAGACAACTACCGGCATAACTGCAGATACGGTAGATCACAGACAATCTCCCCGGGACCACCAGTCGGGTCCCGGGCCCCCCTTGTAAGTCACCCAAGTCTTGGACTATAAAAGACTCGGGTAGGCAACGTTAGCAGGGGTTCGCACTCTAGCCATTCACACCCAAGCTGTAACTCACCCTCAAGCTCAGGACTCCGGTTCTGAGCAACAAGCAATACAGCGAGCTCCATAGCTCGCCCTGGACGTAGGGTTTTACGCTCCGGCGGCCTGAACCACGTAAAACTCGCCGTGTCAAGCTCTTACTAACTTGTCCATACGCTCAAGCTCTCCGCAAGTGACTAGCCCCACCGAAAAAAGAACCTCCGCGGGCGGCCCAGTGCAGGTCCGAGGGAAGTGTCGACCGGACATTTCGACATATGGCGCACCAGGTAGGGGGCTTTTCCCTTGCGCGACGAGTTTCCGCCGATGAAGATGACCAAGCTTCCTTCAGCGGCAAACTCTCCTCCCCCGCGTTCACGGCGAACCGTGACCAGCGGGGAGTACATGTCGATGCACTCAGGACGGAGTGTGTCGGCACAAGCTGGTAGCCAGCAGCCGACTCCGGCAACGCCGACTCCAGCAAGGCAGGCTCCGACCAGTGTGGGATCTTCTGCAGCGCTGAGCATACACCATGGGGGTGCGCTAGCTGCAGCAAGAGCGCTACTGCGCAACCCACCTGCTGGAGATGCGCCCCACTCAGCGACCCGGCAGTGGGCCTGCGAGGTGGACCGCCTCGTCGTCGCCGCCACAAACCCTCGGTTTCGGCGAGGGCGACGCCCCGGCCAACCGGCCGTGTCGCTGATGCGCACGCCAACGGTTGACGGGCAGACGGCGGACTCCAGCTCCACCAGGTTTCCGTCGACGGACCTGAGGGCAGAGCTGGAGCGATGCCACTTGGGCCAAGATGCCCGAGTGTTTCTCGAGCGACATCGAGAAAGGCGTCACACCCAAGAGGCTGGCGACAGCATGACGTCGGCCTCGACCCAGCCTGAAGGGCAGATCTTTGCCACGCGAGCTCTGCCCCAGGCGTACGCCACGCAGCATATGCCACAACCATATGCAATGCAAGTGGCGTCCCCGGTCTATGGAGAGGCCTTGCCCATACCGGGGTACACTGTGCCAGGTGCGAACCAAGCATTCGCGGCACCAATACCTGCGGCAACAGGAGCAGGATGTGCGGCCCTTGCACCCCACCTTCGCTTCGCGAGGTGGCCGCGCAAGTTTCGGCCGCACATGCCCGAAAAGTACGACGGCAGCGTTAACCCGGCGGAGTTCCTCCAGATCTACTCCACCGCCGTACTTGCAGCAGGAGGGGATGAGGCTGTCATGGCCAACTACTTCCCCGTCGCCTTGACCGGCCCAGCCCGGTCTTGGCTCATGAATCTCCCTCAGGGTTCCATAACTTCCCGGGGAGAGCTCTGCCGGCAGTTCATCGCCAACTTCGGCAGCTCCTACACCCGTCCTGGCACGGAGCTTGACCTCCACGCCATCAAGCAACAACCTGGGGAGTCGCTGCGTTCTTTCACCCAGCGGTTCTCCCAGGTACGCAACACCATCCCGCATATTCAAAGTGCTTCTGTGGTGGTGGCGTTCCGGCAGGGTGTCCGGGATGAGAAAATGCTTGAGAAGCTCGCGACCAGAGAGGTCCGCGACGTCTCTGAGCTATTCAGCCTGGCGGACAAATGCGCCAGAGCAGCTGAAGGGCGGAACTGGCACTCTCTGCCGACCTCCGAGTCAGGAGGACAGCCCGGGTCCGGCGCTGCTGCCTATGGAGGTGGCAAGAAGGCCAAGAACCGGGGCAGTGGCAAGATGAAGTCATCGTCCGCGGCTCCCGTCGCCGCAGCCGCGACGACTAGTGGAGCTCGGGGGCCACACCCCGACAAAAGGCAGCGGCAGTCACCAGCCCCAGATAGTGACCAGGGCGGGCTATGCCCCGTGCATGGCGCCGGCAACCATACCGCTGCCGAGTGCTGGGATATCCAGAGGCTCGCGGAGCGCTTCCGCAAAGGAAGGCAGCAGAGAGCTGAAGCGCCGCTCCACCCTCAGAGGGATGGCAAGCAGAAAGTCGACGCTCCAGTCAGCGCCGCCCACCAGGTGGGGTTTCTGGAGCCTCAGCGTGTCATAAAGACTGTGCATAACGGTGAGGACTCCAGCTCCGATGGTGATGGGCCGGGACGGTAGCCGGCTGTGGCTGCCGTCCCAGGTCAGTGGAGGCTGCACTGCTGTGGCGTCAACCTTGGAGAAGCCCCAAGTGGTCGCAGCAGCCCAAGCACCAATCACAATGGTACAAAGTCGGGCCAGCCTCACCCGAGAGTACGCCTCCGTGCCTCGGTCATACCTCCCGGGATCCGCCCAAGGTCTGTCAACCCCTTGAAGGCCTTGCCACAAGGGGAAGGCGCCTTGGGTCTTCCAAGACGAGCCCGGGTCCACCTACCCCTTGAAGGCCTTAGCCAGAAGGGGAGAACTCCCCGAGGGCGCCCAGGAGAAGCCGCGCAGGACCTGATCCAGCGTTAAGATGACAACCTCGTCGACGAGACTCGGCTGCAGGTAACGCCCCACAACGCACGGTCTCGTCTGCTGCTCTAGCACTACCGCCAAAGAACCAAACGCGTCAGGGACCTGCAGAAGGGCAACTTGGTGTCGCGGCACGCACTTTCCCGAGAAGGACCTATAAACTCTCCCCAAGCCGAGATGGTCCCTTCCGAATCACGAAAGCTGCCGCCCCAGGTACACATGCCTTTCAACCGAGTGTGGGATCCGTTCCCAAAACCCCCGGCATGGAACAACACTGTAAGTCCTACTCCCCGAGCATTAGTAGAACAGGGTCTTTCCCTTCTGTAATAAATTCCATAGAATTTAGGAACAGCGCTTGGGGCAGCTAAGTCTCAAGAGACGGTACAGGACTACGTCCAGCTTAGCCTGGCTCCGACCCTAAGTGCGTAGAGTCTTGCTTCCCTTGTAGACGAGGCGGATCATTGCCTCCATGTACAGCCAGAATTCCACCTATGGGCATGAACACAAAAACTTGTTCTACTTTGCTCTCTCTCATGTGCTCATTTAAATTATGCATTAATTTTTATGATCGCACTATCTATGTATGTTCATCGTACATCTAGGTCCCTCTCTCCCTCGCTCATCCATAGTCAGCATTCGCTATCCTACTGAGGGCGGTCGCGCGTGAGGCACCTGCCGATGGCCAAGTGAGTCTCTCGGGCCTCCCCCAGTCAGGTGTTGCGGTGCCAGCTGGTCACCTCCAGGAAAGGCCAGCGTTGTGCATGGGGGGTCCAGGATGCGTATCCCGCTTAGCCGGCTCCGTGCCCAAAGCGTGCGCATCCTGCCCTCCGGAGGTACAGGGGAGTACAACCGTTTTGCCTGGTCATGAACCCAAAGCACGTGCACTCTGCTTCCCCAGCGCACGGCCCGGTACTAGGGATCGGACGACCGTACCCGGACCTCGGAGGGAGCCGGAGCTCCGGCGCCTCGAGCACAGAATTGCCCAAGCCCCGTATAACGGATTAGGATCGTAAGCCGAATAAGACTAGGAGACGGGAGGGGAGGACCCCCCGAGGAGAATTACGTTTCCTCTGCCTGTGTGCAGGACCTCCAGGTTACAGCAACGGGGACTGCACGAAGCGGGGGGAAGGAGCTACCAACTACTCCGGCCTAGGACTGGAAGGACCGGGTCCCGCCGCTTCAGCAGGGGCGAGGCCCGAAGGCCCCACGTGTCCAGCGGGCCCGGAGCTCCCGCCTCCCCTGATGGGGGCTCCGGACTCGCCAGGTGGCAGGCGGAAACCGGACCTTCCCCTCGGCGGAGGGGGGGGGGGGCTCCGAAAGCCCTACGTGTCCAGCAGGGCCAGAGCTCCCGCCTCCTCAGGAGGGGCTCCGGACCCGCCACGTGGCCGACAGATCTGGACCTCCCCATAGGGAGAGATCCGGAGACCCCCGGGGGCCCCTAACACAGTTAGGACCCGGGGAAGGTGTCTGTGCAGAGCTCCGAGATTGGAAAAGGCCTCTGAGTACCTTGCGGAGCTAAGGACTCAGTCTGGCAAAGCCAAGAAGGAGAGAAAAGGCATCACAGACACAAACATCCAAGAGAGTCTATTTATGCGAGGCTCCATGAGCTGGACTACAGTCTCGATAAAAAGGGAGAAACAAGTCCTAGGGACCTCCCGGCTCACGCCGGAACCTAGCGGCTACAAGGGCGGCCACATCCTCGACTTCAGCTCTGGCAGCTTCCTCCCGCTCCCCGGCTGGGCCCTCTCTCGCTGGTTCCAGGGAGAAAGAAGGGCCGCGGCTCTTGAAGCATGCCAGCACGTGTGAGGCGACCTCTAAGGCCAGACCGCGCCCCTCGGCCTCAAGCTCGCTGGCAACCACCGAGTCTAGCCTGTCCAGCTTGGCGCCGATCGACTCCAGCGCGGGGATCACCTCCGCCACCTTCAACGCAGGAGCTGCTGCCCTCACCGGACTGAAGCCAAGAGGGATCAGAGCGGACCCCGCTCGATCAACGAAGCTTGAGACCGCATGCGCCTCGGAGGACCACAAGGCCGAGAGCTCCTCCACCTCGTGGCGGGCTGCCTGCAGGGCCTCTAGGTTTCTCTCGGAGAATTGCTTCTCCTTGGCAGCCAGGGAGCTCTCCCGAAGGTGGAGAGTCTTGGCGAGCCGCTCCAACTCAGAAGCCTTGAAGTCGGCGGCCAACTCCCGATCCAGGACCGCCCGGCGTTCGCGGGAGATCTGTTCCTCCCTCATGTAGAGGTCTGCCTTCAGAATCTCTAGCTCCTCGATCCGAGCTCGAAGGTAATGCTCGCCCGCCACCAGCTGCGCGGCGACCCTCTCCGCCTCGGCTGCCGTGGAACGCTCCCGTTCCTCAACGACGAGTTTACTGCGCTCCAACAGCTGCCGTATCTCCTCAGAGGCAGAGAGGCTCTCCTCGGCCCGGGTGTGTGCCTCCAGGGCCTCCCTGTTAATCCGCCGCGATTCGGCGTCCATGCGGTTGACAGACCGCTTCAGCCGGTCGAGGAGCACTTCCCTGAAGTTGAGCAACTCCTGCCTGGAGTCGAGCTCGCTCTTGACCTTCGCGGTCCGCTCCCACAAAATGTTCCCCCAGGTGAGGAGGCGATCCCGTTCAACTGTATACTCCTCCCGCTCGTGACCTAGTGCAGCCAAGACCTGCCGGATGCTCGTCTCGGCAAGCGCAAAGGTATCCGCCAGGGGCAATGGAGCAGCTGAGGCCGGGGCAGTTCCCCCGACCTCCTCCATCACCTCGCCCTCAAGAGGAGTCGATGCGCCAGCGACCGAGACGAGACGCCGGTCAGGAGAAGCTGGCGCCAGGGCTCTGGCAGCCGGACCTGCCGGACTCTCTTTAGCTTCTGGCTTCTTGACCTGTGGAGAGGGACGAGCCGGGGAAGGCGGCGCTGGAATAAAGGCCGGGCCGTCTGGTGCAGGGTCGACCTGTGCTGGCCTGGGGGCCGCGGCGGCCGTCTCAGCAGGAAGAGATGACGCCACCGCGGAGTCCGGGCACACCGGAACATGAGAAGCTCGCGCTGGCTTGGGGGCCGCGGCAGCTGTCCCGGTTTCCGAGCGCAACGGCGCAGACTCCCCGCCAGTCGGGGATGGCCGAGAAGCACGAACACTTCAGCGGGATCTGAACCCCGACTTCCGAGCCGGGGTAGGACTCCCAGAGCCCGCTGCCGTCACTGACGGCCGCTCCGCAGTCGCTTGAACTGGCGGAACAGGGGACGCCCCAGAAGCTCCCCTCAACGCATCAGCCCGGGGCCTCTTTGAGTCGCCACCGGAAGGAGTGCCAGGCACCCCAGGTTCCCGACTTGGCACAGACGCCGCCGCTGGAGGAGATCGAGCGCGCTTCTTCTCTGGTGGTGGGTTGGAGGCCATGACGAGGGAGGACTCAAAGGCAAGAAGATAAAGGCACAAGAGTCCAAGAAAAAGCATTGGGAAGTGCGAAGGGAAGCTGCAATGTGTGTAAGATCCCCTCTAAAAACTTTCCAGGTGCAATCCCAAGCGATTCGAAACTCTTCGAATACGCCGCATCGGCAACCGCTTCGGCTCCAAGACCGAGCGCCGATGACAGGTGGACCCAAGCCGCCCAACTGAAGCGGTGGGTCAAGGAGTCAGTCTCCTAAGAAGACAAGCCGACAAGGCACTTCGGCGGTTCCCGAAGAAAGCGCCACAACATGCAGAAGTGGCAGTCTTAGGAACCGCCGCAGTGAAAGCAACCATCAAGTGGGCGCACGCTCCCACGATCCCGCGGCCGTTCGTGCTCCGGCAGCGGTCAATGCGGGACTTAGAGAAAGTGCGCGGATAAGAAGAGACAGAGGTCCCACCTCGGGCTCGCTATCTCCCCCGAGATGGGCCCGGGGGCCACTGTCGGTACCCGCGATATGGGGTACCCCCGCGCACAGGGGAAAATGCCTAAGGAACTCGCCCTTCTCCGCAGGGAGAGATCCGAAGGCGCCACGCGTCCGGCGGGGCCGGACCTCCCTCTCCTCAGAGGAGAGCTCCGGGCCCGCCACATGGCATACAGAAGCCGGACCTCCCCCTCTGCGGGAGAGAGGTCCGAAGGTGCCACGTGTCCAGCGGGGCTCGACCTCCTTCTCCTCAGAGAGTAGCTCCGGGCTCGCCACGTGGCCGACAGAAGCCGAACCTCCCCCTCCGCGGGGAGAGGTCCGAAGGCTCCACGTGTCCTGCGGAGCTGGACCCCGCTCTCCTCTGAGGAGGGCTCCGGGCCCACCACGTGGCCAGTAGAGCGGCGCTGCCTGCCCCCGAGCGATAGGCAGCGGGCGTAAAGACGCCCCATACCTTGCCCGTACAAGGTATTGAAGGCCCGCGTCTTTCCAAGACGCGGAGACGCGGAGCACGCCTCTGTCAGGTGTCGTTGCGCCCAGTCGCATCACAGACTGGTGCACAGTGTCAGAGCCTGCCAGCCAATAAATGCAGCGACAAGACATCCCATGCCGCCCTCGCCGTCATCATCCACTACGACTAGCATACGGCATGGGCAGGGCTGCTAGACGAAGACTCAGAAGCCTTCGCCAGAGACAACTACCGGCATAACTGCAGATACGGTAGATCACAGAGAATCTCGCCGGGACCACCAGTCGGGTCCCGGGCCCCCCTTGTAAGTCACCCGAGTCTTGGACTATAAAAGACTCGGGTAGGCAACGTTAGCAGGGGTTTGCACTCTAGCCATTCACACCCAAGCTGTAACTCATCCTCAAGCTGAGGACTCCGGTTCTGAGCAACAAGCAATACAGCGAGCTCCGTAGCTCACCGTGGACGTAGGGTTTTACGCTCCGGCGGCCTGAACCACGTAAAACTCGCCGTGTCAAGCTCTTACTAACCCGTCCATACGCTCAAGCTCTCCGCAAGTGACTAGCCCCACCGAAAAAAGAATCTCCGTGGGCTGCCCAGTGCAGGCCCGGGGGAAGTGTCGACCGAACACTTCGACAGGCGGCATCCCTGGTAAATCATCCGGGAACACATCAGGGAACTCGCAGACTACTGGAATACCTTCCAATCTGATGGTTGTAGACTGATAAACACTTGGAAGTTTTATTTCTGGACTGTCCACAAATAAAGAGTGTGACTCGTGCATTTCTGAGTGTAAATGCATGACTCGAAGGACAGTGTCTAAAACAGCGCCGTGGCGGGTTAACCACGACATCCCTAAGAAGACATCGACCTTCTGTCCCTCTAAAAATATGAGAGACGTAGGGTACACTCTACCCGCTAAGCATAATGGCGCTTTTGGAACCATCATGCTTGCTGAAATTTCCCCAGCAGTGAACAAATCAAGTATGGACTATCGGTGGGTAGTATCTGCAAGCGGTATTTAGCAATAAAAGCTTGGCTAATAAAATTGTACGTGGCGCCTGAATCAAATAATACTATGGCGGGATGCTGGTGGAGTTGGAACATACCCGCAAGGATCGACTCTCCCTCCGGCACGTCCTCTATGGCAAGTTGGTGGACGGTACCGGACCTACGGTTTGTCCGCCGCGCATTAGTGGGGTTCCGGGGCTAATTCCTCCCTGGAAGTTGCGGTGCAACTCCGCCGCCTTGCCTCTCAGTACAATTGTTGGCGAAGTGTCCTGGGCGACCACATTTATAGCATGTGTCTGCTGCTTGGCCGGTGCTTGGGGGACAAAAGCCCAGCATGCGCTGCTGAGGTGCATACGCACGCGGCATCGCCCGCTGTTGCTGTTGTTGCTGCGGAGGTGGTACTGGCAGTGCCGGTCTGAATGCCGGTCGAGAATACGGCCGACTGCGGAATGACATCGGCCTCTGGGGTGGCTGCCAGCGTGGACCCGATGGTGGGCGATTCACCCTCCGGTATTTTTGAGAAGGACCACCTCCTTCTTCGCTGCTTTGCGGTGCGCTTCGCTTCCTTTCCGCCACCGCTAACTCCTTGCCGGAGTCCTACTGAACAATTGCAGCATCAATAATATCGTTGAGGCTGCCGCGATTGAACATCGCCAGCTTGTCCTTCAGGAGCGGGTTAAGCCCCTGGTAGAAATGATCCTGCCGCTTCTTATCGGTATCGGCATGATACGAAGGTAGAGCGCAAGATCATTGAACGCCCTGGAGTATTCCAGCGCATTCTGGCTCCCTTGCTGCAGGCGTAAGAATTCCTGCGTCTTCCTCTTCATGAGACACAGCGGTATGTGATAGGCCCTGAAGGCCATCCGGAATTCCGCCCAGGTCATAACTCGCTTGGTGGGCAGCGAAGCACAGTAGTTTGCCCACCACGCGCTCGCGGATCCCTGGAGCTGTTGGACTGGGTACTGAGTCTTGCGCTGCTCACTCACTTGGAGCAGCCCGAACTTCATCTCCATCGTGCGGAGCCAGTTGTCTGCATCGAGGGGTTCATCCGCCCTTGAGAATACCGGGGGATGAGTAGCCAGAAAATCGGAGTAGGAGCTTTGTTGGCGCTCCTCACGATCTTGACGTCTCTCTGGTCGAGACATATTCGAAATGAGGGTTTGCAGAAACTCCGTGTGCTGCTGAAGAGAGCCCGCCATCGCTGCCACAATGTCAGCCAAAGTAACCATTGGCGGTGGCGGTGACGGTTGTTGCTGTTGCTGTCCCGAGGAGTCCTCGGGAGGCTGTTGGGAGGTCTCTCCCCCCTGACTGGAACCCCCAACGGGTTGGCACGAGTACGAGTCATTCTGAAATTCAAAACAGCAGCGATCAGCACATGTCATACTTAAAATTCCATATGAAACAGTAGGTATTGAAGTGATGCATGAATAATTTGCACAACATTCACATATATTGATAAAGCATAAACTTTATACAAGATACATTAGTCTTGGGTCTCCGAGAAGTCGTGCTCATGTCGTCACTATCTATACATATGCTACTGTCTACACGACATGTCAGTGATTACAAAAGTTTGGGTTACATCACTCTAGCTGCCCTACTTGGCAACGGTAACCTCCTACTCAGAGTAGAACTCGACCTCCTGCAGATCGTCCTCCTCCGGTACCTCTGCTGGTGGCTCTGGGTCCACAACCTCCTCTTCCGGCTCGGGTTCTCCCATTGCCGGAAGACCCAAAACCACAGGTACAGCACCTACCACCGGTATGCCCATTACCGGAGGTACGAGGTCCTATAACGCGTGCACCTCGTCCATGGCTTGGTTGTAGTCCTCTTCCCAGCCTTGCCCCTCCTCAATAGCATCGTCCCGCTCTTGAGTGAGGACCTCGTTCTGCTGGGTAGGAGCCTGCACCTGTTGTTGCAAAGCTGTGATGTTGACACGGCTTTTCTTCTTCGCCTTCTTCAGACGATGCAACTGATTATATTGTTCGTTCAGCCGCTTAATCGTCGGAAGGAGAACATTGCGGAGTGCGCTGTGAGCACTCTCGAAATGATCTACATGGCTGTTGCTCTCCTTGAGCTTCACGGCGAGACATTCCGTATGAACAGCTTGGCTATCCACCACGGCCTTTCCCGCCCTTATCTGGAGGCTTAAGTTCGCCTCCACGGGGTTGTACCTTGGGCAATCCCGGATCTGTTGCCTCTATGTACCTCCCTTCCCACACATGATTAGCCCGTCCCTCCACCGGAACGAGTGTGTAAGGAGTGCCCTCCATAGATCTTACATGTAGTTGGCAGAAACGCGACATGGTGTCGCGGGCTGCCACTTGCCACATTCCCTCCGGCTGTCTACCTCTCACCGTAACGGTGAACGGTGCCCAACCGGGTGGTGTAGGTCCTGCCAGAACTTCGATATGGATTGTCCACGTCTTGTTCCCCTCCTCGCCTTATTATTTGCGAAGTACTGCGGCATCTTGCTGTACCCGAAATATTGAAGCATTTGCTTCAACACCTCTGGATAACCGCTGCGGTGAGAACAGTGGGACACCACCCACCCGTTCTCCAACTGTCTATCCGCTGTCATCTGTACAAACATATTTGAGAAATGTCAAATATTTATTTGAACAGTAAAGCTTTGAGTTATAACATAAAACATGTCATTGAACTCATAAAACTTGGAAACATAGTTCAAACTTAAACAAATTTGACCGCTGATCTGCTGTCCAATATGACAGCCATGACCAGTTTCCATTTCAACCTGCTTTAGACTATTCTAAAGGCAAAACCAATTCTGGAGCTCAACATAAAAGCTAAAGATAACTTCAATATCTTTTCAGAAAGTATTTTCTTGGCCTAAGATCTGTCTTGGTTCAAAAGTTATGAGATGTCAAAGTTAAAAGAATTTCTGGAGAAAATTGGACAGCACCTCCCTGTTTGAGGTACTGATTTGATCCAAGAATTCCAGTTAATTATACACCAAATATGACACACTTTCTGTTACAAAGTTGTAACCCATCTCATGAACATTTCATAACTACCTCATTTTCTATTTTTGGATTTTTATGCAGGAAGTTATGCTCAATTTACAGAGAGTTGCAGAGAGGGTTTGCTCTGCCCTGTTTTCTGGACAGTTTCAACTCTACTGCATTTTTCGATTGGTTAAGGGATGAAAAATCTCTGGACATCAACAGAATAGTTGTATAGCTCTTCCAAAGCTTTCCAGAAATGTATCATATGACCCCAACCTCGAAATAACTCAACCTCTAACCTCTGATTAACTTCAGCCTTATTTCAGCTGAAAACAGGGGACTCTCCTTAGTATCCTATAAGTTAAAAACTTGTTAACTTTGAATATCCTGATTAAGGGAAGGAGTTACATCACGTTTTAGTGCTCTGGATTAAAACTTCAAGTTTTACAATGCAGTTGCTCATTTAGTGGGGTGTGACGTCGATGCGTCACCAGGTCATGTCGGTACTACATCCTCACGAAGAAAAACCTATACCGGACTTAGCCGGCTTCGTTAGTTCAGTGGCACTAAACGTCACTCGCACATGGATGCTACACGTCTACCGTTTCGTGGTTAGAATACCTGCAGATAACTCAAACAATCGTCAGACTCGGCTGCACACCGAGCCCGGTATCCATACAGTTCGTACATCCGACCGTCATCACTCGCCCGGATGTTCTCAAGCCAAACACGCCTTGAGCTACGTGTTCACGTTACTGACCACATGACGGGGTCTCCCAAATTGCCCAAGGCACACCAGGGAATGGTGTTGCTCGAATACCCCAAACAACATGAAGAGTCGTAGAGGATATTAAAGCGGGTCGGGTTACCTGCCACCCGTGGGGCTCCACCCTTCAGCTTGTGCGCACTGGTGGACAGTGCTTACGTGCACCCCCCAAGACATAAAGTGTCCCGAGATGCACAATTTTCCGATATAAGCAAATAGGTTATGTCGGTACCCTTGATATGGGGTACCCCCGCGCACAGGGTAAAATGCCTAAGGAACTCGCCCTTCTCCGCAGGGAGAGCTCCGAAGGCGCCACGCGTCCCGCGGGGCCGGACCTCCCTCTCCTCAGAGGAGAGCTCCGGGCCCGCCACGTGGCATACAGAAGCCGGACCTCCCCCTCCGCGGGAGAGAGGTCCGAAGGTGCCGCGTGTCCAGCGGGGCCGGACCTCCCTCTCCTTAGAGGAGAGCTCCGGGCCCGCCACGTGGCCAGCAGAAGCCGAGCCTCTCCCTCCGCGGAGAGAGGTCCGGAGGCTCCACGTGCCCCGCGGGACTGACCCTTCTCTTCTCTGAGAAGGGCTCCGGGCCCGCCACGTGGCAGCAGAGCGACGCTGCCTGCCCCGAGCGATAGGCAGCGGGCGTAAATACACCCCATACCTTGCCCGTACAAGGTATTCAAGGCCCGCGTCTTCCCAAGATGCGGAGACGCGGAGCACGCTTCTGTCAGGTGCCGTTGCGCCCAGTCGCATCACAGACTGACGCGCGGTGTCAGAACTTGTCAGCCAATAAACACCGCGACAAGACAACCCATGTCGCCTGCGCCGTCATCAACCGCTACGACTGGCATGCGGCATGGGCAGGGCGGCAAGATGAAGACTCAGAAGCCTTCGGCCAGAGACAACTACCGGCATAACTGCAGATACGGTAGATAATAGACAATCTTCCCGGGGCCACCTGTTGGGCCCCGGCTCCCCTTGTAAGCCGCCTGAGTCTTGGACTATAAAAGGCTCGGGTAGGCGTCGATAGCAAGGGTTCGCATTTTGCAACTCATACGCTAGCCATACACTCTCAAGCTGTAACTCACCCCCAAGCTCAGGCCCCCGGCCCTGAGCAGCAAGCAATACAGCGAGCCCCATAGCTCGCCGTGGACGTAGGGTTTTACGCTCCGGCGGCCTGAACCACGTAAAACTCGCCGTGTCAAGCTCTCCCTAACTCGTCCATCTGCGCAAGCTTTCCGCTAGGAGTCTAGCCCCGCCGAAAAAAGAACCTCCGCGGGCTGCCCAGTGCAAGCCCGGGGGAAGTGTCGACCGAACACTTCGACATTTGGCGCGCCAGGAAGGGGGCTTTTCCCCTAGCGCGACGAGTTCCCGCCGACGAAGATGACCAAGCTTCCTTCAGCGGCGAACTCTCCCCCCTCGCCTCAGCGGCAAACCGCGACCAGGGGGAGTACATGTCGACACACTCGGGACGGAGTGTGTCGGTACAAGCTGGGACCAGCAACCGGCTCTGGCAGCGCCGACCCCGGCAATGCAGGCTCCAACCAGCATCAGGCCTTCAGTAGCGCCGGGCGTACCCGGTGGGGGTGCGCTAGCAGCAGCAAGGGCGCTACTGCACAATCCGCCTGCTGGGGACGCGCCTCAGGCGGCGACCCAGCAGTGGATTCGCGAGGTGGACCGTCTCGTCGTCACCGCCACAAACCCTCGACTTCGACGGGGACGACGCTCCGGCCAACAGGCTGTGTCGCTGATGCGCGCGCCAACGGTTGACGGGCAGACGGCGGACTCCAGCTCCACCAGGCTTCTGTCGACGGATCTGAGGGCAGAGCTGGAGCGAAGCCGCTTGGGCCAAGATGCCCGAGTGTTCCTCGAGCGACGTCGAGAAAGGCGTCGCATCCAAGAGGCTGGCGACAGCATGACGTCGGCCTCAACCCAGCCTGAAGGACAGATCTTCGCCACGCGAGCTCTGCCCCAGGCGTACGCCGCGCAGAATATGCCCCAGTCATATGTCCTGCAAACGGCGCCCCGGCCTATGGCGCAGCCTTGCCCATACAGGGGTACACTGTGCCAGGCGCGAACCAAGCGTTCGCGGCACCAATACCTGCACTGGGAGCCAGCAACCGGCTCTGGCAGCGCCGACCCCGGCAATGCAGGCTCCGACCAGTGTCAGGTCTTCAGTAGCGCTGGACGTACCCGGTGGGGGTGCGCTAGCTGCAGCAAGAGCGCTACTGCACAATCCACCTGCTGGGGACGCGCCTCAGGCAGCGACCCAGCAGTGGATTCGCGAGGTAAACCATCTCGTCGTCGCCGCCGCAAACCCTCGACTTCAGCGGGGACGACGCTCCAGCCAACCGGCTGTGCCGCTGATGCGCACACCAATGGTTGACGAGCAGACGGCAGATTCCAGCTCTACCAGGCCCCAGTCGACGGATCTGAGGACAGAGCTGGAACGGTGTCAATTGGGCCAGGATACCCGGGTGTACCTCGAGCGACGTCAAGAAAGTCGTCGCACTCAAGAGGCTGGCGACAACATGACGTCGGCCTCGACCCTGCCTGAAGGGCGGACCTTCACCACGCGGGCTCTGCCCTAGGCGTACGCCGCGCAGCATAAGCCACAACCATGTGCTCTGCAAGCGGCGTCCCCGGCCTATGGCGCAACCTTGCCCATACCGGGGTACACTGTGTCAGGCGCAACCAAGCGTTCGCGGCACCAATACCTGCACTGGGAGCCAGCAACCGGCTCTGGCAGCGCCGACCCCGGCAATGCAGGCTCCGACCAGTGTCAGGTCTTCAGTAGCGTTGGACGTACCCGGCGGGGGTGCGTCAGCCGCAGCAAGAGCGCTACCGCACGATCCGCCTGTTGGGGACGCGCCTCAGGCAGCGACCCAGCAGTGGATTCGCGAGATAGACAGGAGCAGGATGTACGGCCCTGGAGCCCCACCTCCGCTTCACGAGGTGGCCGCGCAAGTTTCGGCCGCACCTGCCCGAGAAGTACGACGGCAGCGTCAACCCGGCGGGGTTCCTCCAGATCTACTCCACCGCCGTACTTGCCGCAGGAGGGGATGAGGCCGTCATGGCCAATCTACTTCCCCGTCGCCTTGACCGGCCCGGCCCGGTCTTGGCTAATGAACCTCCCTCGGGGTTCCATTACTTCCTGGGGAGAGCTCTGCCAGCAGTTTATCGCCAACTTCGGCAGCTCCTACACCCGTCCCGGTACGGAGCTTGACCTCCAAGCCATCAAGCAACAACCTGGGGAGTCGCTGCACTCCTTTATCCAGCGGTTCTCCCAGGTACGCAACACCATTCCACATATTCAAAGTGCTTCTGTGGTGGCGGCACTTCGACAGTGTCCAGGACAAGAAGATGCTTGAGAGGCTTGCAACCAGAGAGGTCTGCGATGCCTCCGAGCCCTTCAGCCTGGCGGACAAGTGCGCCAGAGCAGCCGGAGGGCGGAGCTGGCACTCACTGCCAGCTTCCGAAGCCGGAAGACAGCCCGAAGACGGCGGAGTTCAAGCTGAGCTCCCGACCACGTCAGACAGCCAAGAGCCAAGCACTGGCTGACTTCGTGGCTGAGTGGACACCAACGAAGGCTGACCCAGGGGGCCGCGAAGATGGTGAACCAAAGTACCGAGCTCCGGTCTTCACCGGGCCTCACTGGACGCTCTTCTTCGACGGCTCCTCGTGAAAGCAGGGGGCCGGTGCCGGCGTACTGCCTCTCATGCCATCGGGGGAGCAGTTTGGGTACATGGTGCGTCTCAATTCCAAGGCAACCAACAACTTGGCAGAGTATGAAGCATTCATCTTTGGCCTAAAAGACAGTCCTGTCTTTGGGCGCTCGCCAGCTGTTTGCACAGGGCGACTCCCGGCTAGTTATCAAGCAAGTTAAGGGTGAATGCTCCTACAAAGACCCACAGCTAGCTGCTTATCTGCTTCACGTGCGGATGTTGGAGAAAGAATTCCTCGCCTTGGACCTGCGCCATGTACCGCGCGCTGGCACGGCCGAAGCGGACAACCTCTCAATGAAGACCTCCATCGGAGCCCCCGCGCACGAAGGAGTCTTCGAGAGGTCGTTGCTGCGGTCCACAGCCCGGCCCGCCGAGCCGGGCGAAGGGGGCTGAACCAGTGCCATGAAGCCAGGCAGTCCCGGTGGCCCTGGATGCCGCCAAAGGATCGTAAGAGTCACTGGGGACTCCGTGCAACCCAGCGCTCGAGATCCAGAAGCTCAAGTAGCCCCGATGCATGGACCATGGAGGTCCGGGACTCCTTGAAGGACATCCTTCCTGATGAACATGCATCCGCTGAACGTGTGGTGCGGTGGCTAAGTGCTACGCGCTGGTATCTTTACTGGCGTGGCGCCACCACATCCTATTGCGGTGCATAACCCAGGAGGAAGGATGCGACTAGCTCGCAGTAGTCCAAGGAGGCGAGTGCTGGGAACACTCATTGTCCCGCACGTTGGTCAGATAAGCCACCCGGCATGGCTCCTACTGACCGAGAGCCACCTGGACGCCGTCAAACTGGTTAGGGATGCAATGCGTGCCAAGTCCACGCCAAGCAGACCCACACAACCGGTGCAGACGCGCACCCAGAGCCGTCAGGGGATACCGGCTCCTCCATGTTGAGGGCCAGCCGGACTTCCCAGGGCCGGGTCACGGGAACTACCCTTCCACATGGTATGCAGGGCCGAAGCCATGCTTCCCCCTGATATAGCCATGGAGGGTCCCCCCGTGTCCGGCGTACGACGAAGCCATGCATGACCCGCTCTGCGTGAAGACATGCACTCCGACGCCACCCCAGTAAGTTCACCATGCTTATTTAGGTGTTTATTTATTACGCATTAATTTATATGAACACCTCCCCACGCTCTAGACAGTGTGCGTCCATTGTACACTCGGTTCCTCTTTCCTGCTCTCATGCATAGTTGATATTTGCCGTCCTGCCGAAGGCGGTAGTGCTTGGGGTACCTGCCAGAGGCCCGGTGGCCTTCTGGGTCTCCCCCTGTAAGGGTACTATACCGACAGTTGGTCTCCTCTGAGAAAAGACCTATGCTAAACCGGGGGGTCAGGAGCCTTGCTTTGCCCAGCCTTGCACCCAAAGCATGCGCACTCTGCCCCCCGGCGCTGCGGTCTGAGTACCAGGGGGCCGGACGGTTACACCTTGACTGGGGCTGGGGCCAGACCTCCGGGACCAAGTGCACTGGATTACCCAGGCCCCGTATTTCGGCCTGGGACAGTAAGCCAAATGAGACTAAGGGACAGGAAAGGGGGGACCGCTGAGCAGTTCCGGACCTCCGCTCCCAAAGCTGGGCCGAGCTCCGATGCGAGCCCTCGCCCTCCTTTCAGAGGCGAGCGCTGATGCCGGACCTCACGACCTTCGTTGGCCTGAGCTCCGATGACTGCCGGACTCCGCCCCCACAGCTGGGCCGAGCTCCGATGCCAGCCCTCACCCTCCTTTCAGAGGCGAGCGCTGATGCCGGACCTCACGCCCTTCATTGGCCTGAGCTCCGATGACTGCCGGACTCCGCCTCCACAGCCAGGCCGAGCTCCGAGGCCAGCCCTCGCCCTCCTTTCAGAGGTGAGCGCTGATGCCGGACCTCACGCCCTTCGCTGGCCTGAGCTCCGATGACTTCCGGACTCCGCCCCCATAGCCGGGCCGAGCTCCGAGGCCAGCCCTCACCCTCCTTTCAGAGGCGAGCACTGATGCCGGACCTCACGCACTTCGCTGGCCTGAGCTCCGATGACTTCCGGACTCCGCCCCCACAGCTGGGCCGAGCTCCGATGCCAGCCCTCGCCCTCCTTTCAGAGGTGAACGCTGATGCCGGACCTCACGCCCTTCGCTGGCCTGAGCTCCGATGACTTCCGGACCTCCGCCCCCACAGCCGGGCCGAGCTCCGATGCCAGGCTTCACCCTCTCCTAAGAGGTTGAACACCGAAGCCGTGAAGACCCTGCCAGCACAGGGAGTACTCAAGACAAGAAAGTGCGCGGATCAGAAGAGACGAAGGTACCACCTCGGGCTCGCTATCTCCCCTGAGATGGGCCCGGGGGCCACTGTTGGTACCCTTGATATGGGGTACCCCCGCGCACAGGGTAAAATGCCTAAGGAACTCGCCCTTCTCCGCAGGGAGAGCTCCGAAGGCGCCACGCGTCCGGCGGGGCCGGACCTCCCTCTCCTCAGAGGAGAGCCGCGGGCCCGCCACGTGGCATACAGAAGCCGGACCTCCCCCTCCGCTGGAGAGAGGTCCGAAGGCGCTGCGTGTCCAGCAGGGCCGGACCTCCCTCTCCTTAGAGGAGAGCTCCGGGCCCGCCACGTGGCCAGCAGAAGCCGAGCCTCTCCCTCCGCGGAGTGAGGTCCGGAGGCTCCACGTGCCCCGCGGGACTGACCCTTCTCTTCTCTGAGAAGGGCTCCGGGCCCGCCATGTGGCAGCAGAGCGACGCTGCCTGCCCCGAGCGATAGGCAGCGGGCGTAAATACGCCCCATACCTTGCCCGTACAAGGTATTCAAGGCCCGCGTCTTCCCAAGACTGACGCACGCTTCTGTCAGGTGCCGTTGCGCCCAGTCACATCACAGACTGACGCACGGTGTCAGAACCTGTCAGCCAATAAACACCGCGACAAGACAACCCATGCCGCCTGCGCCGTCATCAACCGCTACGACTGGCATGCGGCATGGGCAGGGCGGCAAGATGAAGACTCAGAAGCCTTCGGCCAGAGACAACTACCGGCATAACTGCAGATACGGTAGATAATAGACAATCTTCCCGGGGCCACCTGTCGGGCCCCGGCTCCCCTTGTAAGCCGCCCGAGTCTTGGACTATAAAAGGCTTGGGTAGGCGTCGATAGCAAGGGTTCGCATTTTGCAACTCATACGCTAGCCATACACTCTCAAGCTGTAACTCACCCCCAAGCTCAGGCCCCCGGCCCTGAGCAGCAAGCAATACAGCGAGCTCCATAGCTCGCCGTGGACGTAGGGTTTTACGCTCCGGCGGCCTGAACCACGTAAAACTCGCCGTGTCAAGCTCTCCCTAACTCGTCCATCTGCGCAAGCTTTCCGCTAGGAGTCTAGCCCCGCTGAAAAAAGAACCTCTGCGGGCTGCCCAGTGCAGGCCCGGGGGAAGTGTCGACTGAACACTTTGACAGGTTAGTATGCCACTTTCTATACACTAATAACATCCTTATATGAGCTACTAACTCGTTCCTCACTGAATTTTTTGAAAAAGATGACCTTTTTAGTGTGTTAAACCTCAAGCGAGCTCTGATACCACGCCGACACAGCCCCATGGCCTTGTCGAACCTGGATCACGCTGAGGGGTGCTGCGTTGCACAGCACCAGATAATGCACATCAAAAATGCAAAGCGGAAGCAAAGTTTTATTACATAAACCAGTTTATGAACATTTTTACAACAAAATAAGTCCAGTCTACACTCACGGGCGTAGACTATGCATCGGGTTCACGTTCAGCCCATGAACGTGTCCTTGCTAGCACGCACACACACTAACACGGCAGCGTGCACGACTCCCACTCGACGGGGTTCCCCTCCTGGGGTTCCGTCTCCTCCTCGGGAGTCCCTTCCTCATAAACTCCTGCAAAAGCTTCAAACACAAGCAGTGAGCACGATGGCTTAGCAAGACTGACCCGTTTCTCCTATACATGCAACCTATACATGATTGGTTTTAGGGTACATGAGGAGAAATAAGTTGCAAAGGACTCGCCTAATTATTTAAACCTTACTTTCAAGTTTTAGAAGCAGGTTGTGGAGAACCTTATGCTAAGGCATATGAGAGAGCCGCAATCAAACAAGAAACGCATTTCTCTCATGTACTTTGCCTAAAGTTGAAAAGAACTTTAATTAGCTCTAAACTACCACAAGACTTTAACAAGCAAAGTATATCTTTCAAATCAGCAAACTTTTAACATCTATCTAGCCTGTTCTTTCTACGTCATGGTACAGTGAACAAGTGGTACTCACTGACCGCAAGGGACGGCGATTATAATCGATTTACACCTGCAGGGTTACCCGAATAACCCGTCACGTACACCCGTACTCGATGTTTCCTACAGCAACCATCATGGACGTCGTACGCAACCACCTTTCACCTGTCAGCCAAATATTAAACTGGTCCTATCGTCCTGAGCAAGAGGTCTCTGCGCGCGCATCTGCAGTGCCGCCAGCCGATTTACACCTCAAGCTCTCAACCTACCCTCTGGACGACAAGCAATGCCTCAATACCCAGCTACCTGAGTTACATCGGTTTCCCGGTTCCCATATAGCTGGTAGGTCTTCGGTACTGTTCTAGCTTGTCAACAGGCCCGCACACGGCTCAATCCTCAATCGACACAAGCGGAGCTATAACACCTAGGCCCCAAAGTCCTGTGCCCTTACTCTCCGCTCGGTCTCATTTTTCTTGCCATGTGTTTCATTTGATATCTTTACCCGAGTCGAGTGCCTCTAGCCTATCCTCGCGAGCAGTTCCAACTACTCGACTTGTACCGAATCCTACATTATCTTAGCATTGCAGTAGCTAACGGGGTTTTCAAACCTAATCTCAACCCAGTGTTTTCTTGGCTATGCATTTGGGTTTCAATCAAGACTCTAATGCATGAATTGAGTGGGTGCTCAAAGTAAGTTCTCAAAACAGTAAAAATTTGTAAAAGGGTTAATGCAAACCGGAGCTTGCCTTGCTGCTCTTGGTCGTAGGCTAGCTGCTCTTCCGGAGTGACGAAGTCTAAGACTTCGGGTTCCTCCTCAGCCTTAGCGACTACATGAGATAACATGTATATGTATCAATTTAAATGCATTTGAATTGAATTTAAACTCGTGAAGACTATAAGTCTTATTAGACATACTCAATGACTCTGAAAGTTTTATTTTGGTTTGTTACAACCTAAGCAGACTTGGC
This sequence comes from Neostapfia colusana, assembly GCA_030760725.1. Lineage (NCBI taxonomy): Eukaryota > Viridiplantae > Streptophyta > Magnoliopsida > Poales > Poaceae > Neostapfia > Neostapfia colusana. Next base: position 42,855,230 of record JASWHV010000019.1, read on the forward strand.
CAAGTTTCATTTGCAACAAAGCTCATTTGAGTTCTCCACAAATAATTATGTACTTGACGTTAATTGGAGCTCCTAGGGTGTTCTAGGGATTTTAATGGAGCAAGCCATGATTTTATGAAAACTAGATTTTCAGAGGATTCTAATGGAGTTGGTTTCACTTAATTTGAAGGTTCCTAGATACAGATATGAGCTAAACAATTTCAGAGAAATTCTGAAAATGTTTCTGGACATTTTCCATTTTCTCTGGAACAGTTTTATTAATCACACCATTAGGTGGATCAAATGAGCTCAAATGGATATGAAATTTTTATGGTAGCTCTGGAATACTTTGGTGAACATCTCAGCAAAATTTCAGAATTTTCCTCCACAGGGTTCTCCAGTTAAAATTCTAAACAGTTTAAATTTGAAGAATTAATTCTGGAGAACTAAGGATTTTCATAAAGTGAAACTTTATTTTCTGAAAATTACTCAGAGAGCTGAATCCAACAAAATTTAGTTCACTCGATTTGGAGTTCCCTAGCTAAAGTTATGTGGGTTTGAAGTTTGAACTAAAACTGAAAATCAGGAAATGTTTAAAACACTGCACGTGAAACCCACGCACAGTGTCATCGTCTACCTCCCGCCAGCGCCCGAGCGCGCAACATCCAGCGATGGTGGTGCGGTTCGTTCTCAAACGCTACTGCCTAATTTTTTATGCGGTTTCTTCCTACGTGATCCTTGGAGCACGGCGCACACGCCGGGCACCTTCTCGTACCTCAACATCGCCGAAAACCTAGTCGGCGACGACGGAGGCGGAAGATGAGCTCGGGTCTGACGGTGCTAGCTCGTCTCAGCAGTGAACATGATCAGCTAATGGGTAGCAAAGCACAACTGGGGCAGGAGGAAGCTAACCCTGCCCTCCTCTTGGCCGGAGATCGTCGGGAAAGTAGACATCACCGGCGACCCGAGCCGTTTTCACCGGCGATGGCCAAATTCCGGTGCTCTGCTCACTGGGTCGATCATTACCGCTAGGATTCGGCTGACGTGACCGTGAGGTGCTACTCTAGCTTCAGCTTGACCCGGATTACCAGTGATCAAGTGATCACGATGAATTTTGAGTTCTTGTCCTCGGTGCTCTATACGGTGATCCTCGGGAAAAGTGGAAATTCCGGTTAACCGGAGCTAAGAAGGACCTAGGGAGTTCGGGGAGAGCTACTAGACCTCGATGCTAACCTCAGAGACACATTTGTTGCACTGGAGAAGCTTTGCGCTGCTCGGGTGACGGCGTTGAGTCAGAGGAGCTCTCGGGTTGACAGACCAATGGAAGATCGGCTCGGACAAGCTCCACCGAAGCTGATCACGAGCAGTTGAAGGCTGCAACACGTCGAGCAAGGACCGGCGGTGCCGTTTGCGGCCTCAGCTCACGGTGAAAGGGACTGTGTTGGCCGGTCGACAGCGAGGTGGTGCGGTGGAGCCGTGCGGCGATCAGCTCGGGTTTCTCAGCGCTGGAAAAGTTGAGGCGGCGTGAAAACGGGTTGCTGCCGACGGCAGCTCGCAGCTAAATAGCTGGGGATGTCGGTTTGGGGTGCTGATCGGTGACCAGGAGGTGGCAACGGTCGGCAATCGCTGTGGCGCCCGCATGGTTGCGCGCAGGAACCGAGCTGCGGTGATTTTATTCGGTTTGAACAACTGTGAGGCTGGCATGTGGGTCCCACACCGGTTTTAACCTCTGAAATTGAATTTTCCCCACTGCTCTAAACAGTAGAGACCCAATTAACCTTGGTCATTTTAATTATCTACCCCTTGGCCATTTGAATTGGATAGAATTCAAAATGGGGTTTGTTTGAATATATTTTCAGCACATATGCAGTTTGAAATTCAAATAAAGTTTGAATTTGCTAAACTTAGCTCATGTCAAGATCAACTCCAAATGGAGTGAAAATTGGTGTGTGAGCTCACAAAAATGTGCTGAGTAAGAATATGCCTCCCACTTTTGAATTCATGGGATGGAAACAGTTTGAATTTGAGTTCAAACCACCTTCTTTCTAGTTATACCAAAAAGGACTTCAAAAAGGTTTTGAATTTGGGTGAAATTTGGCATGAGCATTCCTAGCAAGGTGTTGGAGTTTCTCACAAGCTCAGCCCCTAGATGATGCATGTGGGAAATGCCACTTTTGCATCTTTTGAGTTTATTCTCTAATGAGCATGTTGATGGTGTTTACTTGCTCTTCAAATGTATTCATCAAGTTTCTTCAAATGAAGTGTGTGTGGTGATGAACACTTTGAATATATGCCAAAAACTTAGGCCCTTACACTTACGACATCATCACGGTTTCTTCGCATCTGTTTTCTTCGAGCATAAGCTTTTTCGTGTGGACAGATCACGTGTTGATCAGTTTTTGACGGTGGAATTGATCTGGAACTTGAGTCAAGATCATCACCATGTCCACACTTGATCCTTACACCCTTGTTCATCGTAAAACCCCATGAAAGCCATTAAAACATGCAAGAACACGTACAAACTGGTTTAATAAAACAACACCTTGGGATTTGCATTCATTGCATCTTGAGTAAAGTTTGTGCATGATGTTTGATTGCTATAATTTTGTATATGTGTGGTCGTGAGTAGAAGGACAAGCTCAAGAAGCCATCTACGAAGGACTACAGCACCAAGATATTGAGATCCGTGAGCAACAAAAGCCACAGGAACAAGGCAAGTGCCCCTTGACCATATTGATCCCATGTTTGAAACTGTTTTGTTTGCGAAAAAGTGTATGCTTAAGTCAACTTGATGGGAAACCCATTTATAGGAGTTTACTAGCTTGTTAACCATCCTTGTCGCCGGGAAAGTTGATGAGTCGGGTATGGTTGTTTTTCCTTTTTGCTTCGCTAATTTACGGGATATGGGATGCGAGATAGAGCATGTCTAAGTACTACACTCATATGAATAATGATGATAAGAACTTTATGATAATGATGAACATGAATCGGGGGATATCTAGGCAAGCTTGGTTCGTGGATGTGGTAGAATGAGATGGTGGTTTACTTGCCGTAGATCTAAGGACCGGTTCATGCCAGCCATGCCAGGAAAAACAGTGCCACCACAAGGCCAAATATGGGTGCGGCTTAGCTGACTAATTAGGTAAGTTGCTAGATTGTTATGGACCGTGGAAGGCGCGGGGAATGGGAGTCGGGAGAGCACTGCCCTGGGAACTGCATGGCACAAGAGGGGGCCCGTAGGTGGGAGAATGGTGATTCGAGCCTGCTGGTGAAACCTTAGTGAGTCCATACATCTAGTATCCCCTTTGTAAAGGCTATTTTGTGATCTCTTGGCCATACACCGATGGTTGTGTACTGGTATAATAGAGGTTCTGCAGTCGCCGACGGGTGACGAAATCACAAACTTGTGGGTAAAGTGGTGCACCTCTTAAGAGTGTAAAACTATCATGATAGCCGTGCTTACGATCACAAGCGCCTGGCCATATCACATGATTAGATGGGATGGTTATTCAGTATGGATGTTTGGTTTGGTTATGGTATGGTCTTTGGTATTGGTTTCGGGACTGTTGAGTCTTGGTAATGAGATTGGTTTTGGGACTGTTGAGTCGTAACAATGAGTTTGGTTTCGGAATATATGAATATGAGATGGTTATGGATACTATGAATATGAGATGGTTATGGATATCATGAATATGAGATGATTATGGATATCATGAGCATGAGATGAAAGTTGAGAAAGATTAATGGCTAGATGAGACATGATAAGTGGTAAACTATGAGGGAGGTATGTTGCTGTTTTAATTGGATATATGTTGGGATTATATTGACTTAAAGATAGTTGCTTTTTTATCATGATTGTGAAATAAACTTTGCTTTCTGCAATGAGCCTTTTTATTTCCTACCTTGTTGAAAGCTACATGTCATACTTCCCCGCACTTGCTGAGTACGACATGTACTCACCCTTGCATTATCATACAAACATCAGCAACAGGAGACTCCTTTGAAGACCATGTGGAGTATTAGGCGTGCGAACTACTATCAACTTGCCTGTGGAGATGGAGATGGAGATGAATCCCGCTGCTGTTTAGTTGCTTCCGCTATCGTTAGAGACTTCCGCTGCTAAAATAAGTTAGAAACTTCCGCTGCAAGAATAAGTTAGAGATTGATGTAATAAAGTACTTAAACCCTATTATTCGTGGTTATATTCTAAATTCAGCTTATGGATTATATGTGTATGTGTGATGAACATCCTGGGCACACATATGCATCAGTTGGGTTCCGTTTTCATGGGACCGGGCGTCACAGATTGGTATCAGAGCCATGTTAACTGTAGGACGCAAGCCTAGGTAGAATGCATAGATTGGCATCAGAACCACATTGACCGTAGGATGCAAGCCTAGATAGAATGGACACTCTAGAACACATAGGAACACCCCTCTAAACTTCTATTTTCGAAAATTGCTTGCTGCTGCACTTTTCTTGCACCGCAAGGTGTTGTTTTCAACCCCTCCTTGTCTCTTCTTTTGGACAACGACACCCTTGCTTTCTTGCTCCATAACTTTTGATGTTTTCGAGTTATTTCTTCCTTCTCAAAGTTTCCTCATGTCCCATTTATAGATGGCGCTGGTGTTCCCGATCAACGCCATCTAACCATACATGGACTGCCAACTCACCATGGCGTGCGCCCATGCATGGACCACCCCTGTCACACGGCGGGAACAACACTAGATCACATGATTAAGTTTAGGACTCCCACTGAATAAGTGTGAATAGGAATGGTGTGTTAAACTTTTGTGATGATTGCTTGTGTTTGTGTGCTTAGTGTGAGTTGTGGGACGTTTCAGCATCCATATCCACACATAGTAGAGAGATGTGAGATGCTTCGGCATGTGTTCACATCCTCATATTAAAGAAGATATTTAGTTTATACACCTTGATGCATATAGTCGGGGGGGGGGGGTCAATCTAAACTCCTAACTTCTATTCTACCCAACTCTCTCTCATAGATGGTGAGAGAAAACGCTGGCCGTCAAAGGAGGAACGTTCGTGGCAACCATGAACCACAAGAGGATCACCACGTTGAAGTTCCTGAGAATGTTGACCCCGGGGATGGTGCAAACAACCTTGAACGGTTGATGGCTATGCAGAACCAACTCATGCAAACTATGATCCAAACTTTGGGACAGCTGCAATCCAACAACAACAACAATCCTTACCCGTTCCTGCACCACCACCACCACCGCCACCACCGCCGGCTCACAACAGATTGGGAGAGTTCATGAGGACTCGACCGCCTACTTTTTCACAAGGTAATGATCCCATGGAGGCTGATGATTGGTTAAAATCCATGGAGAAGAAGCTTCCTATTGTTCAATCAATGATAGGGAGAAAGTTCTCTTCGCATCGCACAGCCTTATGGGAGCAGCCGCTGACTGGTGGGACGCTCTTTGCAGTGCTCATGACAACTAGGAGACTATCACTTGGGCTGAGTTCAAGGAGAGTTTTCGCTCTCATTACGTCCCTGTTGGAGTCATGATGCTAAAAAGGCAAGAGTTCGAAGGTCTCCGCCAAGGACGGAAGAGCGTGAATGAGTACCTCAACAAGTTCACGCAACTGTCAAGGTATGGCCCCAAAGACGTCAACTCGGATCAAAGGAAGCAATACTTGTTCATGAGAGGATTGAACAATGAGATCCAAGTTCAGCTTCTCAACAATGATTATGCAAGCTTCCAGAATCTCATTGATAAAGCTATAGTGGTTGAGAGCAAGATCCGTGAGATCGAGCAAGAGGGCAAGAGTGATGAGTGGTTTAGGCCCGATCTTCCGAAAGGTATGTCGATTGAAGTGGAGATCTCGACGTTGATGATCCGAGGCACTCGAGCAGACCCGAATTAACCCTGCAATCACTACACGTCTGCTCTGTTGTTTATCAACCGTGCTTCACACACTTGACCTCGCCAAGAAAGCTATCTCTGCAGGTGCAACCGAGAACACAAGCAAGAACGATGAAGATGCAATCTGAAATTGCGAAATTGGGGTCTCACAAAACCGTAGAACGGCAAGATTGTTTAATCTAAGCAAAACCCACGAATTTGGCCGGCGGCTACAGTATTTAAAGGCTAGGGTTGCCATGAGACCCTTAGAAGCGTCCCTAATGGACTCATACAGGATACAAGGCCCAAAAGCCCAATACGGTGGCGCAGCACTGGACAGAACCCTGAATTCGACTTGTTTCGATAACTCCCAATGACTCCTGGCAAATTTTAATGTGGGACCAGAACCATTGGAAATTTTATCTTCTCATCTTTCCATGCATATGTAGAACGTCGAAAACGGAGTCCGTATGCATCCTGGGCGTCCGTTTTAAGATGGACTGCTCCTGGAATCCGAGTTGAACTCGAGTCAGAGCTGGCAACTGTTTCCATCAACTTGTGGACGTCCCATCTGGTTCTCCACGTCCCCAAATCCTTATCCCTTTACTTGTTGATCATGTCCATGGTTCCTAATAACAATTAAATCATTAAATAGCAATCCATTCTCAAAATCACATGGGTAGGAAGTTAGGAACGAGTTTACCTGCTGATTTAGTAACTGTGCTCGTGCTCTTGTGATTGGTCCTTGTATATCAATGTGAGTATCCACTCTTGTGATGTCCTCATCATCCTCCCCCTCTTGAATCGGAGTCGTCCTCGACTCAAGATCATCTTCTTCTCCTAAGTATGGTCGTAAATCTGAAAAGTTAAATGTGGGACTAACCCCAAAATCGGGAGGCAACTCAAGCTTATATGCATTGTAATTGATCTTTTCAACAATCTTAAAAGGACCAGCAGCTCGTGGCATAAGTTTAGATTTTCTCAAGTGAGGGAATCGTTCTTTTCTCAAATGTAGCCATACCAAGTCCCCTGGTTCAAGTTTTACTTCTTTTCTACCTTTACTACCAGAAATTCTATACTTCTCATTCATCCTTTCAATATTTTTCTTTGTAGTTTCATGCATCTTAAGAATGAATTCAGATCGTTGTGTAGCATCCAAATTTATCGTTTCAGAAGGAGGCAAAGGTAATAAATCAATAGGAGCACGGGTATTGAAACCATACACTACCTGGAATGGGCTTACTTTTGTACTAGAGTGAACTGACCTGTTGTAAGCAAATCCTATATGTGGTAAACAATCCTACCAACCCTTTAAATTTGTTTTTAAAACAGCCCGCAACATAGTGGATAGAGTACGATTTACTACCTCAGTTTGTCCATCGGTTTGTGGGTGACATGTGGTTGAAAACAGCAGCTTGGTTCCTAATTTATACCACAAAGTTCTCCAGAAATGACTTAAAATTTTTGCATCACGATCAGAAATAATGGTATTTGGCACACCATGTAAACGAATAATTTCCGTCATAAACAAATCAGCAATGTGTGAGGCATTATCATTCTTATGACAAGGTATGAAATGTGCCATTTTGGAGAAACGATCAACAACCACAAAAATACTATCCCTCCCCCTCTTAGTCCTAGGCAACCCCAAAACAAAATCCATGGAAATATCCTGCCAAGGTACACTAGGAACAGGAAGAGGCATATAAAGACCATGTGGGTTAAGTCGAGACTTAGCTTTATTGCAACTAGTGCATCGTGACACGTAGCGCTCGACATCACGTCTCATCTTTGGCCAAAAGAAGTGTGTGGCCAGCACGTCCTCAGTTTTCTTCACTCCAAAATGTCCCATCAAACCTCCTCCATGTGCTTCCTGCAAAAGTAATAGGCGAACGGAACTGGCAGGAACACATAGCTTGTTAGCACGATAGAGGATGCCCTCCCGTAGTACATATTTATTCCATGTTCTTCCTTCTCTACAATTTTCAAAGGCATCTTTGAAGTCCAAATCAGTAGGATATAATCCTTTTATTATTTCCAAACCAAATATTTTATGATCAATGACACGACCCCACTGGTCCTGTCGAGCCAGGATCACGCTGAGGGGTGCTGCGTTGCACAACACCGTATAACACACGTCAAAGGTACAAAGCGGAAGCGGAAGCTTTACTACATAAACAAGTTTATTAACATGTTTACATCAAAATAAGTTTAGTCCACACTCGCGGGCGTAGACTAAGCATCAAGTGCACGTTCAGCCCTCGAACGTGTCCTTGCTAGCACACTCGCACACTAACTCTGCGGCGTGCACGACTCCCACTCGACGGGGTTCCCCTCCTGGGGTTCCGTCTCCTCTTCGGGAGTCCCTTCCTCATAGAACCCTGCAAAAGCTTCAAACACAAGCAGTGAGCACGAAGGCTCAGCAAGTCTGACCCGTCTCACCTAAACATGAAACTTCTATATGAGGGTGATGGGTTGCATGAGGTAAAAATCATTTGCAAGGACTCGCCTAATTAGTAGAACCTTACTTTCAAGTTTTAGCAGCAGGTTGTGGAGAACTTCACGCTAAGGCACATGAGAGAGCCGCAATCAAACAAGAAACGCATTTCTCTCATGTACTTTGCCCAAAGTTGAAAAGAACTTTAGTTAGCACTAAGCTACAACATATCATTAACAATCAATATCCAACTTTCAATCAGCAACATTTTAACATGTAACTAGCCTGTTCTTTCTACGTCACGGTACAGTGAACAAGTGGTACTCACTGACCGCGAGGGACGGCGATTATAATCGATTTACACCTGCAGGGTTACCCGAACAACCCGTCACGTACGCCCGTACTCGATGTTGCCTACAACAACCATCACGGACGCCGTACGCGACTACCTTTCACCCGTTAGCCAAATATTGAACCGGTCCCATCGTCCCGAGCAAGAGGTCCCTGCACACGCATCTCTGTGCCGCCAGCTGATTTACACCTCGAGCTCTCAACCTACCCTCTGAACGACGGGCAATGCCTCAATACCCAGCTACCCGAGTTACATCAGTTTCCCGGTTCCCATATAGCCGGTAGGTCTTCGGTACTGTTCTAGCTTGTTCAACAGGCCCGCACACGGCTCGGTCCTCAATCGACACAAGCGGAGCTACAGCACACAGGCCCCAAAGTCCTGCTGCCCTTACTCTCCGCTCGGTCTCATTTTCTTGCCATGTGTTTCATGTGCTATCTCTACCCGAGCAATGTGCCTCTAGCCTATTCTCGCGAGTAGTTCCAACTACTCGACTTGTACCGAATCCTACTCTATCCTAGCAATGCAGTGGCTAACGGGGTTTGCAATCCTAAACCCCAACCCATGGTTTTCTTGGCTATGCAGTGGGGTTTCCAAACAAGACTCTGATGCACAACATAAAGAAAACAAGTATGTGCTCAAAACAATAAAAATTTATAAAATGGTTAATGCAAACCGGGGCTTGCCTTGCTGCTCTTGGTCGTAGGCTAGCTGTTCCTCCGGAGTAACGAAGTCTAGGACTTCGGGTTCCTCCTCGACCTTAGCGACTACATGATAAGAACAATGTATGTATTAATTAAATGCTTTTGTATTAACTTTGAAGTTGTGAAGTCTATAACCTTTACTAGATAGACCTAATGACTGTGAAACTTTTACTGTGGCTTGGTTACAACCTAAACAGAGACTTGGTCAAGTTTTAGTTGCAGCAAAGCTCATTTGAGCCCTCCACCAATAATTATGTCCTTGACCTTAATTAAAGGCTTTTAGGGTGTTCTAGGTATTTTCATGAAACAAACTATGACTTTCTGAAAACTAGATTTTCAGAGGGTTCTAATGGAATTGGTCTCACTTAATTTGGAAGTCTCTAACTAAAGATATGAGCTAAACAATTTCAGAGAAAATTCTGAAAATGTTTCTGAACATTTTCTATTTTCTCTGGAACAGTTTTACTAATCACACCATTAGGTGGACTAAATGAGCTCAAATGGATCTGAAATTTTTATGGTAGTTCAAGGATATTTTGGTGAACATCTCAGCAAAATTTCAGGATTTTCCTCCAAATGATTCTCCAGTTAAAATTCCTAACAGTTTAAACTTTAAGGAATTAATTCTGGAGAATTAAGGAATTTCATGAAGTGACACTTGATTTTCTGGAAAGTACTCAAAGAGCTGAATCCAGCAAAATTTGGTTCACTCAATTTGGAGCTTTCTAGCCAAAGTTATAAGGATTTGAAGTTTGAAGGAAATCTGAAAATCGGGGAAAAGTTTAAACTCGCGCGTGGACCCAGGGGACACGCGTCGCACGCCGAAGCGACAGCACACCGCGGCCCACAAGGCTTTTGCGCGCCAGCACACCCGATCCCGGCCGCAGCCGGATCCCGATTCAAAATATCGGCCGCTGACAGCTGGGGTCCACCCCCTTCTTCAACCTCGCGACACCCGCGCTCCGCCGCCGAGGGACCTCGCCGGAGAGCTCGCCGCCGGCTGCTGTACAGCTTCAAACTTCTTGATTCTGGCCGCCCCTGCCTACTTTTACTTGGGGAACATGATCCGAGGGTCAGCTGCTCATGACAACGGCCGGAGCATGGTCGGCGACGAGCCGCCATATCGGAACGACTTCGGCCATGTCGGCTGATGCTCCTAGTGCCTCAGCTACTTGGGAAACCGGTCGGGGAGCATCAGTGGACCTCAGAGAAGGTCGACATGAACTCGGGGCAGCTCGGGGAAGGCCCGAAATAGGTCCTCACCGTGCGCCCGATACCCCCCGTGCGTTCCGCCATTAGTAGACCTTGAATTACGCCGGGCACAGAAGTTCTCCGGCCCAGAGTTGTGAAGGCAACTTGTGCGTCACCGTGTCTAGTTCGTGTGGGAGTGGCCTGAGGCCCTCTAATCCTTTCTAGAGCACGAATTAAACAGAATCGTACCCGAGGGTCGTTCTGCACACAGAAAGGGGAAAAATGGAAATTCGCCGCCGGTGAGCAACCACTCGAGCTGTGGCTCGGGGATGAGCAGCACCGATCACTTGCGCGTCCAAGGGTGCCTTGGCTCGGGCGTGACAACGCCCAGGTTGGGCTGTCCACGAGAGCCCGAGGTGCGGCGGTTTCCAGTTCCGAGTTTGATCTTTCGGCACAGCCGATATCACTCGGTTTCAATCGATTTCTATCAATGGGAAGGATGGAGGATGGTTGCTAGTACCTTGCTGGGACCTTGGAATGGAAAGAGGGAGCTGCGATCGGCTTGATCAAGCAGGAACTCGAGCGGCGGCGATGGCAGTGGGAAAAGCAGTCGCGCACGTCGGTAGCTCGGGGAAATGGTGACTGAGGCACGCCGGGGAGGGAATAAATAGCTCGGCCGGCTGGCCTCCGGCTTGGGGCACGCAGCAGGAGCTGGCGCCGGCTGCCCCCTTCGGTGGCGCGCGCGCACAGCTGCCGGGAACCGACTGAACTGTGTTTCAGTCGGTTTTGCTTTGAGGCTGAGGCTGACATGTGGGTCCCACTTCTCTTTTAACCTCTGAAATTTATTCCTAACAGCTATGGTAAACAGTGAACCCTATTCTACCCTTGGCAATTCAAATTATTCACCCAAGAGCCATTTGAATTGATCAAAGTTCAAATGAGGTTTGGTTTGAATGAATTTCAGCACAAGTGCAGTTTGAAATTCAAATAAAGTTTGAATTTCTCTCCCTTAGCTCATGTCAAGATCAACTCCAAATGGAGTGAAAATTGGTGTGTGAGCTCACAAAAATGTGCTGAGCAAGAATCTGCCTTCCACTTTTACATTCAGTGGGTGAAAACAGTTTGAATTTGAATATGGTTTCAAACTGCCCTCTTCCTAACTATACCCAAAATGACCTCAAAAAGGTTTTGAATTTGGGTGGAACTTGGCATGGACATCCTTAGCAAAGTGTAGGAGTCTTCATATGTCCAGCCCATCTATATCACATGTGGGAAGTACCACTTTTGCAATGTGTGAGTTTGTTCCCTAATGAGCATGTTGATAATTGTTACTTGCTCTTTATTTGTGTTCATCATTCTTCCTCAATTGAGGTGTGTGGTGTGGTGATGAACACTGCAAATGAGTGTCAAAAACTGAGGCCCTTACATTCCTCCCCCCTTAAAAGAATCTCGTCCCGAGATTATAAGGTGAAATGAGAGAGAGGACGGTGGAAAATTACCGAATATGCGACGTGAAAAAGTCGGGGTAGTTAGTGCGAAGGAATTCCTCGCTCTCCCATGTCGCTTCGTCCATGGAGTGATTACTCCATAGAACCTTGTAGAACCACAACGTACGGTTGCGTGTGGTTCGGGCCTTTTCATCAATAATCTGCACCGGTTCCTCCCGATAGGTGAGATCCGGTTGCAGTTCTTCAATGTCTTCCAGCTGAACGGTAGTTGATAGCTTGAGACACTTCCTCAGCTGGGAAATGTGAAAGACGTCGTGCACACCGGAAAGTGCTTCTGGTAATCTTAGCCGGTATGCCACCGATCCACATCTTTCGTTAATCTGGAATGGACCGATGAATCGGGGTGCTAACTTTCTTCTCACCCCAAATCTGTTTACGCCCTTCATTGGAGACACTCGTAGGTATACGTGATCTCCAACTTCGAATTGTAATGGGCGCCTCCTCCGGTCCGCATACTGTTTCTGTCGGGATTGAGCGGCTTTTAGGTTCGCTTGAATTAATCGAACCTTTTCTTCCGCGTTGTTGACAAGATCAATCCCGAAGGTAACCCTCTCGCCAGATTCACACCAGTTCAGTGGTGTGCGGCATCTCCTGCCGTATAGCGCCTCGTAGGGCGCCATCTTGATGCTGGCTTGGTACCCATTGTTGTACGAGAACTCGGCTAATGGCAAGTGATCATCCCAATTCTTGCCGTGGTCGATAGCGCAAGCTCGTAGCATGTCTTCTAGGATTTGATTTACCCGCTCCGTTTGCCCATCCGTCTGCGGGTGGTAGGCTGAACTACGGATCAGCTTCGTCCCCAAGGCAGCGTGTAGCTGCTCCCAAAAACGGGACACAAATAAAGTGCCCCGGTCCGATACGATGGTACGGGGTACGCCATATAAGCATAGGATCCGTGAGATGTACAGTTCAGCGTACTTCTTGGCGTTGTAGTTGGTGTTGACCGGGATGAAATGGGCAACTTTGGTGAGCCGATCGACGATCACCCACACAGAATCATGTTTCTGTAAGGTGGTGGGTAAACCGACGACGAAATCCATGCTCACGTCCTCCCACTTCCAGGCAGGAATGCCCAGTGGTTGCAGCAGTCCCGGTTTCCGCATGTGGTCTGCCTTCACCCGTCGACATGTATCACACTCGGACACGTATTTTGCAGTCTCTCGCTTCATCCGTGTCCACCAAAACTTGCTTCTGAGTTCTTGATACATCTTGTTGCTGCCGGGGTGAATAGAAAACTTTGATAAGTGAGCCTCATCAAAGATTTTCTTCCGTAACTCCGGGTTTCGGGGTACGACGATCCGGTCCTTGAACCATAGGACGCCGTCTCCGTCCTTCCGGAAACATTTCAACTCCCCACTGTCTACACGTCTCCGCAAATGTGACATGCCCTTGTCATTCTTCTGGGCTGCCGCTATCTCTTCACGGATGGTGGGGATCAAAGCTAGGTTGTAGAGAGCTCCATGTGGAATCACATGTAGTGGTGGTTCGCTCTCTTCCAACGGTGTGATGGTCAGATTATTGACGTGTGACATGCGGCTTAGCGCGTCTGCCACAACGTTTGCCTTGCCCGGATGATAATGGATCTCTATCTCGTAATCCTTTATCAGTTCCAACCATCTTCGTTGCCTCATGTTCAGCTCCTTCTGAGTGAAGATGTACTTGAGGCTTTTGTGGTCGGTATATAAATGTACGAGGTTACCGAGTAGGTAGTGCCTCCACATTTTCAGTGCAAGTACCACGGCAGCGAGCTCCAAATCGTGAGTTGGATAATTTTGCTCATGGTTCCTAAGCTGTCGTGATCCATACGCAACCACTCTTCGGTCTTGCATCAGCACACATCCGAGCCCAATGCCGGATGCATCGCAGTACACATCGAACGGTTTTGTTGTGTCTGGCTGCGCCAAAACCGGTGCTGATGTTAGGTGCTTGACTAAAGCCTTGAATGCTGCTTCACATGCTGGACTCCAAACATATTTGGTAGCCTTCTTTAGCAGCTCTGTCATTGGCTTGGCAATCTTCGAGAAGTTCGGAATGAACCTCCGATAATATCCCGCGAGTCCGAGGAAACTCCGTACCTCATGAACAGTTCTCGGGGATTTCCAATTCAGCACTTGCGTGATTTTGCTCGGGTCCACAGCGATACCCTCCGCCGAGATGATATGCCCGAGGAAAGGCACTTGCGATATCCAAAATTCGCATTTGCTGAACTTTGCGTATAACTTGTGATCCCGCAGCCGTTGCAAGACTATACGCAGATGTTTCTTGTGATCTTCCTCCGACTTGGAATATACCAGGATGTCGTCGATGAAGACCACGACAAACTTGTCCAGCTCCGGCATGAACACCGAGTTCATTAAGTACATGAAGTGAGCTGGAGCATTGGTGAGGCCGAAGGACATGACCAGGTACTCATAAAGTCCGTACCTTGTCGAAAAAGCTGTCTTTGGAATGTCCTCAGCCCTGATCTTAATCTGATGGTACCCGGATCTTAAATCCATCTTGGAAAAGACCTTTGCTTCGACCAACTGATCAAACAACATGTCGATCTGTGGCAACGGGTACTTGTTCTTGATGGTTACGGCATTTAATGGACGGTAGTCCACGCAAAGCCGCAACGTTTCATCCTTCTTTTTGACAAATAATGCCGAACAGCCCCATGGCGAGGAGCTCGGCCTAATAAAACCCTTCTCCAGAAGGTCCGTGAGCTGAATCTTCAGTTCCGCCAACTCCTTGGGCGCCATCTTGTACGGCCTTCGGGATATTGGCATGGTTCCCGGTGCAAGTTCAATCTTGAACTCCACCTCTCTATCGGGTGGCATCCCCGGCAAATCATCCGGGAATACATCAGGGAATTCTCGGACCACTGGAATGTCTTCCAATCTGATGGTTGTGGCTTGATAGACACTTGGAAGTTTTATTTCTGGACTGTCCAGAAATAATGAGTGAGAACCGTGCACTTCTGAGTTTAAGTGCACGACTCGAAGGACGGTGTCTAAAACAGCGCCGTGGCGGGTTAACCACGACATCCCTAGGATGACATCGACCTTCTGTCCCTCTAAGATAATGAGAGACGTGGGGTACACTCTACCCGCTAAGCATAATGGTGCTTTGGAGACCATTACGCTTGCTGAAATCTTCCCACCCGGTGAACAAATTAAATATGGACTATCGGTGGGTAGTATTGGCAAGCTGTGTTTAGCAATGAAAGCTTGGCTAATAAAATTATGCGTGGCGCCTGAATCAAATAGTACTATAGCGGGATGCTGGTGGAGTTGGAACATACCCGCAAGGATTGGCTCGCCCTCCGGCACGTCCTCAATGGCAAGCTGGTGGACAGTACCGGGCCTAGGGTTTGCCCGCCGCGCATTAGTAGGGTTCCGGGGTTGATTCCTCCCCGGAAACTGTGGTGCCACTCCGCCGCCTTGCCTCTCCGGGCAACTGCTCGCGAAGTGTCCTGGACGACCACACTTGTAACATGTGGCCGCTGCTGGTGGAGTACTCGGGGGACGAAAGCCCGGCATGCGTTGCGGAGGTGCGAACGCACGCGGCATCGCCCGCTGCTGCTGTTGTTGTTGCGGTGGTGCTGGCAGTGCCGGCCGGAACGCCGGTGAAGAATACGGCCGACCGCGGAACGGCATCGACCGCTGTGGTGGCTGCCAGCGCGGACCTGATGGTGGGCGATTCACCATCCGAAACTTCTGAGAAGGACCGCCTCCTTCTCCGCTGCTCTGCGGCGCGCTTCGCTTTCGCTCTGCCGCCGCCAACTCCTTGCCGGAGTCTTCCTGAACAATCGCAGCATCAATTATGTCGTTGAGGCTGCCGCGATTGAACATCGCCAGCTTGTCCTTCAGGAGCGGGTTAAGCCCCTGGTAAAAGTGGTCCCGCCGCTTCTCGTCCGTATCTGCGTGATACGACGCGTAGAGTGCGAGATCGTTGAACGCCCTGGAGTACTCCAGCGCGTTCCGGCTCCCTTGTTGCAGGTGTAGGAACTCCTGCGTCTTCCTCTTCATCAAACCGGGCGGTATATGATAGGCCCGGAAGGCCGTCCGGAACTCCGCCCAGGTCATCACTCGGTCGGTGGGTTGTGAAGCACAAAAGTTGGCCCACCACGCGCTCGCGGATCCTTGGAGCTGCTGGACCGCGAACTGAGTCTTGCGCTGCTCGCTGATTTGGAGCAGCCCGAACTTCATCTCTATGGCGCGGAGCCAGTTGTCCGCGTCAAGTGGTTCATCCGCCCTTGAGAATACAGGGGGATGAGTCGCCAGGAAGTCGGAGTAGGAGCTCTGTTGGCGCTCCTCACGATCTTGACGTCTCTCTGGGCGAGACGTATTCGCAATCAACGTTTGCAGCAGCTCTGTGTGCTGCTGATGTGAACCCGCCATTGCCGCGACAATGTCGGCCAATGTAACCGTTGGCAGTGGCGGTGGCGGTGTTTGCTGTTGTTGTTGCTGCTGCTGTCACGAGGAGTCCTCGGGAGGTGGTTGGGAGGTCTCTCCCCCTTGGCTAGTACCTCCAACATCGGGGTTGGCACGAGTACGCGTCATTCTGAAATTCAACACAGCAGCAATTAGCACATGTCTTACTCAAAATTCCATAAACAGGAGTAAGTATTGAAGCGACGCATGATTAACTTGCACAACATTCACATATATTGATAAAGCATAAACTTTATACAAGATACATTATTCTCGGATCTCCGAGAAGTCGTGCTCATGTCGTCACTACCTATACATACGCTACTGTCTACACGACATGTCACCGATTACAAAAGTTGGGTTACGCTACCCTAGCTGCCCTACTTGGCAACCGTAACCCCCTACTCGGAGTAGAACTCGACCTCCTGTGGGTCGTCCTCCTCCGGTACCTCTGCTGGTGGCTCGGGGTCTACCACCTCTTCTCCCATTCCAGGTTCTCCCATGGCTGGAAGACCCAAGACTACCGGTACGCCCAATACCGGGGGCACGAGGTCCTGCAATGCATGCACCTCGTCCATAGCCTGGTTGTAGTCCTCTTCCCAGCCTTGTCCTTCCTCAATAGCGTCGTCCCGCTCTTGAGCAATGTCCTCATTCTGCTGGGTTAGGGTCTGCACCAGCTCTTGCAACGCCGCAATGTCAACACGGCTCTTCTTCTTTGCCTTCTTCAGACGACGCAACTGATTGTGTTGTTCATTCAGTCGCTTGATCGTCGGAAGGAGCACATTGCGGAGTGCACTGTGAGCACTCTCAAAATGATCTCCACGGCTTGTGCTCTCCTTGAGCTTGGTGGCGAGATGCTCCGTATGAACAGCTTGGCTGTCCATCACAGCGTTTCCCGCCCTCATTTGGAGGCTGAGATTTGCCTCCGCGGGGTTGTACCTTGGGCAACTCGGGTTTGTTGCCTCTAGGTACCTCTCTTCCCACACATGCTGAGCTCGTCCCTCCACCGGAACGAGTGCGTATGGAGTTCCCTCCATAGCCTGTACGTGTAGTTGGCAGAAACGTGACATAGTGTCACGGGCTGCCACTTGCCACATCCCTTCCGGTTGTCTTCCTCTCACCGTGACGGTGAATGGCACCCAACCGGGTGGCGTAGGCCCTGCAGGAACCTCGACATGGATCGTCCACGTCTTGTTCCCCTCTTCGCCTTCTTCCTTGGCGATGTATTGCGGCATCTGGTTGTACCCGAAATATTGGAGCATTAGCCACAATGCTCCCGGGTAGCCGCTACGGTCAGAGCAGTGGGAAACTACCCACCCGTTCTCCAACCGTTTATCTGCTGCCATCTGTAAAAATATATTTGAGAAATGTCAAATATTTATTTAAACAGTAAACCATTGAGTTATAACATAAGATATGTCATTGAACCCTTAACACTTGGAAACATAGTTCAAATTTTTAAACAAATTTGACTGCTGATCTGCTGTTCCCATGACAGCCCTGACCAGTTTCCATAACAATCTGATTTAGGCCAGGTTAAAAGCAAAACCAGTCCTGGAGCTCAACATCAAAGTTAAAGTTAACTTCAATAGCTTTCCAGAAAGTATTTGGTTGGCCTAAGATCTGCTCTGGTTCAAAAGTTATGAGATGTCAAAGTTAACAGAATTTCTGGAAACAATTGGACAGCACCTCCCTGCCTTAGGTACTGATTTGATCCAAGAATTCCAGTTAATTCTGTTCCTAATCTGACAAAACTTTCTGTTACAAAGTTGTAACCCATCTCATAAGCTTCCCAGAACCACCTCATTTTCTATTTTTGGATTTTTATGCAGGAAGTTATGCTTAATTTACAGAGAGTCTACAGAGAGTCTTTGCTCCGTCCTGTTTTCTGGACAGTTTCAACTCTACTGCATTTTTCGAGTGGTTAAGGGATGAAACACCTCTGGAACTCAACAGAAAAGTTGTAAAGCTCCTCCAAAGCTTTCCAGAAATGTATCATACGACCCCAACCTCGAAAGAACTCAACCTCTAACCTCTGATTAACTTCAGCCTTGATTTAGCTGAAAACAGAGTGCTCTGTCCTTAACATCCTATAAGTTGAAAACTTATTAACTTTGAATATCCTGTTCAAGGGAAAGAGTTACATCAAGTTTTACTACTTTGGATCAAAACCTTCAAGTTTTTAAATGAAGTTGTTCATTTAGTTGGGTGTGACGTCGAGGCGTCACCAGATTATGTCGGTACTACGTCCTCACAAAGGAAAAACCTATACCGGATTTAGCCGGCTTCGTTAGTTCAGTGGCACTACTCGTCACTCGCACACGGATGCTACACGTCTACCGTTTCGTGGTAAGGCTACCTGCAGAAACTCAAACAATCATCAGACTCGGCTGCACACCGAGCCCGGAATCCATACAGTTTGTACACCCGGCCGTCATCACTCGCCCGGATGTTCTCAAGCCAAACACGCCTTGAGTTACGTGTTCACGTTTCAGACCACGTGACGGGGTCTCCCATGTTGCACCACGCACGCCAGGGACAGACGTTGCTCGAATACCCCAAACGACATGAAGAGTCGTAGAGGATATCAAAGCGGGTCGGGTTACCTGCCACCCGTGGGGCTCCACCCTTCAGCTTGTGCGCACTGGTGGACAGCGCTTACGTGCACCCCCCAAGACATGAACGTCCCGAGATGCACGATTTTCCGACATAACAAATAAGTTAATAAGCCACTTTCTATATACTAATAACATCCTTATACGGGCTACTAACTCGTTCCTCACTGGATTTTTTGAAAAAGAAGACCTTTGTACTGTGTTAAACCTCAAGCGAGCTCTGATACCACGCTGACACGACCCCACTGGTCCTGTCGAGCCAGGATCACGCTGAGGGGTGCTGCGTTGCACAACACCGTATAACACACGTCAAAGGTACAAAGCGGAAGCGGAAGCTTTACTACATAAACAAGTTTATTAACATGTTTACATCAAAATAAGTTTAGTCCACACTCGCGGGCGTAGACTAAGCATCAAGTGCACGTTCAGCCCTCGAACGTGTCCTTGCTAGCACACTCGCACACTAACTCTGCGGCGTGCACGACTCCCACTCGACGGGGTTCCCCTCCTGGGGTTCCGTCTCCTCTTCGGGAGTCCCTTCCTCATAGAACCCTGCAAAAGCTTCAAACACAAGCAGTGAGCACGAAGGCTCAGCAAGTCTGACCCGTCTCACCTAAACATGAAACTTCTATATGAGGGTGATGGGTTGCATGAGGTAAAAATCATTTGCAAGGACTCGCCTAATTAGTAGAACCTTACTTTCAAGTTTTAGCAGCAGGTTGTGGAGAACTTCACGCTAAGGCACATGAGAGAGCCGCAATCAAACAAGAAACGCATTTCTCTCATGTACTTTGCCCAAAGTTGAAAAGAACTTTAGTTAGCACTAAGCTACAACATATCATTAACAATCAATATCCAACTTTCAATCAGCAACATTTTAACATGTAACTAGCCTGTTCTTTCTACGTCACGGTACAGTGAACAAGTGGTACTCACTGACCGCGAGGGACGGCGATTATAATCGATTTACACCTGCAGGGTTACCCGAACAACCCGTCACGTACGCCCGTACTCGATGTTGCCTACAACAACCATCACGGACGCCGTACGCGACTACCTTTCACCCGTTAGCCAAATATTGAACCGGTCCCATCGTCCCGAGCAAGAGGTCCCTGCACACGCATCTCTGTGCCGCCAGCTGATTTACACCTCGAGCTCTCAACCTACCCTCTGAACGACGGGCAATGCCTCAATACCCAGCTACCCGAGTTACATCAGTTTCCCGGTTCCCATATAGCCGGTAGGTCTTCGGTACTGTTCTAGCTTGTTCAACAGGCCCGCACACGGCTCGGTCCTCAATCGACACAAGCGGAGCTACAGCACACAGGCCCCAAAGTCCTGCTGCCCTTACTCTCCGCTCGGTCTCATTTTCTTGCCATGTGTTTCATGTGCTATCTCTACCCGAGCAATGTGCCTCTAGCCTATTCTCGCGAGTAGTTCCAACTACTCGACTTGTACCGAATCCTACTCTATCCTAGCAATGCAGTGGCTAACGGGGTTTGCAATCCTAAACCCCAACCCATGGTTTTCTTGGCTATGCAGTGGGGTTTCCAAACAAGACTCTGATGCACAACATAAAGAAAACAAGTATGTGCTCAAAACAATAAAAATTTATAAAATGGTTAATGCAAACCGGGGCTTGCCTTGCTGCTCTTGGTCGTAGGCTAGCTGTTCCTCCGGAGTAACGAAGTCTAGGACTTCGGGTTCCTCCTCGACCTTAGCGACTACATGATAAG
The DNA here is from genome assembly GCA_030760725.1 of Neostapfia colusana. NCBI lineage: Eukaryota > Viridiplantae > Streptophyta > Magnoliopsida > Poales > Poaceae > Neostapfia > Neostapfia colusana. The sequence continues at coordinate 42,876,037 of JASWHV010000019.1, forward strand.
AACAATGTATGTATTAATTAAATGCTTTTGTATTAACTTTGAAGTTGTGAAGTCTATAACCTTTACTAGATAGACCTAATGACTGTGAAACTTTTACTGTGGCTTGGTTACAACCTAAACAGAGACTTGGTCAAGTTTTAGTTGCAGCAAAGCTCATTTGAGCCCTCCACCAATAATTATGTCCTTGACCTTAATTAAAGGCTTTTAGGGTGTTCTAGGTATTTTCATGAAACAAACTATGACTTTCTGAAAACTAGATTTTCAGAGGGTTCTAATGGAATTGGTCTCACTTAATTTGGAAGTCTCTAACTAAAGATATGAGCTAAACAATTTCAGAGAAAATTCTGAAAATGTTTCTGAACATTTTCTATTTTCTCTGGAACAGTTTTACTAATCACACCATTAGGTGGACTAAATGAGCTCAAATGGATCTGAAATTTTTATGGTAGTTCAAGGATATTTTGGTGAACATCTCAGCAAAATTTCAGGATTTTCCTCCAAATGATTCTCCAGTTAAAATTCCTAACAGTTTAAACTTTAAGGAATTAATTCTGGAGAATTAAGGAATTTCATGAAGTGACACTTGATTTTCTGGAAAGTACTCAAAGAGCTGAATCCAGCAAAATTTGGTTCACTCAATTTGGAGCTTTCTAGCCAAAGTTATAAGGATTTGAAGTTTGAAGGAAATCTGAAAATCGGGGAAAAGTTTAAACTCGCGCGTGGACCCAGGGGACACGCGTCGCACGCCGAAGCGACAGCACACCGCGGCCCACAAGGCTTTTGCGCGCCAGCACACCCGATCCCGGCCGCAGCCGGATCCCGATTCAAAATATCGGCCGCTGACAGCTGGGGTCCACCCCCTTCTTCAACCTCGCGACACCCGCGCTCCGCCGCCGAGGGACCTCGCCGGAGAGCTCGCCGCCGGCTGCTGTACAGCTTCAAACTTCTTGATTCTGGCCGCCCCTGCCTACTTTTACTTGGGGAACATGATCCGAGGGTCAGCTGCTCATGACAACGGCCGGAGCATGGTCGGCGACGAGCCGCCATATCGGAACGACTTCGGCCATGTCGGCTGATGCTCCTAGTGCCTCAGCTACTTGGGAAACCGGTCGGGGAGCATCAGTGGACCTCAGAGAAGGTCGACATGAACTCGGGGCAGCTCGGGGAAGGCCCGAAATAGGTCCTCACCGTGCGCCCGATACCCCCCGTGCGTTCCGCCATTAGTAGACCTTGAATTACGCCGGGCACAGAAGTTCTCCGGCCCAGAGTTGTGAAGGCAACTTGTGCGTCACCGTGTCTAGTTCGTGTGGGAGTGGCCTGAGGCCCTCTAATCCTTTCTAGAGCACGAATTAAACAGAATCGTACCCGAGGGTCGTTCTGCACACAGAAAGGGGAAAAATGGAAATTCGCCGCCGGTGAGCAACCACTCGAGCTGTGGCTCGGGGATGAGCAGCACCGATCACTTGCGCGTCCAAGGGTGCCTTGGCTCGGGCGTGACAACGCCCAGGTTGGGCTGTCCACGAGAGCCCGAGGTGCGGCGGTTTCCAGTTCCGAGTTTGATCTTTCGGCACAGCCGATATCACTCGGTTTCAATCGATTTCTATCAATGGGAAGGATGGAGGATGGTTGCTAGTACCTTGCTGGGACCTTGGAATGGAAAGAGGGAGCTGCGATCGGCTTGATCAAGCAGGAACTCGAGCGGCGGCGATGGCAGTGGGAAAAGCAGTCGCGCACGTCGGTAGCTCGGGGAAATGGTGACTGAGGCACGCCGGGGAGGGAATAAATAGCTCGGCCGGCTGGCCTCCGGCTTGGGGCACGCAGCAGGAGCTGGCGCCGGCTGCCCCCTTCGGTGGCGCGCGCGCACAGCTGCCGGGAACCGACTGAACTGTGTTTCAGTCGGTTTTGCTTTGAGGCTGAGGCTGACATGTGGGTCCCACTTCTCTTTTAACCTCTGAAATTTATTCCTAACAGCTGTGGTAAACAGTGAACCCTATTCTACCCTTGGCAATTCAAATTATTCACCCAAGAGCCATTTGAATTGATCAAAGTTCAAATGAGGTTTGGTTTGAATGAATTTCAGCACAAGTGCAGTTTGAAATTCAAATAAAGTTTGAATTTCTCTCCCTTAGCTCATGTCAAGATCAACTCCAAATGGAGTGAAAATTGGTGTGTGAGCTCACAAAAATGTGCTGAGCAAGAATCTGCCTTCCACTTTTACATTCAGTGGGTGAAAACAGTTTGAATTTGAATATGGTTTCAAACTGCCCTCTTCCTAACTATACCCAAAATGACCTCAAAAAGGTTTTGAATTTGGGTGGAACTTGGCATGGACATCCTTAGCAAAGTGTAGGAGTCTTCATATGTCCAGCCCATCTATATCACATGTGGGAAGTACCACTTTTGCAATGTGTGAGTTTGTTCCCTAATGAGCATGTTGATAATTGTTACTTGCTCTTTATTTGTGTTCATCATTCTTCCTCAATTGAGGTGTGTGGTGTGGTGATGAACACTGCAAATGAGTGTCAAAAACTGAGGCCCTTACAATCAAGTTGGGACAGCATGGTGTAACGTCTACATAATGCATCTGCAATAACATTCTCCTTCCCTTTCTTATGCTTAATGATGTACGGAAACAATTCTATGAACTCAATCCATTTATCATGTCGTTTATTCAGATTGGTTTGACGCTTAAGATACTTCAAAGATTCATGATCGGAATGTCTGACGAACTCCTTAGACCACAGGTAATATTGCCAAGTTTGTAGAACTCGCACTAAGGCATATAATTCCTTATCATAAGTAGAATAATTCAGAGAAGGACCATGCAATTTTTCACTAAAGAATGCAACGGGTTTACCTCCTTGTATGAGAACACCTCCAATACCAATGCCGCTTGCATCACATTCCATCTCAAATGTCTTGTCAAAATCAGGAAGTTGTAGCAATGGTGCTTGTGTAAGCTTTGATTTGAGAACATCAAAAGCTTGTTGCTGCTGTTCGCCCCATTGAAAATGCACTCCCTTCTTCGTCAGTTCATGGAGAGGTGCTGCAATGGTGCTGAAATCCCGCACAAAGCATCAATAAAAACCTGCAAGACCAAGAAAACTACGCACCTGCGTGACAGTCGATGGAGTTGGCCAGCTAGTGATCGCCACAATTTTTGCCTCATCCACCTCAATTCCCTGCAATGAAACGACATATCCAAGAAACGAAACTCGATTGGTGCAAAAGACGCACTTTTCGAGGTTACCAAACAAATGTGCATCTCTCAAGACACTGAAAACAACACGTAAATGATTAAGATGTTCGTCATATGACTTGCTGTAAATGAGGATATCATCGAAGTAAACCACCACAAATTTTCCAATAAAAGCACGTAAAACCTCATTCATTAATCGCATAAAAGTGCTAGGTGCATTAGTTAAAGCAAAAGGCATCAATAACCACTCATAAAGTCCAAACTTGGTTTTAAATGCAGTTTTCCATTCATCTCCTAGTGTCATTCTAATTTGGTGGTAACCACTACGCAAGTCAATTTTTGTGAAAATAATAGCACCACTCAATTCATCAAGCATGTCATCTAAGTGAGGAATAGGATAACGATATCGAATGGTGATGTTATTAATCGCTCTACAATCAACACACATGCGCCAGCTACCATCTCTCTTAGGAACCAAAAGAACAGGAACAGAACAAGGACTAAGGCTTTCACGAATATACCCGCGGTTCAAAAGATCTTGAACTTGTTGCTGAATTTCCCTTGTATCTTCCGTATTCGCCCTGTACGCCGCACGATTTGGCAAACTTGCCCCTGGAATCAAGTCGATCTTATGTTCAATGCCCCTCATAGGTGGTAATCGAGGGGGTATCTCGGGGGAAACACATCCGCAAAATCCTGCAAAAGGTTAGCAACAGCAGGGGGCAATGCAATGGACCCTTTATGAAGCGAAAACATGGCTTCTTTGCATACTAAAGCATAGTACGTCCCCTTGGTATTAAATAAATCAGCAAGGTCAGATTTAGTTGTGAGCAGTGAAGGTGATTTTAACTTAATTACTTGCTGTTTTTCAGAGTCTAGTGATTTTGTTGCCTTATCATCACGTGTTTTACTTTTCTCCAAATGTACAATTCCAGAAGGAGTCATAGGAAGCAAAGTGATTTTCTTTCCTTTATGCATCAGAGTATATTTATTAGTTCTACCTTGATGAATAGCATCCGTATCAAATTCCCAAGGACGTCCCAACAAAAGAGAACAAGCATATAGGTAAGACATCAAAATCGGCAAAATCATGGTAAGAACCAATCGAAAAATGTACTCTCGCTGTTTGTGTTACCCTAACCTTACCGCTGTTGTTGAACCACTGAATGTGGTATGATGAGGGTGTGCTCTTGTTGTCAACCCAAGTTTCTTGACTACATCCGTGTTCACCAAGTTATTGCAACTGCCTCCATCAATTATAGTGTGCACACGGCAATCCTTGACGATGAGAAACATGTGAAAAAGATTGTGTCGCTGTAGCATGTCATCCGCCTCAACTTTGGAGCTCAAAGCACGCTGCACAATTATGCTTCTATAATTTTCCGTTGCTGCAGTACCAAGTACCTCTTCATCTGTGCTATAGTGGTCATCTTTTGGTCCTGCAACGTTAGTAGCAAGAGAATATTCATCTTCAACATCCGAAGTACTATCATACCCGCCATCATCTCGTGCTATGTATGCTCGTTTGCTAGGGCAATCTTTCATCACATGACCAACTCCCTGGCAGCGGTGACACTTAATGTTGGAAGTTTGACTCGTGGAAGGAGTGGAAGACGTAGGCTTGAATGGTGTCGTCTTGTTGCCCTCTGGCGCGTGAGCAAATGGAGCAGTAGATGAAGTTCGTTGGCCACCATTGGATGGTGTAGTGGCAGTAGGAAAATTCGAATATGGTGCTGTTTTAGATGGTGTAGATGTCAAACGCGGTGTGAAGGTGTTTCTCGTGCGTTGGTGCTGCTGCTGTTGGCGGCCCTGCAATTATTTTTCAGACAACATAGCCAGCTGAAATAATCTATTAACAGTATCATATTCCTTATAATCAACAATGTCCTGAATTTCACATCTCAACCCCCCATAAAAACGAGCTATTTTGTCATCCATGTCCTCTACTACCCCACAGCGCAACATACCCTTTTGTAACTCTTGATAATACTCCTCTACGGACATGTTACCTTGGTCTAAGCGCTGCGATTTTTTGCGAAGGTCCTGCTGAAAAGAACGAGGAACAAAACGAACACGCATAGCTTCCTTTAATCTATCCCATGTTGGAGGATCAGTTCTAGTTTTAAAAAGCTCATTCCACCATGTGATAGCAAAATCCTTAAACTCACTAGTGGCTTGACGAACTCTATGCTGTTCAAGAACAAGGTGGGCATTAAATTTCTGCTCTACTGTCATCTCCCAATCAAGATATGCCTCAGCATCATAAGCACCAGAAAAAAAAAGGTATAGTAAATTTGACTTTAGCAAAAGGATCATCACGAGGGTGTAACACCCCAAAACCTGCTAAAGAGGGGAATTTAAAATTTTTTGGACGTAATGCATGTGATGAAGCAATTGAAATTCAAACTGGAATTCAAATTCAAATCAAAACACAAAAAAAGAAAAGGAAAAGGAAAAAGAAAATGGCCAGTGGGCCGAAACCTGCTCCGCCGGCCCAAGACCCCCGCGCCAGCCCAAACCCGCGCCCCCTTTCTCTCTCTCTCTCTTTCTGACATGCGGGGCCCACCGTCATCTACTTCCTCGCACGCTCCCCAACCGACCCCGACCCTCTCTCGCACCCGAATTAAAACCAACCTCCGGAAACCCACGCCCCAGCCCGATCTTCGGCCCCGGACGCTGCTACTTATCCAAACCGATCCTCCGCCGCCTCTCCTCGTGCATTCCACGCGAGAAAAATCGCCGAATTCCCCAGCGCCACTCCCTTTTTCTCTCCGGTGAGAACCGAAGCTTCTACCGCCGATTTCCTTCGATCCTCACTCGAATTTCCTGATCTAACTGTCACACCCGGTTTTTTTCTGAAGAACAACCAAGGTGAATATCACATGTATGCCAGGATCATTTTCTCATACATGTGATGACAAATAGTGAAGCATCATTTATTATAAGCCAGGTGTCGAATATAAATAAGTCTTACATAGCAAATGTCTCGATGGACAATAATAAGTTCATCACAAGTAAATAAACTAGCAGCGGAATATTATTCTTGTGGGCTCCGTCACAGGCGTTGCCCGGGGGTCTCCATGAACCTAGAAACCTTCTTCGGGCCCAAAGTCTTGGTCATTATACACCACCTCATTATCTTGACCTGAGCAGCAATATAAACCAACAAAATATGCAAGGTTGAGTACCGATGGTAATCAGCAAGTGTGGGAAATTTATGTCATGCATGGCTAGAACAAGGGGAGATTGAACTCATGGTTAAAGCACTACGCAAGTAATACCTATTCACACTTCCCAGGTGTGTAGCCAGGAGATCATTACGAAGCCTTTAAAAGGGATTCCCGGCGAGCGTGGGCCCACTGAGGTTTCACCCCTAACAGCATACAAGAGGCTCCAACCCCGCTGCAGTGGGCTCCTCTTGAGCCTTGCAGTTCATATGGTAGTCCAGCTGACACCTATTCCCCGCACCATCCAACACACCCATACTACATCAGGGATACACCTAATTAATTGGCCAAGCTGCCCCATCTCAGCATGTGGTTGGCACGGTAAAGCCAGGTTACATGCTCCATGAACCGGTCCTTAGGATCCAGGCAAGTACTAAACACAAACCCGAGTCTCGTGCACCCAGCACCAACCAAATCATCCAACTTGCCTTGATCCGTACCTCTACATAACTCATACCATCTCATTCAAGAGTATGGTGAATAAACTGATGATCTCATATCCCAATTATCCCATTCTAAGCATGGCTAAGCACAAGTAATATGAGTGAATGACATAATAAAACAAATCCCAACCCAAGCTACAAGGAAACAAGATAATGCAATTCTAGGGAAACATCCTAGCATGGGTTTCATATTTCAATTGACAATGCAAATAATGCTATCTACACATCCTAGCATAGGATCAAAGTGGTCAAGGACACTTGCCTTCTTCCTGCTGCTCTGGGAATGGATAGTCCTGATCTTGGAAGGGAAGAACTTGCTCTGGGGCAGGTTCTACTCATGTCAACACACATAGCAAAAGAAAACAACAATCCATAAGACATAGTTCACACTTTCACTCCACACATACATACATATGATAATCATTCACATTTCTATGTGTTGTGTTTACTCTACATGTGTTGATTTTTTTGGTCTACATGCACTTTTAAACATATGTATATGATTTCTAACTTTTGTATTCAGATTTTCTGTTTGCACACTATATATGAATTTCCAATTTAAACAACTTCTTTAATACACTCTTTAGCTACCAAGTTTGCATGGAAGGTAACTTCCTACTTCAAATGGGTTTTCAGATCTTCTACCAATCCTAAACTGAAGTCGTTGGATTTGGAGACTTCATTTATCATTTTCTAGTCATGCACACCTATTTTCCTATATTTTCCAGATTTATTTTCTATGACTAAAAGTAAATTTTAATGTTAAATAGTAGGGCATATCATCTAAACAGAATAGGTTCTGATCTAAAATATTAAATAATATATTTTGGAACTTCTCCTCTGATGTGAACTAATTTAAATTTATTTTACCAATTTCCAGAATTATTTCCTAGCCTAAAAATGTGTCCCTATAACTAATTAAATGTGAACAATCAATTAAACAGATTCATTTCAGCTTAAAATCTACTTTTAACACATTCTAAAGTTTTCCAAGTGCTAGGAGAGTTTAAATTTGAATTTACAATGTGTTTGCCTCACCTTTTAAATTTTAAATCCTAATCACATATTCAAATTCCTAAATTTAATATCATATAGGGTTAAAAAGGTAAACTCACCCCACTACAGGGTCTATTATATTATTTCATAAATTTCAAGGGGTCTAACTACACGCAACAGAGGGGTTTTCCTAATTTTTATTAAGTCCAGGGGCTAAAACTGATTTTTAATTGAATTTACATGAATTTCTGAAGTTCCAGGGGCTAGATCAGAAGTTTCCGGGGCTAGCTCGTATTTTCCGAGATCCCCAGGGGGTAGCGCGTAAGAATCCCGGCCTTTATAATGTGGGGCTGATGTGGACCGTCCGATTTAAAACAGACGGCTCAGATTAGATCATCGAACCGGTACGCGCGAGTTTTAATTCTACCGTGTGATTTAAAATAGACGGCGCACAAGCGGCCACGTCGCCCTGGCCGTGCGCAGGCGGCGCTTCCCGGCGGCACACGGCGGCGGGAGGCGGCGATCTCGCCAGAAAACTTCGGATTTTCGTCTATTCTTCCTAACACTGGGATTTCATGGGATAGATCGGTAAAGGGGAGGTCGGGGATCTCACCTCGGGGTTTTTCTTGAGCTCGGAGGTCCTGGAAGGCGGTCAGCGACGAGGTCCGAGATGGAATCGCTGTGCTGCTCGTCGGAGCTGTGCCTAGAGCGCAAACCACCGAGTCTTCTGCACCTGCGTGATTCCTCGGAGGCGGTGGAACACGATCAGAGCGTTAGATCGGAAAATCCGAGCAGAGATCAAGAGAAAACAGTGATCGGAGCTTCGGTTCTCACCGGGAGGAAAAACAGCCGATCGTGAGGGGAAAACGGGACGATGCCGGCGTTTATATAGACGGGGGAGGGCGGCGAGTCGGTTGTGATCGAGTCGGAGTCGTCCGGGACCAGAATTCGGCTGGGAAGGCGTGGTTTTCCGAGTTAGTTGCGATCGGTCGCGCGCGGAGGAGTACGGGTAGTTGGCGCGAGCGGGAGGTCAGGGATGACATGCGGGTCCCGCGTGTCAGTGAGAGAGAGAGGGGAGCGCGCGGCTGCGGGCTGGCGCGGGGGCGGGTGGGCCGGCTGGTGGGTTTCGGCCCACTGGCCGGGGGTTTTGTTTTTTCTTTTTTGTTTTCTTTTCTGTTTTGAGTTGAATTTGAATTCTAATTTAAATTTGAATTTCTGCACCACATGCAATACAACCAAATTTTTTTAAATTCCCCTCTTAACAGGTTTTGGGGTGTTACAGCTCTACCCCCCTTAAAAGAAATCTCGTCCTCGAGATTGGTGGTTCTAGGAAAATAATTCCGGAAACTGTGCCTTAAGCTCGTCTTCTCGCTCCCATGTGGCTTCCTCTTCCGAGTGATGCTTCCACTGCACCTTGCACATCCGGATTCTTTTATTTCTTGTGAGGTGTTCCATTGTCTCCAAAATCTTGAACGGTTGCTCGGCATACGACAGATCCTCGGCTACGTCAACCTCGTTCATGGGTAACATCTCTTCAGGCGTCCTCAGACATTTCTTGAGCTGTGACACATGGAATACATCGTGTACATCCGATAGGCGAGCCGGTAATTCTAGTTGATATGCCACTTCACCTTTCCTCTCCAGAACTTGAAAGGGTCCGATGTATCGAGGTGATAACTTCCCTTTCACCTTGAACCGACGAAGTCCTCGAATACGGGACACCTTGAGGTAGACATAGTCCCCCACGTTGAAAACGAGCTCTCTTCTCCGTACATCGGCACAACTCTTTTGTCGTGTCTGTGCTATCCTCAAATTGTTGCGGATTTCTCTCACTTTCGCCTCGGCTTCTTGTAGTACTTCGGGCCCAAACACTTTACTTTCCCCCGTTTGGTTCCAAAATAGGGGAGTTCTGCACTTCCTCCCATACAAAGCTTCAAATGGTGACATCTTCATACTAGCCTGATAGCTGTTGTTATAGGAGAACTCCGCATATGGTAAGTTCTTATCCCAACTCCGATTGTTTTTGAGTGCACACGCTCTCAGCATATCCTCAAGGATCTGATTGGTTCTTTCCGTCTTCCCGTCAGTTTGGGGATGATAGGCAGAACTAAAATTCAGATGAGTTCCCATGGTTTCATGCAACTTCTGCCAGAACCATGAGGTGAACTATGTCCCTCGATCTGACACTATCTTCTTTGGCACTCCATGGAAACACACGATCCTTGACATGTATAATTCTGCCAATTTGGATCCACTGTAGCTTTCTTTCACGGGAATGAAATGAGCTACCTTGGTTAGCCTGTCGATAATGACCCATATCGAATCATATCCTGATTGGGTCCTGGGTAGTCCCACTATGAATTCCATACCGATTTCTTCCCATTTCCATTCAGGCACTTTGAGTGGTTGCAATAATCCCGCGGGTCGTTGATGTTCGGCTTTCACCAACTGACATGTGTCACATAGGGCAACATGTTCCGCGACATCTCGCTTCATGCCATACCACCAATACCTGCTCTTGAGGTCATGGTACATCTTCGTACTCCCAGGATGAATGGAATAATCGGAATCATGAGCCTCCTTCAAAATCAATTCACGGATCTCCTTCACTTCAGACACACAGATTCTTTTTTCGTGCCACACCGTACCTTGTTCGTCCTCTCTGAACCCAGGTGTAAAAGCCCAAGAAAAGGGACTTGCAAAAACTTTTCATCACCTCACAAAACCACAGTTTTTATTGTGGACACCTTAGGAAATATTGTGAAGAGCAAGTAACCTCCATCAAAAGAATGGTTAGAGGGGAAAGCCTACACTTTCACAAAGGGGGAAGTTTACACATGACACATGAGAGGGGGATTCAAAACTGTTGCATTCAAACTCATGGTTGCAGCAGCTAAAACAAGGATCAAAGTGCATAATTGGATTCCTCAGGTCCAAATTAGTGGGGAGGCAAAGTTTCAAGAATTTTTGAAAAGATTTGCTACCCATTTTTCCAAAAAGGATCCAAATATGCCAAGAATTCAAATATACATTTGAATTTGAGGGAAATTTGCCAAACCATACCAATGTAGCTCAGTTTGAGATTTCCAACATTTGAATTCATCTTTTGTCAAGTTTTGGAGATCTTTTGAGAGGTGGTAGAGCACTGACCAGTGGGGCCCACATGTCATTGGGTGAAATAGACTTAGCCCCCAAGTCTTCTCTCTGTTTCTCAGTCAACCGAGCGCAGCCAGCTGCCGCGCGCGCACCGCCGGCCGAACGGCCACCTCCTGGTTCCCGTCACTCACGCTGGCAGCCGGGAAACAGCGCGCCCTATCCTCTACGTGACCCCCTCGCCAAGCCACCGAAGACGTACGCGTGCTTCATTGCAAAACAGCGAGCCCCCGCTCTGCTCGGTCACCGACGCCGCTCCCCCGATCCTCCCCTGCATGCCGATGTCCGCTCGGCCTTTGCCCGAACTCCCAACACAGAAAGGGAGCGCCGGTGTGTGCTCTAGCTAGCCATCTCACCACCCCGCGGTGTTAGCACCGCACTCGACCACAAATCGACGATCGCCACTGAGAGCTCAGGCCACCGGCGGAAAGACGAGGACTGCTCCCCGTGGACAGCATGCCACGGCCAGTTTCACCGCCGGACTCCTACACAAAAAAGGTGCGCCGTGCTCTCTAGATCGTGTAGATGCAAGCCGAATAGCGGTTGAACCACCAGATGAAGAGTATTTCCAGTTCCTCCAAAACGTAGTGCATTCGGGTAGAGCGCGGTCTACCCCAAAATTCCTGCTACTCGTTTAGCTATTGGCCGCGCAGGCTTGCCAACACCTTCCTCACTCTCTAGCGGCCCTCCTCGACCAAGAATTAAGGGAAATGACCCAGAAATGGCCGGGTTTAGGTTGTTTTTCGGGCCGCCATTGAATAACAGCTCGGTTCACCGTGGAGCTCTAGGTTGCCGACCTTTCATGGTGTTTGGCGGCCATTTCCATCACCCTCGAGCTCCCGTGGTGCTCTCCGACCCTTTGCCAATCATTTTGATGCGTTGTAACGCATTCCCGACCACGCCGGAACCCTAACCGCCGCTGTCACCGTCGGGAGCCCTGTTCCGGTGAGCTACGGCCGCCGGCGACACCACCGACGAGTTCAGCGTCGTGAGTTAGGGCGGGGCGGCAAGTTTGGGGCCGGGAGACGGCCGGGAAAGCAGTTCCGGCGACGCTCGCCGGAGTGCGCCGTCGCAGGCCCCTGTTTGGCGCGAGGAAGGAGAAGACTGCCGGGTGGGACCCACCGGCAGACATTTAAACATTTTGAAATGTCCAGTTTGTAGTTCAAACTTTGGAGGACCACAACTTGGGTTAGGAGAATCCAAAAATTATGAAACAAATTTTGTTGGATTCCTCTAACAGAGTACAATCCAAATCTGGAACCCAATTTGTATGAAATTCATTAATTAATTCTGGAAAATTCTTTACAGCTTTTCAGCAAAATAATTTTAGAGGGAGTCTGGTTCATCCAAAAATCCCCGAATTTTGCCAGAATGTCATCTAGAACATTAGTGAACCCCTGTAAAAGTTTCAGACCATTTGGAGTTGATTTGGTCAGAGCAATTCTAATTGTAAGGTGCTGTGTTCATTTAAATACAAAAACATTTTCAGAGAATTTCCAAAACATGGAAATTCAGTTCTGGGCAAATCTTAACTCCAAAAATGTTAGGAAAATTCATGCAAACACAATGAGCTATAATTGAAATTGTAGTTCATTAAGTTGGGCATGAACAGGGGTATTACCTCAGAATAAATTCTTCTTTGCTGATTTGCCAAGAGAATTATTCTGAGCAAACCACTCCATGAAAAGTGCTAATGTTTGGTCCAGAGAGTTTTCTTGTGACAAGGAACTCACACAAAAATTCTCACCTCCATTGGAGCACTAGATCACCCCTGTCCTGTTTAACCACTTAAAGGATTAATATGGAAAAGGGGGAAAACCACTTAGCATTTAACCATGTACTTAGGTCTAGGCCCAAGCCACCCACACCCAGTTCATCTTTAAATTCTTAAACAGAGTTCCAGGTGTTAGAGACTGGTTATTAGAACTAATAACAGTAACCTTACAATAACTTGTATGCATATTAATTAACATGTAGTATTTCATAAACGTGTAGCCGTTGAAGAAGAGACTCCGGAAGTGCTGGACTTCCTTCTTCCGGACGAAGAACTAACTCCTGACCAGCAGCAACAAGGCAAGCCCCGGTTTGCATTAACCTTTTCATAAGTTTTTCCTTTGTTTACATGTGTCATATGAAGTATGTATGTGCATTAGGTATAGGATGAATGAAACCCCACTTGCATAACCAAAGGTTCCTTAAAGAGTGAGGGTAGTGTCTAAGACCTCGAGTAGATAGGCTATGCTTAAAGATTCATAGGGCTTCGGTACTAGTCGAGTAGTTGGAATCTACTTGCGAGATAGGCTTGGGACGCATGGGTTCGGTTGAGCGATGTGAGATCACATTAGTAATGAAAATGAGGCTAGGCAGGGGCTAGGGCGCAGCAAGAGGGAGTCTTGTGTGCGCGGCCCTGTCCGTGTCGATTGAGGACTGAGCCGTGTGCGGCCCACGCTGATCAAGTTTGAACGTACCGAAGGCATATCGGATATATGGGCCCCGATAAATGTAAGGGCCTCATTTTTTGACACACATTGGCAGTGTTCATCACCACTCCACACACCTCATTTGAGGAAGGATGATGAACACAAATGAAGAGCAAGTAACAATTATCAACATGCTCATTTGAGAACAAACTCACACATTGCAAAAGTGGTATTTCCCACATGTGATATAGATGGGCTGGACATATGAAAACTCCTACACTTTACTAAGGATGTCCATGCCAAGTTTCACCCAAATTTAAAACCTTTTTGAGGTCATTTTGGGTATAGTTAGGAAGAGGGCAGTTTGAAACCATATTCAAATTCAAACTGTTTTTATCCCATGAATTTAAAAGTGGGAGGCATATTCTTACTCAGCACATTTTTGTGAGCTCACACACCAATTTTCACTCCATCTGGAGTTGATCTTGACATGAGCTAAGTGGGAGAAATTCAAACTTTATTTGAATTTCAAACTGAACTTGTGCTGAAATTCATTCAAACCAAACCTCATTTGAACTTTGATCAATTCAAATGGCTCATGGGTGAATAATTTGAATTGCCAAGGGTAGTATAGGGTTCACTGTTTACAACAGTGATTAGGAGTAAATTTCAGAGGTTAAAATAGGGAGTGGGACCCACATGTCAGCCTCTACTTCAACACAAACCGACTGAAACGCAGCTCCATCGGTTCCCGGGTGCAGTGTGCGCGCGCCACCGGGGGGGGGGGGGGGGGGCAGCCGGCGCCAGCTCCTGCTGTGCGCCCTAAGCCGGAGACCGGTCGCCGGGCTACTTATCCCCTCCCCGACGTGCTTCGATCACCCATTCCCCGAGCTGCCGACGTGCGCGACCTGTTCTTCCACTGCCATCGCCGCCGCCCGAGCTCATGTTTGATCAAGCCCGATCACTCGCGAGCACAGCCTCCTCCACAGCAAAACGGCACCGGGAGATCGTAAGCAACCTCCTAAGCACCGTGTTGGCCAGTGAGCAAGCGTCCTCGAGCTGTACCGAGCCGTTTCTCCGGCGAGCCAAGCATCGCCGCCGATCGGGCTCCCGTGGACAGCACAACACAGCCGCTGTCACGTCCTCTTCTCTACACAAGAAAGGTGTGTGATTGTATGTAGATGGAGTAGCCGAAAGCCGTTTGGCGATTGATCAAACCTCGGCCGAGAATTTCCAAGTTTACTCGTGATCAGTTCATAAGGACCGAGCTCACCTTCGGGTGAAATTCGTGCTCGATACACGAGGGTTGGACGAGCTCGTTACCTAGTAGCTTCTACGCACGATAGCGCCCACGCCCGAACTGGAATTAGAGAAAACCATCGAGAATCGGCCATGTTATGGCTGTTTTCCCCGCCGCCATGGCTGAATACCTCGGCTCACCATCGAGAGCATAGTTGCCGGTATTCCTAGCTTCCACCCAGCCCGGGTTCGTGTTTCCCACGCTCTACTGATGCTCTCCGACCGATTCCCGGTCGATTTGGTGCACGGGAGAGCGGGACCAACCTTACCGGAACCCTAGCAAGTGCTGTCACCGGTGCACACGGGTTTCCGGTCATCGCCGGCGGCCGGCGACCCCACCATCGAGTCCAGAGGGTCGGTAAAGGGGCAGGCGGCGAGTTTCGGGCCGGGGGGTGGCCGAGAACTCAGTTCCGGCGAGGGTCGCCGGAGATCGCCGCCACCGCGCAGTTGGCACGAGGAGGGAGACGACGCACTGTGTGCGGGGCCCACAAGCCAGAGTTTAAACTTTTTCCCGAATTTCAGTTTCAGTTCAAACTTCAAATCCTCATAACTTTGGCTAGAAAGCTCCAAATTGAGTGAACCAAATTTTGCTGGATTCAGCTCTCTGAGTACTTTCCAGAAAATCAAGTTTCACTTCATGAAACTCCTTATTGCTCCAGAATTAATTCCTCAACATTTAAACTGTTAGGAATTTTTACTGGAGAATCCTTTGAAGGAAAATCCTGAAATTTTGCTGGGATATTCATCCAAATATCCCTGAACTACCATAAAAATTTCAGATTCATTTGAGCTCATCTGATCCACCTAATGGTGTGATTAGTGAAACTGTTCCAGAGAAAATAGAAAATGTTCAGAAACATTTTCAGAATTTTCTCTGAAATTGTTTAGCTCATAACTTTAGCTAGGTACCTTCAAATTAAGTGAGACCAACTCCATTAGAACCCTCTAAAAATCTAGTTTTCAGAAAGTCATAGTTTGTTTCATGAAAATCCTTAGAACACCCTAAGAGTTCCAATTAAGGTCAAGGACATAATTAATTGTGGGGGGCTCAAATGAGCTTTACTGCAACTAAAACTTGACCAAGTCTCTGTTTAAGTTGTAACCAAGCCACAGTAAAAGTTTCACAGTCATTAGGTCTGTCTAGCAAGGGTTATAGACTTCACAACTTCAAAGTTAATACAAATGCATTTAAATTGATACATATATTGCTCTTATCATTTAGTCGCTAAGGTCGAGGAGGAATCCGAAGTCCTAGACTTCGTTACTCCGGAGAAACTGTTAGCCTACGACCAAGAGCAGCAAGGCAAGCTCCGGTTTGCATTAACCTTTTTACAAATTTTTATTATTTTGAGCACATACTTGTTTCCTTTATTCTGTGCATTAGAGTCTTGTTTGGAACCCCACTGCATAGCCAAGAGAACCATGGGTTGGGTTTAGGATTGCAAACCCCGTTAGCTACTGCATTGCTAGGATAGAGTAGGATTCGGTACAAGTCGAGTAGTTGGAACTACTCGCGAGCATAGGCTAGAGGCACTCGACTCGGGTAGTGATAGCACATGGAACACATGGCAAGAAAATGAGACCAAGCGGAGGGTAAGGGCAGCAGGACTTTGGGGCCTGTGTGCTGTAGCTCCGCTTGTGTCGATTGAGGACCGAGCCGTGTGCGGACCTGTTGAACAAGCTAGAACAGTACCGAAGACCTACCGGCTATATGGGAACCGGGAAACTGATGTAACTCGGGTAGCTGGGTATTGAGGCATTGCCCGTCGTTCAGAGGGTAGGTTGAGAGCTCGAGGTGTAAATCGGCTGGCGGCACAGAGATGCGCGTGCAGAGACCTCTTGCTCGGGACGATGGGACCGGTTCAATATTTGGCTGACGGGTGAAAGGTAGTCGCGTACGGCGTCCGTGATGGTTGTTGTAGGCAACATCGAGTACGGGCGTACGTGACGGGTTGTTCGGGTAACCCTGCAGGTGTAAATCGATTATAATCGCCGTCCCTCGCGGTCAGTGAGTACCACTTATTCACTGTACCGTGACGTAGAAAGAATAGGCTAGTTACATGTTAAAATCTTGCTGATTGAAAGATGGACTCTGATTGTTAATGATATGCTGTAGTTTAGAGCTAACTAAAGTTCATTTCAACTTTGGGCAAAGTACATGAGGGAAATGCGTTTCTTGTTTGATTGCGGCTCTCTCATGTACCTTAGTGTAAGGTTCTCCACAACCTGCTGCTAAAACTTGAAAGTAAGGTTCTACTAATTAGGCGAGTCCCTTGCAAATGATTTTTACCTCATGTAACCCATCACCCCACATATAGAAGTTCCATGTTTAGGTGAGACGGGTCAGACTTGCTGAGCCTTCGTGCTCACTGCTTGTGTTTGAAGCTTTTGCAGGGTTCTATGAGGAAGGGACTCCCGAAGAGGAGACGGAACCCCCGGAGGGGAACCCCGTCGAGTGGGAGTCATGCACGCCGCAGAGTTAGTGTGTGTGTGTGCTAGCAAGGACACGTTCAAGGGCTGAACGTGCACTTGATGCTTAGTCTACGCCCGCGAGTGTAGACTGAACTTATTTTGATGTAAACATGTTCATAACTGGTTTATGTAATAAAATTTTCCGCTTCCGCTTTGTACCTTTGACGTGTGTTATTCGGTGCTGTGCAACGCAGCACCCCTCAGCGTGATCCTGGCTCGACAGGACCAATGGGGTCGTGTCAATAAACTGATGTAGCCTAAACCTCCGGGCGCCGAGGCATAACGCACCCGATTTATAGGTGTAGGCTGAGGGCAGCAAGGTGGAAATATGCCAACGGGCATAGAGAAATGCTCCGTGTGGGGAACCTCCTGCTCGTTTCGGTGCGACCGGTTCGACATTTGGGCTGTTGGGTGAAAGGTTGTCCCGTACGACATCGAGTGAGCGTGCTGTGTAGCTCCACGGGTGGGCGTACATGACGTGCTCTTTGGGTTTCCCTGCAGGTGTATATCGAGTCGATTCGCCGTCCCTCGCGGTGAAGAGTACCACTTGGTCACTGAGTCGTGACGTAGATTAATGGATGAAACATGTTGATTCAATATTGCTGATTGATATAATTGTATTGTTACATGTGTGCCACCAAATACTGCTTACTAAATTTCAGATTTCATGAACTGTTAACTTGTTGCTAAAAGAGGAACTAAGGAGAACTTGTAGGCGTGTCCTTTTGCTAAAATGTTACTATCCTATGTCCATTGTACCCCTCATGTAGAGTTTCATGCTTAGGTGAGTCGGTTAAGCCTTGCTGAGCCTTCGTGCTGACGGTTGCTGCTTAAGTGTTTTTCAGGTGAGGAGCCACCCACGGACTCGGAGTACGAGTCCACCGGCGAGGGTTACCCTCCGTCGGGGACCACGGCTGAGTGGGAGCCGTACACGCCGCGCTGAGCTGAGGAGTGCAGCTAGTGTGGGTTGCCCTAGGGCTGGGCAACCAACTTTTGCTAGATAGGCGGGCGTGAGTTGTATAGTGTAGACTTCCGCTGTGTAATATAAACAATAGTTGTAACTGAAGTTTGTACCTGTTTGTACAGTTTCAGTTGTTTTTCCCATGTAATATATTATGTTCTTATGACGTGTGATGTCGGGTGTCGCATCGCGCGGCACCACCCTCTGCGATCTTGGATGAGCGGATTCCGGTCCGCCACAGCCTGGTATCAGAGCCGCAGTGGGGATAGCACAGTACTTAAGGACTGCATTATGGGAAAAACTTAGGTATACGGTGAGGAATCGGTAGCTTCCCAAGTAAGGACTATATTAGTATAGTTCCTTAAAGTGGCAAATACTAACCTATGTGTTATAATTCTGAATTTTAATTATGTAACGACGCACCTACGCTCTGGTAAGTATGGTAAGGAATGCCACCGAAAGCGGTTCAATTTCGGTTAGCTCCCCTGACGAGGAACGTGGTTCAGGGATGGAGTCTCACAGCTTGGTGTGAGATGTCAATATGAAACTCTTGAACTCTTCATGTTCCTGAGTTCATATGCAACGCTGATCCCTAGCGTGCATTAGGCAAGTAAGTGGAGACCCCATCGCGTGGTCAGTAACGCGATAGTGTGTTCGTCTGGAAATAGCCCAGGAGGACATACGCAGCGCTTGCCATCGGCGTACCCTGCCGGGCAGTAGGTGGTATCTGTTGGGTTGATAACATTCCCAACCGTGACGACCCGTTCATGACATACTCGGGTTCCCCGTCGTGTGGTGTTGAAACACGATCACGTGCCTTGAGACGTGACCTAGCTCGAGGACGGCCGTATGGAAATGATACGGGCGTTTGTATTTACTTTCAAATATGGAACTGCCTGAATAACCTTTGAGTGCACCATTATTGTGTGGTCTTCTGCAGGTACTAACCACGTTTGTATCCGTGTAGAAAACGTGTGCGATAGACCATTTAGTGCCACACTTGAGACGTATATGCCGGTATGATCCGGTTAGGGTTTTCTTTTGCGAGGAACGTAGTACCGAGTTATTGTAGGCATATGCATGAAAATAATGATAACAAGGAATTAAAATCTATAGGTTCAACATTTAGGACCCTGTTTGGGTATAGGAATGGGATAGTGATGAGTGTAGTTCCAAAAAGACTGAAAAACAGAGTGCTCTGTTTTGGGACAGCAAGGTTGCTGATCTTCAACAGGGCATAACTCACAGGTCTTTTAGCCGAGAGAGGTGTGCTATATAGTTCTGGGAAGGTACTTGAGTACTCTACAACTTTGTTGTAGACTTCCAGAGCTGAAACACACCTTAAGATGGCTTAAATCTCAGAGGAATGTAAACTGTCCAGAACCAGGACAGAGTTAAACATTCTCTGGACTGTTCTGTTTTTCAAACATAACTCTCAGTAGAAAATCTAAAATTGTCATATAATACATCCTTAGAAAGAGTAGAAGATGGGTGACATCTTTGCAATTCAAAGTTTCTGAAGTTTCAGCACAGATTTCAGTGGAAACCAGGGATGAAAACAGCCACTTCCAAGGGAGGTGCTGTTAAAATTCTTCCAGAAATTCTGCTGACTTCGAATTAGCATAACTTTTTAACCAGAGCTGATATAAGGGCAAATGAGTACTCGTTGGAAAGATACTGAAGTTAACATTGACTTTGGTATTCAACTTGAGTCATAAAAATGCCCAGAACCAGATCAAAACTTGGAATAGGTAGAAACTGGTCATTCTGACAGAAGAATGACAGTTGAACTCATTGAAAAGGGTGTTGTACCCTAAGGGTGGTATACGTGATGACAACGCGATAATAATGTCTCGTAGAGACCAAACCCAGTTATGGTGAGTTTCCAAAATGGAGGTTCATCAAGTTGGATTAAACTAGCTTGTGTTTGGTCTGGTAATGGTGTAGCTTGTGCAAAGTTATTACATTATCTACTTACGAGATGTATCACATGTTTTTATTGTCATTATGTTTGACACCTATTCCATTTGGACTGCATGTACTCTCTTGCGGGACTGATGTTATTGTCGTATGGTTGCAGATGGTTCGCACTAGGACCACGCACGAGGTAGGTGGCTCTAGCCAAGGGGGGGGGCGATGACTCCCAGCCACCGGCCTACGACAGCACCCCGCAGCAGCAGCCACCACCGCCGCCTCCGCTTACTCTAGCGGATGTGATAGCGGCATTGGTGGGAGGTCGTGAGGAGCAGACCGACCTGCTCCGCACGATCGTGCAGAATACGTCCCAGGCAGGGGGACGTCAAGATAGAGGGCCTCGTGAGCCCCGTGAAGTGTCGTACTCGGATTTCATGAGTACGCACCCTCCAGTGTTCACCGAAGCTGAAGAACCACTGGAGGCTGACAACTGGCTGCGGACCATCGAGTCCAAGTTTGGGCTGCTCCAGTGTACGGAGAGGCAGAAGACCCTGTTCGCAGCACAGCAGCTCCACGGTGCCGCTGGTGCGTGGTGGGCGAATTATGTCGCCTCACGTCCGGCTGGCCATGCCGTGGAATGGCAAGAGTTCAGGGAGGCGTTCCGCGCCTATCACATTCCTCCCGGATTAATGAAGAGGAAGTTCCAAGAATTTTTGGAACTGAAGCAGGGCGGGAGGAGTGCCCACGACTACTACCGTGCCTTCAACCATCTGGCGCAGTATGCGTCCGACTACATCTCCACGGAGGAGAAGAAGATGGAGCACTTCTATCGGGGGTTACACCCCGAAATGAAGACCCATCTCGTACAGTGGAACCGCGGCACATTCAACGACTTAGTCAATGCCGCGATCATGCAAGAGGATGCTCAGCGGGAGTTGGCAGCTGAGCAGCGGAAGCGCAGCGCTCCACCCAGCGGTTGGAGTGGCGCTCCCCAGAAGTACCGTATGGTGTATCGGACACCATCCGGGCAGCAGTGGCAACCACCGGCGCGACCGCAACGGTTCGGGGGACGTCCCTTTCAGGCACCTCCATTCTGTCCGCCGATGCCACCACCAAGACAGCAACAGCAACAGCAGCAGCAGACGGTACCCCGGGCGTTTCCACCGCCACAACGCGCCCCGGGATTCCGTCCACCGATCAGCGGGGGACCGCCCCGTTTCACCTGCTTCACGTGTGGCCAGGCGGGCCACTTCGCGAAGGACTGTCCCCAGGGGCAGCAGAGCAGCGGGCAAGCCCAGCTCCAGGGCGGTGCACGAGGCCGACCTCCGGTGAAGAAGGTTGGTCAGCGGACTGGAGGTGTCCGCAACCTCGACAATGAGGACGCCCCAGAGGGAGACAACGTGCTGGCGGGTACGTTTACTCTCAACCATCAAGCCATCGTCATACTTTTTGATTCTGGTGCAACCCACAACTTTATAAGTGCATCGTACGTGGTTAAGCATCAGCTGGAAGCCTTTCCAACCGAGTGTTCGTATATGATCTGCTCACCGGGAGGAAAGATTTCAGCAACGATGATGGTTCCAAAAGCACCACTGTGCTTAAGTGGGAAGATATATCCCACCACTATGATTATCCTAGGGGGACAGAATATTGATGCAATCTTGGGAATGTCATGGCTAAGCTACCATGGCGCTGTCCTGGAAACACTATCACGGACGGTTCACCTCAACTCCCCATTACACCGTCCGCAGTCCCTCCTATTAGATAATCCAGTCAGAGAGGTTTCAGCGATCAATAGTGCTGAGGCTCTCAAGTTAGAAGACATCCCTGTAGTCCGGGAGTATCCCGACGTGTTTCCGGATGATCTACCGGGCATGCCACCTGAGCGGGATGTCGAGTTCAAGATCGAGCTCGCACTCGGGACTACGCCCATATCACGGAGACCATACAAGATGGCTCCAAATGAGCTGGCGGAACTGAAAGAACAGCTCAATGATCTGTTGAGCAAGGGTTTCATTAGGCCGAGTTCCTCGCCTTGGGGATGCTCGGCGCTATTCGTGAAGAAGAAGGATGAAACCCTGAGGCTGTGTGTGGACTACCGGCCGCTCAACGCCGTCACCATCAAGAATAAGTACCCACTGCCCCGTATTGACATCTTGTTTGATCAACTTGTGGGGGCAAGTGTATTCTCAAAGATGGACATTCGCTCTGGATATCACCAGATCAAGATCTGGGCGGAGGATATCCCGAAGACGGCGTTCTCGACGAGATACGGCTTATATGAATATCTCGTCATGTATTTTGGTCTCACAAATGCTCCAGCCCATTTCATGTATCTCATGAACTCGGTGTTCATGCCGGAGCTGGACAAGTTCGTGGTAGTGTTCATCGACGATATCTTGGTTTACTCCAAGACAGAAGCCGAACATGCCGAACACTTGCGGATCGTTCTTCAATGATTGCCAGACCACAAGCTTTACGCCAAGTTCAGCAAATGCGAATTTTGGATCAGCCAAGTGCCATTCTTGGGACATATCATCTCAGCTGAAGGCATTGCGGCTGACCCAAGTAAAATAGAGCAAGTGTTGAAATGTAAAGCTCCCACTTCAGTTCATGAAGTCAGAAGCTTCCTCGGGTTAGCGGGATACTACCGGAGATTCATTCCAAGCTTCTCCAAGCTCGCTAAGCCGATGACAGAGTTGCTGAAGAAAGGGAAGAAATATGTTTGGAACACGGCATGTGAAGGAGCGTTCCGAACATTGGTGAAGCATCTCACAACAGCCCCGGTGTTAGCTCAGCCGGATACAACAAAGCCCTTCAACGTGTATTGTGACGCGTCCGGTATTGGGCTCGGCTGCGTGTTGATGCAGGAAGGACATGTGGTCGCTTATGGCTCACGCCAACTTCGGAACCATGAGCAGCATTATCCCACTCATGATCTTGAGCTTGCTGCAGTGGTTTTGGCGCTGAAAATGTGGAGGCACTATCTCCTGGGGAATCTGGTGCATCTCTACACCGACCACAAGAGCTTGAAATATATTTTCACCCAGAAGGAGCTGAACATGAGGCAAAGGAGGTGGTTAGAGCTGATCAAAGATTATGAGATTGAGATCCATTACCACCCCGACAAGGCGAATGTGGTTGCCGACGCGCTGAGTCGGAAATCACATGTCCATCACCTCACCATTACACCGGTGGAGGAGGAAGAGCCAAGTTTATACTTGGTTCCTTATGGATCGCTGTACAACCTTGCCCTCATCCCTACTATTAGGGAGGACATCATTGCAGCTCAGAAGACGGATAGAGGCATGGCACATCTCCGGAGACGGATAGACAATGGAGAGATTAAATGTTTCCGGAAGGATGATGAGGGGACGCTATGGTTCAACGACCGCATAGTCGTACCCCGGGACATGGAACTGAGGAAGAAAATCCTCGACGAAGCCCACTTGTCTAAATACTCCATTCATCCGGGCAGCAACAAAATGTACCAAGATTTGAAAAAGAAATTTTGGTGGACACGGATGAAGCGGGAGGTAGCTAAGTACGTATCCGAGTGTGATACGTGTAGACGAGTGAAGGCTGATCATATGAGGAAATCAGGACTGCTGCAACCCCTGAAAATTCTAGCATGGAAATGGGAAGAAGTGAGCATGGATGTCATTGTGGGATTACCCTTAACAGCCAACAAGCATGATTCCATATGGGTGATCGTTGACCGACTGACCAAGTTAGCTCACTTCATTGCCGTGCATACACATTTCCATGCCAACCGATATGCGGAGTTATACATTGCCAGAATTCTATGCCTGCATGGTGTACCCAAGACCATAGTCTCAGACCGAGGTGCATTGTTTGTATCTCGCTTTTGGGAGCAGTTGCACGCTGCTTTGATTACTAAACTGATTAGGAGCTCCGCCTACCACCCTCATACAGATGGCCAGACAGAGAGGGTGAATCAAGTTCTGGAAGACATGTTGAGAGCATGTGCCATCCACCATGGTGGGAACTGGGATGATCACCTACCATTGGCGGAATTCTCGCACAACAACGGCTATCAGGCGAGTATCAAGATGGAACCCTACGAAGCTCTCTACGGTCGTAAATGCCGCACCCCATTAAATTGGTGTGAATCCGGTGAAAGGGTCACATTCGGGGTTGATGTGGTGAACGACGCCGAAGAGCGCGTTTGGACAATTCAAGCCAATTTGAAGGCCGCTCAATCCCGGCAGAAGAGCTACGCTGATAAGAGGCGTAGACCGTTGCACTTCGACGTTGGGGAACACGTGTACCTCCGCGTGTCTCCGATGAAGGGCGTGCACCGGTTCGGTGTGAAGGGGAAGCTCGCTCCCCGTTTTATTGGACCCTACGCTGTCACCGAGAAGTATGGACCAGCGGCGTATCGATTGGAGTTACCGGCATCCCTTGCTGGTGTCCATGATGTTTTCCAGGTTTCGCAACTGCGAAAATGTTTGAAGCATACAGCTGCTGTTCCTACCAAAGACATCGGCGAGCTGAAACCGGATTTAACGTATGATGAGTATCCGGTGGCCATTCTTGATGAAAAAGCCAGGACCACACGCAGCAGAACGTTGTGGTTCTACAAAATACTCTGGAGCAACCACACCGCCGAAGAAGCAACGTGGGAGAGCGAGGAGTTCCTTCGCTCAAATTACCCGGAGTTCATGGCTTCTTAACACGGGTAAGTCCCTATTACATCGCTACCTCTTCTTTTATAATCTCGGGACGAGATTCTTTTAAGGGGGGACGGATGTAAAAGCCCAAGAAAAGTGACTTGCAAAAACTTTTCTTCACCTCACAACACCACAGTTTTTATTGTGGATACCTTAGGAAATGTTGTGAAGAGCAAGTAACCTCCATCAAAAGAATGGTTAGAGGGGAAAGCCTACACTTTCACAAAGGGGGAAGTTTACACATGACACATGAGAGGGGGATTCAAAACTGTTGCATTCAAACTCATGGTTGAAGCAGCTAAAACAAGGATCAAAGTGCATATGGATTCCTCAGGTCCAAATTAGTGGGGAGGCAAAGTTTCAAGAATTTTTGAAAAGATTTGCTACCCATTTTTCCAAAAAGGATCCAAATATGCCAAGAATTCAAATATACATTTGAATTTGAGGGAAATTTGCCAAACCATACCAATGTAGCTCAGTCTGAGATTTCCAACATTTGAATTCATCTTTTGTCAAGTTTTGGAGATCTTTTGAGAGGTGGTAGAGCACTGACCAGTGGGGCCCACATGTCATTGGGTGAAATAGACTTAGCCCCCAAGTCTTCTCTCTGTTTCTCAGTCAACCGAGCGCAGCCAGCTGCTGCGCGCGCACCGCCGGCCGAACGGCCACCTCCTGGTTCCCATCACTCGTGTCTGGCAGCCGGGAAACGGCGCGCCCTCTCCTCTACGTGACCCCCTCGCCAAGCCACCGAAGACGTACGCGTGCTTCTTTGCAAAACAGCGAGCCCCCGCTCTGCTCGGTCACTGACGCCACTCCCTCGATCCTCCCCTGCACGCCGACGTCCGCTCGGCCTTTGCCCGAGCTCCCAACACAGAAAGGGAGCGCCGGTGTGTGCTCTAGCTATCCATCTCACCACCCCGTAGTGTTAGCACCGCACTCGACCACAAATCGATGATCGCCACTGAGAGCTCAGGCCACCGGCGGAAAGACGAGGACTGCTCCCCGTGGACAGCACGCCACGGCCAGTTTCACCGCCAGACTCCTACACGAAAAAGGTGCGCCGTGCTCTCTAGATCGTGTAGATGCAAGCCGAATAGCGGTTGAACCACCGGATGAAGAGTATTTCCAGTTCTTCCGAAACGTAGTGCGTTCGGGTAGAGCGCGGTCTACCCCAAAATTCCTGCTACTCGTTTAGCTATTGGCCGCGCAGGCTTGCCAACACCTTCCTCACTCCCTAGCGGCCCTCCTCGACCAAGAATCAAGGGAAATGACCCAGAAATGGCCGGGTTTAGGTTGTTTTTCGGGCCGCCATAGAATAACAGCTCGGTTCACCGTGGAGCTCTAGGTTGCCGACCTTTTCATGGGGTTTGGCGACCATTTCCATCACCCTCGAGCTCCCGTGGTGCTCTCCGACCCTTTGCCAATCATTTTGATGCGTTGTAACGCATTCCCGACCACGCCGGAACCCTAACCACCGCTGTCACCATCGGGAGCCCTGTTCCGGTGAGCTACGGCCGCCGGCGACACCACCGACGAGTTCAGCGTCGTGAGTTTGGGCGGGGCGGCAAGTTTGGGGCCGGGAGACGGCCGGGAAAGCAGTTCTGGCGACGCTCGCCGGAGTGCGCCGCCGCGGGCCCCTGTTTGGCGCGAGGAAGGAGAAGACTGCCGGGTGGGACCCACCGGCAGACATTTAAACATTTTGAAATGTCCAGTTTGTAGTTCAAACTTTGGAGGACCACAAATTGGGTTAGGAGAATCCAAAAATTATGAAACAAATTTTGTTGGATTCCTCTAACAGAGTACAATCCAAATTTGAAACCCAATTTGTATGAAATTCATTAATTAATTCTGGAAAATTCTTTACAGCTTTTCAGCAAAAGAATTTTAAAGGGAGTTTGGTTCTCCAAAAATCCCCAAATTTTGCCAGAATGTCCTTTAGAACATTAGTGAACCCCTGTAAAAGTTTTAGACCATTTGGAGTTGATTTGGTCAGAGCAATTCTAATTGGAAGGTGCTGTGTTCATTTAAATACAGAAACATTTTCAGAGAATTTCCAAAACTTGGAAATTCAGTTCTGGGCAAATCTTAACTCCAAAAATGTTAGGAAAATTCATGCAAACTCTATGAGCTATAATTAAAATTGTAGTTCATTAAGTTGGGCATGAACAGGGGTATTACCTCAGAATAAATTCTTCTTTGCTGATTTGCCAAGAGAATTATTCTGAGCAAACCACTCTATGAAAAGTGCTAATGTTTGGTCCAGAGAGTTTTCTTGTGACAAGGAACTCACACAAAAATTCTCAGCTCCATTGGAGCTCTAGATCACCCCTGTCCTGTTTAACCACTTAAAGGATTAATATGGAAAAGGGGGAAAACCACTTAGCATTTAACCATGTACTTAGGTCCAGGCCCAAGCCACCCACACCCAGTTCATCTTTCAATTCTTAAATAGAGTTCCAGGTGTTAGAGACTGGTTATTAGAACTAATAACAGTAACCTTACAATAACTTGTATGCATATTAATTAACATGTAGTATTTCATAAACGTGTAGCCGTTGAAGAAGAGACTCCGGAAGTGCTGGACTTCCTTCTTCCGGACGAAGAACTAACTCCTGACCAGCAGCAACAAGGCAAGCCCCGGTTTGCATTAACCTTTTCATAAGTTTTTCCTTTGTTTACATGTGTCATATGAAGTATGTATGTGCATTAGGTATAGGATGAATGAAACCCTACTTGCATAACCAAAGGTTCCTTAAGGAGTGAGGGTAGTGTCTAAGACCTCGAGTAGATAGGCTATGCTTAAAGATTCATAGGGCTTCGGTACAAGTCGAGTAGTTGGAATCTACTCGCGAGATAGGCTTGGGACGCATGGGTTTGGTTGAGCGATGTGAGATCACATTAGTAATGAAAATGAGGCTAGGCAGGGGCTAGGGAGCAGCAAGTGGGAGTCTTGTGTGCGCGGCCCTGTCCGTGTCGATTGAGGACCGAGCCGTGTGCGGCCCACGCTGATCAAGTTTGAACGTACCGAAGGCATATCGGATATATGGGCCCCGATAAACCGATGTAGCCTAAACCTCTGGGCGCCGAGGCATAACGCACCGATTTATAGGTGTAGGCTGAGGGCAGCAAGGTGGAAATCTGCCAACGGGCATAGAGAAATGCTCCGTTTGGGGAATCTCCTGCTCGTTTCGGTGCGACCGGTTCGACGTTTGGGCTGTTGGGTGAAAGGTTGTCCCGTACGACATCGAGTGAGCGTGCTGTGCAGCTCCACTGGTGGGCGTACGTGACGTGCTCTTTGGGTTTCCCTGCAGGTGTATATCGAGTTGATTCGCCGTCCCTCGCGGTGAAGAGTACCACTTGGTCACTGAGTCGTGACGTAGATTAATGGATGAAACATGTTGATTCAATATTGCTGATTGATATAATTGTATTGTTACATGTGTGCTACCAAATACTGCTTACTAAATTTCAGATTTCATGAACTGTTAACTTGTTGCTAAAAGAGGAACTAAGGATGAACTTGTAGGTGTGTCCTTTTGCTGAAATGTTACTATCCTATGTCCATTGTACCCCTCATGTAGAGTTTCATGCTTAGGTGAGTCGGTTAAGCCTTGCTGAGCCTTCGTGCTCACGGTTGCTGCTTAAGTGTTTTTCAGGTGAGGAGCCACCCACGGACTCAGAGTACGAGTCCACCGGCGAGGGTTACCCTCCGTCGGGGACCACGGCTGAGTGGGAGCCGTACACGCCGCGCTGAGCTGAGGAGTGCAGCTAGTGTGGGTTGCCCTAGGGCTGGGCAACCAACTTTTGCTAGATAGGCGGGCGTGAGTTGTATAGTGTAGACTTCCGCTGTGTAATATAAACAATAGTTGTAACTGAAGTTTGTACCTGTTTGTACAGTTTCAGTTGTTTTTCTCATGTAATATATTATGTTCTTATGACGTGTGCTGTCGGGTGTCGCATCGCGCGGCACCACCCTCTGCGATCCTGGATGAGTGGATTCCGGTCCGCCACACCAGGGGCTTTATTTTCCTTGATGAGTTCTCTAATCTATTGTATCTTCTCGTCATTCTTCTGACCATTGCGGATGTCTTTCTCTAACGTGGAGTCCACTTCCATGGCGATGGCCTCACCACTATTCACCAAACATAGATTGAGTTTTATAACATCTTCCTTCAATTCTGCAGGCATGTCTTTCAAGCTCAACCTATTGACCTGCACCTTCTGACTTAAAGCATCTGCCACGACGTTTGCTTTCCCAGGATGATAGTTGATGCCTACATCAAAGTCGTTGATCAGCTCTAACCATCTCCTTTGTCTGAGGTTGAGATCTGGCTGTGTGAAAATGTACTTTAAGCTCTTATGGTCCGTATATATCTCTGTTCTCTTCCCCATCAAGTAATGCCGCCAAATCTTCAATGCGTGTACCACTGCGGCTAGTTCTAGGTCATGTGTAGGATAATTCTTTTCGTGTTTTCGGAGCTGCCGGGATGCATAAGCCACAACATGCCCCTCTTGCATGAGAACACATCCCAACCCGTTTCCAGAGGCATCGTAGTACACCGAAAAGTTCTTCTGCATATCTAGCATAACTAGCACTGGGGCTGTTGTAAATCTTTTCTTCAGTTCCTGGAAACTCGTCTCGCACTGCGGCGTCCATGTGAAAGTGATTCCTTTCTCCAACAGTTTTGTCGAAGTGTTCGGTCGACACTTCCCCCGGGCCTGCACTGGGCAGCCCGCGGAGGTTCTTTTTTCGGTGGGGCTAGTCCCTTGCGGAGAGCTTGCGCGGATGGACGAGTTAGTAAGAGCTTGACGCGGTGAGTTTTACGTGGTTCAGGCCGCCGGAGCGTAAAACCCTACGTCCACGGCGAGCTATGGAGCTCGCTGTATTGCTTGCTGCTCACGGCCAGAGTCCTGAGCTTGGGGGTGAGTTACAGCTTGGGAGTGTATGACTAGCGTATGAGTTGCAAAGTGCGAACCCTTGCTATCGTCGCCTACCCGCGCCTTTTATAGTCCAAGACTCGGGCGGCTTATAAGGGGAGCCGGGACCCGACAGGTGGTCCCAGGAAGATTGTCTATTATCTACCGTATCTGCAGTTATGCCGGTAGTTGTCTCTGGTCGAAGGCTTCTGAGTCTTCATCTTGCCGCCCTGCCCATGCCGCATGCTAGCCGTAGTGGTTGATGACGGCGCAGGCGGCATGGGATGTCTTGTCGCGGTGTTTATTAGCTGGCAGGTTCTGACACCGCGCGCCAATCTGTGATGCGACTGGGCGCAACGGAAACTGACAGAGGTGTGCTCCGCGTTTCTGCGTCTTGGGAAGACGCGGGCCTTGAATACCTTGTACAGGCAAGGTATGGGGCATCTTTACGCCCGCTGCCTATCTCTCGGGGGCAGGCAGCACCTTTCTTCTGGCCACGTGGCGGGCCCGGAGCCCTTCTCAGAGGAGAGGAGGGTCCGGCCTGCGGGGCACGTGGAGCCTCCGGACCTCTCCCCGCGGAGGAGGAGGCTCGACTTCTGTCGGCCACGTGGCGGGCCCGGAGCTCTCCTCTGAGGAGAGGGAGGTCCGGCCCCGCTGGACGCGTGGCGCCTTCGGACCTCTCTCCCGCGGAGGGGGAGGTCCGGCTTCTGTATGCCACGTGGCAGGCCCGGAGCTCTCCTCTGAGGAGAGGGAGGTCCGGCCCCGCCGGACGCGTGGCGCCTTCGGAGCTCTCCCTGCGGAGAAGGGCGAGTTCCTTAGGCATTTTCCCCTGTGCGCGGGGGTACCCCATGACACGACCCCAATGGTCCTGTCGAGCCAGGATCACGCTGAGGGGTGCTGCGTTGCACAGCACCGTATAACACACGTCAAAGGTACAAAGCGGAAGCGGAAATTTTATTACATAAACAAGTTTATGAACATGTTTACATCAAAATAAGTTCAGTCCACACTCGCGGGCGTAGACTAAGCATCAAGTGCACGTTCAGCCCTTGAACGTGTCCTTGCTAGCACACACGCACACTAACTCTGCTGCGTGCACGACTCCCACTTGACGGGGTTCCCCTCCTGGGGTTCCATCTCCTCTTCGGGAGTCCCTTCCTCAAAGAACCCTGCAAAAGCTTCAAACACAAGCAGTGAGCACGAAGGCTCAGCAAGTCTGACCTGTCTCACCTAAACATGGAACTTCTACATGAGGGTAATGGGTTACATGAGGTAAAAATCATTTGCAAGGACTCGCCTAATTAGTAGAACCTTACTTTCAAGTTTTAGCAGCAGGTTGTGGGGAACCTTACGCTAAGGCACATGAGAGAGCCGCAATCAAACAAGAAACGCATTTCTCTCATGTACTTTGCCCAAAGTTGAAAAGAACTTTAGTTAGCTCTAAGCTACAGCATATCATTAACAATCAATGTCCAGCTTTCAATCAGCAACATTTTAACATGTAACTAGCCTGTTCTTTCTACGTCACGGTACAGTGAACAAGTGGTACTCACTGACCGCGAGGGACGGCGATTATAATCGATTTACACCTGCAGGGTTACCCGAACAACCCGTCACGTACGCCCGTACTCGATGTTGCCTACAACAACCATCACGGACGCCGTACGCGACTACCTTTCACCCGTTAGCCAAATGTTGAACCGGTCCAATCGTCCCGAGCAAGAGGTCTCTGCACGCGCATCTCAGTGCCGCCAGCCGATTTACACCTCGAGCTCTCAACCTACCCTCTGAACGACCAGCTATGCCTCAACACCCAGCTACCCGAGTTACATCAGTTTCCTGGTTCCCATATAGCCGGTAGGTCTTCGGTACTGTTCTAGCTTGTTCAACAGGCCCGCACACGGCTCGGTCCTCAATCGACACAAGCGGAGCTACAGCACACAGGCCCCAAAGTCCTGCTGCCCTTACTCTCCGCTTGGTCTCATTTTCTTGCCATGTGTTTCATGTGCTAACACTACCCGAGTCGAGTATCCTCTAGCCTATGCTCGCGAGTAGTTCCAACTACTCGACTTGTACCGAATCCTATTCTATCTTAGCAATGCAGTGGCTAACGAGGTTTTCAATCCTAAACCCAACCCATGGTTTTTTTGGCTATGCAGTTGGGTTTCCAATCAAGACTCTAATGCAAAGAACAATATTCAAAGATGTGCTCAAAATAATAAATATTTGTAAAAAGGTTAATGCAAGCCGGAGCTTGCCTTGCTGCTCTTGGTCGTAGGCTAGCTGTTCCTCCGGAGTAACGAAGTCTAGGACTTCGGGTTCCTCCTCGACCTTAGCGACTACATGATAAGAGCAATATATGTATCAATTTAAATGCATTTGTATTCACTTTGAAGTTGTGAAGTCTATAACCCTTGCTAGACAGACCTAATGACTGTGAAACTTTTTACTGTGGCTTGGTTACAACCTAAACAGAGACTTGGTCAAGTTTTAATTGCAGCAAAGCTCATTTGAGCCCTCCACAATTAATTATGTCCTTGACATTAATTGGAACTCTTAGGGTGTTCTAGGAATTTTCATGAAACAAACTATGACTTTCTGAAAACTAGATTTTCAGAGGGTTCTAATGGAGTTGGTCTCACTTAATTTCGAAGTCCCTAACTAAAGATATGAGCTAAACAATTTCAGAGAAAATTCTGAAAATGTTTCTGAACATTTTCTATTTTCTCTGGAACAGTTTCACTAATCACACCATTAGGTGGATCAGATGAGCTCAAATGGATCTGAAATTTTTATGGTAGTTCAGGGACATTTTGGTGAACATCCCAGCAAAATCTCAGGATTTTCCCCCAAAGGATTTTCCAGTTAAAATTCCAAACAGTTTAAATTTTGAGGAATTAATTCTGGAGGATTAAGGGTTTTCATGAAGTGAAACTTTATTTGCTGGAAAGTACTCAGAGAGCTGAATCCAGAAAAATTTGGTTCACTCAATTTGGAGCTTTCTAGCCAAAGTTATGAGGATTTGAAGTTTGAAGGAAATCTGAAATTCGGGGAAAAGTTTAAACTCGCGCGTGGGCCCAGGGGACACGCGTCGCACGCCGAGGCGACAGCACACCGCGGCCCACAATGATTTTACGCGCCAGCACACCCAATCCCGGCCGCAGCCGGATCCCGATTCAAAATATCTCCTGCTGACAGCTGGGGTCCACCCCTTCTTCAACCTCGCGACACCCGCGCCCCGCCGCCGAGGGATCTCGCTGGAGAGCTCGCCGCCGGCCGCTGTACAGCTCCAAACTTCTCGATTCTGGCCGCCCCTGCCTACTTTTACTCGGGGAACAGTATCCGAGGGTCAGCTGCTCATGACAACGGCCGGAGCATGGTCGGCGATGAGCCGCTACCTCAGAACGACTTCGGCCATGTCGGCTGACTATCCTAGCACCTCAGCTACTTGGGAAACCGGTCGGGGAGCATCAGTGGACCTTAGAGAAGGTCGACATGAGCTCGAGGCATCTCGGGGAAGGCCCGAAATAGGTCCTCACCGTGCGCCCGATGCCGCCCATTCGTTCCGCCATCAGTAGACCTCAAATTACGTCGGGCACAGAGGTTCTCCGGCCCAGAGTTATGAAGGCAACTTGTGCGTTACCGTGTCTAGATCATGTGAGAGCGGCTTGAGGCCCTCTAATCCTTTCTAGAGCACGAATTAAACAGAATCGTACCCGAAGGTCGTTCTGCACACAGAAAGGGGAAAAGTGGAAATTCGCCGCCGGTGAGCAACCACTCGAGCTGTGGCTCGGGGATGAGCAGCACCGGTCACCAGCGCGTCCAAGGGTGCCTTGGCTCGGGCGTGACAACGCCCTGGTTGGGCTGTCCACGAGAGCCCGAGGTGCGGCGGTTCCAAGTCCCGAATTTGATCTTTCGGCACAGCCGATATCAATCGGTTTCAACCGAATTCTAGCAACGGGGAGGATGGAGGAAGGTCTCTAGTACCTTGCTGGGGCTCTGGAGTGGAAGGAGGGAGCTGCGATCGGCGTTCTCCGATCAAGTCCGAGCTGCGGAAGTTTTCGGCCGGCGCTGAGTTCTTGCGGGGAAGAACGGCGGTGCCTCGGCCGAGGAGGGGGGCAGGCGCCTTAAGAAGACTCTGCACCGCCTCACGCCCGCGCGTGGGCAAGCAGCTGCTGGCGCGGCGGCTGCCCTCGGTGGCGATCACCGCTGCGGCTCGGCGACCCGAGTGAAAAAGTCTCAGTCGGTTTGATCTGAGCAGTGGCTGACATGTGGGTCCCACCTCCAGTTTTAACCTCTGAAATTTACTCCTAATCACTTTTGTAAACAGTAAACCCCATACTACCCTTGGCAATTCAAATTATTCACCCATGAGCCATTTGAATTGATCAAATTTCAAATGAGGTTTGGTTTGAATGAATTTCAGCACAAGTTCAGTTTGAAATTCAAATAAAGTTTGAATTTCTCCCCCTTAGCTCATGTCAAGATCAACTCCAAATGGAGTGAAAATTGGTGTGTGAGCTCACAAAAATGTGCTGAGTAAGAATATGCCTTTCACTTTAAATTCATGGGATAAAAACAGTTTGAATTTGAATATGGTTTCAAACTGCCCTCTTCCTAACTATACCCAAACTGACCTCAAAAAGGTTTTGAATTTGGGTGAAACTTGGCATGGACATCCTTAGTAAGGTGTAGGAGTTTTCATATGTCCAGCCCATCTATATCACATGTGGGAAATACCACTTTTGCAATGTGTGAGTTTGTTCTCTAATGAGCATGTTGATAATTGTTACTTGCTCTTCATTTGTGTTCATCATTCTTCCTCAAATGAGGTGTGTGGTGTGGTGATGAACACTGCAAATGTGTGTCAAAAACTGAGGCCCTTACATTCCTTCCCCCTTAAAAGAATCTCGTCCCGAGATTATAAGGTGAAAATGAGAGAGAGGACGGTGGAAAATTACCGGATATGCGACGTGAAAAATTGGGGTAGTTAGTGAGAAGGAATTCTTCGCTCTCCCATGTCGCTTCGTCCATGGAGTGATTACTCCATAGAACCTTGTAGAACCACAACGTACGGTTGCGTGTGGTTCGGGCCTTTTCATCAATAATCTGCACCGGTTCCTCCCGATAGGTGAGATCCGGTTGCAGTTCTTCAATGTCTTCCAGCTGAACGGTAGTTGATAGCTTGAGACATTTCCTCAGCTGGGAAACGTGAAAGACGTCGTGCACACCGGAAAGTGCTTCTGGTAACTTCAGCCGGTATGCCACTGATCCACATCTCTCGGTAATCAAATGGACCGATGAATCGGGGTGCCAACTTTCCTCTCACCCCAAATCTGTTACGCCCTTCATTGGAGACACCCGTAGATATACGTGATCTCCAACTTCGAATTGTAATGGGCGCCTTCTCCGGTCCGCATACTGTTTCTGATGGGATTGAGCGGCTTTTAGGTTCGCTTGAATCAGTCGAACCTTTTCTTCCGCGTTGTTGACAAGATCAATCCCGAAGGTAACCCTTTCGCCAGACTCACACCAGTTCAACGGTGTGCGGCATTTTCTTCCGTATAGCGCCTCGTAAGGTGCCATCTTGATGCTGGCTTGGTACCCATTATTGTACGAGAACTCGGCTAATGGCAGGTGATCATCCCAATTCTTGTCGTGGTTGATAGCGTAAGCTCGTAGCATGTCTTCTAGAATCTGATTTACCCGCTCGGTTTGTCCATCCGTCTGCGGGTGGTAGGCTGAACTACGGATCAGCTTCGTCCCCAAGGCAGCGTGTAGCTGCTCCCAAAAACGGGACACAAATAAAGTGCCTCGGTCCGATATGATGGTACGGGGTACGCCTTATAAGCATAGAATCCGTGAGATGTACAGTTCAGCGTACTTCTTGGCGTTGTAGTTGGTGTTGACCGGGATGAAATGGGCAACTTTGGTGAGCCGATCGACGATCACCCACACGGAATCATGTTTCTGCAAGGTGGTGGGTAAACCGATGATGAAGTCCATGCTCACGTCCTCCCACTTCCAGGCAGGAATGCCCAGTGGTTGCAACAGTCCCGGTTTCCGCATGTGGTCTGCCTTCACCCTTCGACATGTATCGCACTCGGACACGTATTTTGCAATCTCACGCTTCATCCGTGTCCACCAAAACTTGCTTCTGAGTTCTTGATACATTTTGTTGCTGCCGGGGTGAATAGAAAACTTTGATAAGTGAGCCTCATCAATGATTTTCTTCCTTAACTCCGGGTTTCGGGGTACGACGATCCGGTCCTTGAACCATAGGACGCCGTCTCCGTCCTTCCGGAAACATTTCAACTCCCCACTGTCTACACGTCTCCGCAAATGTGACATGCCCTTGTCATTCTTCTGGGCTGCCGCTATCTCTTCACGGATGGTGGGGATCAAAGCTAGGTTGTAGAGAGCTCCGTGTGGAATCACATGGAGTGGTGGTTCGCTCTCTTCCAACGGTGTGATGGTCAGATTATTAACGTGTGACTTGCGGCTCAGCGCATCTGCCACTATGTTTGCTTTGCCCGGATGATAATGGATCTCTATTTCGTAATCCTTTATCAGTTCTAACCATCTTCGTTGTCTCATGTTCAGCTCCTTCTGAGTGAATATGTACATGAGGCTTTTGTGGTCGGTATATAAATGTACGAGGTTACCGAGTAGGTAGTGCCTCCACATATTCAGTGCAAGTACCACGGCAGCGAGCTCCAAGTCGTGAGTTGGATAATTTTGCTCATGGTTTCTGAGCTGCCGTGATCCATACGCGACCACTCTTCGGTCTTGCATCAGCACACATCCGAGCCCAATGCCGGATGCATCGCAGTACACATCGAACGGTTTTGTTGTGTCTGGCTGCGCCAAAACCGGTGCTGATGTCAGGTGCTTGACTAAAGCCTTGAATGCTGCTTCACATGTTGGACTCCAAACATATTTGGTAGCCTTCTTCAGCAGCTCTGTCATTGGCTTGGCAATCTTCGAGAAGTTCGGGATAAACCTCCGATAATATCCCGCGAGTCCGAGGAAACTCCGTACCTCGTGAACAGTTCTCGGGGATTTCCAATTCAGCACTTGAGTGATCTTGCTCGGGTCCACAGCGATACCTTCCGCTGAGATGATATGCCCGAGGAAAGGCACTTGCAATATCCAAAACTCGCATTTGCTGAATTTTGCGTATAACTTGTGATCCCGCAGCCGTTGCAAGACTATACGCAGATGTTTCTTGTGATCTTCCTCTGACTTGGAATATACCAGGATGTCGTCGATGAAGACCACGACAAACTTGTCCAGCTCCGGCATGAACACCGAGTTCATTAAGTACATGAAGTGAGCTGGAGCATTGGTGAGGCCGAAGGACATGACCAGGTACTCATAAAGTCCGTACCTCGTCGAGAAAGCCGTCTTTGGAATGTCCTCAGCCCTTATCTTAATCTGATGGTACCCGGATCTTAAATCCATCTTGGAAAAGATCTTTGCTTCGACCAACTGATCAAACAACATGTCGATCCGTGGCAACGGGTACTTGTTCTTGATGGTTACGGCATTTAATGGACGATAGTCCATGCAAAGCCGCAACGTCTCATCCTTCTTCTTGACAAATAATGCTGAACATCCCCATGGTGAGGAGCTCGGCCTAATAAAACCCTTCTCCAGAAGGTCCGTGAGCTGAGTCTTCAGTTCAGCCAACTCCTTGGGCGCCATCTTGTACGGCCTTCGGGATATTGGCATGGTTCCCGGTGCAAGTTCAATCTTGAACTCCACCTCTCTATCGGGTGGCATCCCCGGCAAATCGTCCGGGAATACATCAGGGAACTCTCGGACCACCGGAATATCTTCCAATCTGATGGTTGTGGCTTGATAGACACTTGGAAGTTTTATTTCTGGATTGTTCAGAAATAATGAGTGAGACTCGTGCACTTCGGAATTCAAGTGCACGACTCGGAGGACGGTGTCTAAAACAGCGCCGTGGCGGGTTAACCACGACATTCCTAAGATGACATCGACCTTTTGTCCCTCTAAAATTATGAGAGACGTAGGGTAAACTCTACCCTCTAAGCACAATGGCGCTTTTGGGACCATCATGCTTGCTGAAATTTTCCCACCCGGTGAACAGATCACATAAGGACTGTCGGTGGGTAGTATTTGCAAGCTATACTTATCAATGAAAGCTTGGCTAATGAAACTATGCGTGGCGCCTGAATCAAACAGTACTATAGCGGGATGCTGGTGGAGTTGGAACATACCCGCAAGGATTGGCTCGCCCTCCGGCATGTCCTCAATGGCAAGTTGGTGGACAGTTCCGGGCCTAGGGTTTGCCCACCGCACATTAGTAGGATTCCGGGGTTGATTCCTCCCCGGAAACTGTGGTGCCACTCCGCCGCCTTGCCTCTCCGGGCAACTGCTCGCGAAGTGCCCTGGACGACCACACTTGTAACATGTGGCCGCTGCTGGTGGAGTGCTCGGTGGACGAAAGCCCGGCATGCATTGCGGAGGTGCAAACGCACGCGGCATCGCCCGCTGCTGCTGTTGTTGTTGCGGTGGTACTGGCAGTGCCGGCCGGAATGCCGGTGAAGAATACGGCCGACTGCGGAATGGCATCGACCGCTGTGGTGGCTGCCAGCATGGACCTGATGGTGGGCGATTCACCATCCGAAACTTCTGAGAAGGACCGCCTCCTTCTCCGCTGCTCTGCGGCGCGCTTCGCTTTCGCTCTGCCGCCGCCAACTCCTTACCGGAGTCCTCCTGAACAATCGCAGTGTCAATGATGTCGTTGAGGCTGCCGCGGTTGAACATCGCCAACTTGTCCTTCAGGAGCGGGTTAAGCCCCTGGTAAAAAATGGTCCCGCCGCTTCTCGTTGGTATCAGCATGATACGACGCATATAGCGCGAGATCGTTAAACACCCTGGAGTATTCCAGCGCGTTCCGGCTCCCTTGTTGCAGGTGTAGGAACTCCTGCGTCTTCCTCTTCATCAGACCTGGCGGTATATGATAGGCCCTGAAGGCCGTCCGGAACTCCGCCCAGGTCATCACCCGGTCGGTGGGCTGTGAAGCACAGAAGTTGGCCCACCACGCGCTCGCGGATCCTTGGAGCTGCTGGACCGCGAACTGAGTCTTGCGCTGCTCGCTGATTTGGAGCAGCCCGAACTTCGTTTCTATGGCGCGGAGCCAGTTGTCCGCGTCAAGTGGTTCATCCGCCCTTGAGAATACCGAGGGATGAGTTGCCAGGAAGTCGGAGTAGGAGCTCTGTTGACGCTCCTCATGGTCCTGACGTCTCTCTGGGCGAGACGTATTCGCAATTAAAGTTTGCAGCAGCTCCGTGTGCTGCTGATGTGAACCCGCCATTGCCGCGACAATGTCGGCCAATATAACCGTCGGCAGTGGCGGTGGCGGTGTTTGCTGTTGCTGTTGCTGTTGTTGTCCCGAGGAGTCCTCGGGAGGTGGTTGGGAGGTCTCTCCCCCTTGACTGGTACCCCCAACGTCTGGGTTGGCACGAGTACGCGCCATTCTGAAATTCAAAACAGCAGCGATTAGCACATGTCTTACTTAAAATTCCATAAGCAACAGTAGGTATTGAAGTGACACATGATTAATTTGCACAATGTTCACATA
Source organism: Neostapfia colusana (assembly GCA_030760725.1). Taxonomy (NCBI): domain Eukaryota; kingdom Viridiplantae; phylum Streptophyta; class Magnoliopsida; order Poales; family Poaceae; genus Neostapfia; species Neostapfia colusana. The sequence goes on from JASWHV010000019.1 coordinate 42,915,348, forward strand.
TATTGATAAAGCATAAACTTTATACAAGATACATTATTCTCGGATCTCCGAGAAGTCGTGCTCATGTCGTCACTACCTATACATACGCTACTGTCTACACGACATGTCACCGATTACAAAAGTTGGGTTACGCTACCCTGGCTGCCCTACTTGGCAACCGTAACCCCCTACTCGGAGTAGAACTCGACCTCCTGGGGGTCGTCCTCCTCCGGTACCTCTGCTGGTGGCTCTGGGTCTACCACCTCTTCTCCCATCCCGGGTTCTCCCATTGCTGGAAGACCCAAGACTACCGGTACGCCTAACACCGGGGGCACGAGGTCCTGCAAAGCATGCACCTCGTCCATAGCTTGGTTGTAGTCCTCTTCCCAGCCTTGTCCTTCCTCAATAGCGTCGTCCCGCTCTTGAGCAAGGTCCTCATTCTGCTGGGTTAGGGTCTGCACCAGCTCTTGCAACGCCGCGATGTCAACACGGCTCTTCTTCCTTGCCTTCTTCAGACGACGCAACTGATTGTGTTGTTCATTCAGTCGCTTGATCGTCGGAAGGAGCACATTGCGGAGTGCGCTGTGAGCACTCTCGAAATGAACTCCACGGCTTGTGCTCTCCTTGAGCTTTGTGGCGAGATGCTCCGTATGAACAGCTTGGCTGTCCATCACGGCGTTTCCCGCCCTCATCTGGAGGCTGAGATTTGCCTCCGCGGGGTTGTACCTTGGGCAACTAGGGTCCGTTGCCTCCAGGTACCTCTCTTCCCACACATGCTGAGCTCATCCCTCCACTGGAACGAGTGCGTATGGAGTGCCCTCCATAGCCTGCACGTGCAGTTGGCAGAAACGTGACATAGTGTCGCGGGCTGCCACTTGCCACATCCCTTCCGGTTGTCTTCCTCTCACCGTGACGGTGAATGGCACCCAACCGGGTGGCGTAGGTCCTGCAGGAACCTCGACATGGATCGTCCACGGCTTGTTCCCCTCTTCGCCTTCTTCCTTGGCGAAGTACTGCGGCATCTGACTATACCCGAAATATTGGAGCATTTGCCACAATGCTTCCGGGTAGCCGCTATGGTCAGAACAGTGGGAAACTACCCACCCGTTCTCCAACTGTTTATCTGCTGCCATCTGTAAAAATATATTTGAGAAATGTCAAATATTTATTTAAACAGTAAACCATTGAGTTATAACATAAGATATGTCATTGAACCCATAAAACTTGGAAACATAGTTCAAATTTTAAACAAATTTGACTGCTGATCTGCTGTTCCCATGACAGCCCTGACCAGTTTCCATTTCAACCTGATTTAGGCCATGTTAAAGGTAGAATTAATTCTGGAGCTCAACATAAAAGTTAAAGCTAACTTCAATATCTTTCCAGAAAGTATTTGCTTAGCCTAAGATCTGTCCTGGTTCACAAGTTATGAGATGTCAAAGTTAACAGAATTTCTGGAGAAAATTGGACAGCACCTTCCTGCTTTAGATACTGATTTGATCCAAGAATCCCAGTTAATTCTGTTCCGAATCTGACAAAACTTCTGTTACAAAGTTGTAACCCATCTCATAAGCTTTCCAGAACTACCTCATTTTCTATTTTTGGATTTTTATACAGGAAGTTATGCTCAATTTACAGAGAGTCTACAGAGAGTCTTTGCTCTGTCCTGTTTTCTGGACAGTTTCAACTCTACTGCATTTTTCGATTGGTTAAGGGATGAAACACCTCTGGACCTCAACAGAAGAGTTGTAAAGCTCTTCCAATTCTTTCCAGAAATGTATCATACGACCCCAACCTCGAAAGAACTCAACTTCTAACCTCTGATTAATTTCAGACTTGATTCAGCTAAAAACAGAGTGCTCTGTCCTTAACAACCTATAAGTTGAAAACTTGTTAACTTTGAATATCCTGTTCAAGGGAAGGAGTTACATCAAGTTTTACTACTTTGGATCAAAACCTTCCAGTTTTTGCAATGAAGTTGTTTATTTAGTTGGGTCAGACGTCGATGCGTCACCAGATTATGTCGGTACTACGTCCTCACAAAGAAAAACCTATACCGGACTTAGCCGGCTTCGTTAATTTAGTGGCACTAAACGTCACTCGCACACGGATACTACATGTCTACCGTTTCGTGGTTAGGCTACCTGCAGAAACTCAAACAATCATCAGACTCGGCTGCACACCGAGCCCGGAATCCATATAGTTCGTACAACAGGCCGTCATCACTCGCCCGGATGTTCTCAAGCCAACCACGCCTTGAGTTACGTGTTAACGTTTTAGACCACGTGACGGGGTCTCCCATGTTGCACCACGCACGCCAGGGATAGACGTTGCTCGAATACCCCAAACGACATGAAGAGTCGTAGAGGATACTAAAGCGGGTCGGGTTATCTGCCACCCGTGGGGCTCCACCCTTCAGCTTGTGCGCACTGGTGGACAGCGCTTACGTGTACCCCCCAAGACATAAACGTCCAGAGATACACGATTTTCCGACACAACAAATAGGTTAATATGCTACTTTCTATATACTAATAACATCCTTATATGGGCTACTAACTCGTTCCTCACTGGATTTTTGAAAAAGACGACCTTTGTACTGTGTTAAACCTCAAGCGAGCTCTGATACCAACGCTGACACGACCCCAATGGTCCTGTCAAGCCAGGATCACGCTGAGGGGTGCTGCGTTGCACAGCACCGTATAACACACGTCAAAGGTACAAAGCGGAAGTGGAAATTTTATTACATAAACAAGTTTATGAACATGTTTACATCAAAATAAGTTCAGTCCACACTCGCGGGCGTAGACTAAGCATCAAGTGCACGTTCAGCCCTTGAACGTGTCCTTGCTAGCACACACGCACACTAACTCTGTGGCGTGCACGACTCCCACTCGACGGGGTTCCCCTCCTGGGGTTCCGTCTCCTCTTCGGGAGTCCCTTCCTCATAGAACCCTGCAAAAGCTTCAAACACAAGCAGTGAGCACGAAGGCTCAGCAAGTCTGACCCGTCTCACCTAAACATGGAACTTCTACATGAGGGTAATGGGTTACATGAGGTAAAAATCATTTGCAAGGACTCGCCTAATTAGTAGAACCTTACTTTCAAGTTTTAGCAGCAGGTTGTGGGGAACCTTACGCTAAGGCACATGAGAGAGCCGCAATCAAACAAGAAACGCATTTCTCTCATGTACTTTGCCCAAAGTTGAAAAGAACTTTAGTTAGCTCTAAGCTACAGCATATCATTAACAATCAATGTCCAGCTTTCAATCAGCAACATTTTAACATGTAACTAGCCTGTTCTTTCTACGTCACGGTACAGTGAACAAGTGGTACTCACTGACCGCGAGGGACAGCGATTATAATCGATTTACACCTGCAGGGTTACCCGAACAACCCATCACGGACACCGTACGCGACTACCTTTCACCCGTTAGCCAAATGTTGAACCGGTCCAATCGTCCCGAGCAAGAGGTCTCTGCACGCGCATCTCAGTGCCGCCAGCCGATTTACATCTCGAGCTCTCAACCTACCCTCTGAACGACCAGCTATGCCTCAACACCCAGCTACCCGAGTTACATCAGTTTCCCGGTTCCCATATAGCCGGTAGGTCTTCGGTACTGTTCTAGCTTGTTCAACAGGCCCGCACACGGCTCGGTCCTCAATCGACACAAGCGGAGCTACAGCACACAGGCCCCAAAGTCCTGCTGCCCTTACTCTCCGCTTGGTCTCATTTTCTTGCCATGTGTTTCATGTGCTAACACTACCCGAGTCGAGTGCCTCTAGCCTATGCTCGCGAGTAGTTCCAACTACTCGACTTGTACCGAATCCTACTCTATCTTAGCAATGCAGTGGCTAACGAGGTTTTCAATCCTAAACCCAACCCATGGTTTTTTTGGCTATGCAGTTGGGTTTCCAATCAAGACTCTAATGCAAAGAACAACATTCAAAGATGTGCTCAAAACAATAAACATTTGTAAAAAGGTTAATGCAAACCGGAGCTTGCCTTGCTGCTCTTGGTCGTAGGCTAGCTGTTCCTCCGGAGTAACGAAGTCTAGGACTTCGGGTTCCTCCTCGACCTTAGCGACTACATGATAAGAGCAATATATGTATCAATTTAAATGCATTTGTATTCACTTTAAAGTTGTGAAGTCTATAACCCTTGCTAGACAGACCTAATGACTGTGAAACTTTTTACTGTGGCTTGGTTACAACCTAGACAGAGACTTGGTCAAGTTTTAATTGCAGCAAAGCTCATTTGAGCCCTCCACAATTAATTATGTCCTTGACCTTAATTGGAACTCTTAGGGTGTTCTAGGAATTTTCATGAAACAAACTATGACTTTCTGAAAACTACATTTTCAGAGGGTTCTAATGGAGTTGGTCTCACTTAATTTGGAAGTCCCTAACTAAAGATATGAGCTAAACAATTTCAGAGAAAATTCTGAAAATGTTTCTGAACATTTTCTATTTTCTCTGGAAGAGTTTCACTAATCACACCATTAGGTGGATCAGATGAGCTCAAATGGATCTGAATTTTTTATGGTAGTTCAGGGACATCTTGGTGAACATCCCAGCAAAATCTCAGGATTTTCCCCCAAAGGATTTTCCAGTTAAAATTCCTAACAGTTTAAATTTTGAGGAATTAATTCTGGAGGATTAAGGGTTTTCATGAAGTGAAACTTTATTTTCTGGAAAGTACTCAGAGAGCTGAATCCATCAAAATTTGGTTCACTCAATTTGGAGCTTTCTAGCCAAAGTTATGAGGATTTGAAGTTTGAAGGAAATCTGAAAATCGGGGAAAAGTTTAAACTCGCGCGTGGGCCCAGGGGACACGCGTCGCACGCCGAGGCAACAGCACACCGCGGCCCACAATGATTTTACGCGCCAGCACACCCGATCCCGGCCGCAGCTGGATCCCGATTCAAAATATCTCCCGCTGACAGCTGGGGTCCACCCCTTCTTCAACCTCGCGACACCCGCGCCCCGCTGCCGAGGGATCTCGCCGGAGAGCTCGCCGCCGGCCGCTGTACAGCTCCAAACTTCTCGATTCTGGCCGCCCCTGCCTACTTTTACTCGGGGAACAGGATCCGAGGGTCAGCTGCTCATGACAACGGCCGGAGCATGGTCAGCGACGAGCCGCCACCTCAGAACGACTTCGGCCATGTCGGCTGACTATCCTAGCACCTCAGCTACTTGGGAAACCGGTCGGGGAGCATCAGTGGACCTTAGAGAAGGTCGACATGAGCTCAAGGCAGCTCGGGGAAGGCCCGAAATAGGTCCTCACCGTGCGCCCGATGCCGCCCGTTCGTTCCGCCATCAGTAGACCTCAAATTACGCCGGGCACAGAGGTTCTCCGGCCCAGAGTTGTGAAGGCAACTTGTGCGTTACCGTGTCTAGATCGTGTGAGAGCGGCTTGAGGCCCTCTAATCCTTTCTAGAGCATGAATTAAACAGAATCGTACCCGAAGGTCGTTCTGCACACAGAAAGGGGAAAAGTGGAAATTCGCCGCCGGTGAGCAACCACTCGAGCTGTGGCTCAAGGATGAGCAGCACCGGTCACCAGCGCATCCAAGGGTGCCTTGGCTCGGGTGTGACAACGCCCTGGTTGGGCTGTCCACGAGAGCCCGAGGTGCGGCGGTTCCATGTCCCGAATTTGATCTTTCGGCACAGCCGATATCAATCGGTTTCAACCGAATTCTAGCAACGGGGAGGATGGAGGAAGGTCTCTAGTACCTTGCTGGGGCTCTGGAGTGGAAGGAGGGAGCTGCGATCAGCGTTCTCCGATCAAGTCCGAGCTGCGGAAGTTTTCGGCCGGCGCTGAGTTCTTGCGGGGAAGAACGGCGGTGCCTCGGCCGAGGAGGGGGGCAGGCGCCTTAAGAAGGCTCTGCACCGCCTCACGCCCGCGCGTGGGCAAGCAGCTGCTGGCGCGGCGGCTGCCCTCGGTGGCGATCACCGCTGCGGCTCGGTGACCCGAGTGAAAAAGTCTCAGTCGGTTTGATCTGAGCAGTGGCTGACATGTGGGTCCCACCTCCAGTTTTAACCTCTGAAATTTACTCCTAATCACTGTTGTAAACAGTGAACCCCATACTACCCTTGGCAATTCAAATTATTCACCCATGAGCCATTTGAATTGATCAAAGTTCAAATGAGGTTTGGTTTGAATGAATTTCAGCACAAGTTCAGTTTGAAATTCAAATAAAGTTTGAATTTCTCCCCCTTAGCTCATGTCAAGATCAACTCCAAATGGAGTGAAAATTGGTGTGTGAGCTCACAAAATTGTGCTGAGTAAGAATATGCCTTTCACTTTTAGATTCATGGGATAAAAACAGTTTGAATTTGAATATGGTTTCAAACTGCCCTCTTCCTAACTATACCCAAACTGACCTCAAAAAGGTTTTGAATTTGGGTGAAACTTGGCATGGACATCCTTAGTAAGGTGTAGGAGTTTTCATATGTCCAGCCCATCTATATCACATGTGGGAAATACCACTTTTGCAATGTGTTAGTTTGTTCTCTAATGAGCATGTTGATAATTGTTACTTGCTCTTCATTTGTGTTCATCATTCTTCCTCAAATGAGGTGTGTGGTGTGGTGATGAACACTGCAAATGTGTGTCAAAAACTGAGGACCTTACACCCCATATCTCAGGTACCGACAGTGGCCCCCGGGCCCATCTCGGGGGAGATAGTGAGCCCGAGAAGGGACCTCCGTCTCTTCCGATCCGCGCACTTTCTCTAAGTCCCGAATTGACCGCTGCTGGAGCACAAACGACCGCGGGATCGTGGGAGCGTGCGCTCACTTTGGTTGCTTTTACTGCAGCGGTTCCCAAGACTGCCACTTCTGCACGTTGCGGCGCTTTCTTCGGGAACCGCCGAAGTGCCTTGCCGGCTCATCTTCTCAGGAGACTGACTCCTTGACCCACCGCTTCAGTTGGGCGGCTTGGGCCCACCTGTCATCGGCACTCGGTTTAGGAGCCGAAGCGGTTGCCGATGCAGTGTATCCGAAGAGTTCCGAATCGCTTGGGATTGCACCCGGGGAGGTGTGAAATGAAACCCCCATGTGGGTACGCTCCCCTTATAAGGCTTCCAGCCCCTGTGCTTCCCTCGAGTCTCTGCAGTCTTGTCTTCTTCCATGGCTCTTAACCCGCCTTATGGGGGGAGAATCGCTCTCGATTTCCTCCAGCGATGGCGTCTGCACCAAGCCTGGGACTCAGGGAGCCTGCCCGCCTTGCCTATGAGGGTGGTGCCACCAAGGGGTCTCTGGTTCGTCCTCCCGACGGGGCCTTTCCATGGTGACGGCAGGCAGAAAGCTCCTTGACGTTGCGTCCCTTCTCAGGTGGTGGAGTCTTCAAAGAAGCCGCTGAAGCACCAAGGAGAATCCCAGGCGGCAGAGTCCCCGAGAAGGCCACTGAAGCTGCGGAGAGGGGGCCTTAGGAGCACCCTTGATGACACCGGCTTTTGCGCAGGTAATGAGGGAAGGAAGCTCCATGGGCACCCTTGATGACACCGGCTTTTGCGCCGGTGATGAGGGAACTTCAGGAGAAGGAAGCCGCCGATGCACCATGAAGGATCCCAGACGGCAAAGTCTCCAGGAACACCGCTGAATACTGCGGAGGGGGCCCCAGAAGCTCCCTTGGTGACACCGGCTTTTGCGCCGGTGATGAGGGAGGCGATTCCTGCGCTCGGGTCATGGAGCGGGAGAGTGCCGCCAGGGCTGAAGCCTGGTGACGCGGCCGCCCTTGCAACTTCTAGATTCTGGTCATGTCAGGAGACCCTTGGGGCTTGTTTCTTTCTTTTTATCGAGTCTGTAGTCCAGCTCATGGAGCCTCGCTTAGTTTGACTCTTTTGGATATTTGTGTCTGTGATGCTTTTTCTCTCCTTCTTGGCTTTGCCTGACTGAGTCCATAGCTCCACAAGGTACTCAGAGGCCATCTCCAATCTCGGAGCTCCGCATAGACACCCTCCCCGGGTCCTAACCGTGTTAGGGGCCCCCGGGGGTCTCCGGATCTCGCCCCATGGGGAGCTCCAAATCTGCCTGCCACGTGGCGGGTCCGGAGCCCCTCCTTAAGAGGCGAGAGCTCCGGCCATGCTGGACACGTAGGGCTTTCGGAGCCCTCCCGCCGGGGGGGGGGGGGGGGGGGAGGTCCGGTTTCTGCCTGCCACGTGGTGAGCCCGGAGCCCCTCTCATGGGAGGCGGGAGCTCCGGACCTGCTGGACGCGTGGGGCCTTCGGGCCTCGCCCCTGCTGAAGGGGCGGGGCCCGGTCCTTCCAGTCCTGGGCCGGTGCTGTTGATAGCTCCTTTCCCCCCGCTTTATGTAGTCCCTGTTGCCATAACCTGGAGGTTCTGCACACAGGTAGAGGAAACGTAATTCTCCTTGGGGGCTCCCCCTCCCTTATCTCATAGTCTTATTTGACTTATGGCCCCTAACCATATGCTTGGTGCTTGGGGACTGTAAGGAGGGGGAGCTGAGCACATGGCAACCATGCACTGCAAGGGTGGCCAAAAAACTTAATACACAATTTAAATGAGTACGAGGAAAGAGCAAAGTAGAGCAGGTTTCTTTTCGTACAACTTTCCACAGGAGGAAAGCAGGCTAAACATGGAGGCCACGACCCGCCCCATTAAGAGGGGAAGCAAAACTCTACGCGCTTGGAGTCGGAACCAGGCAAAGCTGAACGTAGTCCTGTACCGTCCCCTGGGGCTTAGCTGCTCCGAGCGCTGCTCCTGGACTCTATGGAGTTTATTACGAAAAGAAAGTACTGTCCTATTTTTGCTCTAGGGGTAGAACTTACGGAGGTGTTCTATGTTCCAAGGGTTTGGGAGCAGGTCCCCATCCTCGGTGGAAAGGCGCACACACCCGGGGCGGCATACTTTCGCGACTCGGAAGGGGCCTTCCCAACTAGGGGAAAGTTTGTGGGCCCCTTCGCGAGAAAGTATGCGCCGCAACACCAGGTCACCTTCCTGCAGCTCCCGGGCATGCACAGATCTCTGGTGGTAGCGCCGAAGCGCTTGTCTGTACCGCGTGTTACGGAGTGCTGCATGTAATCGGACCTCGTCGACGAGGTCGATTTCTCCACGCCGGAGGTTGTCCTGCGCGGCTTCGTCGTAAGCCCGGACACGGTGAGACTTCATGGTGATTTCTGGGGGAAATACAGCTTCGGCCCCATACACCATGAAGAAGGGTGTCTCCCAGGTGGCCCGGCTCTGGGATGTCCGGTTAGCCCATAGTGTGCTCGGAAGCTCATCTACCCAGTTTGCACCATGTTTCTTCAGGCTGGCGAAGGTGCGAGTCTTAAGACCCCAAAGAATCTCCACGTTGGCCCTCTCAACTTGCCCATTGCTCCTTGGGTGGGCGACAGAGGCGTAGCACACCTGAATACCAAGGTCCTCGCAGTAGTCTTGGAATGCTGCGCTGGTGAACTGGGTCCCGTTGTCGGTGATGATTCTGTTCGGGACCCCGAACCGGCAGACAATAGACTTGATGAACTTTACTGCGGATTGTTTGTTGATGGTGACAATTGGTGTAGCTTCCGGCCACTTGGTGAACTTGTCGATAGCGACATAGAGGTACCGGAATCCCCCGACTGTTCTGGGAAATGGTCCCAAGATGTCCAGCCCCCATACAGCAAATGGCCACGAGGGCGGGATCATCTGTACCGCCTGAGCCGGTGTATGGATCTGCTTGGCGTGGAACTGGGACGCCTTGCAGCTCTCGACCAGCTTGACGGCATCCTGGAGTGCTGTCGGCCAGTAGAAGCCATGCCGGAAGGCTTTACCGACAAGCGTGCGTGAGGAAGAGTGACTTCCACATTCGCCTCCATGGATCTCAGCGAGCAAGTCGCAGCCTTCCCCCTGGGTTATGCACCGCAATAGGATGTGGTTGGCGCCACGCCGGTAGAGATCCCCCTCTACCAACGCGTATCTCTTAGCCATACGCACAATCCGTTCAGCGGTTGCATGTTCATCAGGGAGGATATTGTCCTTCAAGTAGTCCCGGATCTCCGTGATCCATGCATCGGGTCTGACTTGAACTTCTGGATCTTGAGCGCTGGGTTGCACGGAGTCCCCAGTGACGCTTACGATCCTTGGCGGCATCCATGGCTGTAGGGCCGTCGGGACCGCCAGATTCGAGGTGCTGGTCAAGCCCCCTTCGCCCGGCTCGGCGGGTCGGGCTGTAGGCCGCAGCAACGTCCTCTCGAAAACTCCTTCGGGCGTAGGGGCTCCGGTGGAAGCCTTCGTTGAAAGGTTGTCAGCTGCGGCATTACCAGCGCGCGGTACGTGATGCAGGTCCAAGGCGAGGAATTCTTTCTCCAACATCTGCACGTGAAGCAGATACGCAGCTAGCTGTGGGTCATTGCAGGAGCATTCGCCCTTGACTTGCTTGATGGCCAGTTGGGAGTCGCCCTTTTCCAACAACTGGCGAGCGCCTAAAGACAGGGCTGTCTGCAGGCCAAAGATGAGTGCTTCATACTCCGCCATGTTGTTGGTTGCCTTGAAATTGAGACGCACCATATACCCAAACTGTTCCCCCGATGGCATGAGGAGCAGTACGCCGGCACCGGCCCCCTGCTTTCGTGAGGAGCCGTCAAAGAAAAGTGTCCAGTGGGGTTCGGTGAAGACCGGAGCTTGGTGCTCTGGCTCACCGCCTTCATGGCCCCCTGGGCCAGTCTTCGTTGGTGTCCACTCCGCCACAAAGTCAGCCAGTGCCTGGCTCTTGACTGCATGGCGTGGCAGGAAGTCCAGCTCAAACTCCGCCAGCTCCGCCACCCATTTAGCTACGTTGCCAGTCGCATGGGGGCTGTGAAGAATTGTCTTCAGCGGATACGAGGTGACTACCGAGACCCGGTGGGCCTGGAAGTAATGGCGGAGCTTCCTGGAGGCCACGAGGACCGCATACAGCAGCTTGTGGACTTCTAGGTACCTTGTCTTGGCATCATGAAGTACTTCGCTGATGTAGTAGAGAGGCCTCTGTATGGTTCGAACCCTCTCTCTTATGCTTGGGAGGTCCTCGTCCATTGGCCCTGGCCCGTTGGAGGTGAGTGGACCCACGGGGGCCTCCAGGAGCTAGGACCCGGAGGCCCTTAAGCTATCTTGATTATCTGGGAGCTCCGGGGGGTCTTGAGGGACCTCCGGGAGGTTCCAATTGGCCCCTGGGGATTTATCTTGGGGGTCCGGGAGACCCCCCTGGACCTCCGGGATGTTGACTTGGACCTCCAGGGGGTCCGAGAGACCGCATTGGCCCTGCGGAGCCCCCTGGCGTCTGTCTTCTGCTACCGGAGCAGGTTGCGAAGGTGAGGGGTCTGGCCGCTCTGCAACGAGGACCATACTCACCACTTCAGTTGTGGCCGCGATGTAGAGCAGCAGGTGCTCCCCGGGCTCAGGGGCTACCATGATAGGTAGGGTCGTCAGGAGTCGCTTCAACTCCTGGAAAGCCTCTTCTGCTTCGTTAGTCTAGGCAAAGGGGCCTGACTTGCGCAGGAGCTTAAAGAAAGGGAGTGCCCGCTCTGCTAGCCTCGGTATAAACCGACTCAGCGTGGCTAGACATCCCGTGAGTTTCTGAACATCCTTGACGCGGGCAGGGGGCCGCATCAAGTCGATGGTCTTGATCTTCTCTGGGTTGGCCTCAATCCCTTGGTGCGAGACCAGGAACCCTAAGAGCTTCCCAGAGGACACACCGAACACACATTTATCTGAGTTCAGTTTGGTGCGCGTAGAGCGCAACTTGTCAAAGACTAAGGCTAGGTTATCTAGCAAAGATGAACCCTGCTTGACCTTGACAACTATGTCATCGACGTACACCTCAACTAGGTCTCTTATCAACTCCACAAAGGTTTTGTGCATCGCTCGCACAAAGGTGGGGAGTGCATTCTTTAGGCCGTAAGGCATAGACACATAGCAATAAAGGTCGTCTACTGTGATGAAGGAGGTGTGCTCCTCGTCCTCCCTAGACATGGGGATCTGATGGAAACCCAAGTAGGCGTCTAGGAAGCACAACATATCACAGCCTGACGTTGAGTCTACTATTTGATCTATTCTAGGGAGAGGGAATGGATCTTTGGGACATGCCTTATGGAGACTGGTGTAGTCGATGCACATCCGGAGCTTCCCGCCGGCCTTCGGGACAACGACGGGGTTCGCCAACCACCGGGGGTGGTGGACCTCCCGTATGAAGCCAGCGTCCAGCAGCTTCTTGACTTCTTCACGGATGAAGTTTTGCCGCTCGATGGACTGCTTGCGGGGCTTCTGTTGAACCGGCCGGGCATCGGGGAAGACTTTCAAGTGGTGCTCAATCACCTCTCTGGGGATCCCCGGCATCTGTGACGGCTGCCATGCAAACACGTCGACGTTGTGCCGGAGGAAGGTGACGAGCGCGCCTTCCTATTTGCTATCCAGGCCCCCGGCTACCCGGGTGGTCTGGGTGGCTTCGGCGCTGACTTAGACGACCTTTAAGGGGACGCCGCCCTCGTCAAGAGGTTGCACGCGGGGTGCTGTGGCGGAAGCACGGTGACGTGCGCTCGGGCGGAGCTGGTCCGGCTCTGTATTGCCGGGGGCTGATGCCCCAGCTGTTGCGAGCGCTTGGAGCTTCTCTAGGGCCGACACTGCAGCAGTGCGGTCCCCATGAATCCTGAGGACGCCCGTCGGTGTTGGCATGTTCAGGACGAGGTAGCCGTAGTGGGCTACTGCCATGAACCGGTACAGGGCTGGCCTGCCGATTATGGCGTTGAAGGGGAGGTCTATCTCCGCTACGTCGAACAGAATGTACTCTGTCTGATAGCTGTCCGGGGCCCCGAAGGTCACCGGGAAGCTGATGTTGCCGTAGGGAATGACCTGTCCCGGCCCTACCCCTGAGAACGGGCTCGACGGGGTGAGCTTGGCCATCGGGATCTGCAGCTTCTGGAAAGCTGCACGGCTGATGAGGTTCAGCCCAGCTCCTCCATCTACCAAAACGTGGTACATTCTCACGTTGGCGATGGTAGGGGCTACCAAGAGCGGTAGTTGGCCGGCCCCAGCCATGTTCCTGGGGCAGTCGGTGGCGTCAAAGCTGATGGGGGTCCCCATCCACTTAAGGTGCGGTGCAGCACTTGGGAGTGGCGCCACCGACGCTACCGCTCGGCGCAGAGTCTTGACTGCGCTTCGGGACGAGGGGTCGGCAGACCCGCCGTATATGACGTAGAGCTTCTTTCAACGCTCATCGTCACTGGAGCTGGAGTCCTCATGATTGCGTGCCGCCTTCATGACACGTTGAGGCTCCTGGATCTCCTCTGGGTGGTCGATGTTGTCTGGAACATCCACCCTCTGTTCGTCTTCCTTTGGACGGAAGGGCAGGGCATCAGCCCGCTGTCGCTTCCCCTTGCAGAAGCTCTCTGCAAGCCTTTGGATCTCCCGGCACTCGGCAGTAGTGTGGCGACAGTTGCCGTGCACGGGGCACATATTGTCTTGATTACCTTCTGGGATTGGTGATCTTCGCTGCCTCTTGTCGGGGCGCGGCCCCCGAGCCCCACTGAGCGCCGCTGCAGTGACGACTGGGGCTGTGGCCGGTGATCTTATCTTGTTTCTGCCTCGGCTCTTGGTCTTCCTGCTGCCTCCATAGGGAGTAGGACCAGATCCGGGCAGTCCTCCTGATTCGGAGGACGGCTGTGAGTGCCAGTTCCGCCCTTCGGCTGCTCTGGCGCACTTGTCTGCCAAGCTGAAGAGCTCTGAGGCATCGCGGACCTCCCTGGTCGCGAGCTTCTCGAGCATCTTCTTGTCCTGGACGCCTTGCCGGAACGCCACCACCAAAGAAGCATTTTGAATGTGTGGGATGGTGTTCCGCACCTGGGAGAACCGCTGGATGAAAGAGCGCAGCGACTCCCCAGGTTGTTGCTGGATGGCGTGGAGGTCGAGCTCCGTGCCAGAGCGGGTGTAGGAACTGCCGAAGTTGGCTATGAACTGCCGGCAAAGCTCTCCCCAGGAAGTTACGGAACCCTGGGGGAGGTTCATGAGCCAAGACCGGGCTGGGCCAGTCAAGGCGACAGGGAAGTAATTGGCCATGACAGCTTCATTCCCTCCTGCGGCAAGTACGGCGGTGGAGTAGATCTGGAGGAACTCCGCCGGGTTGACGCTGCCGTCGTACTTCTCGGGCAGGTGCGGCCGAAACTTGCGCGGCCACTTTGCGAAGCGAAGGTGGGGCGCGAGGGCCGCACACCCTGCTTCTGTCACAGCAGGTTCTGGTGCCGCGAACGCTTGGTTCGCACTGAGCACCGCGTACCCCGGTTCGGGCAAGTCTGCACCATAGGCCGGGGGCGCCATCTGCAGGACATATGACTGTAGCATATTCTGCACGGCACGGGCCTGGGGCAGAGATCGCTTGGCGAAGGTCAGCTCTTCAGGCTGGGTCGAGGCCGACGTCATGCTGTCGTCAGCCTCTTGGTAGCGACGCATTTCTTGGCGCTGCTCGTGGTATACCCGGGCATCTTGACCCAGGCGACACCTCTCCAGCTCTGTCCTCAGATCTGTCGATTGGAGCCTGGTAGAGCTGGAGTCTGCCGTCTGCTCGTCAACCAATGGTGCGCGCATCAGCGACATGACCGGTTGGCCAGAGCGTCGTCCCCGCCGAAGTCGAGGGTTTGCGGCGGCGACGACGAGACGGTCTACCTCGCGGATCCACTGCTGGGTCGCTGCCTGAGGCACGTCCCCAGCGGGCGGATTGTACAGTAGCGCTCTCGCTGCAGCTAGCGCACCCCCACTGGGTACACCCAGCGCTACTGAAGACTTGATGCTGGTCGGAGCCTGCATTGCCGGGGTCGGCGCAGCCAGAGCCGGTTGCTGGCTCCCAGCTCGTACCGACACACTCCGTCCCGAGTGTGTCGACATGTACTCCCCCCTGGTCGCGGTTTGCCGCAGAGGCGAGGGGGGAGAGTTCGCCGCTGAAGGAAGCTTGGTCATCTTCGTCGGCGGAAACTCGTCGCGCTAGGAGAAAAGCCCCCTACCTGGCGCGCCAAATGTCGAAGTGTTCGGTCGACACTTCCCCCGGGTCTGCACTGGGCAGCCCGCGGAGGTTCTTTTTTCGGTGGGGCTAGTCCCTTGCGGAGAGCTTGCACGGATGGACGAGTTAGTAAGAGCTTGACGCGGTGAGTTTTACATGGTTCAGGCCGCCGGAGCGTAAAACCCTACGTCCACGGCGAGCTATGGAGCTCGCTGTATTGCTTGCTGCTCAGGGCCGGAGTCCTGAGCTTGGGGGTGAGTTACAGCTTGGGAGTGTATGACTAGCGTATGAGTTGCAAAGTGCGAACCCTTGCTATCGTCGCCTACCCGCGCCTTTTATAGTCCAAGACTCGGGCGGCTTACAAGGGGAGCCGGGACCTGACAAGTGGTCCCGGGAAGATTGTCTATTATCTACCGTATCTGCAGTTATGCCAGTAGTTGTCTCTGGTCGAAGGCTTCTGAGTCTTCATCTTGCCGCCCTGCCCATGCCGCATGCTAGTCGTAGTGGTTGATGACGGCGCAGGCGGCATGGGATGTCTTGTCGCGGTGTTTATTAGCTGGCAGGTTCTGACACCGCGCGCCAGTCTGTGATGCGACTGGGTGCAACGGCACCTGTCAGAGGTGTGCTCCGCGTTTCTGCGTCTTGGGAAGACGCGGGCCTTGAATACCTTGTACAGGCAAGGTATGGGGCGTCTTTACGCCCGCTGCCTATCTCTCGGGGGCAGGCAGCACCGTTCTTCTGGCCACGTGGCGGGCCCGGAGCCCTTCTCAGAGGAGAGGAGGGTCCGGCCTACGGGGCACGTGGAGCCTCCGGACCTCTCCCCGCGGAGGAGGAGGCTCGGCTTCTGTCGGCCACGTGGCGGGCCCGGAGCTCTCCTCTGAGGAGAGGGAGGTCCGGCCCCGCTGGACGCGTGGCGCCTTCGGACCTCTCTCCCGCGGAGGGGGAGGTCCGGCTTCTGTATGCCACGTGGCGGGCCCAGAGCTCTCCTCTGAGGAGAGGGAGGTCCGGCCCCGCCGGACGCATGGCGCCTTCGGAGCTCTCCCTGCGGAGAAGGGCGAGTTCCTTAGGCTTTTTCCCCTGTGCGCGTGGGTACCCCATATCTCAGGTACCGACAAGTTTGGTGAGGGGTCTCGAGATCTTGGAGAAACCCTCAACAAACCGTCTATAATACCCAGCCAATCCTAAGAAGCTTCGAACTTCCCCGACGTTCTCAGGGGTCTTCCACTTCTGTACATCCTCGATCTTGGCGGGATCTACGGAGATTCCTCCCTCTGAGATTATATGTCCTAAGAAGGGAACTCTCTTCAGCCAAAACTCACACTTGCTCAACTTGGCATATAGTTGGTGTTCTCTCAGCTTTTGCAACACCAACCTTAAATGCCTCTCATGTTCTTCTTCATCTTTGGAAAATACGAGAATGTCATCAATGAAAACCACCACAAATTTGTCCAGATATTCCATGAATACCTTGTTCATGGGATACATGAAGTATGCCGGGGCAATAGTTAGCCCGAAAGGCATGACGGTGTATTCATACAGTCCGTACCTAGATACGAAAGCTGTCTTTGGAATATCAGTTTGCCTTATCTTAAGTTGGTGGTATCCCGACCTGAGATCAATTTTCGAGAACACACAAGCTCCCCTCAACTGATCAAACAAGTCTTCAATGCGGTGTAATGGGTACTTGTTCTTGATGGTTACTTCATTCAAGGCACGGTAGTCTACGCATAACCTTTGGGTTCCATCCTTCTTGGGCACAAATATCACTGGAGCTCCCCTTGGTGAGGAACTAGGACGAATGTACCCCTTCCCTGTCAATTCTCTAAAATGATCCTTGAGTTCTCCCAGCTGCTTGGAGTCCATCCGATAAGGTCTCTTGTATATTGGAGTTGTTCCAGGCACTAGCTCAATCGTGATTTCCACTTCACGATCGGGAGGCATACCTGGCAACTCCTCCGGAAAAACGTCTGGATATTCCCTGATAATCCTGATCTCCTCCACTTTCACCTCAACTTGATTTAATTCAATGTCCCTCCTAGGCTCTTGTATTGTTATGAACTTTACTCTTGTGCCACTAGGGTGAGTTAGTTCCACCGTTCTGGTCAAACAATGGATGATTCCCTTATGTTTGGTCAACCAATACATGCCCAAAATAATATCTATCCCTTGTGAATCTATCACTATGAGGTTGGCAGTAAATATTACCCCATTAATGTCTAGATTTACCTTGGGACACACTTGTCTTGTCCTTATTTCTCCACTGGAGAGTTTACTGCTAGCATATGGTTCATTTGTGTTGTTGCTAGATCATGCTTCTTAACAAACCCTTGGGCAATGAACGAGTGGGTAGCACCAGAATCGAACAACAGGGTTGCAATGTGTAAATTGGCAGGAAACTTACCAACTACCACGTCGGGTGCCTCTTGTGCTTCCTCCATGGTCACGTGGTTCACCCGTCCTCGCATCACATTCTGTTGTTGCGGCTGCATGGGCTTCTTCTTTGGGCACTTATGGGCGTAGTGCCCCACTTCACCACAGTTAAAGCATTGCACCCCGACCTTAGGTGCCTGGCCTTTGTTGTCTTGGGGTTGGTTCGGGGGTCCTTGTACTGCTGGTCGAGGTTGATATGCGGGGCGAGGCTGTTGTACAAACTGACATTGTGGCTGTGTTGGTGCTGACGGAGGCCTGAAGTTCGGGTTGTACCCTCTCGGTGCGGAGTAGGGTACCGCAGCACGGCTCGTCTGCCCTGCGGGTTGCTGCATCAGACGTGGGCGGGTGTTGCTACCCGAGGCTTGGTGTGACCATCCCGCCTTCCTCTTGTTTTCATTTTCCAAGGCCTTCAGCTTCCTTTCTACAACAAATGCCCTGTCCACCATCTTTTGGAAACTTTCATACTCGTTGGAGGACATTGCACATTGCATTTCCTCTGTAAGTCCTTCCACAAAGCAGTCCTGTTTCTGCTCATCAGTCTCTATGTCCCGTGGCGCATAAGGGGTAGTTGGGTGAATTTAGTGAGGTATTCCCTCACCGTCATGTTTCCTAGCTGCAGCCCCAAGAACTCCTTTCTCTTGTTTTTAAGTTCACCCCTTGGTATGTAATGGTTGCGTAAGCTACGCTTGTACTCTTCCCAAGTGATGTTCTCAGGGTCATGATGGGCTGCCACGTAAGCGGTCCACCAATCAGCAGCAGGTCCATGCAATTGGTGAGAGGCAAACAGCACCCTCTCATACCCTTGGCATTGTATGATCCTCATCTTGCTCTCAATGGTCTTTAGCCAATCATCTGCCTCCAGAGGTTCAGCAACACTTGCAAACTTTGGAGGTTGAGTCCCTAGAAACTCACTCAACCTTGGTTGGCGTGGTGCAGCTTGTGGAGGTGGAGCTTGGTGCAAGTTGGCCACCACTTGAGTCAGGCTCTGGATGAGCTGATTCTGATTTTCAAGCATTTGGTGGATGGGATCAACTCCTTCCCGACGACCACCCCTGTCTTGTCCTCCAGAAAGATGAGGGTTGCCGGCCTCATCGTTGTTGTTGGCGGGGTTGGCAGCACGACCCTTTCCTCTTCCGGCCATCTATCATGATCAACCAGATGTTAACTTAAAGCATTACGTATTAACTTCCCAACTTGCTTGTTTAGACTTAAAATTTTGAGACCTTATTTTATTTATATTTTCTGAGAGTTTCACGTTTTACGTGAAAATAAATGCACTCTTAATTCATAGGGGTTCACACATCAAAGCAAAACAACCTAAAGACGAGGTTGTGGACAAATGCCCATGGCTTCCACAACTCACGTCACACACCAAACATTAACACACCATTAACTAAGGTAACGACTCGACTACTCGACAATCTGCTAAACTAATGGAAAGGACTCTACACTACTTGTATCACTGAGCTGGCTCCTCGGGATCTTCCTCGTTATTGCGGCTGCCCTCTGACTCCGCTTTGGGTGGGGAAGCTGCTGGTGGAGAAGTGTGGCGACGCCTGCTTCCCCGGTGATCTGGGGAGTCAGGAGTCCATGTGTCATTCACGGTGGCACACAGTTCATTCCCATCTCCTCTTTCTCTCGCCCTCAAGCTGGCTCGAAGCAACGCCTCAGTCTCCTTCATGGTGTCACGTACATCCTAAAGCTCCTGCTGACACTCCTGCAGTCGAGTGCTGAGCATAGCAGCATCCTCCAAGCACAAGTCCATGTGCTCATGGGAAGTCCCTTGCTGCACTGGAAGGTACTTGTACTCCGTTGTACCACTCTCACGCTGGAGGACATACATGTTCTCAGTCCTGTCCAGGTGGCGACGATAGATGTGACTCTGACAGGTGATTGCCTCCTAGGTGACATCCTTCTCCGCATCGACCTATGTCGCTCGACAAGCTGGAGAGCGGTGGATCTTGAGCAGCTGATTTTCGTGGATAATCCTCATTTCTGAACTCCATTATTCCCGCTTCTCACGGATGGTTCGGGTGGAGCTGTAGTGTATGATTAGCTTGCCCGTATTGCCGGTGGCTTGGAGCATGCGTCGAAGACGGCGCAACAGGCCTCCTACTGCCAATCTGTAGGAGAGGTACGTCACCGGACGGTTCTCCTCTCTCAGGGCAAGGGCAACTACGGGAACTCTCCCTCCGGTGGACTTGCGAGCGGTGCGGATCATGTGAACCATCTAAAACATAAAGCATTTAAACTTAAGTTAGATAAAATTTTAAACACAAATCCTATTCTGAATAAAAGTTGGGGTAAGATGAAGAAAGTGACCCCATTAAATAACACTTTTCAACCCACACCTTGTAAAATAGTTTTTAAGAAAATAGGGTCCTTGAATACGTCCATTTGTGCCTAGGTCCACGTTCCTACGGGCAACCTTGGCTCTGATACCACTTCTGTCACACCCGGTTTCTCCGAAGAACAACCGAGTGAATATCACATGTATGCCAGGATCATTTTCTCATACATGTGATGACAAATAGTGAAGCATCATTTATTACAAGCCAGGTGTCGAATATAAATAAGTCTTACATAGCATATGTCTTGATGGACGATAATAAGTTCATAACAAGTAAATAAAATAGCAGCGGAATATTATTCTTGTGGGCTCCGTCACATGCGTTGCCCGGGGGACTCCATGAACCTAGAAACCTTCTTCGGGTCCGAAGTCTTGATCATTAAACACCACATCATTCTCTTGACCTGAGCAGCAATATAAACCAACAAATATGCAAGTTTGAGTACCGATGGTACTCATAAAGTGGGGGAAGGTTATGACATGCATGGCTAGAACAAGGAAAGGTTGAACTCATGATTAAAGCACTACGTAATTAATACCTATCACCTTAGCTTAACTAAGCACCTACATTACTACACAGGTGAAATGGTCCCAATCTCCCAACCCATCATCATAATCAAATAACCATAACCTCAAATTCCAATGTTAAGCTACCCGCTTAACATCCTCAACTTCCAAAGCCATCAATCCTCTAATCATGAATAAGTCCAAGCCGCTCTTGACCGTGAGCACGGCTGTCATGACAGTTTTGACTCTGCAGAGTCTACACCACTGTACCCACATGTAGTGATTTTATCCCCCGTTGCCCGGGTGGACTAAAAGAACCTCCATTATGCCAGTGGCCACAAACCACATTCACACTTCCCAGGTGTGTAGCCAGGAGATCACTATGAAGCCTTTACAAAGGGATTCCCGATGAGCGTGGGCCCACTGAGGTTTCACCCCTAACAGCATCCAAGAGGCTCCAACCCCGCTGCAGTGGGCCCCTCTTGAGCCTTGCGGTTCATATGGTAGTCCAGCTGACACCTATTCCCTGCACCATCCAACACACCCATACTACACCGGGGATACACCTAATTAATTGGCCAAGCTGCCCCATCTCAGCATGTGGTTGGCACGGTAAAGCCAGGTTACATGCTCCATGAACCGGTCCTTAGGATCCAGGCAAGTACTAAACACAAACCCGAGTCTCGTGCACCCAGCACCAACCAAATCATCCAACTTGCCTTGGTCCCTACCTCTACATAACTCATAATATCTCTTCAAGAGTATGGTAAATAAATTGATGATCTCATATCCCAATTATCCCATTCTAAGCATGGCTAAGCATAAGCATGTAAATAAATGATATGATAAAATAAATCCCAATCCCAAGCTACAAGGAAAACAATGTAACACCCCAAAATTTTGATTTAAAACCCTAAATCATGTTAAGAGGGGAATTTAAAAAAATTTGGACATGTTGCATGTTTTGCAAAAATTCAAATTCAAACTGGAATTCAAATTAAACTCAAATCAGAAAAGAAATAGAAAAAGAAAAAGAGAAAACAGAAAAAAACCGGCCAGTGGGCCGAAACCCACCAGCCGGCCCAACCAGTGCCCGAGCCAGCCCGTGGCCACGTGCGCCGCTTCCATCCGCTGACAGGCGGGACCCACCAGATCATCTTCCACCTCGCGCCCGCGCCGGACTCCCTCTCAACCGAATCAAAACACGGGCAAGCTAATCATCCACTATAACTCCACCAGGACCATCCGTGAGAAGAGGGAAGAATGGAGCTCAGAGATGAGGATTATACACGAAAATCAGCTGCTTGAGATTCATCACTCTCCAGCTTGTCGAGCGACACAGGTCGATGCGGAGAAAGATGTCACCTGGGAGGCCATCACCTGCCAGAGTCACATCTATCGTCGCCACTTGGACAAAACTGAGTACATGTATGTCCTCCAACGTGAGAGTGGTACCACGGAGTACAAGTACCCGCCGGTGCAGCAGGGGACTTCCCATGAGCACATGGACTTGTGCTTGGAGGATGCTTCTATGCTCAGCACTCGACTGCAAGAGTGTCAGCAAGAGCTTCAGGATGTTCGGGACACCCTGAAGGAAACGGAGGCATTGCTGCGAGTCTGCTTAAGGGCGAGAGAAAGAGGAGATGGGAATGAACTGTGTGTCACCGCGAATGATACATGGACTCCTGACTCCCCAGATCGCCGAGCGATCAGGCGTCGTCGCACTTCTCCACCAGCAGCCTCCCCACCCAAAGCAGAGTTAGAAGGAAGCCGAAATGATGAGGAAGATCCCGAGGAGCCAGCTCAAGAAAACGAGTAGTGTAGAGTCCTTCCCTTAGTTAGCAAGATGTCGAATAGTCGAGTCGTTAAGTTTAGTTAATGGTGTGTTAATGCTTGGTGTGTGACGTGAGTTGTGGAAGCCATGAGCAATTGTCCACAGCCTCGTCTTCAGATTGTTTTTCTTTGGTGTGAGGATCCACGTGAAATAATATTGTATTTATTTTTGTGTGAGAAATGAACCCTCAGAAAAGTATAACAAAGCCTCAACACTTCAAAGTACAAACAAATGAAAGTAGTAAGATGATACTACATGCTTTCAAATTAACATTGGTTGATTCTGCCAGATGGCCGGAAGAGGAAAAGGACGGAACCCAAAGGTTATGCGTGGATTACCGTGCCTTGAATGAGGCAACCATCAAGAACAAGTACCCATTACCCCGCATTGAAGACTTGTTTGATCAGTTGAGGGGAGCTTGTGTGTTCTCGAAAATTGATCTCAGGTCGGGATACCACCAACTCAAGATAAGGCAATCTGATATTCCCAAGACAGCTTTCGTATCCCGGTACGGACTGTATGAATACACTGTCATGCCTTTCGGGCTAACTAATGCCCCGGCATACTTCATGTACCTCATGAACAAGGTATTCATGGAATATCTGGACAAATTTGTGGTGGTTTTCATAGATGACATTCTCGTTTTCTCCAAAGATGAAGAAGAACATGAGAAACATCTAAGGTTGGTGTTGCAAAGGCTGAGAGAACACCAACTATATGCTAAGTTGAGCAAGTGTAAGTTTTGGCTGAAGAGAGTTCCCTTCTTAGGACATATAATCTCGGAGGGAGGAATCTCCGTGGATCCTGCCAAAATCGAGGATATACAAAAGTGGAAGACCCCTGAAAATGTCGGGGAAGTTCGAAGCTTTTTGGGATTGGCTGGATACTATCGACGGTTTATTGAGGGATTCTCCAAGAACTCGAGACCCCTCACCAAACTGTTGGAGAAGGGAATCACATTCACATGGACGCCACAGTGCGAGACGAGTTTTCAGGAGCTAAGGAAAAGATTGACAACAGCCCCAGTGTTGGTTATGCCAGATATGCAGAAGAATTTCACGGTGTACTGCGATGCCTCTGGAAACGGGTTGGGATGTGTTCTTATGCAAGAAGGGCATGTCGTGGCATATGCATCCCGGCAGCTTCGGAAGCACGAGAAAAACTATCCTACACATGACTTAGAACTAGCCGCAGTGGTACACGCGTTGAAAATTTGGCGGCACTATTTGATGGGGAAGAGGACCGAGATATATACGGATCATAAGAGTTTGAAGTACATTTTCACACAGCCAGATCTCAACCTCAGACAAAGGAGATGGTTAGAGCTAATCAATGACTTTGATGTGGGCATCAACTACCATCCTGGGAAAGCAAACATCGTGGCTGATGCTTTAAGTCAGAAAGTGCAGGTCAATAAGTTGAGCTTGAAGGACATGCCTGCAGAATTGAAGGACGAGGTTATAAGGCTCAATCTATGCCTGGTGAATAGTGGTGAAGCTATCGCCATGGAAGTGGACTCCACACTAGAGCGAGACATCCGCGAGGGTCAAAAGAAAGACGAGAAGATACAAGAGATCAGACAACTGATCAAGGAAAATAAAGCTCCGGGTTTTAGAGAGGATGAACAAGGAACGGTGTGGCGCAGGAAAAGAATCTGTGTGCCAGAAGTAAAGGAGATCCGTAAATTGATTCTAAAGGAGGCTCATGATTCTGACTATTCCATTCATCCTGGGAGTACGAAAATGTATCAGGACCTTAAGAGCAGGTATTGGTGGTATGGTATGAAGCGAGATGTCACGGAACATGTTGCTCTATGTGACACATGTCAGTTGGTGAAAGCAGAACATCAACGACCCGCGGGATTATTGCAACCACTCAAAGTGCCTGAATGGAAATGGGAAGAAATTAGCATGGATTTCATCGTGGGATTGCCTAGGACCCAATCAGGGTATGATTCGATATGGGTCATCATTGATAGGCTAACCAAGGTAGCTCACTTCATCCCCGTGAAGGAAAGCTACAGCGGATCCAAATTGGCAGAGTTGTACATGTCAAGGATCGTGTGTTACCATGGAGTGCCAAAGAAGATAGTGTCGGATCGAGGGACACAGTTCACCTCAAGATTCTGGCAGAAGTTGCACGAAACCATGGGAACCCATCTGAACTTTAGTTCTTCCTATCATCCCCAAACTGATGGGCAGACGGAAAGAACCAATCAGATCCTTGAAGATATGCTAAGGGAATGTGCACTCAAAAACAATAGGAGTTGGGACAAGAACTTACCGTATGCGGAGTTTTCCTATAACAACAACTATCAAGCTAGTATGAAGATGTCACCGTTTGAAGCCTTGTACGGGAGAAAGTGCAGAACTCCCCTATTTTGGAACCAAATGGGGGAAAGTAAAGTGTTTGGTCCAGAAGTACTACAAGAAGCCGAGGCGAAGGTGAGGGAAATTCGCAACAATTTGAGGATAGCACAGACACGCCAAAAGAGCTATGCTGATGTACGAAGAAGAGAGCTCGTTTTCAACGTGGGAGACTATGTCTATCTCAAGGTGTCCCCTATCCGAGGACTTCGTCGGTTCAAGGTGAAAGGGAAGTTGTCACCTCGATACATCGGACCCTTTCAAGTTTTGAAGAGGAAAGGCGAAGTGGCGTATCAACTAGAATTACCGGCTCGTCTATCGGATGTGCACGATGTATTCCATGTGTCACAACTCAAGAAATGCCTGAGGACGCCTGAGGAGGTGTTACCCATGAATGAAGTGGACGTAGCTGAGGATTTGTCTTATGCCGAGCAACCATACAAGATTTTGGAGACAATGGAACGCCTCACCAGAAATAAAAGAATCCGGATGTGCAAGGTGCAGTGGAAGCATCACTCAGAAGAGGAAGCCACCTGGGAGCGGGAAGATGAGCTCAAGGCACAATTTCCGGAATTGTTTTCTTAGAAACACCAATCTCGAGGACGAGATTTCTTTTAAGGGGGTAGAGCTGTAACACCCCAAAATTTTGATTTAAAACCCTAAATCATGTTAAGAGGGGAATTTAAAAATTTTTGGACGTGTTGCATGTTTTGCAAAAATTCAAATTCAAACTGGAATTCAAATTAAACTCAAATCAGAAAAGAAATAGAAAAAGAAAAAGAGAAAACAGAAAAAAACCGGCCAGTGGGCCAAAACCCACCAGCCGGCCCAACCAGTGCCCGAGCCAGCCCGCGGCCACGCGCGCCGCTTCCTTCCGCTGACAGGCGGGACCCACCAGATCGTCTTCCACCTCGCGCCCGCGCCGGACTCCGTCTCACCCGAATCAAAACCGATCGGGATTTCGGCGTATCCCCGCTGAATTCTGTTCGTAGGCGACGCGGACTTGATCTAAACCACCCCGCCGCCCTCCCCCGTCTATAAAAACCCCGGCCTCGTTCTGTTTTTCCCACGCGATCGGCTGTTTTTACTCCGGTGAGAACCGAGACTTCTCCGGCGAATTCTGGCCGATCTAAGCTCGGAAATTCCGATCTAACTCGCTGGTCTTGATCCACCGCCTCCGGGGAACCTTGCAGGTGCAGAAAACTCGGTGACTTGCGGTGCAAACACAGCGCCGACGAGCCTCGCCGTGGTTTCACCTCAGACCTCGTCGCCGATCACTTTCCAGGACCTCCGAGCTCAAGAAAACCTCCGAGGTGAGATCCCCGACCTCCCCTCTACCAATCTATGCCATAAAATCACAGTTCTAGGAAGAATTCCCGAAGATCCGAAAGTTTCCGGCGAGATCGCCGCTTCCTACCGCCGTGCGCCGCCGGCAGCGCCGCCCGCGCTCGATCAGAGCGACGTGGCCGCTTGTGCGCCGTTTACTTTAAATCGCACGGTAAGGTTTAAACCCCGCGTACCGGTTCGATGTTATAATCTCAGCCGTCGGTTTAAAATCGGACGGTCCACGTCAACCCCGCGTTATTAAGACTGGAAATCTTACGTGCTACCCCCTGGGGTTCTCGGGAAATAAGAGCTAGCCCCGGAAACTTCTGATCTAGCCCCTGGAACTTCAGAAAATCATGTAAATTCATTTAAAAATCAGTTTTAACCCCTGAACTTAATAAAAATTAGGAAAAACACCTCTATTATGTATAGCTAGACCCCTGGAAATTCTTAAAATAATATAATAGACCCTGCAGTAGGGTGAGTTTACCTTTTTAGCCCTTTTTAGTATTTAATTTAGGAAATTGAATATGTGGCTAGTGTTTAAAAATTAAAAAGTGGGACAAACCTATTGTCAAAATTTAATTAAAGACTTTCTCAGTATTTAGGAAACTTTGAAGTGAGATAAAAACATATTTTGGGCTGAATTGAATCTGTTTAATTTATTATTCACATTTAGGGACACATTTTTAAGTAAAGAATAGTTCTAGAAAATAGGGAAAATAATTGTGAAATAGTTTACATCACAGGCCAAGGTCAAAATATGTTATTAAATTATTTAGGACCAGAACCTATTCTGTTTAGATGATGTGTATTACTAATTTCACAATAAAGCACACATGTATGCATAGGAAAATAAATCTGAAAATATAGCAACTAGTAAATGATAAATGGAGTTTCTAAAATCCAAAGAATTCAGTTTAGGGTTGGTAGAATTTCTGAAGGCACATATGGAGAAGAAAAATATCCTACATACATACTTGGTAGTAAAAAGGTGTAGTAGTTGAATATAAGGAATTTATTTAAATTGGAAACTCATATATATATATATATATATATATATAGCATGTAAGTATAAATGTGAACACCAAAGTAGGAATCATATACACATGATTAAAAGTGTATGCAAGCCACAAATCAACACACATAGAGTAACCACAACACATATAATGGTGAATGACTTTCATAAATATGAATGTGTGGTTTGTATGAAGTGGAAGTGTGAACTATGTCTTATGGATTGTTGTTTTTCTTTTGCTATGTGTGATGGTATGATGTAGAACCTGCTCAAGAGCAAGTTATTCATTTCCAAGATCAGGACTACCCATTTCAAGAGCAGCAAGATGGAGGCAAGTGTCCTTGACCACTTTGATCCTATGCTAGGATGTGTAGATAGAATTATTTGCATTGTCAAATGAAATATGAAACCCATGCTAGGAAGTTTCCCTAGAATTGCATTACCTTGTTTCCTTGTAGCTTGGGTTGGGATTTATTTTATCATGTCATTTATTATTATGCATATGCTTAGCCATGCTTAGAATGGGATATTTGGGATATGAGATCATCAGTTTATTTTACCATACTCTTGAATGAGATATTGTGAGATATGTAGAGGTAGGGATCAAGGCAAGTTGGATGTTTTGGTTGTGTGCTGGGTGCACGAGACTCGGGTTTGTGTTTAGTACTTGCCTGGATCCTAAGGACCGGTTCATGGAGCATGTAACCTGGCTTTACCGTGCCAACCACATGCTGAGATGGGGCAGCTTGGCCAATTAATTAGGTGTATCCCCGGCGTAGTATGGGTGTGTTGGATGGTGCGGGAAATAGGTGTCAGCTGGACTACCATATGAACCGCAAGGCTCAAGAGGGGGCCACTGCAGCGGGGTTGGAGCCTCTTGTATGCTGTTAGGGGTGAAACCTCAGTGGGCCCACGCTCGTCGGGAATTCCTTTGTAAAGGCTTCGTAGTGATCTCCTGGCTACACACCTGGGAAGTGTGAATGTGGTTCGTAGCCACTGGCATAATGGAGGTTCTTTTAGTCCACCCGACAATGGGGGATGAAATCACTACATGTGAGTACAGTGGTACAAACTCTGCAGAGTCAAAACTGTCATGACAGCCGTGCTCACGGTCAAGAGCGGCTTGGACTTATTCATGATTAGAGGATTGATGGTTTTGGATGTTGTGATGTTAAGCGGGGAGCTTAACATTGGAAATGATGTTATGGTCATGATGATGGGATGGGAAATTGGGACCATTTCACCTGTGTAGTAACGTAGGTGCTTAATAAGCTAAGGTGATAGGTATTAATTGCGTAGTGCTTTAACCATGAGTTCAACCTCTCCTTGTCCTAGCCATGCATGATATAATTTTCCCACACTTGCTGAGTACCATTGGTACTCAACCTTGCATATTTTGTTGGTTTATATTGCTGCTCAGGTCAAGATAATGAGGTGGTATATAATGACCAAGACTTTGGACCCGAAGAAAGTTTCTAGGTTCATGGAGACCCCCGGGCAACGCCTGTGACGGAGCCCTCAAGAATAATTATTCCGCTGCTAGTTTATTTACTTGTGAAGAACTTATTATTGTCCATCGAGATATTTGCGATGTAAGACTTATTTATATTCGACACCTGGCTTGTAATAAATGATGCTTCACTATTTGTCATCACATGTATGAGAAAATGATCCTGGCATACATGTGATATTCACTTGGTTGTTCTTCGGAAAAACCGGGTGTGACAAACAAGGTAATGCAATTCTAGGAAAACTTCCTTGCATGGGCTTCATATTCCATTGACAATGCAAATAATTCTATCTACACATCCTAGTATAGGATCAAAGTGGTCAAGGACACTTGCCTTCTTCCTGCTGCTCTGGGAATGGAAAGTCTTGTTCTTGGAAGGGAAAAACTTGCTCTGGGGCAGGTTCTATTCATGCCAACACACATAGCAAAAGAAAATAACAATCCATAAGACATAGGTCACACTTTCACTTCATACAAACCGTACATTCATATCTATGAAAGTCATTCACATTTCTATGTGTTGTGGTTACTCTATGTGTGTTGATTTTTGGCTTACATGCACTTTTAAACATGTGCATATGATTTCTAACTTTTGTATTCAGATTTATGTTTGCACACTATATATGAATTTCCAATTTGAACGAATTCCTTATATTCAATTGATACACATCTTAGCTACCAAGTATGCATGGAAGGTGTTTTCCTACTCCAAGTGGGTTTTCAGATCTTCTACCAAATCCTAAACTGAAATCTTTGGATTTGGAGACTTCATTTATCGTTTTCTAGTTATGCATACCTATTTTCCTATATTTTAAGATTTATTTTCTATACCTAAATGTGAACTTTATTATGAAAATAGTAAGACACATCATCTAAACAGAATAGGTTCTGATCTAAAATATTAAATAATATATTTTGAAATTCTCCTCTGATGTGAACTAATTTACATTTATTTTACCAATTTTCAGAATTATTCTCTAACCTAAAAATGTGTCCCTATAAATAATAAATGTGAACAATCAATTAGATAGATACACTTCAGCTTAAAATCTATTTTTAACTCACTCCAAAGTTTTCCAAGTGCTAGGAGAGTTTAAATTTGAATTTACATGAATTTCTGAAGTTCCAGGGGCTAGATCTGAAGTTTCCGGGGCTAGCTCGTATTTTCTGAGATCCCCAGGGGTAGCGCGTCAGAATCCCGGCCTTTATAATGCGGGGCTGACGTGGACCATCCGATTTAAAACAGACGGCTGAGATTATAACGTCGAACCGGTACGCGAGGATTTAAATTCTACCGTGCAATTTAAAATAGACGGCCCTCAAGCGGCCACGTCGCTTTGATCGAGCGCGGGCGGCGCTGCCCGGCGGCGCGCGGCAGCGGGAGGCGGCAATCTCGTCGGAGAACTTTGGATCTTTGTCTATACTTCCTAAAACTGGGATTTCATGGCATAGATCGGTAGAGGGGAGATCAGGGATCTCACCTCGGGGTTTTTCTTGAGCTCGGAGGTCCCGGAAGGCGGTCGGCGACGAGATCCGAGCTGGAACAGTGGCGATGCTCGTCGGAGCTGTGTCTAGGGCGAAATCTACCGAGTTTTCTGCTCCTGCGTGATTCCCCGGAGGCGGTGGATCAAGATCAGCGCGTTAGATCAGAAATCCCGAGCGAAGATCGAGAGAAATTGGCCGCAGAAACTCTGGTTCTCACTGGGAGGAAAAATGGCTGATCGTGGGGGAAAAACGGGGCGATGCCGACATTTTTATAGACGGGGGAGGGCGGCGGGTTTGTTTAGATCGAGTTTGAGTCGTCTGGAACCGGGAGTCGGGCTGAGGGACGCGGAATTCCGGGTTGGATACGATCGCGCGCGTGGAAGAGTCCGGCAGTTGGCGCGCATGTCAGTGAGAGGGAGAGGGGGCGCGCGGCTGCGGGCTGCCGCGGGGGTGGGTGGGTCGGCTGGTGGGTTTCGGCCCACTGGCCGGGGTGTTTGCTTTTTCTTTTTCTTTTTCTTTTCTGTTTTGAGTTTAATTTGAATTCCAATTTGAATTTGAATTTCTGCACCACATGCAATACGTCCAAAAAATTTTAAATTCCCCTCTTAACAGGTTTTGGGGTGTTACAATTGTTGTTTTCTTTTGCTATGTGTATTGGCATGAGTAGAATCTGCCCCAGAGCAAGTTCTCCCCTTCCAAGACCAAGACTTTCCATTCCCAGAGCAGCAAGAAGAAGGCAAGTGTCCTTGACCACTTTGATCCTATACTAGGATGCGTAGTTAGAATTTAATTGCATGGTCAATTTGGAATATGATACCCATGCTAGAAAGTTTCCCTAGAATTGCTTTATCTTGTTTCCTTGTAGCTTGGGTTGGGATTTATTTTATTATATTATTCATTTACATACTTATGCTTAGCCATGCTTAGAATGGGATAAGTGGGATATGAGATCATCAACTTATTTACCTCACTCTTGAATGAGACATTATGAGTTATGTAGAGGTAGGGATCGAGGCAAGTTGGATGATTTGGTTGGTGCTGGGTGCACGAGACTCGGGTTTGTGTTTAGTACTTGCCTGGATCCTAAGGACCGGTTCATAGAGCATGTAACCTGGCTTTACCGTGCCAACCACATGCTGAGATGGGGCAGCTTGGCCAATTAATTAGGTGTATCCCCGGCGTAGTATGGGTGTTTTGGATGGTGCGGGGAATAGGTATCAGCTGGACTACCATATGAACCGCAAGGCTCAAGAGGGGGCCACTGCAGCGGGGTTGGAGCCTCTTGTATGCTGTTAGGGGGTGAAACCTCAGTGGGCCCACGCTCGTCGGGGGTCCCTTTGTAAAGGCTTCGTAGTTATCTCCTGGCTACACACCTCGGAAGTGTGAATGTGGTTCGCGGCCACTGGCATAATGGAGGTTCTTTTAGTCCACGGGGGATGAAATCACTACATGTGGGTACAGTGGTGCAAACTCTGCAGAGTCAAAACTGTCATGACAGTCGTGCTCACGGTCAAGAGCGGCTTGGACTTATTCATGATTCGAGGATGATGACTTTGGAAGTTGAGGATGTTAAGCATGGAGCTTAACATTGGAAATGATGTTGTGGTTATTTGATTTTGATGATGGGTTGGGAGATTGGGACCATTTCACCTGTGTAGTAATGTAGGTGCTTAATAAGCTAAGGTGATAGGTATTAATTGCGTAGTGCTTAAACCATGAGTTCAACCTCTCCTTGCTCTAGCCATGCATGACATAACTTTCCCACACTTGCTGAGTACCTACGGTACTCAAACTTGCTTTTCTGTTGGTTTAATTGCTGCTCAGGTCAAGGGGATGATGTGGTTTTCAGTGACCAAGACTTTGGACCTGAAGAAGGATTTTAGGTTCACGGAGTCCCCCCGTCAACGCCAGTGACGGAGCCCACAAGATTTATATTCTGCTGCTTTTTTATTTACATATTATGAACTTATTATTGTCCATCGAGACGTATGCAATGTAAGACTTATTTATATTCGAACACCTGGCTTGTAATATGATGATGCTTCACTATTTGTCATCACATGTATGAGAAAATGATCCTGGCATACATGTGATATTCACTCGGTTGTTCTTCGGAGAAACCGGGTGTGACAGAGGGCGATTAAAATTGTTATGACGATCATTGTAATTATAACGATTATTACCTCCCATACCTCGTAGATAAAGTGGAAGTCATGGTTGATTGTTATGATCTTCCATATTATAAGCACCGTCTTCACGATCTTCAGCGAGAGGCATCCGTGCCTTAAGAGTATCCATCCGAACAACAAGATCAGCAAGTTGGCGATTCAAGGTCGTCAATGACGCCTCTGTTGATGCGTGGGTTTTGGTGAACATATCTGTCATTTCCTTCATCATGTCACGCAGCTCAGCATGTTGAACACATTCATCATCCTTTTTATCTTCTGCCATTGTTAGTAATAAATAAAAGACAACAAAAAAATGTTATCCCTATCAACTACAAAGGATAGTGGCAATGTGAAAAGTGGAAGGAAGGAAACAATCTCTCTCTCAAGCGTCTTACCACGTTCTTACAAGTGTTCTTACCAACACAGCACAGGTGGTAAACGGTGGACGGTGAGAATCAATGAAGCGTGGAGTGATTGCAAAGGTATCTGTTTTGCTCAAGAGGAAAAGTGGAGCTTGGATGGCACAGTATAGTGGCTAAAAAGCAAAGAAAATCGTTAGCAGCAAAACAAAGTTGAATAAGTATTCAATGTAGGAACTGTTGCTGGTTAACAAGTGTTCTAGGCCTAGCACAACACAAGGCGGTAGAAAGGCAAATAGAAGATCAGGAAGATATAAGCAACAAGTACAGCACAAGTGTATAGGCCAACTGTTTTCAAGTGTGTGCTATCAATGCTTTAATATCTGTGCTCTCTTCACTATTTTTTCTTTTTTAAATATTTTTCTGATATTTTTTGTTTACTCGATAGCACAAAAATAGGAAGCACACAACTTTGCAGCTCAATTGGATGTAAGATGTGGCCTATAGAAAATCAGGAAGATTCTTTAAAATTTGTGCTGAAACTTCAGAGGCCGGATAGTCTATCTTCTAAGGGGAATTTGGCCAAACAAATTTCTCTGAACATGGCAAAGCGGTGGAAAATCGGTTGCGAAATTTCGAGTAGATCAATTTGAAAAAAAAAATCGCCCGATTTCGAGTTTGTATGCAAAAGTTATGGCCGTTTTAAGGTAGGCTACCTGAGTTACTGTTTTTTATGTTAATTCAAACTCGGTTTTGAAAAAGATCTCGCAATAGGATGTGAAAAACAATCAAAATTTAGCAACGACGGCTGATGGGATGTTGTGTGATGAATCAAGGAGCACTGGCACAGTGGTTTGTCACCTGTTCTAGGGCTGGCGATGCGGGAGTTCACGCAAGGCGGCTAGCTAGGGCAAACCGATGATCTTGGTGGCTCGGTTTGATGTTTAGGGATTGTGGAATAGGTGAGCAGCAAGAAAAACAAGGAAGAAAAACGATAACTAGACTCAAAAACACAAAGCTAAACCAGCAACAAGACTCGACCACACGAATGCAAACTCAACAATGCAAACTGAAAAACGAAAACTTGCAGGCACTATAGTCTAGGAATCGGTAACACGGTATGTTTTTTTGTGGCTTTTTCTGTGGACTCTAGGTATGAAAAACAAAAACTAATCTAATGGGAAATCAAAGTACCTCACGGACAACCTGAAATCTGATACCAAATGATGAGTGGTTCAGGCCCGATCTTCCGAAAGGTATGTCGATTGAAGTGGAGATCTCGACGTTGATGATCCGAGGCACTCGAGCAGACCCGAATTACCCCTGCAATCACTACACCTCTGCTCCATTGGTTATCAACCGTGCTTCACACGCTTGACCTCGCCAAGAAGGCTATCCCTGCAGGTGCAACTGAGAACACAAGCAAGAACGATGAAGATGCAATCTGAAATTGCGAAATTGCGGTCTCACAAAACCGTAGAACAGCGAGATTGTTTAATCTAAGAAAAACCCATGAATTTGGCTGGTGGCTACAGTATTTAAAGGCTAGGGTTCGACCATAAGACCCTTAGACGCGTCCCTAATGGACTCATACGGGATACAAGACCCAAAAGCCCAGTACGGTGGTGCATCACCGGATAGAACCCTGAATTCGACTTGTTTCGACAACTCCCAATGACTCCTGGCGAATTTTAATTTGGGACCAGAAGTATTGGAAATTTTATCTTCTCATCTTTCCATGCATATGTAGAAAGTCAAAAACGGGGTCCGTATGCATCCTGGGTGTCCGTTTTAAGATGGACTGCTCCTGGAATCCGAGTTGAACTCGAGTCCGAGTTGGTGATTGTTTCCATCAACTTGTGGACGTCCCATCTGGTTCTCCATGTCCCCAAATCCTCCTCCCTTTACTTGTTGATCATGTCTATGTTTCCTAATAACAATTAAATAATTAAATAGCAATCCATTCTCAAAGTCACATGGGTAGGAAGTTAGGAACGAGTTCACCTGCTAATTTAGTAACCGTGCTCGTGCTCTTGTGATTGGTCCATGTATATCAATATGAGTATCCACTGTTGTGATGTCCTCATCAAAGAGGAAGATGCCATACCAGCCAAAAGGGAGCAATGTACGTCCCCGTTTCATGCCCCCAGTGTGGCGGACCGGAATCCGCTCATCCAGGATCACAGAGAGTGGTGCCGCACGATGCGACACCCGACATCACACATCATAAGGAAACATTGTATTACATAGAAAACCAACTGAAATGTATAAAGTAGTATAATACTTCAGTTACAAACTAGTGTTTATATTACAGCAGCGGAACTAAGTTTGTACAATTCACGCCCGTCTACCTAGCAAAAGTCGGTTGCCCAGCCCTAGGGCAACCCACACTAGCTGCACTCCTCAGCTCAGCGCGGCGTGTACGGCTCCCACTCAGCCGTGGTCCCCGACGGAGGGTAGCCCTCGCCGGTGGACTCATAACCCGAGTCCGTGGGATGCTCCTCACCTGAAAAACACTTATAGAAGCAACCGTGAGCACGATGGCTCAACAAGACTTAACCGACTCACCTAGGCATGAAACTCTATATGTCGTGTACATGAACATGGGATGGTAATTTGCAGCAAATGGACACGCCTACAGGTTCATCCTTATTTCATCTTTTAGCCACAAGTTAACAGTTCATGAATTTGAAATTTAGTACGCAATATTTGGTGGCACACATGTAGCAAAACAATTATACATATCAGCAGTATTGAATCGTAACATTCTATAGTTTATCTACGTTACGACGCAGTGAACAAGCGGTACTCGTCACCGTGAGGGACGGCGAATCGACTCGATATACACCTGCAGGGATACCCGAATAGCACGTCACGTACGCCCATACACGGAGCTGCACACAGCACACTCACCCCATGTCGTACGGGACAACCTTTCACCCAACAGCCCAAACGTCGAACTGGTCGCACTGAAACTAGCAGGAGGTTCCATACACGGAGCATCTCTCTATGCCCGTTAGCAGATTTCCACCTTGCTGCCCTCAAGCTACACCTATAAATCGGTGTGCTATGCCTCGACGCCCGGAGGTTTTGGTTACATCGGTTTATCGGTGTTCTATGAATCATTAAGCATAGCCTGTCTAGTCGAGGACTTAGACACTACCCTCACTCTTATAGGAAAAAGCTGTTTATGCACTTGGGTTTCATCAACCCTACACCCAATGCACATTCATATACCTCATACTAAGTATATAACAAAGCAAAACTTTGTAAAATGGTTTAATGTAAACCAGGGCTTGCCTTGTTGCTGCTGGTCAGATGTTAAGGCTTCGTCCGGAAGAAGGAAGTCGAGCACTTCCGGAGTTTTCTCACCTTCAGCGACTACACGTCAACGAGATACTATATGTCAATTCAAATGCAATGTTTAGAACTGAATAAGTAATTACTATAACTCTAGCTACCCCTCCCCTTTGGTTCTGAAATTTTTATGGTGGCTTGGTAGGGTCCTAACAAGAGTCTTGACCAAGTTTCATTTGAAACAAAGTTCATTTGAGCTTTTTACAAATAAAATCCTATTTGATCAGTATTGGATCCTCTAAAGAATTCCAGGGGTTGTCATGGCTCCAACCACTACTTTCTGGAAACTAGAATTTGAGATGGTTCTAATGGAATTGGTTTCATGTCATTTAAAGAATTCTAGATGAAGTTATGCCCTAAACAAGAATTGAGAAATTCTGAAAAATGTTTCTGTACATTTTTCTATTTTCTCTGGGCAGTTCACTTAATCACACCATTAGGGGGACTAAATGAACTTTGATGGGTCTGAAAATTTTACTGTGACTCAAGGATTTTCCAATGAACCTCCCAGCCAAATTTCAGAATTTTCATAAAGTAATTTTCCAGATAAAATTCCTAACAATTTAAACTTTAGGGAATTAATTCTGGAAAACCATTAAGTTTCATGAGCTGAAATTTGTGTTGCGGGAAAGTATTCACAAAGCGGAATTCAGCAAAATTTAGTTCACTAAATTTGGAGCTTCCTAGCAAAAGTTATATGTATTTAAAGTTTGAACTAAACTGGAAATCCCAAAATGTTTAAACTCTGCGGGTGGGGCCCACTCTTTAAACCGGCCCACTGAGATCAGGGCCACACCGCAGCCCACGGGTTTTTACCCACGCTGCCGCACCGGATCCCGGCCGCAAAGTGGATCCCCGCGAGAGAACAGGGACTGACCGGTGGACCCGGCGCCCCCTTCGTCTACCTCGCGATCTCCCGCGACTCCCGCGGCGGTGCTTCGCCGGAGAACTCGCCGGCGGCCATTTCGCCGCACGACCGTCAACGGATTTCGCCGCCTGTGCCTAACTTTGCTCGGGGAACACGTTGGTGCCCTCACCGAAGCTTGGCGATGGCCGGAACCACGCTCGCGACGGTGACAGCGGCAATCCCCACTCTGGCGATGTCGCCCGAGCTACTCAGGGCTTTATTTTCGGAACGGTTTGCTCCAACAGCTCCGCTGTGGCACGCTGAGCACGAAAATGAACTTAGTTGCCATGGAAACGGCCGGAGCTAGGACCTCACGGTTGACCTAGGGCTAAAACGACGGATGCTCGAAAAACTTGAATAACAGCGCCAAGACTCGATGGTTTCCGATGGTCTTTGATCCTAGGTGGCTGTGGGGACGTGTAGAACATGTGCTTAGCTGGGTTTACGCGGTGGTCGACCGATCACCACGAATTTCAGATTCTTTGCTAGCTCGGTGCTTTGAACACCGAGGACTAAACGTGGAAATTCTTTCCCTATAGGGCACGAAAGGAGGTAGGGTTTTCACAGTGAGTTCGAGCAGACTCCGGCACGTCTCTTTGCTGTTGATCGTCGGTCGCGAGAGAGCCCGAGAGAGCGGCCGAGGAGTGGATGTGTTCGGTCGAGAGAGGAAACAGTGTACGGGGTTCCGGGTCTGCAGCGGTCGAGGAGCCTTCATGAGCGGTCAAATGCGCGGTGCGCCAGCCGGGCGTGCGCTGGGGAGGTGGCCGGTCAAGCATCCTGGTGTCGAGCGCTGCGGAGGCCCAGAGACAGAGCTCACCTGATAGTTTGCTTCACTCAGAAGTTCAACTGACTTGGGCCCTTTTCTCCCCTCTAATCCCTTCTCCCCCTTCTGCTGCAAATATCTCAACCACTAAACATTGAATGGTAGACTTTGCCACCAAGTCATTGTTTGAATTTGTTTTCCTCAATTTGAAACTGGGTTGGCTAAATTTTCTGCACATTTGAACTGAAATTCAAATTCAGTTTTGAATTAATGCAAATTTAGCTCCAGACAAGATGAAGTCCAATGGGGATGAAAATTGGTGGACTAAGTCAGAAAAATGTGCTGAGTTTGAATATGAAGTCAACTTTTGAATTCAAGAGATGAAAGTGGCTGCAATTTGAATTTGCATTCAAATTGGCCCCTTTTTCAAATGCCTCCAAAAGTGCCTCAAAAAGTATTGGATTTGCATGAAATTGGGCCTGAGCCTTCCCAAGACTATTTAAGGTCTAGGGTTGATCTCAACCTTTCATGTTCATGTGTACAAATCCTACTTTTTGGAAGTTAGGGCTTTCCCCTCTAATCACCTTTTTTTATGGTGGTTACTTGCTCTTCACAAGTGTTCATGAGATATCCATCACAAGAGCTGTGGTGTTGTGTGGTGATGAATAATTTTTGCAAGTCCCTTTCTTGGGCTTTTACACCCCCCCCCCTTAAAAGAATCTCGTCCCGAGATTACAAAAGAAGAGGCAGCGATGTAATAGAAACTCACCTGTGCTGATACGCCATGAACTCTGGGTAGTTTGAGCGAAGAAATTCCTCGCTCTCCCACGTCGCTTCTTCGGCGGTGTGGTTGCTCCAGAGTATCTTGTAGAACCACAACATTCAGCTACGTGTGGTCCGGGCCTTCTCATCAATAATTGCCACCGGATATTCATCATACGTCAAATCCGGGTGCAGCTCGACGATGTCTTCGGTGGGAACAGTAGCTATATACTTCAGACATTTTCGCAGTTGTGAAACATGGAAAACGTCGTGAACACCAGCAAGAGATGCCGGTAGTTCCAGTCTATACGCCACTGGTCCACACTTCTCGGTGATGGCATAAGGTCCAATGAATCGGGGAGCGAGCTTCCCTTTCATGCCGAATCGGTGCACACCCTTCATCGGAGATACACGGAGGTCCACGTGCTACCCGACGTCAAAGTGCAGCGGTCTACGCCTCTTATCAGCGTAGCTTTTCTGCCGGGATTGATCGGCCTTCAAGTTGGCTTGAATCATCCGAACGCGCTCTTCGGCGTCGTTCACCACATTAACCCCGAATTTGACCCTTTCACCGGACTTGCACCAGTTTAATGGGGTGCGGCATTTGCGACCGTAGAGAGCCTCATAGGGTGCCATCTTGATACTCGCTTGATAGCCATTGTTGTACGAGAATTCTGCCAACGGTAGATGATCATCCCAGTTTTTACCGTGGTGGATGGCACATGCTCTCAACATGTCTTCTAGTACTTAGTTCACCCTCCCTGTCTGTCCATCTGTCTGAGGGTGATAGGCGGAGCTTCTAATCAGCTTTGTACCCAAAGCAGCGTGCAACTGCTCCTAGAAACGAGATACAAATAGTGCACCTCGATCTGAGACTATGGTCTTGGGTACCCCATGTAAGCATAGAATTCTCGCTATGTACATGTGACACCCTCATCTCTGGTTTCTGCATGTATTCATATTTCATGTAGAGAAAACATTTTAAAAGAAGTGGGAACAGAGAAATTATCAAAAAGATAGCCAGTAAGAGCTGAATCCAGTTCACAGAAAGCACCGAAGACAACTTTCGCGGCCCGCTGGCCACGTGGCGTGTTCAGAGCTCATCCCTACAATGTGGGGAGAGGTCCGCCGCTAAGCTGGATACATGGCAGGCTCGGGGCTCACCTCC
This sequence comes from Neostapfia colusana, assembly GCA_030760725.1. NCBI lineage: Eukaryota > Viridiplantae > Streptophyta > Magnoliopsida > Poales > Poaceae > Neostapfia > Neostapfia colusana. The sequence goes on from JASWHV010000019.1 coordinate 42,954,600, forward strand.
GCAAAGGAGGAGAGGTCGGACCCTGTGGGACACATGTTGCCCCCGGAGCTAGTCATCATGGAAATCAAAGGACCGGTCACGTGGGATACGTGTCGATCTCGGAGCTCACCTCCGAGAGGTCCGGTTCCATTGAACACATATCGCCACCGGAGCTTATCTCCGGGAGGCCCGTCACTATTGGACACGTGTTAACCTTGGAGCACGTCTCTGAGAAAAGAGGGAAAGACCGGCACTAACACGTGGCGTGCGCGGAGCCACCTCCGAGTAAGAGAGGAGGTCCCGACCACCAGGATATGTGGTGCACGCGGAGCTCACCTCCGAAGGAAAAGGGAGGTCTCCCTCGCTTGACACGCGGCACAACCGGAGCTCGTCCCTGCAGAGAGGGAGAATCCAGGACCCAGCGGACACGTGGAGCCTCCGGAGCTCATCACCGAGGGGGTAACGAGTTCTAGGAGCGGTTTTTGGATTCTGTACACGTAGAAATACCGGAAAAGAAACCGACCTGAATTCCACAATGATACCGCACCAAATCAACTAAAGATAAGTTGTAAGATTCAACGACAAATTTGAACAGGACTCTTATTCGGGGTACAATCAGATTAGGACTCTTCTCTTCCTGATTATAAATAGAACCCAGAACCTCTGGCCGAAACCACAAACTTCTTTTCCAACTCCTGAGCCGGCGTCTTAGAGCCCTAGTCCCAACCCGCCGAGTAAACCATCGCCGGAGTGCAGCAAGGAAGATTGCCAGAGGAAAGCCCGATGATCTGAGGAGGACCTCGAGACCGAGAAGAACGTAAGGTAGGTCTCCAATACCACCTTACGACATCGTTGTGTTTTCTTGCATCTGTTCTTTGATTCCTTTCGAACAGAAGCCTTCTCGTGGACAGATCACTTGATGATCAGGTTGATCTAAAGACAAGATCATCGCCACGTCCACCTTTGATCTGAACACCTCTGTTCATCATAAAATCCATGCAATCCATGCAAGAACACGTACAAACCAATCTAATAAAACTAATCATAGGATAGCATGCATATGCATCATCACATCTAGTTTAAGGTTTGTGCATGATATTGATTTCTGTGAATCTTGTATGCACGTGATCCTACATAGCAGGACAAGCTCAGGGAGCTGTCTACGACGAGCTGCAGCAACAAGGTTTTGAGATCCAAGAATAACCGGAACCGCAAGAACAAGGCATGTGCTCCTTGACCATATTGATCCTATGTTTTGGGTAAAACTGATTTGTTTTGCAAAAAAAGGTGTGTGTGCTGAGTCAAACATGATGAGAAACCCTTTTTATAGGATTTTACTAGTTTTGGTTAAACCACCCTTGTCGCCAGGGAAGTTCATGAGTCGGGTATGGTTTTTGCTTTATGCTTCGCTGAGTTCATGGGATTGGGAAGCGAGATAGATGTGTCTAGCTAACTGCACTCGTAATGATAATGAGAAACTGATGATGTTAATAAACATGGATCGCAGGGAGATCTAGGCGAGCCTGGGTTCGTGAATGAGGTAGCATGAGATGGTGGTTTACTTGCCGTAAGGAACGGTTCATGCATGCACATGCCAGGATAACAGTGCCACCACAAGGCCAAGTATGGGTGCGGCTTAGCTGAGTAATTAGGTAAGTTGCTAGAGTGTTATGGACTGTGGAAGGCGCGGGGAATGGGAGTCGAGTGAGGACTGCCCTAGGAACTGCATGACACAAGAGGGAGCCCGTGGGTGGGAGAATTGGAGATTCTAGCCTGCCGTTGAAACCTTAGTGAGTCCATACATCTAGTAGCCCCTTTGTAAAGGCTATTTTGTGATCTCTTGGCCATACACCGACGGTTGTGTACTGGTATAATGGAGGTTCTGCAGTCGCCGACGGGTGACAAAATCACAAACTTGTGGGTAAAGAGGTGCAGACCCTGCAGAGTCTAAAACTATCATGATAGCCGAGCTTACGGTCACGAGCGCCTGGCCAACTGCCATGATTAGTTGGGATGGTTATTGGGATGGTTCTTGGTTATGGTTATTGATTATGGTTATGGTTTGGTTTTGGGACTGTTGAGTCCGGGTGTCAAGATGGTTGCATGACTGTTGAGTCATGGCAACGAGATTGGTCTCGGTGTGAGGCAAAGTTGGTTATGAGATGAGATGGTAGCGAATACGAGAAGGTATTCGTGAGATGGTAGCAAATACAAGGAGGTATTTGTGAGCAAGAATGAAGTTGGTTAATGTTCGGGTGGAACATGGAAAGTGATGGAGGTATGTTGGTAGTTTATTACATGCTGGGATTACATTCACCCAAAGTAAGTTGTTGTTTTATCGTGGTTTTGATAACTTTGCTTTTCTGCAAATGAGCCCTTTTTATACCTACCTTGTTATGAGCTACATATCATGTTTTCCCGCACTTGTTGAGTACATCATTGTACTCAAACTTGCATTATTTCATCATCAGCAACAGGAGAAGATTTCTATGAGGATCAAGTGGAGCATTAAGGCGTGTGATCTGTTCTCAACCTTGCCTGTGGGATGGAATAGAGATGGAGTCACCGCTGCTTAGATTTTCTTCCGCATTAGTTAAATTGCTTCCGCTGCATAGAAATAAAGACTTCCGCTGTGAGCATGAGTCCAAGACTCATGAGATATTGTAATAAACTCTGTTATCCATGGTGATATATAATCTGAATTCGGTTTGTGGAACATATGTGTATGTGTGATGAACATCCTGGGCACACATATGCATTAGTTCTCGGTTCCGTGGTTTTTCCACGGAATTGAGGGCATCACAGTACAGCTCCGCATATTTTCCGGCATTGTAACGTGTATGCACAGGAATGAAGTGAGCCGACTTGGTTAATCGGTCAATGATCACCCAAATGGAATCATGCTTGTTGAAAGTCAGTGGTAATTCCATAATAAAATCCATGCTCACATCTTCCCACTTCCATGCCGGGATTTTCAGGAGTTGCAGCAGCCTGGATTTCCTCATATGATCAGCTTTCACTCTTCTACACGTATCACACTCGGATACGTATTTAGCCACTTCCCGCTTCATCCGTGTCCACCAAAATCTCTTTTTCAAATCTTGGTACATTTTGTTGCTGCCCGGATGAATGGAGTATTTAGACAAGTGAGCTTCATCAAGAATCTTCTTTCGCAGCTCCATGTTCCGGGGTACGACTATGCGGTCATTGAACCACAGCGTCCCCTCATCATCCTTCCGGAAACATTTGATTTCCCCGTTGTCTATCCGTCTCCGGAGATGTGCCATACCCTTGTCCACTTTCTGAGCTGCAATGATCTCCTCACTAATGGTAGGGATGAGGGCAAGGTTGTAGAGCGATCCATAAGGAACCAAGTATAAACTCGGCTCTTCCTCCTCCACCGGTGTAATGGTGAGGTTATGGACATGTGATTTCCGACTCAGCACGTCGGCAACCACATTTGCCTTGCCGGGGTGGTAATGAATCTCAATCTCATAGTCTTTGATTAGTTCTAACCACCTCCTTTGCCTCATATTCAGCTCCTTCTAGGTGAAAATATACTTCAAGCTCTTGTGGTCAGTGTAGAGATGCACTAAATTCCCTAGGAGATAGTGCTTCCACATCTTCAACGCCAAAACCACAGCAGCAAGCTCAAGATCATGAGTTGGGTAATGCTGCTCATGGTTTCGAAGTTGGCGTGAGCCATATGCGACCACACGTCCTTCTTGCATCAACACGCAGCCGAGCCCGATGTCGGACGCATCACAATATACGTCGAAGGGCTTAGTTGTATCCGGTTGAGCTAAGACCGGGGCTGTTGTGAGATGCTTCACTAATGCTTGGAACGCTCCTTCACATGCTGAGTTACAAACATACTTTGTTCCCTTTTTCAACAATTCTGTCATCGGCTTAGCAAGCTTGGAATGAATCTCCGGCAATATCCCGCTAAGACAAGAAAGCTTCTGACTTCATGGACAGAATTAGGGGCTTTCCATTTCAGCACTTGCTCAATTTTGCATGGGTCAACCGCAATGCCTTCCGCTGAGATGATATGTCCCAAAAATGGCACTTGGCTGATCCAAAACTCATATTTGCTGAACTTGGAATAAAGCTTGTGGTCCCGCAATCGTTGAAGAACGATTTTCAAGTGTTCGGCGTGTTCTGCTTCTGTCTTGGAGTAAACCAAGATATCATCAATGAACACCACAACGAACTTGTCCAGCTCCGGCATGAACACCGAGTTCATGAGATACATAAAATGTGCCAGAGCATTAATGAGATCAAAAGACATGACGAGACACTCATATAAGCCATATCTCGTCGAGAAGGCCGTCTTCGGGATATCCTCCGCCCGGATTTTTATTTGATGATATCCAAAGCGAAGGTCCATCTTGGAGAACACACTTGCACCCACAAGATGATCAAACAGGATGTCAATGTGGGGCAGTGGGTATTTGTTCTTGATGGTGACGGCGTTGAGCGGCTGGTAATCCACACACAGCCTCAAGGTTTCATCCTTCTTCTTTACGAACAGCGCCGAGCATCCCCAAGGCGAGGAACTCGGTCTAATGAAACCTTTGCTCAACAGATCATTGAGCTGCTCTTTCAGTTCAGCCAGCTCGTTTGGAGCCATTTTGTATGGTCTCCGTGATATGGGCGTAGTCCCGGGTGCAAGCTCAATCTTGAACTCGACATCCCGCTCAGGTGGCATGCCTAGAAGATCATCCGGAGACACGTCGGGGTACTCCCAGACTACGGGGATGTCCTCTAACTTGCGAGCTTCAGTATTATTAATTGCTGAAACCTCCTGGACAGGATTGTCTAACACCATGGAATGCGAACGGTGGAATGGAGAATTCAAATGAACCGTCCGTGTCCGAGTGTCCAGGACAGAGCCATGGTAGCGTAACCAGGACATCCCTAAGATTGCATCAATCTTTTGTACCATTAGGATTATCAAGGTGGTGGGATATATCTTCCCACCTAAGCACAGAGGTGCTTTTGGAATCATCATATTTGCTGAAATCTTCCTGTCCTGTGAGCAGATCATATATGAGCAGTCGGTTGGGAAGACATGCATTTGATGCTAAGCCACATAGGATGCACTTATGAAACTGTGGGTTGCACCTGAATCAAATAATATGACGATTGCTCGATCGTTGAGAGTGAACGTACCCGCCAGCACATTGTCTCCCTCTGGGGCGTCCTCATTGTCGAGGTTGCAAACGCCCCCAGTTCGTTTACCAACCTTCTTGACCGGAGGTCGTCCTCAAGCACCACCTTGGAACTGGGCTTGCCCGCTGCTCTGCTGCCCCTGGGGACAGTCCTTCGAGAAATGGCCCGCCTGGCCACACGTAAAGCATGTGTAGCGAGGCGGTCCTCCGTCTGCATTGGCGGACGGAAACCCGGGGCGCGTTGTGGCAGTGGAAATACCCGGGGTACCGTCCGCTGTTGCTGTTGCGGTCGCGGTGATGGCATCGGCGGTCGGAACGGGGATGGCTGAAAAGAACGACCCCCGAACTGCTGAGGTCGCGCCGGTGGATGCCACTGCTGACCGGATGGTGTCCGATACACCATGCGGTATTTCTGGGGAGCTCCACCCCTACTGCTGGGTGGAGTGCGGCTTCTGCTGCTCAGCCACCAACTCTCGCTGAGCGTCTTCTTGCATGATCACGGCATTAACGAGATCGTTGAAGGTGCCGCGATTGCATTGGACGAGATGCGTCTTCATCTCGGGGTGTAACCCCCGATAGAAGTGCTCCCGCTTCTTCTCCTCGGTGGAGATGTAATCCGACGCATATTGCGCCAGATGGTTGAAGGCACGGGAGTAGTCGTGGGCACTCCTCCCGCCCTGCTTCAGCTCCAAGAACTCTTGGAACTTCCGCTTCATTATCCCGGGAGGGATATGGTAGGCGCGGAACGCCTCCCGGGATTCTTCCCACTCCACGATATGGCCAGCCAGCCGTGAGGCGACATAATTCGCCCACCACGCACCAGCGGTACCGTGAAGCTGCTGCGCCGCGAACAGTCTTCTGCCGCTCTGTACATTGGAGCAGCCCGAACTTGGACTCAATTGTCCGCAGCCAGTTGTCGGCCTCCAGGGGTTCTGCTGCTTCTGTGAACACCGGAGGGTGCGTACTCATAAAATCCGAGTACGTCACAACATGGGGCTCACGAGGCCCCCTCTCTTGACGCCCCCCGCCTGGGACGTATTCTGCAGGATCGTGCGGAGCAGGTCGGACTGCTCCTCACGACCACCCACCAGAGCCGCAATCACATCCGCTAGCGTAAGCGGAGGCAGCGGTGGTGGTGGTGGTTGCTGCGGGGTGCTGTCGTAGGCAGGTAGCTGGGAGTCATCACCCCCTGCTGGCTAGAGCCACCAATATCATGCGTGGTCCGAGTGCAAACCATCTGCAACCATACGACAATAAACATCAGTCCCGCAACATACTTCATGCAGTCCAATAAAATAGGCGTAAAACATAATGACAGTAAAACACGCGATACATCTCGTATACAGATAATGTAATAACTTTGCACAAGCTACACCATTACCATACCAAATACAAGCTAGTTAAATCCAATTTGATGGACTTCCTCTTTGGAAGTTCATCTCAACTAGGTTTGGTCACTAAGAGACGTTAAAATCGCTTTGTCATCACGTATACTACCCTTTTATCTTCAATACGACACAAACATGGTCTCTGGCAAAAGAAACTTGAGTAAGACATATACTCAAATCTTTCACTAGTTGAAGATAACCACTCATGAGTATGTTCTACCCCATTGGAAGTACTTAAACCCCCTAGGGTACAACAATCTCTCAAATGAGTTCAACTGTCATCCCTCTGTCAGAATGACCAGTTTCTACATATCCCAGATTTCGATCTGGTTCTGGGCTTTTCATGACTCAAGCTGAATACCAAAGTTAAAGTTAACTTCAGTATCTTTCCAACGAGTATTTATTTTCCCTCAGAACAGCTCTGGTTAAAAAGGTATGGTAATTCAAAGTCAACAAAATTTCTGGGAGAATTTCAACAGCCCCTCCATTGGAAGTTGCTGTTTTCAACTCTAGTTTCCACTACATTCTTTGCGGAAATTTCAGAAACTTTGAATTACAAAGATGTAATACATCTCCTACCCTTTCCAAGAATATATCATATGATAATTTTAGATTTTCCTACAAGAAGTTATGCTTGAAAAACAGAGCAGTCCAGAGAGTAGTTTGAATCTGTCCTGGTTCTGGACAGTTTACTTTCTTCTGGAATTTAAGCCATCTTAAGATGTGATTCAGCTCTGGGGATCTACAACAAAGCTGTATAGTACTTAAATACCTTTCCATAACTATATCCCACACCTCCATTGGGTAAATAATCTGTGAGTTATGCTCTGTCAAAGTTCAGCCAACTTGCTGCCCAAAACAGACACTCTGTTTTTTCAACCTCTTGGAGCTACACTGATCCACTATTGATTTTTTCTACCCAACCAGGGTCCTAAATGTTGAAACTTAGTGATTTTTGTTCCTTGTTATCATTATCTTTCATGCACATGCCTATGATATGTCGATACTACATTCCTCACAAAAAGAAAATCCTAACCGGATTATACCGGCATATACGTCTTAATTGTGGCACTAAACGGGCTCTCGCACACGTATACTACACGGCATACATACGTGGTTAGTACCTGAAGAAGAACAACCAATAATGATGCACTCAAAAGGTTATTCTCATTTCAGGCAGGTCCATATTTGAAAATAAATACAAATGCCCGTATCATTGCCATATGGCCGTCCTTGAGTTAAGCCACGTCTCAAGGCACGTGATCGTGTTTTAACACCACACGACGGGGAACCCGAGTAGAGCGCGAACGGGTTGTCACGGTTGGGAATTTTATCAACCCAACAGATACCACCTACTGCCCTGCAGAGCACGCCAATGGCAAGCGTTGTGTATGTCCTCCTCGGCTATTTCCAGACAAACACACTCTCGCGTTACTGACCACGCGATGGGGTCTCCACTTGCTTGCCTGATGCACGCTAGGGATCAGCGTTTCATATGAACTCAGGAACATGATGGTCCAAGAGTTTCATATTAACGTGTCACACCAAGCTGTGAGACCTATCCCTGAACCACATTCCTCGTCAGGGGAGCTAACCAAAATTGAACCGCTTTCGGTGGCGTTCCTTACCATTTTTACATGAGCGTAGGTGCATCGTTACATAATCAAAATTTCAGAATTATAACAAATATGTTAGTTTGGCCACTTTAAGTAACTATGCTAATATAGTCCTTACTTGGGCAAACTAGCGATTCCTCACCGTAAATCTAAGTTCTCCCGTAATACAGTCCTTAATTAATGTGCTATCCCCAATGCGGCTCTGATACCATCCTGTGGCGGACCGGAATCCGCTCATCCAGGATCACAGAGGGTGGTTGTAACACCCCAAAACCTGTTAAGAGGGGAATTTAAAATTTTTTGGACGTAGTGCATGTGGAGCAGAAATTCAAATTCAAATTGGAATTCAAATTCAACTCAAAACAGAAAAGAAAAAGAAAAGAAAAAGAAAAAAAACCCTCCAAGTGGGCCTAAACCCACCAGTTGGCCCACCTCGCCCCCGCGCCAGCCCGCAGCCGCGCGCCCCGTTTTCCTCTCACTGACACGCGGGGCCCGCTGTCTTCTTCCTCCTCGCGCGCGCGCTCGGCCGACACGGGACTCCTCTCTTCCCCGAATCGAAACCACCCCGGATACCCGCGTATCCCAGCCAAATTTCGGTTCTGGACGACTCCAGCTCGATCCCAACCGAACGCCGCCCTCCCCCGGCTATATAAACACCGGCATCGTCCCGTTTTTCACCCGCGATCGGCTGTTTTTCCTCCCGGTGAGAATCGAAGCTCCGATCACCGTTTTCTCTCGATCTTTGCTCAGGTTCTCTGATCTAACGCGCCGATCGTGTTCCACCGCCTCTGGGGAATCACGCAGGTGCAGAAAACTCGGTGGTTTGCGCTTCAGACACAGCGCCGACGAGCATCGCCGTGAATTCACCTCGGACCTCGTCGCCGACCGCCTTCCAGGACCTCCGAGCTCAAGAAAAACCCCGAGGTGAGATCCCCGACCTCCCCTCTACCGATCTATGCCATGAAATCCCAGTTTTAGGAAGAATAGACGAAGATCCGAAGTTTTCCGGCGAGATCGCCGCCTCCCGCCGCCGTGCGCCGCCGGGCAGCGCCGCCCGCGCTCGGTGAGAGCGACGTGGCCGCTTGTGCGCCGTCTATTTTAAATCGCACGGTGGAATTAAAACCAGTGCGTACCGGTTCGGCGATCTAATCTGAGCCGTCTGTTTTAAATCGGACGGTCCACGTCAGCCCCGCATTATAAAGATCGGGATTCTTACACGCTACCCCCTGGGGATCTCGGAAAATACGAGCTAGCCCCGGAAACTTCTGATCTAGCCCCTGGAACTTTAGAAATTCATGTAAATTCAATTAAAAATCAGTTTTAACCCCTGGACTTAATAAAAATTAGCAAAACCCCTCTGTTATGCATAGTTAGGCCCCTAGAAATTCTTAAAATAATAAATTAGACCCTGTAGTAGGGTGAACTTACCTTTTTAACCCTATATGATATTCAATTTAGAAATTTGAATGTGGGACTAGGATTTAAATTTAAAAGGAAATACAAACACATTGTAAATTCAAGTTTAAACTCTACTAACACTTGGAAAACTTTAGAATGAACTAAAAATAAATTTTAGAATGAAATGAAATCTGTTTGGGTGTGTTCATGATTATTAGTTCTAGGAACACATTTTTAGGTTAATAAATAATTTTGAAAATGGGTAAAATAGATTTAAAATAGTTCACATCAGAGGAGAAGTTCAAAAATATATTATTTAATATTTTATATCAGAACCTATTCTGTTTAGATGAGGTGTATTACTATTTTCATAATAAAGTTCACATTTAGGCATAGGAAATAAATCTGAAAATATAGCAACTAGGTATGCATAACTAGAAAATGATAATAGAAGTTTCCAAATCCAAGATTTCAGTTTAGGATTTGGTAAAAGATCTGAAAACCCATTTGGAGTAGGAAAATACCTTCCATGCATACTTGGTAGCTAAGATGTGTATCAATTGAATATAAGGAATTTGTTCAAATTGGAAATTCATATATAGTGTGCAAACATAAATCTGAATACAAAAGTTAGAAAACATATGCACATGTTTAAAAGTGCATGTAAGCCAAAAATCAACACACATAGAGTAACCACAACACATAGAAATGTGAATGACTTTAATAGATGTGAATGTGTGGTTTGTATGAAGTGAAAGTGTGAACTATGTCTTATGGATTGTTGTTTTCTTTTGCTATGTGTATTGGCATGAGTAGAACCTGCCCCAGAGCAAGTTCTCCCCTTCCAAGAACAAGACTTTCTATTCCCAGAGCAGCAGGAAGAAGGCAAGTGCCCTTGACTACATTGATCCTATGCTAGGATGAGTAGATAGAGTTATTTGCATTGTCAATTGAAATATGAAACCCATGCTAGGATGTTTCCCTAGAATTGCATTATCTTGTTTCCTTGTAGCTTGGGTTGGGATTTGTTTTATTATGTCATTCACTCATATTACTTGTGCTTAGCCATGCTTAGAATGGGATAATTGGGATATGAGATCATCAGTTTATTTACCATACTCTTGAATGAGATATTCTGAGTTATGTAGAGGTAGGGATCAAGGCAAGTTGGATGATTTGGTTGGTGCTGGGTGCACGAGACTCGGGTTTGTGTTTAGTACTTGCCTGGATCCTAAGGACCGGTTCATGAAGCATGTAACCTGGCTTTACCGTGCCAACCACATGCTGAGATGGGGTAGCTTGGCCAATTAATTAGGTGTATCTCCGGCGTAGTATGGGTGTGTTGGATGGTGTGGGGAGTAGGTGTCAGCTGGACTACCATATGAACCGCAAGGCTCAAGAGGGGGCCACTGCAGCGGGGTTGGAGCCTCTTGTATGCTGTTAGGGGTGAAACCTCAGTGGGTCCACGCTCGTCGGGAATCCCTTTGTAAAGGCTTCGTAGTGATCTCCTGGCTACACACCTGGGAAGTGTGAATGTGGTTCGTAGCCACTGGCATAATGGTGGTTCTTTTAGTCCACCCGGTAACGGGGGATGAAATCACTACATGTGGGTACAGTGGTGCAAACTCTACAGAGTCAAAACTGTCATGACAGCCGTGCTCACGGTTAAGAGCGGCTTGGACTTATTCATGATTAGAGGATTGATGGCTTTGGAAGTTAAGGATGTTAAGCGGGGAGCTTAACATTGGAAATGATGTTATGGTTATTTGATTATGATGATGGGTTGGGAGATTGGGACCATTTCACCTCTATAGTAATGTAGATGCTTAATAAGCTAAGGTGATAAGTATTAATTGCGTAGTGCTTTAACCATGAGTTCAACCTCTCCTTGCTCTAGCCATGCATGACAAAATTTTCCCACACTTGCTGAGTACCATCTGTACTCAAACTTGCATATTTGTTGGTTCATATTGCTGCTCAGGTCAAGAGAATGATGTGGTGTTTAATGATCAAGACTTCGAACCTGAAGAAGGTTTCTAGGTTCATGGAGTCCCCCAGGCAACGCCTGTGACGAAGCCCCCGAGAATAATATTCCGCTGCTATTTTATTTACATGTTATGAACTTATTATTGTCCATCGAGACGCATGCTTTGTAAGATATATTTATATTTGACACCTGGCTTGTAATAAATTATGTTTCACTATTTTTCATCACATGTATGAGAAAATGATCCTGGCATACATGTGATATTCACTTGGTTGTTCTTTCGAGAAACCGGGTGTGACAGAAGTGGTATCAGAGCCAAGGTTGCCCGTAGGAACGTGGACCTAGGTAGAAATGGACGAATTTAAGGACCCTATTTTCTTAAAAACTATTTTACAAGGTGTGGGTTGAAAAGTGTTATTTAATGGGGTCACTTTCTTCATCTTACCCCAACTTTTATTCAAAATAGGATTTTTGTTTAAAATTTTATCTAACTTAAGTTTAAATGCTTTATGTTTTAGATGGTTCGATTGATCCGTACCGCCCGCAAGTCCACCGGAGGGAGAGTTCTCGTAGTTGCCCTTGCCCTGAGAGAGAAGAACCGTCCGGTGACGTATCTCTCCTACGGATTGGCAGTAGGAGGCTTGTTGCGCCGTCTTCGACGCATGCTCCAAGCCGCCGGCAATAGGGGCAAGCTAATCATACACTATAGCTCCACCCGGACCATCCGGGAGAAGCGGGAAGAATGGAGTTCGGAAATGAGGATTATCCATGAAAATCAGCTGCTTAAGATCCACCACTCTCCAGCTTGTCGAGCGACACAGGTCGATGCGGAGAAGGATGTCACCTGGGAGGCCATCACCTGCCAAAGTCACATCTACCATCGCCACCTGGACAGGACTGAGTACATGTATGTTCTCCAGCGTGAGAGTGGTACGACGGAGTACAAGTACCCGCCAGTGCAGCAAGGGACTTCCCATGAGCACATGGACCTGTGCTTGGAGGATGCTGCTATGCTCAGCACTCGATTGCAGGAGTGTCAGCAGGAGCTTCTGGATGTTCGTGACACCCTGAAGGAGACCGAGGCGTTGCTTCGAGCCAGCTTGAGGGCGAGAGAAAGAGGAGATGGGAATGAACTGTGTGTCACTGTGAATGACACATGGACTCCTGACTCCCCAGATCGCCGGGTGATTAGGCGTCGTCGCACTTCTCCACCAGCAGCCTCCCCACCCAAAGCGGAGTCAGAAGGCAGCCGCAATAATAAGGAAGATCCCGAGGAGCCAGCTCAGTGATACGAGTCGTGTAGAGTACTTCCCCATAGTGCAGTAGGTTATCGAGTAGGCGAGTCAATACCTTAGATAATGGTGTGTTAATGTGTGGTGTGTGACGTGAGTTGTGGAAGCCATGAGCAATTGTCCACAACCTCGTCTTCAGGTTGCTTTGCTTTGATGAGTGAACCCCTATGGAACTAATAGTGCATTTATTTTTGCGTGAGACATGAACCCTCAGAAAATATAAATACAACAAGGCCCCAACATTTCAAAGTGTAAACAAGTAAAATTGGTAAGATAATACGTAATGCTTTAAATTGACATTTGGTTGATCATGATAGATGGCCGGAAGAGGAAAGGGTCGTGGTGCCAACCCCGCCAACAACAATGATGAGGCCGGCAACCCTCATCTTTCTGGAGGCCAAGACAGGGGTGGTCGCCGTTAAGGAGTTGATCCCATCCAACAAATGCTTGAGAATCAAAATCAGCTCATCCAGAACCTGACTCAAGTGGTGGCCAACTTGCACCAAGCTCCACCTCCACAAGCTGCACCATGCCAACCAAGGTTGAGTGAGTTTCTAGAAACTCAACCTCCAAAGTTTGCAAGTGCTGCTGAACCCCTGAAGGCAGATGACTGGCTAAAGACCATTGAGAGCAAGATGAGGATCATACAGTGCCAAGGGTATGAGAGGGTGCTGTTTGCTTCTCACCAATTGCATGGACCCGCTGCTGATTGGTGGACCGCTTACGTGGCCGTCCATCATGACCCCGAGAATATCACTTGGGAAGAGTTCAAGCGTAGCTTCCGCAACAATTACATACCAAGGGGTGAACTCAAAAACAAGAGAAAGGAGTTCTTGGGGCTGCAGCAAGGAAACATGACGGTGAGGGAATACCTCACCAAATTCACCCAACTATCCCGTTATGCACCACGGGACATAGAGACTGATGAGCACAAACAGGATTGTTTCGTAGAAGGACTTACAGCAGAAATGCAGTGTGCAATGTCCTCCAACGAGTATGAAAGTTTCCAAAAGATGGTGGACAGAGCATTTGTTGTGGAAAGGAAGCTGAAGACCTTGGAAAATGAAAACAAGAGGAAGGCGGGATGGTCACACCAAGCCTCGGGTAGCAACACCCGCCCACGTCTGATGCAGCAACCTGCAGGGCAGACGAGCCGTGCTGCGGTACCCTACTCCGCGCCGAGAGGGTACAACCCGAATTTCAGGCCTCCGTCAGCACTAACACAGCCTCAACGTCAGTTTGTACAGCAGCCTCGCCCCGCATATCAACCTCGACCCGCAGTACAAGGACCCCCGAACCAACCCCAAGACAACAAAGGCCAGGCACCTAAGTTTGGGGTGCAATGCTTTAACTGTGGTGAAGTGGGGCACTACGCCCATAAGTGCCCAAAGAAGAAGCCCGTGCAGCCGCAACAACAGAATGTGATGCGAGGACGGGTGAACCACGTGACCATGGAAGAAGCGCAAGAGGCATCCGACGTGGTAGTTGGTAAGTTTCCTGCCAATTTACACATTGCAACCCTGTTGTTCGATTCTGGTGCTACCCACTCGTTCATTGCCCAAGGGTTTGTTAAGAAGCATGATCTAGCAACAACACAAATGAACCATATGCTAGCAGTAAACTCTCCAGGTGGAGAAATAAGGACAAGTTGAGTGTGTCCCAAGGTGAATCTAGACATTAATGGGGTAGTATTTACTGCCAACCTCATAGTGATAGATTCACCAGGGATAGATATTATTTTGGGTATGGATTGGTTAACCAAACATAAGTGAATCATCCATTGTTCGACCAGGACGGTGGAACTAACTCACCCTAGTGGCACAAGAGTAAAGTTCAAAACAGTACAAGAGCCTAGGAGGGACATTAAATTAAATCAAGTTGAGGTGAAAGTGGAGGAGATCAGGATCATCAGGGAATATCCAGATGTTTTTCCAGAGGAGTTGCCAGGTATGCCTCCTGATCGTGAAGTGGAATTCACAATTGAGCTAGTGCCTGGAACAGCTCCGATATACAAGAGACCTTATCGGATGGACTCCAAGCAGCTGGGAGAACTCAAGGGTCATTTGAGAGAATTGACGGAGAAGGGGTATATTCGCCCTAGTTCCTCACCATGGTGAGCTCCAGTGATATTTGTGCCCAAGAAGGACGGAACCCAAAGGTTATGCGTAGACTACCGTGCCTTGAATGAAGTAACCATCAAGAACAAGTACCCATTACCCCGCATTGAAGACTTGTTTGATCAGTTGAGGGGAGCTTGTGTGTTCTCGAAAATTGATCTCAGGTCGGGATACCACCAACTTAAGATAAGGCAAACTGATGTTCCAAAGACAGCTTTCGTATCTCGATACGGACTGTATGAATACACCGTCATGCCATTCGGGCTAACTAATGCCCCGGCATGCTTCATGTATCTAATGAACAAGGTATTCATGGAATATCTGGACAAATTTGTGGTGGTTTTCATAGATGACATTCTCGTCTTCTCCAAAGATGAAGAAGAACATGAGAAACATCTAAGGTTGGTGTTGCAGAAGCTGAGAGAACACAAACTATATGCCAAGTTGAGCAAGTGTGAGTTTTGTCTGAAGAGAGTTCCCTTTTTAGGACATATAATCTCGGAGGGAGGAATCTCCGTAGATCCCGCCAAGATCGAGGATGTACAGAAGTGGAAGACCCCTGAGAATGTCGGGGAAGTTCGAAGCTTCTTAGGATTGGCTGGATATTATCGACGGTTTATTGAGGGATTCTCCAAGATCTCGAGACCCCTCACCAAACTGTTGGAGAAAGGAATCACATTCACATGGACGCCGCAGTGCGAGACGAGTTTTCAAGAGCTAAAGAAAAGATTGACAACAGCCCCAGTGCTAGTTATGCCAGATATGCAGAAGAACTTTTTGGTGTACTGCGATGCCTCTGGAAACGGGTTGGGATGTGTTCTCATGCAAGAAGGGCATGTCGTGGCTTATGCATCCCGGAAGCTCCGGAAACACGAGAAGAACTATCCTACACATGACCTAGAACTAGCCGCAGTGGTACACGCGTTGAAAATTTGGCGGCACTACTTGATGGGGAAGAGGACAGAGATATATACGGATCATAAGAGCTTAAAGTACATTTTCACACAGCCAGATCTCAACCCCAGACAAAGGAGATGGTTAGAGCTAATCAATGACTTTGATGTGGGCATCAACTATCATCCTGGGAAAGCGAACGTCGTGGCAGATGCTTTAAGCCGGAAAGTGCAGGTCAATAGGTTGAGCTTGAAGGACATGCCTACAGAATTGAAGGAAGAGGTTATAAAACTCAACCTATGTCTGGTGAATAGTGGTGAAGCCATCGCCATGGAAGTGGACTCCACCTTAGAGTGAGACATACGCGATGGTCAAAAGAATGATGAGAAGATACAAGAAATCCGACAACTCATCAAGGAAAATAAAGCCCCTGGTTTCAGAGAGGATGAACAAGGTACGGTGTGGCACGCGAAAAGAATTTGTGTGCCTGAAGTAAAGGAGATCCGTGAATTGATTTTGAAGGAGGCTCATGATTCAGACTATTCCATGCATCCTGGGAGTACGAAGATGTACCATGACCTCAAGAGCAGGTATTGGTGGTATGGCATGAAGCGAGATGTCGCAGAACATGTGGCCCTATGTGACGCATGTCAGTTGGTGAAAGCAGAACATCAACGACCCGCGGGATTATTGCAACCACTCAAAGTGCCTGAATGGAAATGGGAAGAAATCGGTATGGATTTCATAGTGGGATTGCCTAGGACCCAATCAGGATATGATTTGATATGGGTCATCATCGACAGGCTAACCAAGGTAGCTCATTTCATCCCCGTGAAAGAAAGCTACAGCGGATCCAAATTGGCAGAGTTGTACATGTCAAGGAACGTGTGTTACCATGGAGTGCCAAAGAAGATAGTGTCAGATCAAGGGACACAGTTCACCTCAAGGTTCTGGCAGAAGCTACATGAAACCATGGGAACCCATCTGAATTTTAGTTCTGCCTATCATCCCCAAACTGACGGGCAGACGGAAAGAACCAATCAGATCCTTGAGGATATGCTGAGAGCGTGTGCACTCAAAAACAATCGGGGTTGGGACAAGAACTTACCGTATGCGGAGTTCTCCTATAACAACAGCTTCAGGCTAGCATAAAGATGTCACCGTTTGAGGCTTTGTATGGGAGGAAGTGCAGAACCCCACTATTTTGGAACCAAACGGGGGAAAGTAAAGTGTTTGGGCCTGGAGTACTACAAGAAGCCGAGGCGAAAGTGAGGGAAATCCGCAACAACTTGAGAATAGCACAAACACGACAAAAGAGCTATGCCGATGTACGAAGAAGAGAGCTCGTTTTTAACGTAGGGGACTATGTCTACCTCAAGGTGTCCCCTATCCGAGGACTTCGTCGGTTCAAGGTGAAAGGGAAGTTATCACCCCGATACATCGGACCCTTTCAAGTTCTGGAGAGGAAAGGCGAAGTGGCATATCAACTAGAACTACCGGCTCGCCTATCGGATGTGCACGATGTATTCCATGTGTCACAGCTCAAGAAATGTCTGAGGACACCTGAAGAGATGTTACCCATGAATGAGCTTGACGTAGCCGAGGATCTGTCTTATGCCGAGCAACCGGTCAAGGTTTTGGAGACAATGGAACGCCTCACAAGAAATAAAAGAATCCTGATGTGCAAGGTGCAGTGGAAGCATCACTCGGAAGAGGAAGCCACATGGGAGCGAGAGGACGAGCTTAAGGCAGAGTTTCCGGAATTGTTTTCTTAGAACCACCAATCTTGAGGACGAGATTTCTTTTAAGGGGGGTAGAGCTGTAACACCCCAAAACCTGTTAAGAGGAGAATTTCAAAATTTTGGATGTATTGCATGTGGTGCAGAAATTCAAATTCAAATTGGAATTCAAATTCAACTCAAAACAGAAAAGAAAAAGAAAAAAAACAAAACCCCCCGGCCAGTGGGCCGAAACCCACCAGCCGGCCCACCTCGCCCCCGCGCCAGCCCGCAGCCGCGCGCCCCGTTTTCCTCTCACTGACACGCGGGGCCTGCTGTCTTCTTCCTCCTCGCGCGCGCGCTCGGCCGACCCGGGACTCCTCTCTTCCCCGAATCGAAACCACCCCGGATACCCACGTATCCCAGCCGAATTTCGGTTCTGGACGACTCCAGCTCGATCCCAACCGAACGCCGCCCTCCCCCGGCTATATAAACACCGACATCATCCCGTTTTTCACCCGCGATCGGCTGTTTTTCCTCCTGGTAAGAACCGAAGCTCCGATCACCGTTTTCTCTCGATCTTTGCTCGGGTCCTCTGATCTAACGCGCTGATCGTGTTCCACCGCCTCCGGGGAATCACGCAGATGCAGAAAACTCGGTGGTTTGCGCTTCAGACACAGCGCCGACGAGCATCGCTGTGAATTCACCTAGGACCTCGTCGCCGACCACCTTCCAGGACCTCCGAGCTCAAGAAAAACCCCGAGGTGAGATCCCCGACCTCCCCTCTACCGATCTATGCCATGAAATCCCAGTTTTAGGAATAATAGACGAAGATCCGAAGTTTTCCGGCGAGATCGCCGCCGTGCGCCGCCGGGCAGCGCCGCCCGCGCTCGGTCAGAGCGACGTGGCCGCTTGTGCGCCGTCTATTTTAAATCGCACGGTGGAATTAAAACCAGCGCGTACCTGTTCGGCGATATAATCTGAGCCGTCTGTTTTAAATCGGACGGTCCACGTCAGCCCCGCATTATAAAGACCGGGATTCTTATGCGCTACCCCCTGGGGATCTCGGAAAATACGAGCTAGCCCCGGAAACTTCTGATCTAGCCCCTGGAAATTCAGAAATTCATGTAAATTCAATTAAAAATCAGTTTTAGCCCCTGGACTTAATAAAAAATAGCAAAACCCCTCTGTTATGCATAGTTAGGCCCCTGGAAATTCTTAAAATAATAAATTAGACCCTGTAGTAGGGTGAACTTACCTTTTTAACCCTATATGATATTCAATTTAGAAATTTGAATGTGGGACTAGGATTTAAATTTAAAAGGAAATACAAACACATTGTAAATTCAAGTTTAAACTCTACTAACACTTGGAAAACTTTAGAATGAACTAAAAATAAATTTTAGGCTGAAATGAAATCTTTTTGGGTGTGTTCATGTTTATTATTTCTAGGAACACATTTTTAGGTTAATAAATAATTTTGAAAATGGGTAAAATAGATTTAAATTAGTTCACATCAGAGGAGAAGTTCAAAATATATTATTTAATATTTTATATCAGAACCTATTCTGTTTAGATGAGGTGTCTTACTATTTTCATAATAAAGTTCACATTTAGGCATAGGAAATAAATCTGAAAATATAGCAACTAGGTATGCATAACTAGAAAATGATAAATGAAGTTTCCAAATCCAAAGATTTCAGTTTAGGATTTGGTAGAAGATCTGAAAAAACATTTGGAGTAGGAAAATACCTTCCATGCATACTTGGTAGCTAAGATGTGTATCAATTGAATATAAGGAATTTGTTCAAATTGGAAATTCATATATAGTGTGCAAACATAAATCTGAATACAAAAGTTAGAAAACATATGCACATGTTTAAAAGTGCATGTAAGCCAAAAATCAACACACATAGAGTAACCACAACACATAGAAATGTGAATGACTTTCATAGATGTGAATGTGTGGTTTGTATGAAGTGAAAGTGTGAACTATGTCTTATGGATTGTTGTTTTCTTTTGCTATGTGTATTGGCATGAGTAGAACCTGCCCCAGAGCAAGTTCTCCCCTTCCAAGAACAAGACTTTCCATTCCCAGAGCAGCAGGAAGAAGGCAAGTGTCCTTGACCACTTTGATCCTATGCTAGGATGAGTAGATAGAGTTATTTGCATTGTCAATTGAAATATGAAACCCATGCTAGGATGTTTCCCTAGAATTTCATTATCTTGTTTCCTTGTAGCTTGGGTTGGGATTTGTTTTATTATGTCATTCACTCATATTACTTGTGCTTAGCCATGCTTAGAATGGGATAATTGGGATATGAGATCATCAGTTTATTTACCATACTCTTGAATGAGATATTCTGAGTTATGTAGAGGTAGGGATCAAGGCAAGTTGGATGATTTTTTTGGTGCTGGGTGCACGAGACTCGGGTTTGTGTTTAGTACTTGCATGGATCCTAAGGACCGGTTCATGAAGCATGTAACCTGACTTTACCGTGCCAACCACATGATGAGATGGGGCAGCTTGGCCAATTAATTAGGTGTATCCCCGGCGTAGTATGGGTGTGTTGGATGGTGCGGGGAGTAGGTGTCAGCTGGACTACCATATGAACCGCAAGGCTCAAGAGGGGGCCACTGCAGCGGGGTTGGAGCCTCTTGTATGTTGTTAGGGGTGAAACCTCAGTGGGCCCACGCTCGTCGGGAATCCCTTTGTAAAGGCTTCGTAGTGATCTCCTGGCTACACACCTGCGAAGTGTGAATGTGGTTCGTAGCCACTGGCATAATGGTGGTTCTTTTAGTCCACCCGGCAACGGGGGATGAAATCACTACATGTGGGTACAGTGGTGCAAACTCTACAGAGTCAAAACTGTCATGACAGCCGTGCTCACGGTCAAGAGCGGCTTGGACTTATTCATGATTAGAGGATGATGGCTTTGGAAGTTGAGGATGTTAAGCGGGGAGCTTAACATTGGAAATGATGTTATGGTTATTTGATTATGATGATGGGTTGGGAGATTGGGACCATTTCACCTCTGTAGTAATGTAGATGCTTAATAAGCTAAGGTGATAGGTATTAATTGCGTAGTGCTTTAACCATGAGTTCAACCTCTCCTTGCTCTAGCCATGCATGACAAAATTTTCCCACACTTGCTGAGTACCATCGGTACTCAAACTTGCATATTTGTTGGTTTATATTGCTGCTCAGGTCAAGAGAATGATGTGGTGTTTAATGATCAAGACTTCGGACCCGAAGAAGGTTTCTAGGTTCATGGAGTCCCCCGGGCAACGCCTGTGATGGAGCCCACGAGAATAATATGCCGCTGCTATTTTATTTACATGTTATGAACTTATTATCGTCCATCGAGACGCATGCTTTGTAAGACATATTTATATTCGACACCTGGCTTGTAATAAATGATGCTTCACTATTTGTCATCACATGTATGAGAAAATGATCCTGGCATACATGTGATATTCACTCGGTTGTTCTTTGGAGAAACCGGGTGTGATAGTGGTGCCGCACGATGCGACACCCAACAGCACACATCATAAGGAAACATTATATTACATAGAAAATCAACTGAAATGTACAAAGTAGTACAATGCTTCAGTTACAAACTAGTGTTTATATTACAGCAGCGGAACTAAGTTTGTACAACTCATGCCCAGCCTAGCAAAAGTCGGTTGCCCCGCCCTAGGGCAACCCACACTAGCTGCACTCCTCAGCTCAGCGCGGCGTGTACGGCTCCCACTCAGCCGTGGTCCCCGACGGAGGGTAGCCCTCGCCGGTGGACCCGTAACCTGAGTCGGTGGATGCTCCTCACCTGAAAAACACTTATAGCAGCAACCGTGAGCACGATGGCTCAACAAGACTTAACCGACTCACCTAGACATGAAACTCTACATGTAGTGTACACGAACATGGGATGGTAATTAGCAGCAAATGGACACGCCTACAGGTTCATCCTTATTTCATCTTTTAGCCACAAGTTAACAGTTCATGAATTTGAAATTTAGTACGCAATATTTGGTGGCACACATGTAGCAAAACAATTATACATATCAGCAGTATTGAATCATAACATTCCATAGTTTATCTACATTACGACACAGTGAACAAGCGGTACTCGTCACCGCGAGGGACGGTAAATCGACTCGATATACACCGGCAGGGATACCCGGATAGCACGTCACATACTCTCACAAATGGAGCTGCACACAGCACGCTCACCCCGTGTCGTATGGGACAACCTTTCACCCAACAGCCCAAACGTCGAACCGGTCGCACCGAAACGAGCAGGAGGTTCCCTACACGGAGCATCTCTCTATGCCCGTTAGCAGATTTCCACCTTGCTGCCCTCAACCTACACCTATAAATCAGTGTGCTATGCCTCGACGCCCGGAGGTTTCGGTTACATCGTTTTATCGGGGCCCATATATCCGATATGCCTTCGGTACGTTCAATACTTGTTCAGCAGGGCCGCACACAGATTGGTCCTCAATCGACATAGACAGGGCTGCACACACAAGACTTCCTCTTGCTGCGCCCTAGCCCCTGCCTAGTCTCATTTCTTACTAAAATTATCTCACATCACTCGAATCAATCCCGTGTGTCCCAAGCCTAACTCGCGAGTAGATTCCAACTACTCGACTTGTACCGAAGTTCTATGAATCATTAAGCATAGCCTGTCTAGTCGAGGACTTAGACACTACCCTCACTCTTATAGGAAAAAGCTGTTTATGCACTTGGATTTCATCCACCCTACACCTAATGCATATTGATATACCTCATACTAAGTATATAACAAAGCAAAACTTTGTAAAATAGTTTAATGTAAACCGGGGCTTGTCTTGTTGCTGCTGGTCAGATGTTAAGGCTTTGTCCGGAAGAAGGAAGTCAAGCACTTCCGGAGTTTCCTCGCCTTCAGCGACTACACGTCAACGAGATACTATATGTCAATTCAAATGCAATGTTTAGAACTGAATAAGTAATTACTATAACTCTAGCTAGCCCTCCCCTTTGGTTCTGAAATTTTTATGGTGCCTTGGTAGGGTCCTAACCAGAGTCTTGACCAAGTTTCATTTGAAACAAAGTTCATTTGAGCTTTGTACAAATAAAAGCCTATTTGGTCAGTATTGGAGCCTCTAAGGAATTCCAGGAGTTGTTATGGCTCCAACCATTACTTTCTGGAAACTAGAATTTGAGATGGTTCTAATGGAATTAGTTTCATGCCATTTGAAGAATTCTAAATGAAGTTATGCCCTAAACAAGAATTGAGAAATTCTGAAAAATGTTTCTGTACATTTTTCTATTTTCTCTGGGCAGTTCATTTAATCACACCATTAGGGGGGCTAAATTAACTTGGATGGGTCTGAAATTTTTACTGTGACTCAAGGATTTTCCAATGAACCTCCCAGCCAAATTTCAGAATTTTTCATAAAGTAATTCCCCAGTTAAAATTCCTAACAGTTTAAATTTTAGGGAATTAATTCTGGAAAACCATTAAGTTTCATGAGCTGAAATTTGTGTTGCATGAAAGTATTCACAAAGATGAATTAAGAAAAATTTAGTTCACTAAATTTGGAGCTTCCTAACAAAAGTTATATGTATTTGAAATTTGAACTAAACTGGAAAATCCCAAAATGTTTAAACTCTGCGGGTGGGCCCCACTCTTTAAACCGGCCCACTGAGATCGTGGCCACACTGCAGCCCACAGGATTTTACCCGTGCTGCCGCACCGGATCCCGGCCGCAAAGTGGATCCCTGCGAGAGAACAGGGACTGACCGGTGGACCCGGCGCCCCCTTCGTCTACCTCGCGATCTCCCGCGACTCCCGCGGCGGTGCTTCGCCGGAGAACTCACCGCCGGCCATTTTGCCGCATGACCTTCGATGGATTTCGCCGCCTGTGCCTAACTTTGCTCGAGGAACACGTTGGTGCCCTCACCAAAGCTCGGCGATGGCCGGAACCACGCTCGCAACGGTGACAATGACGATCCCCACTCCGGCGATGTCGCTCGAGCTACTCAGGGCCTTATTTTCGGAACGGTTTGCTCCTACAGCTCCGCTGTGACACGCTGAGCACGAAAATGAACTTGGTTTGCCATGGAAACGGCCGGAGCTAGGACCTCACCATCGACCTAGGGCTAAAACGGCGGATGCTCGAAAAACTTGAATAACAGCGCCAAGACACGATGGTTTCCGATGGTCTTTGATCATAGGTGGCTGTGGGGACTTGTAGAACATGTTCTTAGCTGGGTTTACATGGTGGTGGACCGATCACCATGAATTTTGGATTCTTTTCTAGCTCGGTGCTTTGAACACCGAGGACTAAACGTGGAAATTCTTTCCCTACAGGGCACGAAAGGAGGTAGGGTTTTCACCGTGAGTTCGAGCAGCCTCCGGCACGTCTCTTTCCTGTTGATTGTCGGTCGCGAGAGTGCTTGGATCAGCGGCGCACCGAGGACCCGAGAGAGCGGCCGAGGAGTGGATGTGTTCGGTGAAGAGACGAAACAGCGTACGGGGTTCGGGGTCTGCAGCGGTCGAGGAGCCTTCGTGAGCGGTCAAATGTGCGGTGCGCCAGCGGGGTGTGCGCTGAGGAGGTGGCCGGTCGAGCAGCTCGGTGTCAAGCGCTGCGGAGGCCCGGAGACAGAGCTCGCCCGATAGTTTGCTTCACTCAGAAGTTCAACTGACTTGTGGGCCCTTTTCTCCCCTCTAATCCCTTCTCCCCCTTCTGCTGCAAATATCTCAACCACTAAACATTGAATGGTAGACTTTGCCACAAAGTCATTGTTTGAATTTGTTTTCCTCAATTTGAAACTGGGTTGGCTAAATTTTCTGCACATTTGAACTGAAATTCAAATTCAGTTTTGAATTAATGCAAATTTAGCTCCCGACAAGATGAAGTCCAATTGGGATGAAAATTGGTGGACCAACTCAGAAAAATGTGCTGAGTTTGAATATGAAGTCAACTTTCGAATTAAAGAGATGAAAGTGGCTGCAATTCGAATTTGCATTTAAATTGGCCCCTTTTTCAAATGCCTCCAAAAGTGCCTAAAAATGTATTGGATTTGCATGAAATTGGGCCTGAGCCTTCCCAAGACTATTTAAGGTCTAGGGGTGAGCTCAACCTTTCATGTTCATGTGTAGAAATCCTACTTTTTGGAAGTTAGGGCTTTCCCCTCTAATCACCTTTTTTGATGGTGGTTACTTGCTCTTCGCAAGTGTTCATGAGATATCCATCACAAGAGCTGTGGTGTTGTGTGGTGATGAACAATTTTTGCAAGTCCCTTTCTTGGGTTTTTACACCCAGCTGGACCACAGTATGACTCGTCCACTTCTACTTTCCGCCCTGCAAATCCACCTCGCCGTAATCAACCACCGCAGCAATGTCCTGCCATGCAAGCACCTCGTATGCCTTTGCCTCCTGTGCCCCGTCCCAACATAGGTGCCTATGCTCAAAACCACCCTCGCCCCAACGTTCCTGCTGTCTTGGGCAACAAGGCCTGCTTTTCATGTAGGAATACGGGACACTTTGCAAGTCAATGCCCGAAGAAAGGCCTTGGACAGCCGACCAACGCACCCAAGCAGAACCCACGGCCGAATGGAGGAGCTAATCAAGGCAAACGTGGGCAACAGAACTACGCTCGTGGCAACGTGAATCATGTCTCCGCTGAGGAAGCGCAACAGGCTGAGGACGTCGTGATTGGTATGTTCCTTGCCAACTCCAACCCAGCCACTATTTTATTTGATTCCAGAGCATCGCATTCATTCATATCATCCAAGTATATTGCCAAGTATAATCTTCCCATATCACACATGAAATATACTATGTTGGTTAATTCTCCTAGTGGAGAGATGATGACTAATATAGTATGTCCGAAAGTAAACATTAAAATAAGGGGGCTAGACTTTCTTGCCAACCTTATTATCTTGGATTCCCAAGGGCTTGATATAATACTTGGAATGGATTGGTTAAGCAAGCACAACGGAGTGATCCAATGTGCTGAGAGGAGCGTGCAGTTGACAAATGAGCACGGTACAAGTATTGAGTTCGAGTCAGCCCAACCGGCAACCGAGAAGGCAATGTTGAACCACGTCGAAGAAGCAACATTAGAAAGCATTCTGGTGGTTCAAGAATTTTCGGACGTGTTCCCGGAAGAATTTCCAGGTATGCCACCTGACTGGGACATTGAGTTTGCCATTGATTTAGTACCTAGAACTGCACCTATAGCGAAGAGGCCATATAGGATACCCGTTAATGAACTAGTGGACCTTAAGAGGCAGATTCAGGAGCAGCTAGAAAAGGGTTTTATACGCCCAAGCTTGTTGCCATGGGGAGCCGTCGTGCTCTTTGTAGACAAGAAGGATGGGACCCAAAGGATGTGTGTGGATTATAGGTCTCTCAATGAGGTGACGATCAAGAATAAGTACCCACTGCCCCGTATAGAGGACCTATTCGACCAAATGAAAGGTGCCTGAATTTTCTCCAAGATTGATCTTCGGTCGGGATACTTCTAGCTGAAGATTAAGCCCTCCGACATACCCAAGACTGCCTTTCGAACACGGTATGGTTCATATGAATATACCGTAATGTATTTTGGGTTAACGACCCGCATATTTTATGTACCTCATGAATAAGGTCTTCATGGAGTACTTAGACAAGTTCGTCATGGTTTTCATCGACGATATCATGGTGTATTCAAAAAGTGAGGAAGAACATGAAGAACATTTGAGGTTGACATTGCAAAAACTGCGAGAACATTAATTGTATGCCAAGCTCAGCAAGTGTCAATTTTGGCTAAAGGAGATATCGTTCCTAGGCCACATCATCTCCGAGAGAGGAGTATCGGTTGATCCCGGAAAAGCGGGAGATGTTCTGAAGTGGAACCAACTGCAGAACGTGAGAGATATTCGAAGTTTCCTTGGGATGGCTGGATACTACCGACGGTTCATCAAGGATTTCTCGAAAATAGCAAAGCCTATGACAGAATTGCTAATGAAGGGAAAAGCATTTCATTGGACACAAGTGTGCCAAGAAAGCTTTGAGGAGCTCAACAAAAGACTAACCACAGCACCGGTTTTAGTATTGCCGGACGTGAGCAAGAGCTTTGGCATATATTGTGACGCATCAAGACAAGGGATTGGATATGTGCTCATGCAAGAAGGACAAGTGGTAGCCGATGCATCGATACAACTAAAGAAACATGAGCTGAATTACCTACACATGACTTGGAACTCGCAGCCGTGGTACATGCCTTAAAGATTTGGAGGCATTATATCCTTGGCCACCGATGTGAGATCTATACAGATCACAAAAGCCTCAGGTACATATTCACCCAAACGGATCTGAATTTGAGACAACGTCGATGGTTGGAACTCATCAAGGATTATGATGTTGGAATCAATTGTCACCCTGGAAAGGCCAATATAGTAGCTGATGCATTGAGCCGAAAGGGAGCATGTCACCAACTCATGGTTCGGGAGCTACTGCCCGAGCTACGCAAGGAGTTCGAACGGTTACATCTCAGGTTCTTGAACGAGATGGAAGTGATGGAACTTAACTCTTCGTTGGAACAAGAGATACGAGATGGCCAAGCAACGGATGAGGAAATCAAGGAGATCAAGGAAAGAATCCGACAAGGCATAGAAAAGGATTTCAAGGAAGACGAGAAGGGTACGCTTTGGTTAGGGAAAAGGGTTTGTGTGCCTAACGTGAAGCACATCCGCGACACGATATTAAAGGAGGCACATGACTCACCTTATTCCATACATCCCGGCAGTACAAAGATGTACAAGGACTTGAAAACTTGTTATTGGTGGGATGGTATGAAAAGGGACATAGCTGAGTATGTTGCCTTATGCGACACGTGCCAACGGGTGAAGGCCGAACATCAAAGACCCGCTGGACTGTTGCAACCATTGAAAGTACCTGAGTGGAAGTGGGAAGACATCAGCATGGATTTCATCATTGGATTACCATGTACTCGGTCAGGTTACGACTCCATATGGGTTACTGTGGACCGATTGACGAAAACAGCCCATTTTCTTCCTGTTAGAACCACGTACCGCGTCGCAGAACTAGCCGAGCTGTACATGGAGCAAATCGTGTGTTGCCATGGTGTCCTGAAGAGGATAGTTTCAGATCGGGGTTCTCAGTTTACCTCTAGGTTATGGAAGAAGCTGCATGAAGCCATGGGTACACGGCTAAATTTCAGCTCCGCTTATCACCCGCAAACCGACGGGCAAACTGAGAGGACAAATCAAATTTTGGAGGACATGTTGAGAGCCTGCGCCTTGAAACATGGGCGTAGTTGGGATAGGAGCTTGCCGTATGCCGAGTTCTCATACAATAACAGCTATCAAGCCAGCTTGAATATGCCACCTTTTGAAACATTGTACGGTAGACGGTGTAGAACGCCACTGTTCTGAAACGAGACCGGAGAGAGCCAAGTGTTTGGACCCGAAGTGCTGCAAGAAGCTGAGAAGCAAGTCCAAACGATACAGGAAAACTTGAAGGCTGCTCAGTCACGACAAAAAGGTTATGCGGACAATAGGCGAAGAAGGTTGACCTTTGAAGTAGGAGACTTTGTGTACCTTAAGGTATCACCTATCCGAGGCCAACGATGTTTCAACGGCAAAGGCAAGTTAGCACCTCGCTACATCGGGCCATTCAAGATTTTGGGCAAGCAACGAGAGGTAGCCTATCAACTAGAGCTCCCAACGCACCTCTCCGACGTGCATGACGTGTTTCACGTATCCCAGCTCAAGAAGTGCTTGAGAGTACCATAAGAACAAGTACCAATGGATGAGCTCGAGCTTCAAGAGGATCTGACCTATGTAGAGCATCCTGTCCAAATTTTGGATGTGAAGGAAAGGGTCACGAGGAACAAAGTGATCCGTTGGTGCAAGGTACAGTGGAGCCATCACACGGAAGCCGAAGCTACATGGGAACGTGAGGAAGACCTCAAGGAAGAATTCCCTCATCTATTCTCCACTCTATCGAATCTCGAGGGCGAGATTCAGTTTAAGGGGGTAGGTTTGTAACACCCTCAATTTCATATCCATGCATGCATAAGTAATTCATATAGAGAAACATTTTTAAAAGAAGTAGAACGGGAGAAAGATAGTTAAAAAAGAGCCAATTCCAATTCACCGAGGAGCGCCGTCGACACTTCCCACTACCTGCTGGCCACGTGGCGCCTTTGGAGCTCATCCCTGCGGAGGGGGTGAGGTCTGGCACCGCTGGCCACGTGGCAGGCTCGAAGCTCGCCTCTGTGGAACGGGCGAGGTCCGGCCCGCTGGACACGTGTTGCCTCCGGGGCTTGTCTCTGCGGAGAAGCGAGGTCCAGCCCCGCTGGACACGTGTCGCCACCGGAGCTTGTCTCTGCGGAGAAACAAGGCCCAACCCCGCGGGACACGTGTCACTCTTGGAGCTCACCCCTGCGGAGGGAGTGAGGTCCGGTCCTACTGGACACGTGTCATCCTCGGAGCTCACCTCCGAGGAGAAGACACTGCGGAACACGTGTCGTCCTCGGAGCTCACCTTCGAGGAGAAGGGGGGTCTGACGCTATTGGACACGTGTTGACCTCGGAGCTCATCTCCGAGGAGAAGAGAGGTTTGACGCTATTGGACACGTGTCGACCTCGGAGCTCGTCTCTGAGGAGAAAAAAAGTCCGGCGCTACTTCACACATGGCACTCTCGGAGCTCGCCTCTGAGGAGAGGGGAGGTCCGGCACTGACATGTGGCACTCTCGGAGCTCGCCTCTGAGGAGAGGGGAGGTCCGGCACTGACACATGGCACACGCGGAGCTCGCCTCTGGGGAGAGGGGAGGTCCCGCCCGCCAGACACGCGGCACAACCGGAGCCCGCCTCTGAGGAAAAGGGAAGCCCGGCCACCGCTGGACACGGGGAGCCTCCGGAGCTCACCCTGCGGAGATGACAAGATCCTTAAGCAGTTTTTCTCCTGTGCGCGCGGGAATACCCGGTACTGAGGAAACCGACACGATTTCTTCCACGCTGCTACCACACCCAAATCAATTGGAGATAAGTTGTTAAGATTCAAAAACAAATTGAATAGGACTCTTATTTGAAATCCAATCAGAGTAGGACTCTTCTTTTTCCTTTTATAAATAGAACCCGAAACACCCCCTTGGCCGTAACACCTTTTCAAGTCGACAACTTAGAGGCCCTAGCCCCCAACTCGCCAAGTTAAACCCCTTCGCCGAAGTTCAGACACCGGTGAGACTGTTGACGAGCCCCGTCACGTTCGCCGTCGCCGGAAGAGAGGCGACGATCCATCCTGCTGCCATTGCTAGGAGGAAGGCCCTGCCAGCAAAGAGAAATGAGGTAGGTCTTCGTTACCACCTTATGACATCATCGCGGTTTCTTCGCATCTGTTTTCTTCGAATAGAAGCTTTTTCGTGTGGACAGATCACGTGTTGATCAGTTTCTAACGGTGGAATTGATCTAGATCTTGAGTCAAGATCATCACCACATCCACACTTGATCCTTACACCCTTGTTCATCGTAAAACCCCATGAAAGCCATTAAAACATGCAAGAACACGTACAAACTAGTTTAATAAAACAGCACCATAGGATTTGCATTCATTGAATCTTGAGTAAAGTTTGTGCATGATGTTTGATTGCTATAATTTTGTATATGCGTGGTCGTGAGTAGAAGGACAAGCTCAGAAAGCCATCTACGAAGGACTACAACACCAAGACTTCGAGATCTATGAGCAACAAAAGTCACAGGAACAAGGCAAGTGCCCCTTGACCATATTGATCCCATGTTTGAAACTGTTTTGTTTTTGAAAACGTGTATGCTTAAGTCAACTTGATGGGAAACCCTTTTATAGGAGTTTACTAGATTTGTTAACCATCCTTGTCGCCGGGAAAGTTGATGAGTTGGGTATGGTCGTTTTTCCTTTTTGCTTCGCTAATCTACGGGGTATGGGAAGCGAGATAGAACATGTCTAAGTATTGCACTCATATGAATAATGATGATAAGAACTTGATGATAATAATGAACATGAATTGGGAGAGATCTAGGGAAGCATGGTTCGTGGATGTGGTAGAATGAGATGGTGGTTTACTTGCCGTAGATCTAAGGACCGGTTCATGCCAGCCATGCCAGGAAAAATAGTGCACCACAAGGCCAAATATGGGTGCGGCATAGCTGACTAATTAGGTAAGTTGCTAGATTGTTATGGACCGTGGAAGGCGCGGGGAATGGAAGTCGATAGAGGACTGCCCTGGGAACTGCATGGCACAAGAGGAGGCCCGTAGGTGGGAGAATGGTGATTCGAGCCTGCTGGTGAAACCTTAGTGAGTCCATACATCTAGTAGCCCCTTTGTAAAGGCTATTTTGTGATCTCTTGGCCATACACCAACGGTTGTGTACTGGTATAATAGAGGTTTTGCAGTCGCTGACGGGTGACGAAATCACAAACTTGTGGGTAAAGTGGTGCCACCTCTTAAGAGTGTAAAACTATCATGATAGCCGTGCTTACAGTCACAAGCGCCTGGCCAACTCACATGATTAGATGGGATGGTTATTCGGTATGGATGTTTGGTCTGGTTATGGTATGGTCTTTGGTATTGGTTTCGGGACTGTTGAGTCTTGGTAATGAAATTGGTTTCGGGATTGTTGATCGTAACAATGAGTTTTGTTTCGGAATATAAGAATATGATATGGTTATGGATATTATGAATATGAGATGGTTATGGATATCATGAATATGAGATGATTATGGATATCATGAGCATGAGATGAAAGTTGAGAAAGATTAATGGCTAGATGAGACATGATAAGTGGTAAACTATGATGGAGATATGTTGCTGTTTTAATTGGATATATTTTGGGATTATATTCACTTAAAGATAGTTGCTGTTTTTATCATGATTATGAAATAAACTTTGCTTTCTGCAATGAGCCTTTTTATTTCCTACCTTGTTGAAAGCTACATGTCATACTTTCCCCGCACTTGCTGGTACGACATGTATTCACCCTTGCATTATCATACAAACATCAGCAACAGGAGAGGAGTACTTCGAAGACCATGTGGAGTATTAGGCGTGCGAACTACCATAAACTTGCCTGTGGAGATGGAGATGGAGATGGAGATGAAGCCCGCTGCTGTTTAGTTGCTTCCGCTATCATTAGAGACTTCCGCTGCTAGAATAAGATAGAGACTTCCACTGCAAGAATAAGTTAGAGATTGATGTAATAAAGTACTTAAACCCTATTATTTGTGGTTATATTGTGAATTCAGTTTGTGGATTATATGTATATGTGTAATGAACATCCTGGGCACACATATGCATCAGCTGGGTTCCATTTTCACGAGACCGGGCGTCACAAAAGGAGAGTCCTTACTTCAGGTTTTAAGCAACTTTTATAGCCCTCACACAATTTACATCGAGACTCCACAATTAAACAAGAAACGTTTCATCTCGATGCCACTTGCCCAAAAGAAAGTAAATTTAGTGAGCTAACCTAGACCCATACATACCTTGCGCCATCAACGTCGAGACTCCACAATCAAACAAGAAACACTTTGTCTCGACGCTACTAGCCCAAGGTAGAAAGTAAATTTAGTGAAGGTGTTGATCATCCCTCATCTCCAATATGAGGACTACTCACGAAGAATATTAACGTTTCCCCCAGTTTTCTTACTACGTCATGACTCAGTGTACAAGTATGCTCACTACCGTGAGCGACGGTGATTCGAATAAAAAACACCTGGCTGACACGACACATACGCCCGTACGAGACCGGTGATCAACCGATCCCCTCAACGTCGTATGTGTCAACCTTTCACACGACACCCAAGTATCGAAACGGTCCCACCGACTTGGATTAAGTCTCACTACGACAAATCCTCGTAGATTCGACTTCTCTATCCTTTCAGCATATGCATAAGACGGTGGGGATTGCCTCGACACCCAAGTTAACATGTTACATCGGTTTCCTGGGTCCCATATAGCCAGTATACATCCGGTACACAACTCAAACTTGTCTAGTGGGGCCGCACAGGAGAATGGGCCTTAATCGACTCAGACAGAGACTAGGTTCACAAGACCACGTCCTTGAGCCTTCCATCCATACTGCCCGGTCTCCATTCCCAACTAAGAGGGTCAATTCCCAACTCTTCCGATTGATCCCCCTTAATCCCGGTTCATGAGTAAGAAACGGCCTACTCGAGGTATGCCTCTTTTAATTCACTTTTCTTAACTTGATCACAACAGTTATGATTAGGTAAAATCCTACTCTAAATAAAACTCCAGGGTTTTTCTGAGTTATGCATATCAAGTGTCATACAAACCTAGCCATAATGCAAAACTAATATTCTAGACAATATAAAGTGTATACAAATAAAAACTTGTAAATTTGGATGCAAACCGGGGCTTGCCTATTTTGCAGGTGACTAATATATATTCAGCTAGTGAAGATCGCTTGAGGCTTGATCACTTGCTTTCCTCCCTCTTTGATCTCCACTTCAATTACTTCACAAGTCTTCACGTCGATGCTACATGTTATGAATATGCACAAATATTTAAATGTAAAAATTTTGCTAACAAGTTCTAATGACAAGTTTAAAAACTGGAACTTTGTTTAAGAATATAAAATGGCACTGGTGCTAAGGTTTGGGTTTGGGCTTGAGTTAATCCACATGATCAAGTGCTAAGTGTTTCCCCACTTGTGTTTTGATCACCTAAAGAGGTTAAATAGAACAGTGGTGATCCACAGCTCCAATGGAGCTGAAAATTTTCAGGTGAGTTCCTTGTCACAAAGAAACTCATCTGGACCAAAATTTAGCACTTTTCACTGGGTGGTTTATTCAGAACAATTCTCTAAGCACTTAAGCAAAAAGGAATTAATTCTGAAGTAACTCACATATTAATCTTAAACTTAGTAAACTAAAATTTCAATTATAGTTCATAGAGCCTGCATGAATTTTCCTAGGATTTTTGGAGCTAAGAATTTTCCAGAACTGAATTTGCAAGTTTTGGGAATTCTCTGAAAGTGTTTCTATATCAATTTGAACACGGCAACTTAAAATCTGAGTTCTTCTAAACAAATCAACTTTAAATGAGCTGAAATTTTTACAGGGGTTCAATAACATACTAAAGAATATTCTGGAAAAATTTGAGGATTTTTGGATGAACCAAACTCCCTCTAAACTTCTTTTGCTGAAAAGTTTTGAAGAATTTTCCAGAGCTAAATAACGACTTTCATACAAATTGGGTTGCATATTTAGATAGAGTTTTTGAATCTGAATACAACCCCATTTGAGTCACTAAATTTGGAGCTTCCTAGAAAAAGTTATGCTCTTCTAAAGTTTGATGGAAATCTGGATTTCAAATAACTCGGAGAAAAGTTTAAATCTCTGACAGTGGGACCCGGGGCTACGTTTCACTGCCTGACACGAAGACACACGGGACCACAGAGTTTTCCCCGCACAGTCACAGTTGGATCCGGTGCCATAGAAGATCAAACTTCCCCGCAACAGAGGCTGATGGGTGGTCCAGCCCCGTCATCTTCTACCTCCCGCCTCCGGCGCCGGGCCACCGCCGAGCTCGTCGGGAGGGGGTTCCGGTGCCCGAAACTTCCCAAATCTCGCCGCCTCTATGTTATTTCATGCGAGGAACACGTTGCCAGCCTTCACTCGGCCGAGGATGGCTGGAACCCTACGCGCGACGAGTGGTGGCCTCGGTGATACTTCAGCGACGTCGCTAAGGCGCTGTGATGCCCCAAAAGCTGCCGTTTACTACTAAAGCATCAGTGATGCATGGCCGTGCTCGACGTGCACTCAGTTTTGATCGGAGATGGCTCTAGGTAGGGTTCCGCCGTGCACTCGGTCGTTCCCGCCATGGTCGCCGATCGGAAAGATTAAAATTAGCTGCAACTACTCGGTTCTAAGCTAGGTTCCTAAAGGAAAAAGGTTCCCTACTCAGTCTAGCTTATGTGTGCGCAACACGATCAACCCAAACCAAACTTTTAGCTTCAATTTCAAAGATTCTTACCCGCGGTTAGGTTTTCCCCGGCCAAGAGAAAAACTCGAAATTCTCGAGCTACGGTGCACGGCTTGAGCTGAAACTTGGGGAGGAGCAGCGTGACGATCCGGCGTTCCTCTGCGTGCCCTTGCTCGGCCGTGAAAACCCCTCAATTGGGCTGTCCACGTGAGCTAGCTCATCGGTTATTCTCGGGTTGCCGCAACACCAACTGTTATAGGGTGGGGAACGCCGGAAGCTGCTGGTTTTTGCGCTGAGAAGGTGAAGGATGACTCAGCCTTGCCGTTTTGCAGCTCTGGGAGGCGTTGCACACACGGTTTCGTGGTTTTCCCGGTTTCAACCGAGGCGGCGGCGGTGCTCTGTTCGGTTTTTGAGAGAGAGAGAGAGAGAGAGAGCAAAGCTGGGTTGCTTCCGTGTGTGAGCTAAAGGATCATGCTGAGGGTGAAAGAGACGCACGAGCAGCTCTCCAGCGCGAGGGAGAAGCCGGGCTGTGGCTCACGGCATGTCTTGGTGTCGCCCGGTGCTTTGTCTCGGTGGCCTTCGAGTGGAGAACAGAGAGCAAGACTTAGTTTGCAAGTCTACTGCCCTCCTCTCAATGACATGTAGGTCCCACCCTTCACTCCCTCTTATCCTCTAAAATATCTCCAAAGTTTGGCAAATGACCAATTCAATTATTTGGAGGTGAAATTGAACTGAATTTGGATATTTGGGCAAGTTTCATCCAAATTCAAATATGTATTTGAATTCTTTCCAAATTTGAGTCTATTTGGAAAATGGATAGCATAACATTTCAAAATTCATGAAACTTTGCATACCCACTAATTTGGACCTAAGGAATTCAAATATGAAATCTGAATTTTGGTTTGGCTGCTGCAAATGACCTTTTTAACACAACAGTTTGAAATTTCCATTGTGTTGCCCTCATTCGAAATTTGAGTTGAACATTTAGTTCAAAATCTGATTTTTAAACTTTTCATTGCACATGGGAACTTCCCACCTTGGTTTCAAATCCCCTTTGGGTTCCAAGCATTTAAATAAATAACTGAACTTGTGTGAAAAGAGCTCTCATGTGCATCATCACATGTGAAAGTTTAAACAAGTCCCATTTTTCATATACATGAAACCAATTTGCATTTAACTTGAGTTTTTTTGTATTCATATTTTTAGTACCTTTACAAGTCAAAGTATACAAATGTGGCAGAAATAGCAGCTCATCACAAGCTTTTGAACAGTACAGAAGGGAAGTTTTACTTAGCTAGGATAAAAATAAAAGCATGAGAAGATTTCTTTTAGCTAAAAAATGCAGAGTCAGTTAGTAAATCATATGAGCACTGAGCTCCATTGATCCTTGTTAGGTAAAGATGGATGCCGAAATGATGAAGTTTCACACGGTAGTCAGCTCCGGATGAGCTACCGCAAATGAATGTAGGTAGGCTGAACCTGGCAGGCTGCTCTGGGTAAGCTACCAGCCTACCACGATAGCATCTGGGCCTGTCTAGTTACAAAAAAAAATAATCAATGGCATGAAAGGAGATGAAAGTGGAGATATAGTTTGAAGCTAATACAGCCGATGTCTTCAGTGACCAGGTTGAAAAACATGAGACAATTCTTTTCGAGCCACTGAAAAAGATTGAAATCCCCAATTTGCCATTGGAAAGGTTGTGGTCCCCATCCTTACCATGGATTCAAAATTTTCCCTTCCATATGTGCCACTGCTTAAGTCACCGTTACAATTTTTAGATCTTTGCCAAAATGACCTTTATGCCCCTGATTACAAGTGGATACATCTATTTGTCTCCCGAAAGCCTCGTCTACTTCCCATGACGTTGGCGCTCTTGCTTGCCCGAGGTCACTGCACGCCTGCACAAGGTTGTCGTCATCGTCCTCCTAAGCTCACCACCCAGTTACCTGAGGTCATGACCACCCTACTAAGCTCGCTGCACGTTGGTCCAACTCGTTATGCCCTGCCCGAGGTCATTGCTTGCTGGCCCGCCCAACTCACCCCCACGCCCAGATCTCTGCATCGAGCTGAGTTTGACCCCTGTTCAAAGCATGCCTCGAGGTCATTGTTTGCTGGGGATTAGAGACTGGGCACTACAGTCTTGCTGAGCAGCCACTGCATGAAGACCAGAGAAAAAAAAAAGACGTTGGGGAAGTATGAAGGGCGAGTTAGGGAAGAGGAGGGCAATAATGTCTTTTCTCTTTTGACATCCAATTTAGCAGCCATCTAATGGAGAGTAGATGGAGATGGCATGTAAGAAAAGAAAATTTGCATGAGGCAAGCAAGGGATCACAAGTTTTCAATGGCGGATTGGGGGATTTATCCTTTTCAGTGGCTCAGAAGAAATTGTCTCGAAAAACGTAGCTGAACTCATACTAAGATAAGATTATATCGTGAATCGTGATCCCTCATCTGCTTGTCCTGAGAATCTATAAACACAAGACATGACCTGCCTGAGCTAAATAAATTAATGAGTAATAATACCTAAGACAAAAGAAAATCTATAATTTTGATCCTGAAATACTTCACTGGGCATTTCATCAACTGCAAGAATGAAAGTAATGAGATGGATATCAAAGTAGCGTATGCACGGCAATCATAAATGCTACACCCTCTGATGTTTATTAAATGGGTTATACAATCTGTTGTCCAACCAAAAAAGCAACTCCTTTTACAGTCAACACTTCACCCACAAGCATAACTGTTATTGATTCTTTCTATGGACGCAAATATAGTAGGCATCAGAATAAATAAATAGATGAGTTAGAGTCGGATTTAAAGAGTTTTAATATAAGTTAGAGTCAGTTTAAAAAGAGTTTGACTTAAACTTAGGATAAGAAAGAAGAGTCTGATTCTGTTTAGAATCTGACTCAGCTGGGCCTTGATCTATAAAAGGCAACAACAACCGATGCAAAGGATCATTGAAAAAAATGAAGAATTAGTTTCGTATCACCTGGAGAGAAACCTGGCCGACACGCCGAGTTCCGGCGACAAGGCAGAGCTCCTGCCCAACCTCTTTCGCTACCCACTCAGATCAAATCTGCAGTCTCGTCTCCTCTTATCTTCTCCCCTGCGAACACCAAAAAGAAACAATCATAACAGCATGGTATCATATTCACCTCAACGCATCACCAAGATGGCCGGCGTTGAAGAAGGTCCTGGTGAACTTACAGATTCTCAAAAGCTTGATAGAGTTTTAGCTCAACTGTCCACACTGAATTCTAGGATAGATTCACATGATGCAAGAATTGCAAGGACAGGATCACAGCCGAGACCCTCAGGAAGCTCTTCTAGATCTCCAAAATGCCCTGAAGATGATTTGCAAGCAAGACAGTACAAGGGGAGGAAAGAAGGCATACCTCAATTCTTCCAAAAATTAATTTTCCAATCTTTGATGGAGAATCCGATCCTCTGACATGGCTGACAAAATGTGAAGTATATTTCCGAGGCATGAGGACAATGCATGAGGATAAGGTATGGCTAGCTTCTTTGTATTTGGAAGGTATTGCATCACAGTGGTATTATGCTTTGGAGAGAGATCATGGTCTTTTGTCATGGCCAAGGTTTGCAGAATTTGTAAACCTTCGGTTTGGTCCTCCTCCTATTCGCTCTAATGCTCTAGCAGAAATAAAGGATTTATACCGCACAGGGACAGTAGAAGAGTATCAAAGACAATTTTTAGCCCTTCTTTGCAGATGTGAAGATCTTTCAATGACTCAGCGGGTTAATTTATTCATAACAGGTTTAGGGAAACAATTAAGAACATATGTGGAACTACATAATCTAGTAAATTCGCAATCTGCAATGAGCTTGGCAAGGACATATGAAAAGAGGCTAGCTCATGGGTGTAAAATCCCCAAAAAGTGGTAGCAAGAATTTTCAGCTCATGTACACTTAGGAAAAATGAGGGGAATTAAAATTTTGAATTATAGCGGTGAAGGTTCAAAGTGAGAATTCAAACTTCCCAAAAACTTCCAAACATGAAGATCTAAATTTATAACTTGGATCTTCATAGTCCAAACATTCACACTTCCAAATTTCAGCTCATTTGGAGGAGTTTCAATATTTGTTTGGGATTAAAAGAGGAAGCCCTCTAATCTGAATTTCAAATTCAGTTTCAAATTCTAATTCCCTCAATTTGCAAATTTGGTTCCACAAATGTGTTCTTCACATTTGAATGAGCAACCATGCCAAAAATTGGAAACTTTGGAGCTGGTTTGCTATGTTTTTGGGACAATACAAAATGGATAATTCAAATGCATCTCAAATTCAAATGATCAAATACAATTCAAACTTTCACACCAGAATTCAAATCATTTGAATTCAGAAAGTTTGAACCATGACTTGGTGTGAAAGTTTAGCCTTAAATGTTGAGTTGCTGGGGAGGAAATATCAGTGGAAAATTGGATAAGAATTAGAAATGGTGGGGCCCAATTGTCAGCCACCCAATTTCCTTAACTGCCTCTGTTTCCTTCGGTCGAACAGCGTGTGAACGCCAGCGCCGGCTGCGACCCACTCCCGCTGATTTCCAGACACGACCCCACGGTATTTTCGAGCCAGGATCACGCTGAGGGGTGCTGCGTTCCACAGCACCGGATAACACACATCAAAGGTACAAAGCGGAAGCAAAACTTTTATTACATAAAGTGGTTTATGAACATTTGTACATCAAAATAAGTCCAGTCTAAACTCACGGGCGTAGACTACGCATCAAGTTCACGTTCAGCCCTTGAACGTGTCCTTGCTAGCACACACGCACACTAACTCTGCGGCGTGCACGACTCCCACTCGACGGGGTTCCCCTCCTGGGGTTCCGTCTCCTCCTCGGGAGTCCCTTCCTCATAGAACCCTGCAAAAGCTTCAAACACAAGCAGTGAGCACGAAGGCTCAGCATGTCTGACCCGTCTCACCTAAACATGGAACTTCTACATGAGGGGTGATGGGTTACATGAGGTAAAAATCATTTGCAAGGACTCACCTAATTAGTAGAACCTTACTTTCAAGTTTTAGCAGCAGGTTGTGGAGAACCTTACGCTAAGGCACATGAGAGAGCTGCAATCAAACAAGAAACACATTTCTCTCATGTACTTTGCCCAAAGTTGAAAAGGACTTTAGTTAGCTCTAAACTACAACAAATCATTAGCAATCAAGTACATCTTTCAATCAGCAACATTTTAACATGCAACTAGCCTGTTCTTTCTACGTCACGGTACAGTGAACAAGTGGTACTCATTGACCGCGAGGGACGGCGATTATAATAGATTTACACCTGAAGGGTTACCCGAACAACCCGTCACGTACGCCCGTACTCGATGTTGCCTACAACAACCATCACGGACGTCGTGCGCAACTACCTTTCACCCGTTAGCCAAATGTTGAACCGGTCCAATCGTCCCGAGCAAGAGGTCTCTTCACGCGCATCTCAGTGCCGCCAGCCGATTTACACCTCGAGCTCTCAACCTACCCTCTGAACGACCAGCTATGCCTCAACACCCAGCTACCCGAGTTACATCGGTTTCCCGGTTCCCATATAGCCGGTAGGTCTTCGGTACTGTTCTAGATTGTTCAATAGGCCCGCACACGGCTCGGTCCTCAATCGACACAAGCGGAGCTACAGCACACAGGCCCCAAAGTCCTGCTGCCCTTACCCTCCGCTTGGTCTCATTTTCTTGCCATGTGTTTCATGTGCTATCTCTACCCGAGTCGAGTGCCTCTAGCCTATGCTCGCGACCCAGCATTGCAGTAGCTAACGGGGTTTGAAATCCTAAACCCAACCCATGGTTTTCTTGGCTATGCATTTGGGTTTCCAAACAAGACTCTACTGCAAAGAATAATTGTATTCGAAGAGGTGCTCAAAACAATAAAAAATTGTAAAAAGGTTAATGGAAACCGGATCTTGCCTTGCTGCTATTGGTCGTAGGCTAGCTGTTCCTCCGTAGTAACGAAGTCTAGGACTTCGGGTTCCTCCTCGACCTTAGCGACTACGTGGCATACAAGTATATGTATTAATTTAAATGCATTTGATTGAATTTAAACTTGTGAAGTATATACTCTTACTAGACAGACTCAATGCCTGTGAAACTTTTACTGTGGCTTGGTTACAACCTAAGTACAGACTTGGTCAAGTTTTAGTTGCAGCAAAGCTCATTTGAGCCCTCCACAATTAATTATACACTTGACCTTAATTGAAGGCTTTTAGGGTGTTCTAAGGATTTTCATGAAACAAACTATAACTTTCTGAAAACTAGATTTTCAGAGGGTTCTAATGGAATTGGTCTCACTTAATTTGAAGGTTCCTAGCTAAAGATATGAGCTAAACAATTTCAGAGAAAATTCTGAAAATGTTTCTGAACATTTTCTATTTTCTTTGGAACAGTTCCACTAATCACACCATTAGGTGGGTAAAATGAGATCAAATGGATCTGAAATTTTTATGGTAGTTCAGGGATATATTGGTGAACATCCCAGTAAAATGTCAGAATTTTCCTCCAAAGGATTCTCCAGTTAAAATTCCAAGCAGTTTAAATTTTGAGGAATTAATTATGGAGAAATAAGGATTTTCATGAAGTGAAACTTGACTTTATGGGAAGTACTCAGAGATCTGAATCCAACAAAATTTGGTTCACTCGATTTGGAGCTTTCTAGCCAAAGTTATAAGGATTTGAAGTTTGAAGGAATTCTGAAAATCGGGGGAAAAGTTTAAATCTGCCGGGGCCGTGGGGACACGTGTTAGGCGTGGAGGCGACCGCACACGGAGGCCCACAGGGTCTTTGCGCACCAGCACACCCGATCCCGGCCACACCCGATCCTGATTTAAAATTTTGAGCCACTGACGCGTGGGCCAGCCGGCTTCATCTTCCTCCTGACGCGCTCTCGCGCCCGTGCCACCTCCCATCGCCGGAGCCGACTCTGAACTCGCCGGCTCGCCGCTGCCGGCCATCCCATGGTCTGAAACTCGCTACCAGGGGGTTGTCGACGTCAAGGAACACGTCGGTGGTGTCAGTTCGGGCTGGCGGTGACCGGAAATAGCCCGGCAACGTGTCGCGGCCTCGGTTGAGGTTCGGCGCCATCGACCGTTGGTTCTAACCCGCCAACACCTCGAACATTCGGTTCTACTGCATCAGCATACCTCTAGAAAGCTCAACAAGGTGTCAAAGGGGTTCAAAGATGGCGGCAAGTCGTTCGGCACCGTGTGACCGAGCGTGCCCGCCATGAGAGCCCTTGATCGAGCTCGAAATTCGTCACTCCTAGTCGGTTTCATACCACGGATGCAGAAAGGAACTTGATCGCCGGCTAGTCCAGCGTCTATGTGCAAGATTTGATAGCTAGAGAATGATCTTAGAGCGAGAATTTGAAGGATCCGTACCGGAAGCTCAGTTTAAGGTCGCCGGAGCAAAAACTGGAAATTCGCCGTGGACTCTTCACGGTTTGCTTCCCAACTTGGAGGAGAGCAGCACGGCTGTTGCGCGCTCCTGCTGCTACCCTTGATGGCCCGTGAAAACGCCTGTGGAACGCTGTCCACGAGCGCCTGACCTTCGGTTGAGGCTATGTCGCCGCTGTGGCGGTCGTTCTCGGGCAAGGGAGGTCGGAGCTCGGGGTTTTTAGCGTCGGGGAGGTGGAGTGCGATCTCAGGTTGCTGTCTAGCAGCTCAGGAACGAAGGAGGAGATCGTTTGCTGGTTTTCCTGATCGAGCAGAGAGCTTCGGGGAGAAAATCTGCCGCTGCTCGGGGTTGCACGCGAGGGGATAAAGCCAGCCGATCCCTGCTCGGGCTGAGGCGGTGCCGGTCGCGTGGAGGCGCGAGCAAGCCGCCCTGGGTGCCAGCGCGCGGGGAAGGAAGCAGCTGGTGGCACCGGTGGCTTCTCGGTGGCACAGCCGACAGCTGCTCGGTGGAATTTCCCACCGAGGCTGTGACTTTGTGTGCAAGACTTCCCTCCTTCTCTCTATGACATGTGGGTCCCACCCGGGGTTTTAACCTCTGAAATTTACTCCTAATCACTGTTGTAAACAGTGAGCCCCAAAATACCCCTGGTGATTCAAATTATTCACCCATGAGCCATTTGAATTGATTAGAATTCAAATTGGGTTTGGTTTGAATGAATTTCAGCACAAGTTCAGTTTGGAATTCAAATAAAGTTTGAATTTGTCCCACTTAGCTCATGTCAAGATCAACTCCAAAAATGGAGTGAAAATTGGAGTGTGAGCTCACAAAATTGTGCTGAATAAGATTATGCCTCCCACTTTTGAATTCATGGGATAAAAACAGTTTGAATTTGAATATGGTTTCAAACTGCCCTCTTTCTAGCTATACCCAAAATGACCTCAAAAAGGTTTTGAATTTGGGTGAAACTTGGCATGGACATCCTTAGCAATGTGTAGGAGTTTTCATATGCCCAGCCCCTCTATATCACATGTGGAAAATACCACTTTTGTAATATGTGAGTTTGTTCTCTAATGAGCATGTTGATGGTGGTTACTTGCTCTTCATTTGTGTTCCTCAACTTTCCTCAAATGAGGTGTGTGTGTATGGTCATGAACACTTCAAATATGTGTCAAAAACTGAGGCCCTTACATTCCTCCCCCTTTAAAAGAATCTCGTCCCGAGATTATAAGGTGAAAATGAGAGAGAGGACGTTGGAAAATTACCGGATATGCGACGTGAAAAAGTTGGGGTAGTTGGCGCGAAGAAATCCTTCGCTCTCCCATGTCCCTTCGTCCACGGAGTGATTACTCCATAGAACCTTGTAGAACCACAATGTACGGTTGCGTGTGGTTCGGGCCTTTTCATCAATGATCTGAACCGGTTCCTCTCGATAGGTGAGATCCGGTTGCAGTTCTTCAATATCTTCCAGCTGAACAGTAGTTGATAGCTTGAGACACTTCTTCAGCTGGGAAATGTGAAAGACGTCGTGCACACCAGAAAGTGCTTCTGGTAATTTCAGCCGGTATGCTACCGATCCACATCTTTCGGTAATCTGAAATGGACCGATGAATGGGGTGCCAACTTTTCTCTCACCCCAAATATGTTTACGCCCTTCATTGGAGACACACGTAGGTATACGTGATCCCCGACTTCGAATTGTAATGGGCGTCTTCTTCGGTCTGCATACTGTTTCTGACGGGATTGGGTGGCTTTTAGGTTCGCTTGAATTAGTCGAACCTTTTCTTCCGCGTTGTTGACAAGGTCAATCCCGAAGGTAACCCTTTCGCCAGACTCACACCAATTCAGCGGTGTGCGGCATTTTCTTCCGTATAGCACCTCGTAGGGCGCCATCTTTATGCTGGCTTGGTACCCATTGTTGTACGAGAACTCGACTAACGACAAGTGATCATCCCAATTCTTGCCGTGGTTGATAGCGCAAGCTCGTAGCATGTCTTCTAAGATCTGATTTACCCGCTCGGTTTGCCCATCTGTCTGTGGGTGGTATGCTGAACTACGGATCAGCTTCGTCCCCAAGGCAGCGTGCAGCTGCTCCCAAAAACGGGACACAAATAAAGTGCCCCGATCTGATATGATGGTACGGGGTACGCCGTACAAGCACAGGATCCGTGAGATGTACAGTTTAGCGTACTTCTTGGCGTTGTAGTTTGTGTTGACCGGGATGAAATGGGCAACTTTGGTGAGCCAATCGACGATCACCCACACAGAATCATGTTTCTGCAAGGTGGTGGGTAAACCGGCGATGAAGTCCATGCTCACGTCCTCCCACTTCCAGGCAGGAACGCCCAGTGGTTGTAGCAGTCCCGGTTTCCGCATATGGTCTGCCTTCACTCTTCGACATGTATCGCACTCGGACACGTATTTTGCAGTCTCCAGTTTCATCCGTGTCCACCAAAACTTGCTTCTGAGTTCTTGATACATTTTGTTGCTGCCGGGGTGAATAGAAATCTTTGAAA
Source organism: Neostapfia colusana (assembly GCA_030760725.1). Classification (NCBI taxonomy): domain Eukaryota; kingdom Viridiplantae; phylum Streptophyta; class Magnoliopsida; order Poales; family Poaceae; genus Neostapfia; species Neostapfia colusana. The sequence continues at coordinate 42,999,082 of JASWHV010000019.1, forward strand.
AGTGAGCCTCATCAAAGATTTTCTTCCGTAATTCCGGGTTACGGGGTACAACGATCCGGTCCTTGAACCATAGGACGCCGTCTCTGTCCTTCCGGAAACATTTCAGCTCCCCACTATCTACACGTCTCCGCAAATGTGACATGCCCTTTTCATTCTTCTGGGCTGCTGCTATCTCTTCACGGATGGTGGGATCAAAGCTAAGTTGTAGAGAGCTCCGTGTGGAATCACATGTAGTGGTGGTTCGCTCTCTTCCAACAGTGTGATGGTTAGATTGTTGACGCGTGACTTGCGGCTCAGCGCATCTGCCACTACGTTTGCCTTGCCCGGATGATAATGGATCTCTATTTCGTAATCCTTTATCAGTTCTAACCATCTTCTCTGTCTCATGTTCAGCTCCTTCTGAATGAATATGTACTTGAGGCTTTTGTGGTCGGTATATATATGTATGAGGTTACCGAGTAGGTAGTGCCTCCACATCTTCAGTGCAAGTACCACGGCAGCGAGCTCCAAATTGTGAGTTGGATAATTCTGCTCATGGTTTCTAAGCTGCCGTGATCCATATGCGACCACTCTTCAGTCTTGCATCAGCACACATCCGAGCCCAATGCCGGATGCATCGCAGTACACATCGAACGGTTTTGTTGTGTCTGGCTTCGCCAAAACCGGTGCTGATGTCAGGTGCTTGACTAAAGCCTTGAATGCTGCTTCACACGCTGGACTCCAAACATATTTGGTAGCCTTCTTCAGCAGCTCCGTCATAGGCTTGGCAATCTTCGAGAAGTTCGGAATGAACCTCCGATAATATCCCGTGAGTCCGAGGAAACTCTGTACCTCGTAAACCGTTCTCGGGGATTTCCAATTCAGCACTTGAGTGATCTTGCTCGGGTCTACAGCGATACCCTCCGCTGAGATGATATGCCCGAGAAAAGGCACTTGCGATATCCAGAACTCGCATTTGCTGAATTTCGCGTATAACTTGTGATCCCACAGCCGTTGCAAGACTATACGCAGATGCTGCTTGTGATCTTCTTCCGACTTGGAATATACCAAGATGTCGTCGATGAAGACCACGACAAACTTGTCCAGCTCCGGCATGAATACCGAGTTCATTAAGTATATGAAGTGAGCTGGAGCATTGGTGAGGCCGAAGGACATGACCAGGTACTCATAAAGTCCGTACCTTGTCGAGAAAGCCGTCTTCGGAATGTCCTCGGCCCTTATCTTAATCTGATGGTACCCGGATCTTAAGTCCATCTTGGAAAAGATCTTTGCTTCGACCAACTGATCAAACAACATGTCGATCCGTGGCAACGGGTACTTGTTCTTGATGGTTACGGCATTTAATGGACGATAGTCCATGCAAAGCCGCAATGTCTCATCCTTCTTCTTCACAAATAATGCCGAACAGCCCCATGGCGAGGAGCTCGGCCTAATAAAACCCTTCTCCAGAAGGTCCGTGAGCTGAGTCTTCAGTTCAGCCAACTCCTTGGGCGCCATCTTGTACGGCCTTCCGGATATTGGCATGGTTCCCGGTGCAAGTTCAATCTTGAACTCCACCTCTCTATCGGGCGGCATCCCCGGTAAATCATCTGGGAACACGTCAGGGAACTCTCGGACAACTGGAATATCTTCTAATCTGATGGTTGTGTCTTGACAGACACTTGGAAGTTTTATTTCTGGACTGTCCAGAAATAAGGAGTGAGACTCGTGCACTTCTGAGTTCAAGTGCACAACTCGGAGGACGGTGTCTAAAACAGCACCGTGGCGGGTTAACCACGACATCGCTAAGATGACATCGACCTTTTGTCCCTCTAAGATTATGAGAGACGTAGGGTAGACTCTACCCTCTAAGCACAATGGCGCTTTTGGGACCATCATGCTTGCTGAATTTTTCCCACCCGGTGAACAGATCACATAAGGACTATCGGTGGGTAGTATTTGCAAGTTATATTTATCAATGAAAGCTTGGCTAATGAAGCTATGCGTGGCACCTGAATCAAATAATACTATTGTGGGATGCTGGTGGAGTTGGAACATACCCGCAAGGATTGGCTCACCCTCCAACACGTCCTCTATGGCAAGCTGGTGGACAGTGCCGGGCCTAGGGTTTGCCCGCCACGCATTAGTGGGGTTCCGGGGTTGATTCCTCCCCGGAAACTGCGGTGCAACTCCGCCGCCTTGCCTCTCCGGGCAACTGCTCGCGAAGTGTCCTGGACGACCACACTTGTAACATGTGGCCGCTGCTGGTATGGTGCTTGGGAGACGAAAGCCCGGCATGCGTTGCTGAGGTGCATACGCACGCGGCATCGTCCGTTGCTGCTGTTGTTGTTGTGGAAGTGGTGCTGGCAGTGCCGGCCTGAATGCCGGTGAAGAGTACGGCCGACTGCGGAAAGGCATCGACCTCTGGGGTGGCTGCCAGCGTGGACCTGATGGTGGGCGATTCACCATCCGAAACTTCTGAGAAGGACCGCCTCCTTCTCCGCTGCTCTGCGGCGCACTTCGCTTTCACTCCGCCGCCGCCAACTCCTTGCCGGAGTCCTCTTGAACAATCGCAGCGTCAATGATGTCGTTGAGGCTGCCGCGATTGAACATCGCCAATTTGTCCTTCAGGAGCGGGTTAAGCCCCTGGTAAAAGTGGTCCCGCCGCTTCTCGTTGGTATCTGCGTGATACGACGCGTAGAGCGCAAGATCGTTGAATGCCCTGGAGTATTCCAGCGCGTTCCGGTTCCCTTGCTGCAGGTGCAGGAATTCCTGCGTCTTCCTCTTCATCAAACCTGGCGGTATGTGATAGGCCCTGAAGGCCGTCCGAAACTCCGTCCAGGTCATAACTCGATCGGTGGGCTGTGAAGCACAGAAGTTTGCCCACCATGCGCTCGCAGATCCTTGGAGCTGCTGGACCGCGAACTTAGTCTTGCGCTGCTCACTTATCTGGAGCAGCCCGAACTTCATCTCTATTGCACGGAGCCAGTTGTCCGCATCAAGAGGTTCATCCGCCCTTGAGAATACAGGGGGATGAGTCGCTAGGAAGTCGGAGTAGGAGCTCTGTTGACGCTCCTCACGGTCTTGACGTCTCTCTGGGCGAGATGTATTTGCGATTAGAGTTTGCAGCAACTCCGTGTGCTGCTGATGTGAACCCGCCATTGCCGTGACGATGTCGGCCAATGTAACCGTTGGCAGTGGCGGTGGCGGTGTTTGCTGTTGCTGTTTCTGCTGTTGCTGCTGCTGTCCCGTGGAATCCTCGGGAGGCTGTTGGGAGGTCTCTCCCCCTTGGCTAGTACCCCCAACGTCCGGGTTGGCACGAGTTCACGTCATTCTGAAATTCAAAACAGCAGCGATTAGCACATGTCATACTTTAAATTCCATATGCAATAGTAGGTATTGAAGTGACACATGAGTGATTTGCACAACATTCACATATATTGATAAAGCATAAACTTTATACAAGATACATTATTCTCGGGTCTCCGAGAAGTCGTGCTCATGTCGTCACTACCTATACATACGCTACTGCCTACACGACATGTCACCGATTACAAAAGTTGGGTTACACTACCCCAGCTGCCCTACTTGGCAACTGTAATCCCCTACTCGGAGTAGAACTCGATCTCCTGTGGGTCGTCCTCCTCCGGTACCTCTGCTGGTGGCTCTGGATCTACCACCTCTTCTCCCATCTCGGGTTCTCCCATTGCTGGAAGGCCCAAGACTACTGGTATGCCCAATACCGGGGGTACGAGGTCCTGCGCATGCACCTCGTCCATAGCCTGGTTGTAGTCCTCTTCCCAGCCTTGCCCTTCCTCAATAGCGTCGTCTCGCTCTTGAGTAAGGTCCTCGTTCTGCTGGGTCAGATTCTGTACCAGTTCTTGCAATGTCGCGATGTCGACACGGCTTTTCCTCTTCGCCTTCTTCAGACGATGCAACTGATTATGTTGTTCATTCAGTCGCTTGATCGTCGGAAGGAGCACATTGCGGAGTACGCTGTGAGCACTCTCGAAATGGTCCCCACGGCTCGTGCTCTCCTTGAGCTTGGTGGCGAGATGCTCCGTATGAACAGCTTGGCTGTCCATCACGGCGTTTCCCACCCTCATCTGGAGGCTAAGGTTTGGCTCCGCGGGGTTGTACCTTGGGCAACTCGGATCTGTTGCCTCCCGGTACCTCTCTTCCCACACATGCTGAGCCCGTCCCTCCACCGGAACGAGCGCGTATGGAGTGCCCTCCATAGCCTGCACGTGTAGTTGGCAGAAACGTGACATAGTGTCACGGGCTGCCACTTGCCACATCCCTTCTGGTTGTCTTCCTCTCACCGTGACGGTGAATGGCACCCAACCGGGTGGCGTAGGTCCTGCAGGGACTTCGACATGGATTGTCCACGTCTTGTTCCCCTCTTCGCCTTCTTCCTTGGTGAGGTACTGCGGCATCTGGTTATATCCGAAATATTGAAGCATCTGCCTCAATGTTTCCGGATAGCCGCTGCGGTGAGAACAGTGAGATACCACCCACCCGTTCTCCAACTGTTTGTCTGCTGTCATCTGTAAAAATATATTTGATAAATGTCAGATATTTATTTAAACAGTAAACCACTGAGTTATAACATAAGACATGTCATTTAACCCATAACACTTGGAAACATAGTTCAAATTTTAAACAAATTTGACTGCTGATCTGCTGTTCACATGACAGCCCTGACCAGTTTCCATTTCAACCTGATTTAGGCAATGTTAAAGCAAAACCAATTCTGGAGCTAAATATCACAGTTAAAGCTAACTTCAATAGCTTTCCATAAAGTGTTTGCTTGTCCTAAGATCTGTCCCAGTTCAAAAGTTATGAGATGTCAAAGTTAACAGAATTTCTGGAGAAATTTGGACAGCACCTCCCTGCTTTAGGTACTGAATTCATCCAAGGATTCCAGTTAATTCTGCTCCTAATATGACAAAACTTTCTGTTACAAAGTTGTAACCCATCTCACAAGCTTTCCACAACTACATCACTTTCTATTTCTGGATTTTTATGCAGGAAGTTATGCTCAATTTACAAAGAGTTTACAGAGAGTCTTTGCTCTGCCCTGTTTTCTGGACAGTTTCAACTCCACTGCATTTTTCGATTGGTTAAGGGATGAAACACCTCTGGACCTCAACAGAAAAGTTGTAAAGCTCTTCCAAAGATTTCCAGAAATATATCATATGACCCCAACCTCGAAAGAACTCAACCTATAACCTCTGATTAACTTCAGCCTTAACTCAGCTGAAAACAGAGTGCTCTGTCCTTAACAACCTATAAGTTGAAAACTTGTTAACTTTGAATATCCTGTTCAAGGGAAGAGGTTACAGCAACATTTTACTACTTTGGATTAAAAACCTTCAAGTTTTACAATGAAGTTGTTCATTTAGTGGGGTGTGACGTCGATGTGTCACCAGATTATGTCGGTACTACGTCCTCACAAAGGAAAAACCTATACCGGACTTAGCCGGCTTCGTTAATTCAGTGGCACTAAACATCACTCGCACACGGATGCTACACGTCTGCCGTTTCGTGGTCAGACTACCTGCAGCAACTCAAACAATCGTCAGACTCGGCTGCACACCGAGCCCGGTATCCATACAGTCCGTACACCCGGCCGTCATCACTCGCCCGGATGTTCTCAAGCCAAACATGCCTTGAGTTACGTGTTCACGTTTCAGACCACGTGATGGGGTCTCCCAAGTTGCACCACGCACGCCAGGGACAGACGTTGCTCGAATACCCCAAACGACATGAAGAGTCGTAGAGGATATCAAAGCGGGTCGGGTTACCTGCCACCCGTGGGGCTCCACCCTTCAGCTTGTGCGCACTGGTGGACAGCGCTTACGTGCACCCCCCAAGACATAAACGTCCCAAGATGCATGATTTTCCGACATAGACAGATAGGTTAGTATGCCACTTTCTATATACTAATAACATCCTTATATGGGCTACTACTCGTTCCTCACTGGATTTTTGAAAAGATGACCTTTGTAGTGCGTTAAACCTCAAGCGAGCTCTGATATCAACGCTGACACGACCCCACTGTCTTGTCGAGCTAGGATCACGCTGAGGGGTGCTGCGTTGCACAGCACCGGATAACACACATCAAAGGTACAAAGCGGAAGCAAAACTATTATTACATAAAGTGGTTTATGAACATTTGTACATCAAAATAAGTCCAGTCTACACTCACGGGCGTAGACTACGCATCAAGTTCACGTTCAGCCCTTGAACGTGTCCTTGCTAGCACACACGCACACTAACTCTGCGGCGTGCACGACTCCCACTCGACGGGGTTCCCCTCCTGGTGTTCCGTCTCCTCTTCGTGAGTCGCTTCCTCATAGAACCCTGCAAAAGCTTCAAACACAAGCAGTGAGCACGAAGGCTCAGCAAGTCTGACCCGTCTCACCTAAACATGGAACTTCTACAAGAGGGGTGATGGGTTACATGAGGTAAAAATCATTTGCAAGGACTCGCCTAATTAGTAGAACCTTACTTTCAAGTTTTAGCAGCAGGTTGTGTAGAACCTTACGCTAAGGCACATGAGAGAGCTACAATCAAACAAGAAACACATTTCTCTCATGTACTTTGCCCAAAGTTGAAAAGAACTTTAGTTAGCTCTAAACTACAACAAATCATTAGCAATCAAGTCCATCTTTCAATCAGCAACATTTTAACATGCAACTAGCCTGTTCTTTCTATGTCACGGTACAGTGAACAAGTGGTACTCACTGACCGCGAGGGACGGCGATTATAATCGATTTACACCTGCAGGGTTACCCGAACAACCCGTCACGTACGCCCGTACTCGATGTTGCCTACAACAACCATAACGGACGCCGTACGCAACTACCTTTCACCCGTTAGCCAAATGTTGAACCGGTCCAATCATCCCGAGCAAGAGGTCTCTGCACGCGCATCTCAGTGCCGCCAGCCGATTTACACCTCGAGCTCTCAACCTAACCTCTGAACGACCAGCTATGCCTCAACACCCAGCTACCTGAGTTACATCGGTTTCCTGGTTCCCATATAGCCGGTAGGTCTTCGGTACTGTTCTAGCTTGTTCAACAGGCCCGCACACGGCTCGGTCCTCAGTCGACACAAGCGGAGCTACAGCACACAGGCCCCAAAGTCCTGCTGCCCTTACCCTCCGCTTGGTCTCATTTTCTTGCCATGTGTTTCATGTGCTATCTCTACCCGAGTCGAGTGCCTCTAGCCTATGCTCGCGAGTAGTTCCAACTACTCGACTTGTACCGAATCCTACACTATCTTAGCATTGCAGTAGCTAACAGAGTTTGAAATCCTAAACCCAACCCATGGTTTTCTTGGCTATGCATTTGGGTTTCCAAACAAGACTCTACTGCAAAGAATAATAGTATTCGAAGAGGTGCTCAAAACAATAAAATTTTGTAAAAAGGTTAATGCAAACCGAAGCTTGCCTTGCTGCTCTTGGTCTTAGGCTAGCTGTTCCTCCAGAGTAACGAAGTCTAGGACTTCGGGTTCCTCCTCGACCTTAGCGACTGCATGACATACAAGTATATGTATTAATTTAAATGCATTTGATTGAATTTAAACTTGTGAAGTCTATACTCTTACTAGACAGACTCAATGCCTGTGAAACTTTTACTGTGGCTTGGTTACAACCTAAGTACAGACTTGGTCAAGTTTTAGTTGCAGCAAAGCTCATTTGAGCCCTCCACAATTAATTATGCACTTGACCTTAATTGAAGGCTTTTAGGGTGTTCTAAGGATTTTCATGAAATAAACTATGACTTTCTGAAAACTAGATTTTCAGAGGGTTCTAATGGAGTTGGTCTCACTTAATTTGAAGGTTCCTAGCTAAAGATATGAGCTAAACAATTTCAGAGAAAACTCTGAAAATGTTTCTGAACATTTTCTATTTTCTTTGGTACAGTTCCACTAATCACACCATTAGGTGGATCAAATGAGCTCAAATGGATCTGAAATTTGTATGGTAGTTCAGGGATATTTTGGTGAACATCTCAGCAAAATTTCAGAATTTTCCTCCAAAGGATTCTCCAGTTAAAATTTCAAACATTTTAAAATTTGAGGAATTAATTTTGGGGAAATAAGGATTTTAATGAAGTGAAACTTTATTTGCTAGAAAGTACTCAGAGAGCTGAATCCAACAAAATTTGGTTCACTCGATTTTGATCTTTCTAGCCAAAGTTATAAGGATTTGAAGTTTGAAGGAATTCTGAAAATCGGGGGAAAAGTTTAAATCTGCCGGGGCCCGCGGGGACACGTGTTAGGCGCGGAGGCGACCGCACACGGAGGCCCACAGGGTCTTTGCGCGCCAGCACACCCGATCCCGGCCACACCCGATCCCGATTTAAAATTTTGAGCCGCTGACGCGTGGGCCAGCCGGCCTCGTCTTCCTCCCGACGCGCTCTCGCGCCCGCGCCGCCTCCCCTCGCTGGAGCCGACTCTGAACTCACCGGCTCGCCGCTGCCGGCCATCCCATGGTCTGAAACTCGCCGCCAGGGGGTTGTCGACGTCAAGGAACACGTCGGTGGTGTCAGTTCGGGCTGGCGGTGACCGGAAATAGCCCCGCGACGTGCCGCGGCCTCGGTTGAGGTTCGGCGCCGTCGACCGTGGGTTCTAACCCGCCAACACCTCGAACAATCGGTTCTACAGCATCAGCATACCTCTAGGAAGCTCGACAAGGTGTCAAAGGGGTTCAAAGATGGCGGCAAGTCGGTCGGCACCGTGTGACCGAGCGTGCCTACCATGAGCGCCCTTGATCGAGCTCGAAATTCGTCACTCCTAGTCGGTTTCATACCACGGATGCACAAAGGAACTTGATCGCCGGCTAGTCCAGCATCTATGTGCAAGATTTGATAGCTAGAGAAGGATCTTAGAGCGAGAATTTGAAGGATCTGTACCGGAAGCTCAGTTTAAGGTCGCCGGAGCAAAAACTGGAAATTCGCCGTGGACTCTTCACGGTTTGCTTCCCAACTTGGAGGACAGCAGCACGGCTGTTGCGCGCTCCTGCTGCTACCCTTGCTGGCCCGTGAAAACGTCTGTGGAACGCTGTCCACGAGCGCCTGACCTTCGGCTGAGGCTAGGTCGCCGCTGTGGCGATCGTTCTCGGGCAAGGGAGGTCGGAGCTCAGGGTTTTTGGCGTCGGGGAGGTGGAGTGCGATCTCAGGTTGCTGTCTAGCAGCTCAGGAACGAAGGAGGAGATCGTTTGCTGGTTTTACTGATCGAGCAGAGAGCTTCGGGGAGAAAATCTGCCGCTGCTCGGGGTTGCACGCGAGGGTATAAAGCCAGTCGATCCCTGCTCGGGCTGAGGCGGTGCCAGTCGCGTGGAGGCGCGAGCAAGCCGCCCTGGGCGCCAGCGCGCGGGGAAGGAAGCAGCTGGTGACGCCGGTGGCTTCTCGGTGGCACAGCCGACAGCTGCTCGGTGGAATTTCCCACCGAGGCTGTGACTTTGTGTGCAAGACTTCCCTCCTTCTCTCTATGACATGTGGGTCTCACCTGGGGTTTTAACCTCTGAAATTTACTCCTAATCACTGTTGTAAACAGTGAGCCCCAAAATACCCCTGGTGATTCAAATTATTCACCCATGAGCCATTTGAATTGATTAGAATTCAAATTGGGTTTGGTTTGAATGAATTTCAGCACAAGTTCAGTTTGGAATTCAAATAAAGTTTGAATTTGTCCCACTTAGCTCATGTCAAGATCAACTCCAAATGGAGTGAAAATTGGAGTGTGAGCTCACAAAATTGTGCTGAATAAGATTATGCCTCCCACTTTTGAATTCATGGGATAGAAACAGTTTGAATTTGAATATGGTTTCAAACTGCCCTCTTTCTAGCTATACCCAAAATGACCTCAAAAAGGTTTTGAATTTGGGTGAAACTTGGCATGGACATCCTTAGCAATGTGTAGGAGTTTTCATATGCCCAGCCCCTCTATATCACATGTGGAAAATACCACTTTTGTAATATGTGAGTTTGTTCTCTAATGAGCATGTTGATGGTGGTTACTTGCTCTTCATTTGTGTTCCTCAACTTTCCTCAAATGAGGTGTGTGTGTATGGTGATGAAGACTTCAAATATGTGTCAAAAACTGAGGTCCCTTACATTTCCACTGCGCCACCTCCTGCTCGGGAGATCAGCACGCCAAGAGGGATATTTCACCGCCCCGGTTGCCACATGAACGTCGCATCACTCTCACATTCGCCCCTCTGCTCAGCTCGAGTAGCTTCGACCGCCGCTCGGTTGCTCCGCGCCGCCCTCCCGTCACCGACGCAAACCCGGCATTGTCGCACCCGGTTGAGGCCATAGGAAGGTGTGCAAGGATCTCTGGTTCCTCCCTGACGACAGTCCATAACGTTCCCCCGAACCGATCCCGTGAACTGAGCATAGTTCGTCGTTCCACGTTCAACTTTTCCGTCACGACGCTGCACCGTCGACCGGCCCCCTCGGACTCATTCGCGCTCAATCAACCGGTGTTCTAGGTGCGTTGTCGACCCTTCTTCTTGTCCTCCCAATTTGGAGTTAGGCCGTAGCCTAGGTCGGCCGGAATTTGAAGATTTTCACAGGCGGGTTCTTGGAGCCGAGGTGAAAGAAACGGGAAATTCCTCGGCCATATTGAGTTAGGGTTCACAAGAGTCTAGGCATAGGTTCTCCAAGCCATGATGACCCTCCTCGGGCAAACGGCAAGCTAAACCATGCAGATTCTGAAGGGTTCTCCGTGTTTTCCCTCATGGCGGTGAAGAACCACTTCAGTCGCAAGGTGAGCTTATGCCTCCGGTTGTTTTCCGAGGGATCAGGGTAGTGTTCCGGGTTCCCCATGTCACGGGGGTGCTGTGGGACCAAACCGTGGTCGGTTTCCAGGCTCGCCGGGTGAGTACCATGTCGCCGGAGTCACCCGAGTTACTGCCACCGTCGCACGCCCATCTCCGGTCATCGTCGGTGAGGGCTAAGACCGGCAGCACGTTTCCCGGTTGGAAATAGGTAGTAGCGGCGAGTTTGGCAAAGTTTGGAGCACGGAAACACCGTTCTTGCAAGCTCTCCGGCGAGGGCAGCCACGGGAATGCGTGGGGGCGCGAGCAAGAAGACGATGGGGGTCTGCCCCACCTGTCAGTGGCACGGGTTAGGCACGGGATCAGGGTGCGGCTCAGGATCTGTTGTAGCTGCGCGGGTTAACTCCGTAGCCCCCGGTGTTGCCGCAATCCCACTGGTCCAATTTAAAACAGGGGCCCGGTCACAATTATTTGAAGTTTCTGTTAGGGAAATAGTTCCAGAAATTAGCTGATCTTTACAAGCCCATAACTTTGGGTAGAAAGCTCCAAAATTAGTGAGAAAAATTTTGTTACAATCCTCATGAAGAGTACTTCACAGAGGAACAAATTGCTTGCTATGAAAATGCCCAGGAATTCCTGTAGAATTGTTTTTAATAAATATTTTAGAGATTTATTACAGGAGCAATTCTTTATGAAACATTCCCAAATTTGGGCAGCAAATCCTTTTCATAGTTACTGGTCTCCAGTAAAAATTTGGGTATCATTGGAGTTCATTTGCTAGGCTAAATTGCCTTCCAAAGTTCAGCCTTTATTTGGAAATTCAAATTTAAACAGAAACTTTTCAGAACTCCTGTCCAACTTCAAAAATTCATATCTCTCTGTTGGTAGCTCCAAAAATGGTGAAACAAATTTTGTTAGAACCATGGATACCTAACCTAATCAGATCTTCCACTGTTAGTCATGTCAAAGCTACTGATTTGGGCTCAAAAATTCATAGAAGCCTTATACTTGTAGGAATTTTGGAGACTTCATTGTGCATGGACAATTCTCCAAATTTTGCTGAGATCATCCTTAGAGAGTCTAGTATCCAGTGTAAAAATCCCAAAGCCAATTAAGGATCCTAAATAGCAGTAGCTATGAATAGAAGTTTACTTCTTATAAGTCTTAAATACTTATACATATATTTTGTTACATTTCGTAATAGTGACCGAAGTTGAGAATACGTCGGAGCCTTTGGACGTCCTGCAGTCAGAAGCTAACTTCTCCTCTGACTCGCAACCAGGCAAGCCCCGGCTTGCACTTAAGTACCTTTTATAAATCTTTCTATTTGTATCACTTATGTCTAGGGTGAATGCTTGCATTAGAGTTAGAGTGATTGAAACCCCACTTGCATAACCTTTAAATCCTATGGAGGGTTGGGTAGTTACAAACTCGACGAGTAGAGAATGCCATGCTAATGTTTAGGATCTCAGTAGAAGTCGAATGGTTGGAAGCTACTCGCTAGATAGTACTTATCACACGGAATGAGAAGAGGTAGAAAATGGCTTGAGTTGTGAAAATGAGACCCAGCAGGGGGATAGGATGTAGTGAGCAGAGGTATCACGTGCGTAGCCCTGTTGGCGTCGGTTGAGGATCGTCCGTGTGCGGCCCTGCTGGACAAGTATCGAACAGTACCGGATGCATACTGGCATATGGGAACCAGGAAACCGATGTAATTGATTAACATGGGTGCCGAGGCTTACCTAATCGTAAATAGGTGTGGGTTGAGGGTAGCAAGGTCAAAATCTGCTGGTGGACACCGTCACACTCCATGTGGGGACCTCCTGCTCGTTACGGATTGACCGGTTCGGCATTTGGGTTGCCTTTGAAAGGTTGTCGGATACAACAGAGTAGGAAGGGGTGTGGAATCACGCTTCTGAAAGTGGGTGTATGTGACGTGTTATCCGGGTGTGTCTTGATTGCAATCACCGTCCCTCACGGTTATTTGAGTACCCGCTTGTTCACTGCGCTGTGACGTAGTAAGAAGTGAAATAAGCCAACTGAATATGCTGTATTGCACTATTAATGTCTTGAAACCTTGTATGTCTTACTTATAGAGCTAATTAAGTTTATATTACACTTTGGGCATCATCACATCGGAGGAAAGCGTTTCTTGTTTGATTGTGGACTTCCGATGTGAGGGCTGCCTAAGGTTCATTAAACTGTTTCTATAAAACTGAAAGTAAGGATCAACATGTAGGCATGTCTTTATTGCAAAGTCCTTCTTCCTATTTTACACATCCTTGCATGTAGAGTTCCATGCCTAGGGTTGTCGGTTAAGCCTTGCTGAGCCATCGTGCTCACGGTTGCAATATTTTGAGCTGTGTGTATGTGAGAGTTATGAGGAAGGTTCCGAGGATGAGGCGATGCCCCGTTGGGGTACACGGCCGAGCTGGAGCCTTGTACGCCGCCGTGATTCTCCGGTTCCATGCTGCTAGTGTGTAGCGTCCCCGAGCTGGACGGCTGCACTTTGCTTAGTTAGGATTTGAGAGTATCTATGTATATAACTTCCGTTGTATAATTAAGTTTTGTAAAAAAGCCTTCCGCTGTTTTATATCAAATAAAAGTTTTTTGTGCTTAAATTATTTTCGTGTGTGCTGTTGGGTGCTGCATCGCACGGCACCACCCTATGCGATCCTAGAGTGGGTGAACCACGGGGTGGTCCCCACAATGGGCAAGATGAAAAAACAGTTTTGGTAAAGCAAATCAAAGAAGCAATTTAGAACATCATCTATAGCTGCTTCAGCTTCTAGCAAAGGCTCTTCCTCCCAAGGATAGATAACAGCCTCTAGGCCAAGATTCAGAAGATTAACACAAGAAGAAATGGCGGTTAAGAGGACTAATGGGGAATGTTACAATTGTACTGAGAAATATACTCCAGATCTAAGTGCAATAATAAAAGTTTATTTTTATTGGAGCTAGATGAGGGAGATGATGTGCAGGAAGTTGCTGAGGAACTAGGAATTTCATTACATGCTCTCACAGAAATTGGAGTAGCAAAGACCATGTTGCCTCTGTGGTTGCTGTCTCTAAAGCAGTGAGTTTTGCTTCCATGGTTGACCTCGTCAATATGGTTTATTTGCAACACCTCCATGATATGGCGCCACCAACAAGAGTAAACACATATCCACTCGTGGCATAGAGCTCATCAACATCAGAAATCCAGTTCGAATCATTATATCCTTCAGGCACGGCCGGATGCCCTGTATAGTGAATTCCATAACTCATTGTACCTCTGAGATAGCGCATAACCCTCTCAAGTTCATGCCAATGATATGTACCAGGATTTGATATGAACATAAGTGAACCGATCATCTGAGAATATTTATATTGATCTCTTGGCTCTTTCTTGTTCTTTCTGAGTATCACGCTCGGATCATAAGGTGTTGGAGAAATCTTGCTATCCATAAAGTCGAACCGACTCAAGATTTTCTCAACATAGTTGGATTGTGTTAAAGTAATTCCACTCTCATCCTTATTCAGCTTAATGTTCAAAATGACATTTAGCCTCCCCCAGATCTTTTATATCAAAGCACTTTGATAGAAAAGACTTGACCTCAGAAATTATATTAATGTTTGTACCAAAAATGAGTATGTCATCCACATACAAGCATAATATAATGTTGTTTCCCCACCATAGCGATAGTACAAGCACCGATCAGTCCCATTAATGACAAAGCCCACAGACGTCAGTGTACTGTCAAACTTTTCATGCCATTGCTTAGGTGCTTGTTTCAGGACATATAAGGATTTTAACAATTTGCACACCTTTCTCTGTTCACCTTTTACTACGAACCCATCAGGCTGATCCATATAGATTTCCTCTTCCAACTCTCCATTAAGGAAAGTTGTCTTCACATCCATTTGATAAATGATTAGACCATAAGAGGCAGCTAGAGAATATAATACTTGGATTATCATCAACCTGGTGACAGGTGAATAGGTGTCAAAATAGTCTTCACCTTCCTTTTGTGTATAGCACTTTGCAACTAGTATCGCTTTATACTTCTCAATAGAACCATCAGGCCCGAGCTTCTTCTTGAACACCCACTTACAACCTACTAGTTTGCACCCGTACGGTCATTCAGTTAACTCTTAACTTCCATTTGAAAGAATTAAGTCCATCTCACTATGAACTGCTTCTTTCGAGTCATCTGCATTAGGAGATGCATATGCCTCTGCAATGGATTTAGGAGTGTCGTCCACAAGGTACACAATGAAATCATCACCAAAAGAAATTCGTAATCCTCTGTCTCTTACTCGACTGAGTTGTTTTATTGTGTTCCTCCTCCAGGATGTTCTCAAATAGTGTTTCAAGAAACTCCTAGTTGTGGTGGATTCAGGATTAAGTTCATAAGAAATTCTAACACTTATATGCATATCTTTCATAGGAAATATATTCTCAAAAAATGTTACATCACGAGATTCCATAATAGTATCAACATGCATATCAGGTATCTCAGATTTAACTACTAAAAATCTATAGCTATACTCCGCTGCGCATAGCCTAGAAAGATGCAATTCACTGTCTTTGGTCCAAGCTTGCGTTTCTTAGAGATTGGGATATTGACCTTTGCAAAACACCCCAAGTACACAAGTATGAAAGTGAATGTTTTCTTCCAACCCACTCCTCATAAGGTGTTTTCTCTTTATTCTTGTTTGGAATGCTGTTTAGGACATGACCACTACAGGAAACACAACAATTTACGATGGCCAGATTAATTTATGACGGATCTAGGATTGGTCGTCGTAAATTAAATTAATTACAATGGCCAACTCTGGCCGTCGTAAATAAAAATTTGTTTACGACGGCTTGACCTAGGCCGTCGTAAATAAGCTTATTTATGACGGCCAGACCAGGGGCTGTCGTAAATAAGTCTTATATACCCGCAGGCCCGGGTCGGCGTGGGCATTCACGCCCGCGCCGATCCGAGCCCCCGCCGCAGCTATCGGCCTGCATCCTACTTGGATAAGGTGAACATGGTCGAAAATTGATTGCTTATTTGTTCAATTTAAGTTATTTTAGTTATTTAAGTTGTTTAATTGATTCATTAGTTATTTAATTGATTGATTAGTTGTTTAATTTAGTTACTGTAGTAATTTGTTTTTGTTATTTTAGAAATTTTTTCTGATTTTATTTATTTAATTTAGTTAATTGATTCATTAGTTGTTTAATTGATTCATTAGATGTTTAATTGCTTGATTAGTTGTTTAATTAAATTGATTTATTAGTTGATTTATTTTAGTTATTTTAGATATCTAATTTTTACTTTACTCCCCAGCCTCGCCGTCCCAGCCCCTAGGTGATTTAGTGTTTCAGTTAATTTAGTATTTTCAAGGCGACGCCTAGGCGTCCAGCCCCTCGCGCCGCCACCGCCGACGCCTCACGCCCCCGAGCCTGAGCTCGCCTCTCAGCCCTTCCCCCAAGCTGTCCTCTGCCGCCACCTCCATCGGCGCCTGCCGTCCGCCGCAGCAGCTTCCAATGCCGGCCTCCGCCCCCGGCCCCCGCCGTCGCTACTGCGCACGGCCGCCGCCGTGCTCCACCCTCACTCGACTCCAAGCCGCCGCGCCGTCCCTGGCCCACGCTGCTCCCCTGGCCCCCAGCAGGCCCCCCTCTTGGCCCCCGGCATCCCACCCCGCTGCCGCCGAACTTCGTTCACGCCCTCTTTGAATATTTTTTAATAATTATGTTTTGTCTACTAATTACTTGCGTGAAAATTGTTTGAAAATTGAGTGATAATTATTCGATTCATGACGTTTAGTATATACACCTAGTGATAGCATGTAATACGATAATTAATAGTAGGACATCTATCGAGCCGGGCATTGAGGCGAACGGTGCTGGTGCGGACGCGAAGCACTTATTGGAAAACGACAGTGTACATGAGACATACACGGAGCTTCGAGCTCCCAAGGACTCGGAGAGACGCTCGACGAGAGCTGTCGGTCCGGGCACAGTGCCTGAATGACATCCCTCCAATGCTTGACCGCTCAATTGTTGTGACCTGCCGCAGAAGGGTACAGGGACCCCCCAGCGAAAGGCCGGTGGGCTTTGTCTTCGTCTTCTCCTGTTGTTCTTAAGAGCCTGGACATGCCTAAAGGATTAGGTCGCATGGACGCAGACCCGCGAGTTTTTTCGTTCTTTCCTCTCTCTCTCTCTCTATCATAAATAACTCAAAAATTAATGAGTAACGTAAACCTTTAGAATATGCATCACCCGTATCGAACCGGCCCGTCTCACATGCATTTCGAAACTGGTTTCGATTTCGTACAACTGAATTTGAAGTTCTTCGTCCGCTCGTAGCAACATGTAATACTGGAGTTCTGACGAGGGCAATCGACTCTCAAGGCCACGAAACCAATTATTTTGAGATCATTAACAAAATCCTTGAATTTAGTTTTGCTGGAAATAAGGAACTTTAAGTCGTCTTCTTTGGTTGTGATTGGTTTGACAACAAACTTGGAACAGGACTGTCGATACCCTGCGAACCGGGTACCCCCGCGTAGTGGGTAAAAAGCACCTGGACCCCTCCTTCTCAGCTTAGGCGGGCCCCAGCGTAAGCCATGCACTCTATGCCCCATGGGCTGTCCCACGGTTGCAACGAGTCTTCAGCCCCTGAGATTGACTACCGACTGAGGATGGCTCGGGAGCCGACACGCGTCTAGTAGTGCCGGACCCCATCCTCCACCAAGGAGGGCTCTGACGCTTCCACGTGCCCGCAACCTCCGAGACATACCCCCCAGCCGGAGAGGGCTCCAGGGGTGCCACGCGTCGTGACGCACCGGATCCGACCTCCTGCATGGAGGCCTCTGGTGCCGCCACATGGGCAGCAACTCCGTGTGTACCTTCCCCCTTGGGAAGGCTCCGGATGTGCCACGTGTCCCGCAGCTCCGGATCTGACCTCCAGCGTAGGAGGGCTCCGGTGCTGCCGTGTGCCTAACAACTCCAGACCGCCCACTACTCCACAAGACGGCTCTAGTGGAGACACGTGTCTTAGGGGTCATCCGCCCGAGCGTCACTCTGGCAGGCAACGGGCAGATGGCCAAGGAGTAAAGAGGAAGGTGTGTTGTCAGGCCAAGCATTCAAGGTTCGTGCCTTCCCCATGAGCAAGGCGCACGACGCATGCCTCCGCCCCACGTCTGCACACCATTACGGTGAAAGACAGGGCGGCGAGGCGTGACGGCGCAACAGTGCTGTCCAATGGTACTGCGCCGCCCGATAGAGCGAGGAGACACGGCGACAAGACGGGGACTTCATCATCACCTGCTACCCGGAAAGAGGCGCCCGACGAGACAGGCGGCGCACCGTAACTCCACCGACAGCGACGATACGTGTAGTTGTAAATGACTAGATCATGTATAGGCAAAGATAGCCGCGGGGCCACCAGTCGGGCCCCGGGCTGCATTGTAAATGCCCCGGCCTTGAACTATAAAAGGACCGAGGTAGCCACTGGGCAAAGGGGTTCACAACCCAGCCTACTCATTCCCTGTAACACCCCAAAATCTGCTAAAGAGGGGAATTTAAAATTTTTTGGATGTATTGCATGTGGTGCAAATATTCAAATTCAAACTGGAATTCAAATTCAAATCAAAATAGAAAAGAAAAGGAAAAAGAAAAAGAAAACCCCAGTCGGCCAGTGGGCCGAAACCCGCCAGTCGGCCCACTATCTCCCCGCGCCAGCCCCAAACCCATGCCTCTCTCTTCCTCTCACTGACACGCGGGGCCCGCGTGTTATCTCCTACCTCCCGCTCGCGCCAACCAACCGGACTCTTCCCCGCGCCCGATCGCAACCAACTCCGGAAACCCGCGTCCCCAGCCTGAATTTCGGTCCTGGACGTCTCCAACTCGATCCCAACAGACAGCCGCCCTCCCTCGTCTATATAAACACCGGCATCGCCCTGTTCCCCCCCCCCCCCCCCCGTCGATCGGCTGTTTTTCCTCCCAGTGAGAACCGAAGCTTCTCCCGCCATTTTCCTTCGATCCTAGCTCGGATTTCCTGATCTAACGCGCTGATCATGTTCCACCGCCTCCGGGGAATATCGCAGGTGAAGGAAATCCGGTGTTTGCCGCTCTAGACACAGCTCCGATGAGCACCGCCGTGTTTTCACCTCGGACCTCGCCGCCGACCGCCTTCCAGGGCCTCCGAGCTCAAGAAAAACCCCGAGGTGAGATCTCCGACCTCCCCTCTACCGTTCTATGCCATGAAATCTAAGTTTTAGGAAGTATAGACGAAAATCCGAAGATCTCCGGCGAGATCGCCGCCTTCCGCCGCCGCGCGCCACCGGGCAGCGCGGGCTGGCTCCGGCTAGGGCGACGTGGCCCCTTGTGCGCTGTCTATTTTAAATCGCACGGTGGAATCAAAACCCGCACGTACCGGTTCGGCGATCTAATCTGAGTCGTCTATTTTAAATCGGACGGTCCACATCAGCCCCGCGTTATAAAGGCCGGGATTCTTACGCGCTACCCCCTGGGGATCTCGGAAAACACGAGCTAGCCCCGGAAACTTCTGATCTAGCCCCTGGAACTTCGGAAATTCATGTAAATTCATTTAAAAATCAGTTTTAGCCCCTGGACTTAATAAAAATTAGGAAAACCCCTCTGTTATGTGTAGTTAGACCCTGGAAATTTATGAAATAATAAATTAGACCCTGCAGTAGTGTGGATTTACCTTTTTGACCCTATATGATATTAAATTCAGAAATTTGAATATGTGACTAGGATTTAAATTTAAAAGGTAAGGCAAACACATGTACAAATTCAAAATTTAAACTCTCCTAGCACTTGGAAAACTTTAGAATGAGTTAAAAATAGATTTTTAGGCTGAAATGAATCTGTCTAATTGTTGTTCATATTTATTAGTTATAGAAACACATTTTTGGCCTGGGAAATAATTCTGAAAACTGATAAAATAAA
This sequence comes from Neostapfia colusana, assembly GCA_030760725.1. Taxonomy (NCBI): domain Eukaryota; kingdom Viridiplantae; phylum Streptophyta; class Magnoliopsida; order Poales; family Poaceae; genus Neostapfia; species Neostapfia colusana. Next base: position 43,018,806 of record JASWHV010000019.1, read on the forward strand.
TTTAAATTAGTTCACATCAGAGGAGAAGTTTAAAAATATATTATTTAATATTTTAGATCAGAACCTATTCTGTTTAGATGACATGTTCTACTATTTAATATTAAAACTCACTTTTAGGCATAGAAAATAAATCTGAAAAAAATAGGAAAATAGGTATGCATAATTAGAAAATGATAAATGAAGTCTCCAAATCCAAAAACTTCAGTTTAGGATTTGGTAGAAGATCTAAAAACCTATTTGGAGTAGGAAAATACCTTTTATACAAACATTGTGGCTAAGAAGTGTAATAATTAAATATATAGAATTTGTTCAAATTGGAACTTCATATATAGTGTGCAAATAGAAATCTGAACATAGAAGTTAGAAATAATATACATATGTTTAAAGGTGAATGTAGACCAAAAATCAACACATGTAGAGTAACCACAACACTTAGAAATGTGAATGACATTCATAGGTATGTATGTGTGGTTTGTATGAAGTGAAAGTGTGAACTATGTCTTATGGATTGTTGTTTTCTTTTGCTATGTGTATTGGCATGAATAGAACCTGCCCCAGAGCAAGTTCTCCCCTTCCAAGACCAAGACTTTCCATTCCCAGAGCAGCAGGAAGAAGGCAAGTGTCCTTGACCACTTTGATCCTATGCTAGGATGTGTAGATAGAATTATTTGCATTGTCAATTGAAATATGAAACCCATGCTAGGAAGTTTCCCTAGAATTGCATTATCTTGTTTCCTTGTAGCTTGGGTTGGGATTTATTTTACTATGTCATTCATTCATATTACTTATGCTTAGCCATGCTTAGAATGGGATAAGTGGGATATGAGATCATCAACTTATTTACTTTACTCTTGAATGAGATATTATGAGCTATGTAGAGGTAGGGATCGAGGCAAGTTGGATGATTTGGTTGGTGCTGGGTGCACGAGACTCGGGTTTGTGTTTAGTACTTGCCTGGATCCTAAGGACCGGTTCATGGAGCATGTAACATGGCTTTACCGTGCCAACCACATGCTGAGATGGGGCAGCTTGGCCAATTAATTAGGTGTATCCCCGGCGTAGTATGGGTGTGTTGGATGGTGCGGGGAATAAGTGTCAGCTGGACTACCATATGAACCGCAAGGCTCAAGAGGGGGCCATTGCAGCGGGGTTGGAGCCTCTTGTATGCTGTTAGGGGTGAAACCTTAGTGGCCCCACGCTCGTCGGGAATCACTTTGTAAAGGCTTCGTAGTGATCTCCTAGCTACACACCTGGGAAGTGTGAATGTGGTTGGCGGCCACTAGTATAATGGAGGTTCTTTTAGTCCACCCGACAACGGGGGATGAAATCACTACATGTGGGTACAGTGGTGCAAACTCTGCAGAGTCAAAACTGTCATGACAACCGTGCTCACGGTCAAGAGCGGCTTGGACTTATTCATGATTAGAGGATGATGGATTGGGAAGTTGTGGATGTTAAGCGGGAAGCTTAACATTTGAGATGAGACAATGTTTACTTGATATTGATGATGGGTTGGGAGATTGGGACCATTTCACCTATGTAGAAATGTAGGTGCTTAATAAGCTAAGGTGATAGGTGTTAATTGCGTAGTGCTTTAACCAAGAGTTCAACCTATCCTTGCTTTAGCCATGCATGACATAACTTTCCCACACTTGTTGAGTACCAACCGTACTCAAACCTGCATATTTGTTGGTTTAAATTGCTGCTCAGGTCAAGGGGATGAGGTGGTGTTCAATGAACTCATTATCGTCCATAGAGACGTATGCTTTGTAAGACATATTTATATTCGACACCTGGCTTGTAATAAATGATACTTCACTATTTGTCATCACATGTATGAGAAAATGATCCTGGCATACTTGTGATACTCACTCGGTTGTTCTTCGGAGAAACCGGGTGTGACAGAAGTGGTATCAGAGCCAAGGTTGCCCGTAGGAACGTGGACCTAGGTAGGAATGGACGTATTTAAGGACCCTATTTTCTTAAAAACTATTTTACAAAAGTGTGGGTTGAAGGTGTTATTAAATGGGGTCACTTTATTCACCTTACCCCAACTTTTATTCAAAATACAATTTTTTGTTTAACTCTTATCTAACTTAATTTTAAATGCTTTATGTTTTAGATGGTTCGCATGATCCGCACCGCTCGCAAGTCCACCGGAGGGAGAGTTCTTGTAGTTGCCCTTGTCCTGAGAGAGGAGAATCGTCCGGTGACGTACCACTCCTACGGGTCGGCAGTAGGAGGCTTGTTGCGCCGTCTTCGACGTATGCTCCAAGCCGCCGGCAATACGGGCAAGCTAACCATACACTACAGCTCCACCCGGACCATCCGTGAGAAGCGGGAAGAATGGAGTTCATAAATGAGGATTATCCATGAAAATCAGCTGCTCAAGATCCATCGCTCTCCAGCTTGTCGAGCGACACAGGTCGATGCCGAGAAGGATGTCACCTGGGAGGCCATCACCTGCTAGAGTTACATCTACCGTCGCCACCTGGACAGGACTGAGTACATGTATGTCCTCCAGCGTGAGAGTGGTACAGCGGAGTACAAGTACCCACCAGTGCAGCAGGGGACTTCCCATGAGCACATGGACCTGTGCTTGGAGGATGCTGCTATGCTCAGCACTCGACTGCAGGAGTGTCAGCAGGAGCTTCAGGATGTTCGTGACACCCTGAAGGAGACTGAGGCATTGCTTCGCGCCAGCTTGAGGGCGAGAGAAAGAGGAGATGGGAATGAATTGTGTGTCACCGTGAATGACACATGGACTCCTGACTCCCCAGACCGCAGGGCGAGCAGGCGTCGCCGCACTTCTCCACCAGCAACTTCCCCACCCAAAGCGGAGTCAGAGGGAAGCCGCAATAATGAGGAAGACCCCGAGGAGCCAGCTCAGTGATACGAGTCGTGTAGAGTCCTTTCCCTTAGTTCAGCAGGTTACCGGGTAGTCGAGTCAATACCTTAGTTAATGGTGTGTTAATGTTTGGTGTGTGACGTGAGTTGTGGAAGCCATGGGCATTTGTCCACAACCTCGTCTTCAGATTGTTTTGGGAATGTGTGAACCCCTATGAATTAAGAGTGCATTTATTTTCGCGTGAGACGTGAAACCCTCAGAAAGTGTTAATATAATAAGGCCTCAAAAGTATAAGTTTAAACAAGCAAATTCGGGAAGTTAATGCATATTGCTTTAAATTAACAACTGGTTGATCATGATAGATGGCCAGAAGAGGAAAGGGTTGTGGTGCCAACCCCGCCAACAACAACGACAAGGCCGGCAACCCTCATCTTTCTGGAGGACAAGACAGGGGTGGTCACCGTGAAGGAGCTGATCCCATCCACCAAATGCTTGAAAATCAGAATCAGCTCATCCAGAGTTTAACTCAAGTGGTGGCCAACTTACACCAAGCTCCACCTCCACAAGCTGCACCACGTCAACCAAGGTTGAGTGAGTTTCTGGGGACTCAACCTCCAAAGTTTGCAAGTGCTGCTGAACCTCTGGAGGCAGATGACTGGTTAAAGACCATAGAGCAAGATGAGGATCATACAATGCCAAGGGTATGAGAGGGTGTTGTTTGCCTCTCACCAATTGCATGGACCTGCTGCTGATTGGTGGACCGCTTACGTAGCAGCCCATCATGACCCCGAGAACATCACTTGGGAAGAGTTCAAGCGCAGTTTCCGCAACCATTACATACCAAGGGGTGAACTCAAAAACAAGAGGAAGTTCTTGGGACTGCAGCAAGGAAACATGACTGTGAGGGAATACCTCACTAAGTTCACTCAACTATCCCGTTATGCACCACGTGACATCGAAACTGATGAGCAGAAATAGGACTGCTTTGTGGAAGGGCTTACTGCGGAGATGCAATGTGCAATGTCCTCCAACGAGTATGAAAGCTTCCAAAAGATGGTAGACAGAGCATTTGTCGTGGAGAGGAAGCTGAAGGCCTTGGAAAATGAAAACAAGAGGAAGGCGGGATGGTCACACCAAGCCTCGGGTAGCAACACACGCCCACGTCTGATGCAGCAACCCGCAGGGCAGACGAGCCGTGCTGTGGTACCCTACTCAGCACCGAGAGGGTACAACCCGAATTTCGGGCCTCCGTCAGCACCAGCAAGGCCACAACGTCAGTTTGTACAGCAGCCTCGTCCCACATATCAACCTCGACCAGCAGTGCAAGGACCACAGAACCAACCCCAAGACAACAAAGGCCAGGCACCTAAGGTTGGGGTGCAATGCTTCAATTGTGGTGAAGTGGGGCACTACGCCCATAAGTGCCCAAAGAAGAAGCCCATGCCGCCACCACAACAGAATGTGATGCGAGGACGGGTGAACCATGTGACCATGGAGGAAGCGCAAGAGGCACCTGACGTGGTAATTGGTAAGTTTCCTGCCAATTTACACATTGCAACCCTGTTGTTTGATTCTGGTGCTACCCACTCGTTCATTGCTCAAGGGTTTGTTAAGAGGCATGATCTAGCAACAACACAAATGAACCATATGCTAGAAGTGAACTCTCCAGGGGGGAATAAGGACAAGACAAGTGTGTCCCAAGGTGAATCTAGACATTAATGGGGTAGTATTTACTGCAAACCTCATAGTGATAGACTCACAAGGGATAGATATTATTTTGGGTATGGATTGGTTGACCAAACATAAAGGTATCATCCACTGTACGACCAGAAGGGTGGAACTAACTCACACTAGTGGCACGAAAGTGAAGTTCATAGCCGTGCAAGAGCCTAGGAGAGACATTAAACTCAATAACGTTGAGGTGGAAGTGGGAGAGATAAGGATTATCAAGGAATATCCAGATGTTTTTCTGGAGGAGTTGCCAGGTATGCCTCCCGATCGTGAAGTGGAATTCGTGACAAGAGGCCTTATCGGATGGACTCCAAACAGCTGGAAGAACTCAAGGAACATTTGAGAGAATTGACAGAGAAGGGGTACATCCGTCCTAGTTCCTCACCATGGGGAGCTCCAGTGATATTTGTGCCCAAGAAGGACGGAACCCAAAGGTTGTGCGTAGACTACCGTGCGTTGAATGAAGTAACCATCAAGAACAAGTACCCATTATCCCGCATTGAAGACTTGTTTGATCAGTTGAGGGGAGCTTGTGTGTTCTCAAAAATTGATCTCAGGTCGGGATACCACCAACTTAAGATAAGGCAAACTGATATTCCAAAGACAGCTTTCGTATCTCGGTACGGACTGTATGAATACACCGTCATGCCTTTCGGGCTAACTAATGCCCCGGCATACTTCATGTATCTCATGAACAAGGTATTCATGGAATATCTTGACAAATTTGTGGTGGATTTCATTAATGACATTCTCGTCTTTTCCAAAGATGAAGAAGAACATGAGAGACATTTAAGGTTGGTGTTGCAAAAACTAAGAGAACACCAACTATATGCCAAGCTGAGCAAGTGTGAATTTTGGTTGAAGAGAGTTACCTTCTTAGGACATATAATCTCAGAGGGAGGAATCTCCGTAGATCCCGCCAAGATCGAGGATGTACAGAAGTGGAAGACCCCTGAGAATGTCGAGGAAGTTTGAAGCTTCTTAGGATTGCTAGGTATTATCGACGGTTTATCGAGGGTTTCTCCAAGATTTCGAGACCCCTCACCAAATTGTTGGAGAAGGGAACCACATTCACATGGACACCGCAGTGTGAGACGAGTTTTCAAGAGCTGAAGAAAAGATTGACAACAGCCCCAGTGCTAGTTATGCCAGATATGCAGAAGAACTTTTCGGTGTACTGCGATGCCTCTGGAAATAGGTTGGGATGTGTTCTCATGCAAGAGGGGCATGTCGTGGCATATGCGTCCCGACAGCTCCGGAGGCACGAGAAGAACTATCCTACGCATGACCTAGAGCTAGTCGCAGTGGTACACGCATTGAAGATTTGGCGGCATTACTTGATGGGGAAGAGGACAGAGATATATACGGATCATAAGAGCTTAAAGTATATTTTCACACAGCCAGATCTCAACCTCAGACAAAGGAGATGGTTAGAGCTAATCCACGACTTTGATGTGGGCATCAACTATCATCCTAGGAAAGCGAACGTCGTGGCAGATGCTTTAAGCCGGAAGGTGCAGGTCAATAGGTTGAGCTTGAAGGACATGCCTACAGAATTGAAGGAAGAGGTTATAAAACTCAATCTATGTCTAGTGAATAGTGGTGAGGCCATCGCCATGGAAGTGGACTCCACATTAGAGCAAGATATACGCAATGGTCAAAAGACTGATGAGAAGATACAAGAAATCAGAGAACTCATCAAGGATAATAAAGCCCCTGGTTTCAGAGAGGATGAACAAGGTACGGTGTGGCACGGGAAAAGAATCTGTGTGCCTGAAGTGAAGGAGATCCGTGAATTGATTTTGAAGGAGGCTCATGATTCCGACTATTCCATTCATCCTGGAAGTACGAAGATGTATCATGACCTCAAGAGCAGATATTGGTGGTATGGAATAAAGCGAGATGTCGCGGAACATATTGCCCTATGTGACACATGTCAGTTGGTGAAAGCGGAACATCAACGACCCGTGGGATTATTGCAACCACTCAAAGTGCCTGAATGGAAATGGGAAGAAATCGGTATGAATTTCATAGTGGGACTACCTAGGACCCAATCAGGATATGATTCGATATGGGTCATCATCGACAGGCTAACCAAGGTAGCTCATTTCATCCCTGTGAAAGAAAGCTACAGCGGATCAAAATTGGCAGAATTATACATGTCAAGGATCGTGTGTTTCCATGGAGTGCCAAAGAAGATAGTGTCAGATCGAGGGACACAGTTCACCTCAAGGTTCTGGCAGAAGTTGCATGAAACCATGGGAACTCATCTGAATTTTAGTTCTGCCTATCATCCCCAGACTGACGGACAGACGGAAAGAACCAATCATATCCTTGAGGATATGCTGAGAGCGTGTGCGCTCAAGAACAATAGGAGTTGGGATAAGAACTTACCATATGCGGAGTTCATCTATAACAACAGTTATCAGGCTAGTATGAAGATGTCACCATTTGAGGCTTTGTATGGGAGGAAATGCAGAACTCCACTATTTTGGAACCAAACAGGGGAAAGTAAAGTGTTTGGGCCCGAAGTACTACAAGAAGCTGAGGCGAAGGTAAGGGAAATCCGCAACAACTTGAGGATAGCACAGACATGACAAAAGAGCTATGCCGATGTACGGAGAAGAGAGCTTGTTTTCAACATGGGGGACTATGTCTATCTCAAGGTGTCCCCTATCCGAGGACTTCGTCGGTTCAAGGTGAAAGGGAAGTTATCACCTCGATACATCGGACCCTTTCAGGTTTTGGAGAGGAAAGGCGAAGTGGCGTATCAACTAGAACTATCGGCTCGCCTATCGGATGTGCACGATGTCTTCCATGTGTCTCAGCTCAAGAAATGTCTAAGGACGCCTGGAGAGATGTTACCCATGAATGAGGTTGACGTAAGAGAGGATCTGTCTTATGTCGAGCAACCGGTCAAGGTGTTGGAGACAATGGAACGCCTCACAAGAAATAAAAGAATTCGGATGTGCAAGGTGCAGTGGAAGCATCACTCGGAAGAGGAAGCCACCTGGGAGCGAGAAGACGAGCTTAAGGCACAGTTTCCAGAATTGTTTTCCTAGAACCACCAATCTCAAGGACGAGATTTCTTTTAAGGGGGGTAGAGCTGTAACACCCCAAAATCTGCTAAAGAGGGGAATTTAAAAAATTTTGGACGTATTGCATGTGGTGCAGATATTCAAATTCAAACTGGAATTCAAATTCAAATCAAAACAGAAAAGGAAAGGAAAAAGAAAAGAAAACCCCAGCCGGCCAGTGGGCCGAAACCCGCCAGCCGGCCCACTATCTCCCCGTGCCTCTCTCTTCCTCTCACTGACACGCGGGGCCCGTGTGTCATCTCCTACCTCCCGCTCGCGCCAACCAACCGAACTCTTCCCCACGCCCGATCGCAACCAACTCCGGAAACCAGCGTCCCCAGCCCGAATTTTGGTCCTGGACGTCTCCAACTCGATCCCAACAGACCGTCGCCCTCCCTCATCTATATAAACGCCGGCATCGCCCTGTTCCCCCCCCCCCCCCCCCCCCGATCGGCTGTTTTTCCTCCCGGTGAGAACCGAAGCTTCTCCCGCCGTTTTCCTTCGATCCTAGCTCGGATTTCCTGATCTAACGCGCTGATCATGTTCCACCGCCTCCGGGGAATCTCGCAGGTGAAGGGAATCCGGTGTTTTGCGCTCTAGACACAGATCCGATGAGCACCGCCGCGTTTTCACCTCGGACCTCGCCGCCGACCGCCTTCCAGGGCCTCCGAGCTCAATAAAAACCCCGAGGTGAGATCCGCGACCTCCCCTCTACCGTTCTATGCCATGAAATCCAAGTTTTAGGAAGTATAGACGAAAATCCGAAGATCTCCGGCAAGATCGCCGCCTTCCGCCGCCGCGCGCCGCCGGGCAGCGCGGGCTGGCTCCGGCCAGGGCGACGTGGCCCCTTGTGCGCCGTCTATTTTAAATCGCAGGGTAGAATCAAAACCCGCACGTACCGGTTCGGCGATCTAATCTGAGTCATCTATTTTAAATCGGACGGTCCACATCAGCCCCGCGTTATAAAGGTCGGGATTCTTACACGCTACCCCCTGGGGATCTCAGAAAATACGAGCTAGCCCCGAAAACTTCAGATCTAGCCCCTGGAACTTCAGAAATTCGTGTAAATTCATTTAAAAATCAGTTTTAGCCCCTGGACTTAATAAAAATTAGGAAAACCCCTCTGTTATGTGTAGTTAGACCTTGGAAATTTATGAAATAATAAATTAGACCCTGCAGTAGTGTGGATTTACCTTTTTGACCCTATATGATATTAAATTCAGAAATTTGAATATGTGACTAGGATTTAAATTTAAAAGGTAAGGCAAACACATGTACAAATTCAAAATTTAAACTCTCCTAGCACTTGGAAAACTTTAGAATGAGTTAAAAATAGATTTTTAGGCTGAAATGAATTTGTCTAATTGTTGTTCATATTTATTAGTTATAGAAACATATTTTTAGGCTAGGAAATAATTCTGAAAACTGATATAATAAATTTAAATTAGTTCACATCAGAGGAGAAGTTCAAAAATATATTATTTAATATTTTAGATCAGAACCTATTCTGTTTAGATGACATGTTCTACTATTTAATATTAAAACTCACTTTTAGGCGTAGAAAATAAATCTGAAATATAGGAAAATAGGTATGCATAATTAGAAAATGATAAATGAAGTCTCCAAATCCAAAAACTTCAGTTTAGGATTTGGTAGAAGATCTAAAAACCTATTTGAAGTAGGAAAATACCTTTTATACAAACTTTGTAGCTAAGAAGTGTAATAATTAAATATAAAGAATTTGTTCAAATTGGAACTTCATATATAGTGTGCAAATAGAAATCTGAACATAGAAGTTAGAAATAATATACATATGTTTAAAGGTGAATGTAGACAAAAAATCAACACATGTAGAGTAACCACAACACTTAGAAATGTGAATGACATTCATAGGTGTGTATGTGTGGTTTGTATGAAGTGAAAGTGTGAACTATGTCTTATGGATTGTTGTTTTCTTTTGCTATGTGTATTGGCATGAATAGGACCTGCCCCAGAGAAAGTTCTCCCCTTCCAAGACCAAGACTTTCCATTTCTAGAGCAGCAGGAAGAAGGCAAGTGTCCTTGACCACTTTGATCCTATGCTAGGATGTGTAGATAGAATTATTTGCATTGTCAATTGAAATATGAAACCCATGCTAGGAAGTTTCCCTAGAATTGCATTATCTTGTTTCCTTGTAGCTTGGGTTGGGATTTATTTTACTATGTCATTCATTCATATTACTTATGCTTAGCCATGCTTAGAATGGGATAAGTGGGATATGAGATCATCAACTTATTTACTTTACTCTTGAATGAGATATTATGAGCTATGTAGAGGTAGGGATCGAGGCAAGTTGGATGATTTGGTTGGTGCTGGGTGCACGAGACTCGGGTTTGTGTTTAGTACTTGCCTGGATCCTAAGGACCGGTTCATGGAGCATGTAACCTGGCTTTACCGTGCCAACCACATGCTGAGATGGGGCAGCTTGGCCAATTAATTAGGTGTATCCCCGGCATAGTATGGGTGTGTTGGATGGTGCGGGGAATAGGTGTCAGCTGGACTACCATATGAACCGCAAGGCTCAAGAGGGGGCCACTGCAGCGGGGTTGGAGCCTCTTGTATGCTGTTAGGGGTGAAACCTCAGTGGCCCCACGCTCGTCGGGAATCCCTTTGTAAAGGCTTCGTAGTGATCTCCTGGCTACACACCTAGGAAGTGTGAATGTGGTTCGCGGCCACTGGCATAATGGAGGTTCTTTTAGTCCACTCGGCAACAGGGGATGAAATCACTGCATGTGGGTACAGTGGTGCAAACTCTGCAGAGTCAAAACTGTCATGACAGCCGTGCTCACGGTCAAGAGCGGCTTAGACTTATTCATGATTAGAGGATGATGGATTGGGAAGTTGTGGATGTTAAGCGGGAAGCTTAACATTTGAGATGAGACTATGTTTACTTGATATTGATGATGGGTTGGGAGATTGGGACCATTTCACCTATGTAGAAATGTAGGTGCTTAATAAGCTAAGGTGATAGGTGTTAATTGCGTAGTGCTTTAACCATGAGTTCAACCTCTCCTTGCTTTAGCCATGCATGACATAACTTTCCCACACTTGTTGAGTACCAATGGTACTCAAACTTGCATATTTGTTGGTTTAAATTGCTGCTCAGGTCAAGGGGATGAGGTGGTGTTCAATGACCAAGACTTTGGACCCGAAGAAGGATTCTAGGTTCATGGAGTCCCCTCGGCAACGCCCGTGAAGGAGCCCCAAGAATAATATTCCACTGCTATTTTATTTACATGTTATGAACTCATTATCGTCCATAGAGACGTATGCTTTGTAAGACATATTTATATTCGACACCTGGCTTGTAATAAATGATGCTTCACTATTTGTCGTCACATGTATGAGAAAATGATCCTGGCATACATGTGATACTCACTCGGTCGTTCTTCGGAGAAACCGGGTATGACATTCTCATACGCGAGCAAACAATACACTAAGCACTCCAGTGGACGTAGGGTTTTACGCTTCGGCGGCCTGAACCACGTAAATTCTCATGTCTCTCTCACCGTTGCACTCTGACCTTCGATATCTTCTAGCCCCACCGAAAAAAGAACCTCCACGGGCTGCTCAGGCAGACCAGGAGAAGTGTTGCAGGAAAACACTTCGACATTTGGCGTGCCAGGAAGGGGGCTTTTGGTTCTTGAAGTCGTTTGTGAAGCCCACAATGGTGAACATCCAGTCTTTTTGAGGTTCTTCCTGCCCCTCACACTGCCAGCGGCAGAGTGAGCCGGAAGCATCCTCTAGCCCCAGAGCAGGGCCTTCTACGCCGGCACCGGTTCCTACAGCGACGGTGCCTGTTGCCTCCTGGCAGTCTTCGGTGGAAACGGCAACAGCGTCGCAAGTGCCGGATGAAGCCAACCTGGAAAGCGCGCTGTTGGCAGCCCGCACGCTCCTGCACAACCCCCCGAGTGCGGGAGCTTCCCCATCTGCTGCTGAACAATGTCACAATAATGTCGACCACCTGGTCGTCGCCACGCTCAACTCACCGTCTCGTAAGCAATAGCAATCAGGGACGGGGCAGTTGCCACCCCGTGATCTAACAAGGGATTACGGGACGATGACAAACCGCTCGACGGCGACGTCCAGGCTCCCCACCACAGACTTCAGGGGCGAGCTGGACCGCCGCTGTTGTCATAGCGGAGAAGGCCGCGTCACCAGCGAGTGACAGCACGAACGACGCTTTGGCCTCAGGGAAGAATATGGTACCCCAGGTACCAGGCGTCCCATTTACATGAGCCAGAACCCGACCTCCCTAGGCTCTGTGGGAGGCTGTATGGCTCTGGCCTCGCACCTCCATTTGGCGGTATGGCCGCGCAAGTTTCGGCCACACTTGCCAGAGAAGTTCGATGGGACGGTCAACCCCGTCGAAATCATGCAGATCTACTCCACCGCCATCCTAGCTGCAGGAGGGGACGAGGCCACTATGACCAATTACTTCCTGGTAGCGTTGACCGGGTCGGTTCGGTCATGGCTCATGAACTTGCCCCAAGAGTCTGTGACCTCCTGGGAGGAGTTGTGCTGTCAGTTCACGGCCAACTTTAGGAGTTCCTACATCCGGCCAGGCACGGAGGCTGACCTCCACACAGTACAATAGCAATTGGGAGAGTCGCTGCGTTCTTTTCATTCAGCGCTTCTCCCAGGTCAGGAATACCATCCCCGGCATCTCCGACGCATCCATCATTCTCGCCTTTCGGCAAGGCGTCCGCGACAAGAAGATGCTTAAGAAGTTGGCCACACATGACGTATAGGGCGTCTACGAGCTCTTCAGCTTGGCACACAAATGTGCCAGGGCCGTGGAGGGTCCCAACTGGCACACACCGTCTGGCAAAGGGAGTGGACCTGCCAGGGAAGTCCCTAGTGGCAGGAGGAAGAGGGCTAGCGGCAAGGACAAGCTGCAGGCCAGGGTCCATGCAGCAGCCACAATAGCGGCTGCAGCGGGTTGGGGGCCACGCGCCGATAAGCGCCCGCGACAGCCGCCCAACAGCGACGATGGCGCCCAGAGGTGTACGGTCCACGACACCAGCCGGCACGGCATTAGCGAGTGTCGTAAGATCCAAAGGCTGGCGGAGCGCTTCCGAGAACTCCGACAGAAGTGTCAGGACGCCCCTCCCCCCCCCCCCCGTCAGCAAGAGGGCAAGTAGAAGGCTTACCCGGGGGACTACTGCGACCAAGAAATGGAGTTCCAAGACGCCAAGTGGGCGTTGGAGGCCCTCTACGACCAGGAAGAGAGCTCCGACTCTGACCATAGTGAGAGACGTAAGACGCTCTACACCTGACCGGGCGGCCCCAAGGCAAGGCTGCATGGTGATCCGACCCAAGCTTTCTCGAGGAGGGACAACAATCCTATCCCCTGCAAGTATGAGCAAATCACCCAGGTACACCCATCTTGCTGAGGGGGATGGGTGCCTCTACCCAGATCAAGTGGTCGTAGGACACCCCTGTAAGTCTACCCGACTACTCCTGAGTAGTGGCAGAGAATTTTTTCATTTTATTTTTCTTGTAAAGGTAGCATAGAGGCTGGGGACAGGGCTTAGATCAGCTAAAGTCCCAGAAAGGGCCAGCCACCGTCGGTACCCGGGCAAATTGCTACTTTGTGGCATGGCATGTTGCCCCTATTGCTGAAGCAAGCTGGAAATAGGAAAAATATTTCTTGTCCGGTGCACCCCATTACAATCTATGTTGGCCCACATGTAGCAGTTATAAATGTTGCGTTCGGAGCCATCTTACACACTACTCCTCCACACTAGTCCTACATGCCCATGGCGGAATTGATTTCGTCGCCACACTACCTAAGGGGTCAGGACAACGTTGACCCGGAGCCAGAGCCCTGGTTGTCATCGGACCCAACAAGTCACTCTGTTGTGACAGCCCTCGCGCGAGCGAGGCGCCAAAAGTGGGGGACATGCTCACCTCACAACTAGGAGAGGAGTTTAAGTATGTGGTGCATCTTGACTCTAAAGCACTAATAGTATGCAAAGTATGAAGCCCTCATATTCGGCTTGAATACTGCTTTTTTGCTAGGAGAACGGCAGATGTTGGTTAGGAGGAGACTCCCGTCTCGCCCTCAAACAAGGCGGGTGAGAGTAACCTTATCTACGTGTGAAAGATGGGGAAAGAATCTCGTGCTTTGGAGTAGTGCCACATCCCCTGCACCAACAATGCAGTAGCAGACAACCTGCCAATAAAAGCCTCTGCATGGGCTCCAGTCCCCGAAGGTGCCTTTCAAAGGAAGCTACTGTGCCATACAGATTGGCCTGCCAAACCAGGCGAAGGGGGCGAGCCTCGCACCTCGAAGCCGACAGTCCCGGCGGCCTTACAACGATGGTGCTCGCCAAGGATCGTATGCGTCACTGGGGGCTCCGTGGACCCCGACGCCCAAGATCCAGAAAGCTCAAGTAGGTCCGATGCATAGATCACGGAGGTCCGGGCCTACTTGAAGGGCAATATCCTTCCTAATGAACGTGTATCCGCTGAACCGATCGTTCGTATGGCTAGAAGATACATACTGGTAGACGAACATCTCTACCAATGTGGCGCTGACAGTGATCTATTGTGGTGCATTACCTGAGAGGAGGTATGCGACATATTCACAGAGATCCATGAGGGCGAGTGTGGCAATCGCTTCATTCCACACGCTGGTCGGTAAAGCCTTCCTGCATGGCTTTTACTGACCGGTAGCCCCCCTGGATGCCGTTGAGCTGGTCAAGAGATGTGAGGCATATCAGTTCCGTGCCGAGCAAATCCACACACCAGCATAGACGCTGCAAACGACCCTACCCTCATGACTGTTAGAAGAATGATGGCTGGGCATCTTAGCGCTGCAACTTAGCAGTGTCGGGGAGACAGGCGGCACATGCCCCTGGACAAAGCCTCAACCGCGTCCTGGGCGACCACGTCGCCCAACCTCGGACCATCTCAATAGGTCCATGGTATCCCGGACCCCCCCCAAAAAAAAAAAGATGATGCCAACACCCTGACTCATCCAGTTTATTTGGTAGGCGTGCCCCCCACCAAGTGACCACAACTACCAGGGGGCCATCTCGGAAAATCACGCAGGCAGGGCATCGGGCTGTTCCAGCAACGAGCAGAAGATCCCGAGCGCTAGCTACGACAAGCTCCAGATAAGGATTGAACTCCCCTAGGGTCCTTGCGTCGCTAGGAACTCAGAAAAAGTGTAAGCCCCACTGCCCGGGCGCCCTGGGTACTTGCGCCGCTAATAGGGGAAGCAAGATTGAGATATTGACAACATGGGGACTGTAGTCCCAGCTCTCCCAAGGAGGCCACTCTCGGACCCCAAAAGTCGGCGCCTCCCAAGGATCCTAGAAGCTAGTCGAACTAAGTAAGTCGCTCGACCTCCTGGTAACTCGTACAAGGGAACGATTGCTACCTTGGTGGGATAAGGGACCCCTCGATATCGGTGGCATCAAAGGTCAGTGGGCCCCATGAGAACTGGAAATGGTTCTGCTCACCGGACCCACCACCATACGATTGATAGAAGGGAGATCAACAGAACCACCTTTTTCATCAATAAAGAAGTACAGGACGCGAAGGACGAAAGAAAGATACAGAGGTCAGGACCTGCCTAAGACTAGTCCGCACCGCATCTAAATCGCTCTGCAATGAGGGCTCCCAAGTCTTCGACCTCAGACCGAGCTGCCACCTCCCTCGCAGCAATGGGGCCTTGGACGACCGGCTCCAGAGAAACGCTGGGGTCCCAGCTTCGGAAGCAAGTCAACACATGGATTGCCACGTCCTTAGCAAGGGTCTTGCCCTCCGCCTCCAGCTGGTCGACGACAATGTATTCCAATGCTGCCATCTTCGTGCCCACATAGTCAAGCGCAAGGAGCGCTTGGCTCGTCTCCTGCGAAGGTTCGCCATCACGCACCAGGCTGAAGCCAAAGGGCACTAGTGCTGACTCGGCACGGCCCAAAAAATCCCAGATTTGTTGGATGTCCGCCGTACGTGAAGCCTGGAGCTCTTTAAGCTCACGCCATACCACTGTCAGGGCTACTGCATCGCTTTCAGAGAGTCTTTTCTCCCGATCAGCTAACACCGCCTCCCGAGCATCAAGCTCATGGGCAAGGTGCTGCATCCTCTCCTCCCAGAACGAGGCATCGAGTTATGCAGCCAGGAGGTCCTGGCGCTCCTTCATTTGCCTCTCCCGCTACTAGTACAAAGAGGCCTGCTGACGGTCCAGGTCGTCAGCCCGTGACTTCAGTTTGGCCTGCTCCCGCTGCAAGCGCAACGAAGATTCCTCCTTCTCCTCCGCTAGCTCGCGCTCGCGCTCGCCTACTGCGATCTCACGGTGAGCTAGTGACAGCCGTAGCTCCTCCAGAGTCGTGAGGCGGGCATTATCCACCTGCTGGGCCTCGTTGGCTTCTGCCCAGATATTACAGAACTGCTTGTCCAACCGATCGACCAAGTCTCGCTGCCGGTTGGTCAGCTCTTGTTCCTCTCACAGGTGGGCCTCCTGCGACTCCAACCTCCTCCGTGTTTCGTTGGTTCGGAAGTTGAGTAACCTTTCCCAACCACCGAGGCACTCCTCCTCCTGCTGAAAGGTTTATCGCCCCTGATCCAATGCCAGCAGAACACGACAGAGGCTTGCCTAAGCCGAGGCTACGGCCTCAGACAAGTGGATCCGCTCGACACGTGCCATAGCCTCCCGAGCACCGCCCTCCAGGTTATTGGTAGCCGGTGTAGCGTGCACCAAGACGTAGGGACCGAGGGAAGCTTCGGCTTGGCCCTAGGAAGGAGGCAGGTGAGCTTCCGGCAGGGGAATGCTACCCTCCGGGGTAGGGGCCACGGCATCCGATGCCCCCTCGTCAGCGGCAGGAACGGGTTCGCTGCCATGTACCGGTGAAACCTTGCCAGCCTTAGCCGGTCCAAAACCAGGCCCTGAGCTAGGACCGACGGAGGTTCCTAGCTGGGGTCCACCACAACAGGGACCACCGACGAGATATCTGCAGAAGGGTTAGGCGGCATGGATGTTGCCGGCGTCCGAGTGTCTGCATCTTGGGCTGAAGCAGTTTCAGAAGCTTCCGGTAGACCGCTGGGCACCCTGGGCGCCAGAGCGCTCCCAGAAACACCCGCGAATGGAGCCCTGCGTAAAAGATGGTGTCAGCAGATAACGTTAAAGCATAACCAAAGGCAGCAAGGGACGGCCTCGTATAACCTACCTGGGGCCGGCGAAGCTCCATGAAACTGCTCGGAGGCGCTTGACCGGGCCTCCGGAGCCACCGGACCCCCTGATTGCAGTTGGCCTCATCGTTGACATCGGAGGCGGAGGAGCTGCAGACGACCCCTCTGTGGGTTTAGCTGCAGGACCAGCTGCGCTACCACCGACCTCGTCCTTCAGTTCAACCGCTACAGGCACCACGAGGCTGGGAGCCGAGGTAAAGGTTCCGTCTGCGCGCATCAGCCTCCGCTTCTTCTCTAAGGAGTTGGGCTGGGGGGCCGCTGGCGCCTTCCCTTTTTTCTTGTCCAGACTTGAGGTAGAGGGGGTCAGAGCCACAGAGTTTGGCGTGGCAGTGCTTGGAGAAGCAGGTGCCGAAGCAGAAGAAGCGGCCCTCCCATCGCTCGCTCCGGTTATCTCGGGGATTGCTGCTCCTCCTGGAGCGTCATCAGTCTGCCAGGGAGCAATGTCGATGTCGTTCAGCGTTGGCATCAACCTTAGGAGCTGCGATCTCATCTCCTGGTCCATGAAGATTGGTAAGCACGATGCCGGTGGGTTGACAAGGTCATCAGAGACACCGTTGTTTCCAACGTCGGCGCACAGCCTCGCTAACATGGCGTCCAGGAGCTCCGTCTCTAAGTTGGTGTCGAGGCCACGCTCTAGGCGAGATGGGTCATTCTTGCCGGAGTACGTCCATGCCGCGCGACAGCGATTCTAGAGGGGAGCAATACGCTGACTCAGAAAGTCGGCCAAAACCATCAGTGAAGACAGCCCCCAGTCCGCCAAGAACTTGATTCTAGCCAGCACAGGAGAGTAGGTGCTCTGAAGGCAGGGCATCCTCTCCCAGCTGGTCCGCGTGGTCGAAGGAGGAGAAGTCGGCAGTTCCAGCCGGTCCGCGTGGTCGAGGGAGGAGATGTGCGTTGCCAATGATCTTGTGCGATGCTGGAAGTAGTAAGCCCCCAGGAAGCTCGAACTCCTCCCCGACGACTGCAGGACGAAGAACGCCCGAAACAGCCGCACCGATGGTCGCACCCCCACGAACATCTCGCAGAGGTCGATGAAGATTTACACTAGCACGAGGGAGTGCAGCGTCAGGTGCTGCAGCTGGAGCATGTAGAAGTCCAGCAAGGTCAGGAAGAAGGAAGAAGCGGGAAGTGCGAGTCAGGCTAGCATGTACCCGGTGAAAACGACAATTTCACTGGGCTGAAGGTCTGTGAGTGGGAGGGACCCGCAGCGAATCCTCGCATCGTACTGAGGTGCCTGCCAACCGATCAGACGCCTCACGTGCCCCAGATCGGTAGCACTTCAAAGACGGGACTCGTGGAGGTTCGACGCCATTGGAACAGGAGGAGAAAGCAAGAAGATGAAGCGCAAGAAAGAAGATGGAGGAGAAGACTTCTGCTAGCAGCAGAGGGTCTCTTTATTCACCCTAGGTCCTGCGAGAACCGACAATCAAGGCGTTCCCAAAATAATCGCGTCCGCGTCAACCGCACCGTCGAGAGTGGAGGTACAGGGCCCACTCGACAGGCAGTTTGAGCAAAGGGTATAGCGGTTAAGGTAGGGAAAAATGGTTCCCTCATAAAGCCTCGCAAGGGGAAGAACAGAGGTTGTGTAGAGAACCGACGCAGGCGATGCAGCGGTTGTACGAAACGTGCACCCCCACGACGCTCTAGCAATGAAGAAGCGCCTGTTCGTGGCGACAGAGAAATCTCTTTGACCGAGGAAAAGCAACTTATTCGCCTCCCAAGAACAACCGCTCATTCACTACACGGGAGTCACGCCGCCACTTCAATTCCCAAAAAATTGCAAGACCAAACCAATGACGTGGAAGAGATAGGGGCTCCATCTGCGGGCTCAAAGCCTCCCTCGAGATGGACCCGGGGGCCACTGTCGGTACCCTACGAACCGGGTACCCCCGCATAGTGGGTAAAAAGCACCTGGGCCCCGCCTTCCCAGCTTAGGCGGGCCCCAGCGTAAGCCATGCACTCTATGCCCCATGGGTTGTCCTAGGTTTGCAACGAGTCTTCAGCCCCTGAGCCTGTCTACCGTCTGAGGATGGCTCGGGATCCGACACGCGTCCAGTAGTGTCGGAAACCATTCTCCAACAAGGAGAGCTCCGACGCTACCATGTGCCTGGAACCTCCGAGACACACCGCCTAGCCGGAGAGGGCTCCGAGGGTGCCACGCGTCATGCCGCACCAGATCCGACCTCCTGCATGGAGGCCTCTGGTGCCGCCACGTGGGCAACAACTCTGGACGTACCTTCCTCCTGGGGAAGGCTCCGGATATGCCACGTGTCCCGCAGCTCCGTATCTAACCTCCAGCAAAGGAGGGCTCCGGTGCTGCAATGTGCCTAACAACTCCAGACCGCCCACTACTCCACAAGACGGCTCCGGTGGAGACACGTATCACAGGGGTCATCCGCCCGAGCGTCACTCCGGCAGGCAACAGGCAGATGGACAAGGAGTAAAGAGGAAGGTGCGTTGTCAGACCAAGCATTCAAGGTTCGCGCCTTCCCCAGAAGCATGACGCACGACGCACGCCTCCACCCCACGTCTGCACACCATTACGGTGAAAGACAGGTGGCGAGGCGTGACGGTGCAACAGTGTCGTCCAACGGTACTGTGCCGCCTGATAGAGCGAGGAGACATGGCGACAAGACGGGGACTTCATCATCACCTGCTACCCGGACAGAGGCGCCCGACGAGACAGGCGGCACACCGTAACTCCACTGACAGCGACGATACGTGTAGCCGTAAATGACTAGATCATATATAGGCACAGATAGTCGCGGGGCCTCCTGTCGGGCCCTGGGCTGCATTGTAACTGCCCTGTCCTTGAACTATAAAAGGACCGGGGCAGCCTCCGTGCAAAGTGGTTTGCGACACAGCCTACTCATTCTCATACACGAGCAAACAATACACCAAGCACTCACGTGGACGTAGGGTTATACGCTCCGGCGGCCTGAACCACGTGAATCCTCGCGTCTCTCTCACCATTGCGTTCTGACCTTCGAGATCCTCTAGCCCACCGAAAAAGAACCTCCGCGGGCTGCTCAGGCAGACCGGGTGAAGTGCCGCAGGAAAACACTTCAACAACGACAAAACGAATTTGGCATGGTGGAAGTCAAACACAATTAACGACTACGAGTCTACGATACATTTGTCCTTGCACACCAAGTGGAGCAAGTGTATTATTTATCTTATCCATGTCAAAAGCTTAATGCTTGGTGGGTGGTACATAAGGTGAATCCTCGTGAGCGGTTATATACTCCAAGAGATGATGACTATCATGATATCAATGATGTTGATGAGGTTTATCAAGAACAAGAGTTGCCAGACTTATTTTTTGTCGAGCCTGGTGTCGAACTCGATAACTTGGTTGGCAATGCTAACGATGAAGAGACTTCTAATATGCGTAAACGAAAACGGAAATAAATTACGAAAAAAGATCGATGGTCTGGTTTGAGGAGTAGGGTTCATGATGTCGATAAATTCTGAAACTTACTCCAAGTAACTTTTTTCCTTAAATTATTATTTATTTAAATTCAGCGAGGGGTGGGGAGATGGAGTGAGAGTAGTGGGGAGAGAGTCGTACAAGCTCAAACTCACTTTATCTATTTATTTATATTGCAGAGATCGGCAAAGGAGGCTCAAACTCCACCGCCACAGCTACCAGGACCGGGAGATGGTCGCGGAGACAGATTCTTCGGCTCCGAAGCTAGTGGAGGAGCGACTGGATCCGTGAGTGGAAGGGGTAGTTTTTAGGGAGCGAATCTCTTTTTTGTTTAATGTTTTGGGTGTTTTATGTTTTACATATTTATATAAACTATTCTGTGAGCTGACCATCGTGTCAGGTTATCCTAATTCTATTTTTTAAAAAAAAATTAAAATCTTATTTATGACGGCCAGCTATACAGGCCGTCATAAGTTAACCTAATTAACTTACGACAGCCGGGGCAAGGCCATCGTAAGTTAACCTAACTAACTTACGATGGCCGGTACCCTGGCCGTCGTAAGTAAGGTGCCAAGTCCGCCACATGGCGCCACGATGGGTGAAGGTTGTTTACTTACGACGGCCGTTCCCAGCCATCGTAAGTTAGTTATTTATGACAGTAACCGTCGTAAATAATTTTATTTACGACCAAAAACTTAAAACGGCTAGAAACCGTCGTAAATCATAGAAAACCGTCGTAAATAACTAACTTACGACGGTTTTTCTTTATTTACGACGTCTTCTGGCCGTCTAAGCGTTCTGCATTCTTGTAGTGGACATGAAGTCAATAGAGCCTCCCCCCACCATGCCTTAGATAAACCGGAAATGTCTAACATGGCATTCACCAAGTCAGACAACGTATGGTTTTTCTTCTCCGTTACCCTATTTGATTGGGGTGAATAGGGAGGCGTCCTCTCGTGTATAATACCGTGTTCCTCACAAAAATTATCAAATAATTTGGGAAAATACTCACCACCACGATCAGACCTAAGACGTTTGATCCTTCTCTCTAATTGATTTTCTACTTCAGCTTTATAGATTTTAAAGTAGTCTAAAGCTTCATCTTTAATTTGCAACAAGTATACATTGCAGAGTCTAGTTGAAGCAACTATTAGCGTCATAAAGTATTTCTTTCCACCTTTTGTCAACACACCATTCATCTCGCATAGATCAGAATGTATGAGTTCTGGAGGTGCCAAGTTGCTCTCATCGACTGCCTTGTGAGGTTTTCGAGGTTGCTTTGATTGCACACAACTATGGCACTTAGAACCTTTAGCAATGGTGAACTATGTAATTAACTAAAGACTAGATAGCCGATTAAATAAACCAAAATTAACATGACATAAACGAGAATGTCAAACACTCGCATCATCATTAACACTACCACAAATATGGTTTACTGACTTATTATTAAACTTTGACAAAGAAAAGCGGAACAAGCCTTCGCATTCATAGCCTTTACCAATAAATTGTCTATGCATCGACACAACTATTTTATTGGACTCTAAAACTACTTTGAACCCATCTCTACACAGAAGAGATCCGCTAACAAGATTATTGTTCATAGTAGGGATATGTTGCACATTCCTCAACTGGACAATCTTTCCCGAAGTGAATTTTAGATCGACCGTGCCAACACCACGAACAAAAGCATGTGACCCATTCCCCATTAGGACACAGGAATCCCGGACGAACTGGTAAGAAGTAAACATAGACATGCCAGAACATACATGGACATTAGCACCCGTATCAAACCATCAGGATTGTATTTGAATAATAGACAGAACAGTAAAGGAATTACCGTACCCATCCGCATTGCTAGATGTCACAATGTTGACATTCTTTTTCCCTCTACGATCTGCCCTGTTAGGACAATTCTTGGAAAAATGATCGTGCTCAACACAGGTATAACAACACTCATTGGCTTTGTTTGACTTTTTCCCCATGAAAGCAGCAGTTTTGTTTGGCATGAACTGGGACTTATTGTTCCCTTTATTCTTGATATTGGGTTTATGAACCATATTTGCATTGGCACTAGAATCACCCTCACCTCCTTTCTCAGTAGAGTCCTTAGCACGAGCCTTCTCTTGAACATCAAGAGATGCGATCATGTTTTCATCTGATATTTACTCTCTTGTGTTTTAGAGTTGTGGCGAAGTTCCTCCATGAGGGAGGCAACTTTACAATAATGCAATCAGCTACAAACTTGTCACGCAAAGAACACTTGAGGGCATCAAGCTCTCTCACGATACACAGTATCTCATGAGTCTATTCGACTGTAGGACGGGTGTTAACCATCTTATAGTCATGGAAGTTCTCCATGATATACAGTTCACCGCTTGCATCGGCTGCACCATACTTAGCGTTTAGTGCATCCCACAGCTCTTTCGCATCCGTGACTGTTAGAAAAACATCACAGAGCTTGTTGTCAAGAATGCTTAAGATACATCCTCTCAGGGCAGCATTGGCTTCTCGAACTTTGTCTGTTCTTCAATAGTCAAAGAACCTTGAGGTCTGCCCTCGGTTACCCAGAAGATCTCAAGCGATTGAAGCCAGAGCGTGGTCTTAACTTGGCACCTCTTGAAGTGCACACCAGAGAATTCTCTGGCCTTAGTGCATCGACCAAAGTCATCATGTTTAAAACACGAAATTTCCTAAATTAAGATTTTTGGATTGTTAGAAGAAATAGGCAATTTGCTAATTAATTCTGGAAAGCCATGACTTCGAACAGCGAGAAACACCAGCAAACGAGAAGTTAGATTAGGCGTACCGATCTGAAACTGGAGAATTCACTGCAAACGTTGATCTGACTACAGTCGGTCGGTGCAGACGTTGTGATGAGCGGTTTAGGCCCGATCTTCCAAAAGGTAGGTCGATTGAGGTGGAGAACTCGACGTTGATGATCCGCGGCACTCGAGCAGTTCGAACACCCCTGCAATCACTACCCCACTGCTCCATTGGTTATCAACCGTGCAGCACACGCTTGACCTCGCCAAGAAGGCTAATCCCTGCAGGTGCAACCGAGAACACGAGCAAGAACGTAGAAGATGTGATCTGAAAATCATGAAGTTGGGGTTTCACACAAACCGTAGAACGGCGTTTGTTTATCTAAGCAAAACCCACCAAATATGATCGGCGGCTGCAGAATTTAAAGGCTAGGATTCGACCATAAGACCTTTAGACACGTCCCTAATGGACTCATACGGGATACAAGGCCCAAAAGCCCAATACGGTGGTGCAACACCGGACAGAACTCCGAATTCAACTTGTTTCGACAACTCCCAATGACTCCCGGCGAATTTTAATGTGGGACCAGAACCATTGGAAAGTTTATCTTCTCATATTTCCATGCATATGTACAACGTAAAAAACGGAGTTCGTATGCATCCTTGGCGTCCGTTTTAAGATGTACTGCTCCTGGACTCCGAGTTGAACTCGAGTCCGAGTTGGTGACTATTTCCATCAACTTGTGGACGTCCCATAGATTCTCCACGTCCCCAAATCCTCCTCCCTTTACTTGTTGATCATGCCCATGGTTCCTAATAACAATTAAATCATTCAATAGCAATCCATTCTCAAAATCACATGGGTAGGAAGTTAGGAACGAGTTCACCTGCTGATTTAGTAACCGTGCTCGTCCTCGTGTGATTGGTCCTTGTATATCAATGTGAGTATCCACTGTTGTGATGTCCTCATCATCCTCCCCCTCTTGAATCAGAGTCATCCTTGACTCAAGATCATCTTCTTCCCCCAAGTATGGTCGTAAATCTGAAATGTTAAATGTGGGACTGACCCCAAAATCGGGAGGCAACTCAAGCTTATATGCATTGTCATTGATCTTTTCAACAATATTAAAAGGACCAGCAGCTCGTGGCATAAGTTTAGATTTTCTCATGTGAGGGAATCGTTCTTTTCTCAAATGTAGCCATACCAAGTCCCCTGGTTCAAGTTTTACTTTTTTTCTACCTTTACTACCAGAAATTCTATACTTCTCATTCATCCTTTCAATATTTTTCTTTGTAGTTTCATGCATCTTAAGAATGAATTCAGATCGTTGTGTAGCATCCAAATTTATAGTTTCAGAAGGTGGCAAAGGTAATAAATCAATAGGAGCACGGGGATTGAAACCATACACTACCTGAAATGGGCTTACCTTTGTAGTAGAGTGAACTGACCTGTTGTAAGCAAATTCTACATGTGGTAAACAATCCTCCCAACCCTTTAAATTTGTTTTTAAAACAGCCCGCAACATAGTGGATAGAGTACGATTTACTACCTCAGTTTGTCCATCGGTTTGTGGGTGACATGTGGTTGAAAACAGCAGCTTGGTTTCCAATTTATACCACAAAGTTCCCCAAAAATGACTTAAAAATTATGCATCACGATCAGAAACAATGGTATTTGGTACACCATGTAAACGAATAATTTCCGTCATAAACAAATCAGCAATGTGTGAGGCATTATCATTCTTATGAAAAGGTATAAAATGTGCCATTTTGGAGAAACGATCAACAACCACAAAAATACTATCCCTCCCCCTCTTAGTCCTAGGCAATCCCAAAACAAAATCCATGGAAATATCCTGCCAAGGTAAACTAGGAATAGGAAGAGGCATATAAAGACCATGTGGGTTAAGTCGAGACTTAGCTTTATTGCAAGTAGTGCATCGTGACACGTAGCACTCGACATCACGTCTCATCTTTGGCCAAAAGAAGTGTGTGGCCAGCACGTCCTCCGTTTTCTTCACTCCAAAATGTCCCATCAAACCTCCTCCATGATCTTCCTGCAAAAGTAATAGGCGAACGGAACTAGCAGGAACACATAGCTTGTTAGCACGATAGAGGAGGCCCTCTCGTAGTACATATTTATTCCATGTTCTTCCTTCTCTACAATTTTCAAAGTCATCTTTGAAGTCCAAATCAGTAGGATATAATCCTTTTATTGTTTCTAAACCAAACATTTTATGATCAAGTTTGGACAGCATGGTGTAACGTCTAGATAATGCATCTGCAATAACATTCTCCTTCCGTTTCTTATGCTTAATGATGTATGGAAATGATTCTATGAACTTAATCCATTTAGCATGTCGTTTATTCAGATTGTTTTGACACTTAAGACACTTCAAAGATTCATGATCGGAATGTATGAAGAACTCCTTAGACCAAAGGTAATGTTGCCAAGTTTGTAGAACTCGCACTAAGACATACAATTCCTTATCATAAGTAGAATAATTCAGAGAAGGACCATGCGATTTTTCACTAAAAAATGCAATGGGTTTACTTCCTTGTATGTGAACACCTCCAATACCAATGCCGCTTGCATCACATTCTAGCTCAAATGTCTTGTCAAAATCAGGAAGTTGTAGCAATGGTGCTTGTGTAAGCTTTGATTTGAGAACTTCAAAAGCTTGATGCTGTTGTTCGCCCCATCGAAACTGCACTCCCTTCTTCGTCAGTTCATGGAGAGGTGCTGCAATGGTGCTGAAATCCCGCACAAAGCGTCGATAAAAACATGCAAGACCAAGAAAACTACGCACCTGCGTGACGGTCGATGGAGTTGGCCAGCTTGTGATCGCCACAATTTTTGCCTCATCCATCTCAATTCCCTGCGATGAAACGACATATCCAAGAAACAAAATTCGATTGGTGCAAAAGACGCACTTTTCGAGGTTACCGAACAACCGTGCATCTCTCAAGACACTGAAAACAGCACGTAAATGATTAAGATGTTCATCATATGACTTGTTGTAAATGAAGATATCATCGAAGTAAACCACCACAAATTTTCCAATAAAAGCACGTAAAACCTCGTTCATTAATCGCATAAAAGTGCTAGGTGCATTAGTTAAACCAAAAGGCATTACTAACCACTCATAAAGTCCAAACTTGGTTTTAAATGCAGTTTTCCATTCATCTCCTAGTGCCATTCTAATTTGGTGGTAACCACTACGCAAGTCAATTTTTGTGAAAATAATAGCACCACTCAATTCATCAAGCATGTCATCTAATCGAGGAATAGGATAATGATATCGAATGGTGATGTTATTAATCGCTCTACAATCAACACACATGCGCTAGCTACCATCTTTCTTAGGAACCAAAAGAACAGGAACGGAACAAGGACTAAGGCTTTCACGAATATACCCACGGTTCAAAAGATCTTGAACTTGTCGCGGAATTTCCCTTATCTCTTTCGGATTCGGCCTGTACGCCGCACAATTTGGCAAACTTGCCTCTGAAATCAAGTCGATCTTATGTTCAATGCCCCTCATAGGTGGTAATCCAGGGGGTATGTCGGGGGGAAACACATCCGCAAAATCCTGCAAAAGGTTAGCAATAGCAGGGGGC
This sequence comes from Neostapfia colusana, assembly GCA_030760725.1. Taxonomy (NCBI): domain Eukaryota; kingdom Viridiplantae; phylum Streptophyta; class Magnoliopsida; order Poales; family Poaceae; genus Neostapfia; species Neostapfia colusana. The sequence continues at coordinate 43,045,519 of JASWHV010000019.1, forward strand.
AATGCAATGGACACTTCATGAATTGAAAACACGGCTTCTTTGCATACTAAAAGCGTAGTACATCCCCTTGGTATTAAATAAATCAGCAAGGTCAGATTTAGTTGTGAGCAATGAATGTGATTTTAACTTAATTACTTGTTGTTTTTCAGAGTCTAGTGATTTTGTTGCCTTATCATCATGTGTTTTACTTTTCTCAAAATGTACAATTTCAGCAGGAGTCATAGGAAGCAAAGTGATTTTATTTCCTTTATGCATCAGAGTATATTTATTAGTTCTACCATGATGAATAGCATCCGTATCAAATTCCCAAGGACGTCCCAACAAAAGAGAACAAGCATCCATAGGTACGACATCAAAATCAGCAAAATCACTGTAAGAACCAATCGAAAAATGTACCCTCGCTGCTTGTGTTACCCTAACCTTAATGCTGTTGTTGAACCACTGAATGTGGTATGGATGAGGGTGTGCTCTTGTTGTCAACCCAAGTTTCTTGACCGCATCCGTGTTCACCAAGTTGTTGCAGCTGCCTCCATCAATTATAGTGTGCACGCGGCAGTCCTTGACGATGAGAAACATGTGAAAAATATGTGTCCTTGTAGCTTGTCATCCGCCTCAACTTTGGAGCTCAAAGCACGCTGCACAATTATGCTTCTATAATTTTCCGTTGCTGCAGTACCAAGTACCTCTTCATCTGTGCTATAGCGGTCATCTTTTGGTCCTGCAACGTTAGTAGCAAGAGAATATTCATCTTCTACATACGAAGTACTATCATACCCGCCATCATCTCGTGCTATGTATGCTCGTTTCCTAGGGCAATCTTTCATCAAATGACCAACTCCCTGGCACTGGTGACACTTAATATTGGAAGTTCGACTTGTGGAAGGAGTGGAAGACGTAGGGTTGAATGGTGTCGTCTTGCTGCCCTCCGGCGCGCGAGAAAATGGAGCAGTAGATGAAGTTCGTTGGTCACCATTGGATGGTGTAGTGGCAGTAGGAAAACTCAAAGATGGTGCTGTTTTGGATGGTGTAGATGTCGAACGCGGTGTAAATGTGCTTCTCATGCATTGGTGCTGCTGTTGTTGGCGGCCCTGCAATTCTTTTTCTGCCAACATAGCCAGCTGAAATAATCTGTTAACAGTATCATATTCCTTATAATCAACAATGTCCTGAATTTCACGCCTCAACCCCCATAAAAATGAGATATTTTATCATCTATGTCCTCTACTACTCCACAGCGCAACATACCCTTTTGTAACTCTTGATAATACTCCTCTACGGACATGTTACCTTGGTCTAAGCGCTGCAATTTTTTGCGAACGTCCCACTGAAAAGAAGGAGGAACAAAACGAATACGCATAGCTTCCTTTAATCTATCCCATGTTGGAGGATCATTTCTAGTTTTAACAAGTTCATTCCATCATATGATAGCAAAGTCCTTAAACTCACTAGTGGCTTGACGAACTCTATGTTGTTCAGGAACAAGGTGGGCATTAAATTTCTGCTCTACTGTCATCTCCCAATCAAGATATGCCTAGCATCATAAACACCAGAAAAAGAGGGTATAGTAAATTTGACTTTAGCAAAAGGATCATCAAGAGAGCGATTAAAATTGTTATGACGATCATTGTAATTATAACGATTATTACCTCTCATACCTCGTAGATAACATGGAAGTTGTGGTTGATTGTTATGATCTTCCATATTATAAGCATCATCTTCACGATCTTTAGCGAGAGGCAGCCGCGCCTCAAGAGTATCCATCCGAACAACAAGATCAGCAAGTTGACGATTCAAGGTCATCAATGACGCCTCTGTCGATGCTTGGGTTTTGGTGAACATATCTGTCATTTCCCTCATCATGTCACGCAACTCAGCATGTTGAACACATTCATCATCCCTTTTATCTTCTGCCATTGTTAGTAGTAAACAAAAGACAACAAAAATATGTTATCCCTATCAACTACGAAGGATAGTGGCAATGTGAAAAGTGGAAGGAAGGAAACAATCTCTCTCTCTCTCAAGCGTCTTACCACGTTCTTACAAACCGACACAGCAGGTGGTAAATGGTGGACAGTGAGAACCAATGAAGCGTGGAGTGATTGTAAAGGTACCTGTTCTGCTCAAGAGGAAAAGTGGAGCTTGGATGGCACAATATAGTGGCTAATAAGCAAAGAAAATCGTTAACAGAAAAACAAAGTTGAATAAGTATTCAATAGAGGAACTGTTGCTGGTTAACAAGTGTTCTAGGCCTAGCACAACAAAAGGTGGTATAGAGGCAAATAGAAGATCAGGAAGATATAAGCAATAAGTACAGCACAAGTGTATAGGCCAACTGTTTCAAGTGTGTGTTGTCAATGCTTTAATATCTGTGCTCTCTTCACTATTTTTTTAATTTTTTAATATTTTTCTAATTTTTTTTGTTACTTGAGAGCACAAAAATAGGAAGCACACAACTTTGCAGCTCAATTGGATGTAAGATGTGGCCTATAGAAAATCAGGAAGATTCTTTAAAATTTGTGCTAAAACTTCGGAGGTCGGATAGTCTATCTTCCGAGGGGAATTTGGCCAAACAAATTTCGCCGAACACGGCGAAGCGGTGGAGAATCGGTTGCAAAATTTCGAGTAGATCAATTTGAAAAAAAATCGCCCGATTTCGAGTTCGTATGTAAAAGTTATGGCCGTTTTAAGGTAGGCTATCCGAGTTATTGTTTTTTATGTTGATTCAAACTCGGTTTTGAAAAAGATCTCGCAATAGGATGTGAAAAACAATCAGAATTTAGCAACGACGGCTGATGGGATGTTGTCTGATGAATCAAGGAGGACTGACATAATGATTTGTCACCTGTTCTAGGGCTGGCGATGCGGGAGTTCACGCAAGGCGGCTAGCTAGGGCAAACCGATGATCTTGGTGGCTCGGTTTGTTGTTTAGGGATTGTGGAATAGGTGAGCAGCAAGAAAAACAAGGAAGAAAAACGATAACTACGACCCAAAAACACAAAGCTAAACCAGCAACAAGACTCGACCACACGAATGCAAACTCAACAATGCAAACTGAAAAACGAAAACTTGCAGGCACTATAGTCTAGGAATCAGTAACACGATATGTTTTTTGTGGCTTTTCTGTGGACTCTAGGTATGAAAAACAAAAACTAATCTAGTGGGAAATTAAAGTACCTCACGAGCAACCTGAAATCTGATACCAAATGATGAGCGATTTAGACCCGATCTTCCAAAAGGTAGGTCGATTGAGGTGGAGAACTCAACGTTGATGATCCGCGGCACTCGAGCAGTTAGAACACCCCTGTAATCACTACACCACTGCTCCGTTGGTTATCAACCGTGCAGCACACGCTTGACCTCGCCAAGAAGGCTAATCTCTGCAGGTGCAACCGAGAACACGAGCAAGAACGTAGAAGATGTGATCTGAAAATCACGAAATTGGGGTTTCACATAAACCGTAGAACGACAGCTGTTTATCTAAGCAAAACCCACCAAATTTGGTCGGCGGCTGCAGTATTTAAAAGATAGGGTTCGACCATAAGACCTTTAGACGCGTCCCTAATGGACTCATACGGGATACAAGGCCCAAAAGCCCAATACGGTGGTGCAACACCGGACAGAACTCCGAATTCAACTTGTTTCGACAACTCCCAACGACTCTCGGCGAATTTTAATGTGGGACCAGAACCATTGAAAATTTTATATTCTCATCTTTCCATGCATATGTAGAACGTCAAAAACGGAGTCCGTATGCATTCTGGGCGTCCGTTTTAAGATGTACTGCTCCTGGACTCCGAGTTGAACTCGAGTCCGAGTTGGTGACTGTTTCCATCAACTTGTGGACGTCCCATATGATTCTCCACATCCCCAAATCCTCCTCCCTTTACTTGTTGATCATGTCCATGGTTCCTAATAACAATTAAATTATTCAATAGCAATCCATTCTCAAAATCACATGGGTAGGAAGTTAGGAACGAGTTCACCTGCTGATTTAGTAACCGTGCTCGTCCTCGTGTGATTGGTCCTTGTATATCAATATGAGTTATCCACTGTTGTGAGGTCCTCATCACGTTGGTGGCGACGTTGGGTAGCAGTGCCCGATCTCAGCGGTAGGCGACCCTTGATGAAGAATGTGAGCAGTCGCGCAGAGCGCTTTCTAAAAATCTTATTCGCCCTCTCCGGTGCAGGATCGCAAGGGCGAGCGGTTTTGGAGACCTGCTCTCTCGATCATCGGTGCACGCCGGCGCTCGGGATGGAGTAGACAATGACGGCGCAAGAAACTGGAACACGGAAAGATTTGTTTCGGTTGTGTTTTTCCTCTGCCGCGCACGTCACAATATATAGAGTCCCTGTTAGAGATCGAATCGGTTGCGGATCCGATTTATCTGCAACATGCGGATACTACTACAACAAGCTTCATCTCGGGCGGTTTCAAACGTATTTTAGGCGGAAACTCAAACCGCCTGTGAAAAAAGTTATCACGGGCGGTCTTAATCTTTATGAATCCACCTCTGAAGACTCTTTATCACAGACGGTTTTTGTAGTAGTGTCCGGTCCGGTCTCTAACTGACCCAGCCCAATTTCGGAAGCACACAAAGCCCAACTCATTTTTTTCTGCAACAAAAATAAAATTTGGCCTCGGCTCGAGCCTCGAATTCACACGAACGTGCGCGCGTGTGCGAGGAGAGTGAGGAGGAGGAGCACGCGTGGGCCACCCCTCTCCTCTCTTCTCACCTCTCAGTGAGGAGTGGAAGAACAACCTACCTTATATGTAGGAGTTGCTTCCCTCAAACTTCTCATATGTTACTAAACCATTAGCACCACCCTCTCTTGCACTAATAAACCTTTGAGATTTATTTAGAATTATTGTTATTTCCTGCATGGGCCTTGGACTAAAATTCCAACATGTCCTTTGCCTCACAAGTAGATTTTACCGTCATGAAGTGTGTAGCCTAGATTAAACCAGTGGTTTCCACGTTGTTAAAATGAAAAATGATTTATTATGTGTATGAGGCGTTAACATGATAAAATTATAAACAAAATCTAGTAAAGATGACAAACTATGTAAAGCGTTTGTAGAGAGAGCAAACGGCTAGAGACTTCTGTAACGATGACAAATTTTGTATAATGTTAACATAAACCAGTATTACTTATTGGATCTATAATGCTTTCTCTGTTTTTATATCTGATGTTGGTTAGTTGAAAAAGAGTGGAGCTACCGTGATCGTGCTGTTCTCGTGTTGCAGCGACCCTATGCTGGGCTCCGCCGGGTGGTGGGGCGCGTGCCGCGTGACAGCCGCACGCGCTTTTAGGTGAAGCGGAGACGGAACCAGAAAAATCCATACGGCTTCCGAAGCGGAAGGGAGTGGGAGCGCGGGAGAGATGATAGGTACGACACCGGCGTGTTCGGCGCCTGCGGCCGCCGTGGGGCTGCGCGGCTGCGGCGGCGTGGCCGCTTCCTCATTCTCCACAGCGTGCCTCTTCCGGGGGTCTCGTAGCAGGGTCGCCGCGTCTATTTGGAAAGGGAGGAGGAGGGGGAGGTGCGCCATCTCGTGCTGCTCGTCCGAGGACTCAGAGGGGCCCCGCGCCGCCTCGGCGCCTACCGATGGATCGATCCAACTCTACTCCCAGATCGAGAGGTAGGCGATGCTGACGGACAGTTCCGAGGCCCCCATCCGTTTAACATTCCGCTCTCTTGGTTATAACTGCTGAATCCGGCAATTTAGGGTGATCACGGAGGCGGCGAAGCAGTCCAGGGAGGGCTGGGGTTCGACCAGAGATTGGACGGAAATCGAGGTGCGTTTCTGTGGCCGCCGCAATTGCCCTCTGAGTGGAGCCCGATTGAATTGACCATTGTTGCTTGTTATGCTAGGGAGCGTGGGTGTTGAGACCCAAGTCCTCTGTACCCTCGTTTGTTATCCATTTCATTGGTGGTATTTTTGTTGGAGCCGCGCCGCAGGTCACATACCGCTTCTTTCTTGAGCGTCTTGCGGATAGGTATGTCTACAAGCGTAGCGCAGGTATCCAAAATTAAATTTCTTTGTATGGGATGTATCAATGAAATGATTTTAAATCTCCATTACCATTGAGGACATAGATGGAAAGTTGCCTCCCATTTTATGACATTCATGTGATGATGACTTTATTCAACAAAATAAACTCAGGGCTGGACATAGAAGCTCACATTACAAGTGCAAAGCTCAGGGAGATAACTGTTATTATCTGAATAACTGGATCGCTTCTTATATCAAGCTCTTAATTTGTCCACTCCACTGTTATTGTAATCTGTAGTATGTATATATTATAATCCCTACTGCTTTCCTGTAACAAAATGCTGATGTATCACATTGTAATATAGGGGAGCTTTGGTGATTGCTACACCGTATGCTAGTGGCTTCGATCATTTCTTTATCGCAGATGAAGTTCAATTTAAGTTTGACAGGTGCTTGAGAATCTTAAATGAACCTGTAAGTACAACTTTCCATCTAGTGACACGGGATCATGTCTATAATACTGAGTATGAATTTTATTCAGGTAAATGATCTTCCAACATTTGGTGTTGGGCATTCATTGGGATCTGTTGTCCACTTGCTAATTGGTAAGAATTTTACCATTATTTGGATTTCACTAATGTGAAGATTTACTTATTGATCACTAATTTAAACTTAAAATTTAACCTATTGTTATTGTTTAATCAAACTTAGAATACAACAACAACAAAGCCTTTGTCTCAAGCACATTGAGGTAGGCTAGATATGACCCCAAACTGGGTTCCATATTTAGGAATGGCTAGTTTTGATGCTGGCTTGCCAAGCCTATCACAACCCTCCTCCTTTATCAGGACTTGGGACCGGCTATACCTAGAAAGGCATAGGCGGAGTTTGTTTAATCAAATTTAGAATATGCTTCTTATATCTTGTATGTATCAGGATCAAGGTATGCTGTCCAGAGAAGTGGAAATGTGCTAATGGCCTTCAACAACAAGGTCTTATTTTATTTAAGCTGTATCTATAATTACAAATGTGAACTGTAGCAGTAGCACTTCCTTCCTTGATTCCTTCCCAAGGAAATATATTAAGATAAGATTTCATATTTAGGTAGGAGTACTCTATCTAGAATCTCTATCTTTATGCAGTACATTAAACTTAGGATAAGGTGTATGAGAACCAGATATTACAGATTTGATAATTTTTACAACATTTTCTGTCTATTCTGAATTGTTTTGTCCTACACTCCTACCAGTACCAAAGTGAAAACTATATATTGGTCCTTCATAAAAATACCTGTCAATCTATAGCAATTAGCATGTGACTCTTTGAATTTGGCATTCACATCTTATTGTTATAAACCATTTGCCTCTAGATATTGGATGGTATTGTGCCATCTGTTCTTTCTAAAATCTGGAATGATTGTGCGAGCATTGTTGTTTGCCCAATTAGTCCATTCTAGAAATCTGCTACTGCAATGATAGTAGTTTTTTACATTATTTCTTTGCAGGAGGCAAGCTCGGCGATCCCATTATTTTCACCTGTGATTGTACCCATGGCACAGAGTTTTGGCCCAATATTGTCTCAGCTGACATCGTATCCAACAGTCCGTTTTGGGGTATGCTATGTTTAGCTTTTTTAATGTAAAATTCACTGCTTCGAATATCCAACACATTTCGTTCAGTGACTATTTATATCCTTATTTACACCTTCAATGCTTATTTTGACTGCCTCCTGACTCGTTCTGAAGTTACATTGTCTTTGTAACACAAATATATCATACATGAAAGTGTTGGCAACCAGCGCAAGTAAACGTGGCTTTCAGCTTTTACTTGATACCAAAAAATGTTTGTTCTTTCATTACTTCATATAAAGAAACTTTATACTTCTTCTATTTCTTATAAACTCTTGTCTATATTACCTTTTATTTAACAACAAATCAACAATTAGGATTAGCTCTTGTAAGAATAGAAATTGAGGTTCCATTTTAGACCTGAGCATATTAGGCATATGCTCCATCCGGCCGAGTCTGGCCCAAAAAGCCCATTCCGGTAGGACCGGTACCCCCATTTAGTCTTAGTGGCCGGACATGTGCAGAGATTCATGAGTTAGACAAAATCTTGGCCTGGATCTGAAGCGTTATTTCAGTTATTTATTTTACATGTGAAAAGATTGGGTGGCCTGAGCCAGGATCGAATTTGGAATTGAGGATTCAGCGCTCTTACCATTGTGCACTCTTTGGTTTGTCAAACCTGGATCATTCTTTCATTTTTTAATATTATTGATGACATTGCCCCGAATGAGAAATGTGTATTGCTCACCTCAAGAATAACTGTTAATCTAAGCTGATTATAATTCCTGCGTCACAGGCAGAAGCAGTCATTAAGCAACTTGAGAATTTAAGCCCTCCTCTAGTTAAGCAACTTCTTCCCTTGGTTCAACAACTTCCGCCGTTGTATATGGACTTAGTAAAAGGCCGAGAAGACTTCATTCCAAAACCAGAAGAGACACGCCAGCTGGTATATTAACAGTATTCTCCCAAATATTTTGGAATGTTATGTAGACATGCATCACCTCCCATGTTAAAAGATGTTGCTAGTTATTGTGATACTGAGTTTAAACCAGTTTACCTATAAAATTATGTTCCTCCTGAACTTTACTCTTAGTTAATGAAATAAACAGAGACAAAAATCATTGTCGTTATTTCAATTTTTCTCTGAAGTGTTAGTACTTTTCTATTGGGTTTATCAGACGTTATTATTTGAAAAAATAATTTTCTTACCAATAAACATGATTATATTTTAGAAAAGGATCAGGTAGTGAATGTTGGTGAACCCAACTGATCTATTTGAAGAACACTAGAGTGGACAATGATGGAGGGGCATGGAATTCAAACAAGATGCAGAGTGAAATCGGCTTGTGTTTGATATAACTAAAGAGTTCTCATTGTCTGGGAAACTACTCCATAAAGTGCTCTCATTGTCTTTTGCATTGTCATCCAGGATTAATAAATGGATTTTGCGCCATAAACCTAAAACTAAACCCTCTGAACTGTAAAACTGGATTTTAACCTTCAAACCTTACCAAACCAGGTTAATATGGACTCAGGCGGTTTTGAAGAGTGGTTATTCTAATTTTGACTTGATGCAAAAATTGATCTTGTTTATTTATATATAAATGTCCAGATATTTCACTTTCTGTTAATTATATTTGGCACGGTTCATTAAAGGATGTACTGCCAAGAGTAAATAACTAGCACAAAGATACTCATACCTGTTTTATGTTTCAATGTTTTTATCATATGTATAACCAATTAACCATAAACATCTCATGTCTCATTGTATGATTTCTCTGCACATGCTGCCTTGTTGGGGCAACACTATTTTTTTACAGATAAAATCCTACTATGGAATTTCCCGAAACCTCCTAATAAAGTTCAAAGATGATCAAATCGATGAAACCTCAATTCTTGCACAAGTACTAAGCTCTGAATCGGCCATTAGCTCGCAGCTTGATATGTCGATTCGTTCACTTCCTGGGGATCATGGTCTGCCATTACAACAGGTTGCTGTCCTGTTCTAAAGTTTTCCGGGTTTACAGCAATCCCCCAAAGGCATCGCTATATTTACGAAATTATTATCCTGTTTCAGATTATTCCTGATGTTCCACCAGCAATGGCTGATGCAGTGAACCGTGGAGGTGAGCTATTGGCAAATCTGACAACAGGCACGCCATGGGAAGCTGTTGCTAAGGAGGTAAGTAGCACTTTGGGTACCGACTCAGGTATTCCGCGAGCACATATCTCAAAGGATGTCAACATACTTGTGGATGCAATTGTTTCTTGGATATCTTCAAATTCCAGTTCAAGGCTACTACGTTCATGATCGCCCACGATACTTACTGAACTGTCAATACTCAATACCATTGAACATCATCAGGATTTTACTGACAGGTGTATAAAATGTAGATTGTGTGTCGGCCTGGTATGTTAATTCCTAGATCCGCATCGTACTTAAGAAAATTTGATTGTATGAATGTATTCAGATGAAGATGGTTATGAACTCGATTATATTTGTGAAGGAAAAGAATATCTTAGGAGCTCTTTGCATATTTGACACTCTTTTAGTTGGCTTTGACAATTTGACGCTGGACCTACACCATGTGGGAGGGTGGGCGGACCGACTAAAAGCACCGTGGTCCGTGGGCAGATGACCATTGTTAAATTAAGAATAAATACCTCATAAGCCAATGAAAGGTGATATTTATTAATTTTTTATCTAAATAAATCGATTGGAGCAAAGTTGGATAATTTAGATTTCCAGAAGTATATAGGCATCTATAGTTACAAACGCAGAGGGACCTTCTCCAGTGTTTCATTGTGGTTGTTGTTTGGCTTCACCCCACCATCACGTCCTCACTCCGATTCACGATGGTTATATAAATGTTTGCTCAATTGTTGTAGTTCTAAATCTTTCAACATATTGTAGAAAGCATTACAAATGAGACCTGTGAATATGCATAATATGTTATCTAATATAGCTATCATTGAACCTATGTAAGTTTACATGTTTCGATATATGCATAATTCTAATATGGATATCATTGAACCTATGTAAGTTTACATGTTTCGATATCATTTAATATTTCATACAGATTTATGGCTCTGGTGACATGTCAAAATTATTTCTGAGCAGGTGTCATGTGAATACCCTTATCTTCAAAAATATTTCTTTTGTATTGTACACATATTTTATTCAGTAATCTTTATTGTTGGACGCACGGGCACTCATCTAGTGAGGAATTTAAGAAAAACAGACCATAGGCAACTTGCTATTACATGAGTCTTTATGTTCTGATACTTGAGACATTTTCAGTATTCTCGACTGGACAAACCCCCATTTGGGTTTTAGTTGGATCTTCTGTGATCTTCTCATATCTAGTTTTTTTTTATGTTGGATGTGGATTGTAATAGCCACACATTTAAATAAATCAAAATTTGATTCAAACTGAAATTTACATCAAAACAAACAAGAAAGAGAAAGAAAAACAAAAAAGGGGAAATAGGCCTCTCCCGGCGCAGCCCAGCAACATGGCCCACTTCCCCCCCCCCCTCGCATGGCCCACTCCTTTCCCCGGCCCATCCCCGCGCGGCTCATGGCGCACAGCGCCTTCCCCTACCTCCCACCACCGCCTCTCCGACAACCCACCGCCGGTCGCGTCACCGCCCGCTGTCCCTTTAGCCGCGCCACACTTGATGGCTTCCCCTTCCCCTGCTTCTGGGCTGCTGCAACACTGCTGCACGGATCCCAGCCGACGGGACCGCCGAATCGCATGAGCACGGACCCGGCCGGTTGCCCACGCGGCTGCCGCCGCAGGATATTGTGCCGGCCGCCCGGTTCTACGCAGCGCCTCCTTCAATGCCTGCTGCCGCAGCGCTCAGAACCCCGTCGCCTCTCCTCCGCCCCAGATTCTTGGCGCCCGCATCAATTGTCGCACAACGGGAGCTTCCGCGCGCCGACCACCGGCGCCGCCTTCTCCCGGCTATAAAAGGCCGCTTCCTCTCCGATCCTCCCTCACACACTCGCCCCTAAACCCCAAAGCTCCCAGTTCGAGCAAGGAAAGGGACCGCCGACACCGAATTTTGCAAAAACGACGCCTTCTTCCCCAAGTCCGGCCACCTCCCAAACCGCTCTGGTGAGTCCCCTCTCCCCAATTCCTCACGCGTGTAGCACCGCAGCTAACCCTCCAAGCCATTCCACGAGTCTATTTGCCTTCTTGATCGCCGTAGCTCCGAGCTCGTCGCCGGCCACCGTGGGGGCTCCCCCGGCCCAACCGAGCCTTGTGACAGCACCCCCACGATCCAGCGGTCATGAAATAGCATCCAAACCCGGGCGAAAGCAAGGGCAGCCACAGTGCCACGACGCACTGCCATCTTCTCCATCTCCGGCGAGCCCTAGCCGCCGCTCTGGCGATCCCCTCGGCCTAAGGGTCTTTCCGTTAGGCTCCCCACGCCGCGTAGACCACTGGCGTAAACCTCGTTAGACAAAATCGCGAAAAGAGCGTGGCTCCGGCTAGCCGTCGACCGCCCCGCCGCGCCGGCGACTTTCACCCGTCCAGTTGACCACATGGCTTCCAGGTGGCAGGCCACGCAGGCAGAGCCGCAGGCGTGGCCGCTGACTTTGCGCCACACGGGTGCCAGCCCATCCGCACGCCTCCCAGAGCCCCGGTGGGCTCGGTCCATGTGGACCAGAGGCCCAACGACTATGGACCGAGTTCCGTTCCACGGAACAGTGACCGTGGAGTCCTGGCCCTGCCTGTCAGCCGCTATACGCAGATAAAAACGCTAGGTACACCCGATAAGTGTACATAGAAACTTGAAAAAGGCATTTTCGGGTACAGAAAAATTCTAGCAAAATTCCTCAAAATAGGAATTAGTCAGTAGAGGCTGATAACACGCGGATAAAGGCTAAAACCCTTTTAGGGCACTACTAATCGTCGGTAATCACGCTAACCCAACAAATTAAGTGAACGGCGAAAGGGGATAGGCTGAGGCCCTCCAGCCAAGGACACTACCCCTTCCAAAAGCCCAAATAAAACATGTTGGTCGTTAGGAAACCCCTCGAAACCCTTACAACCGTGAAACTATGATGTTACCTAAGTTTTTGATTCCTTTGGGTTCAACATTAATTCGGGCAAATTTCGTACTATAGCAAACGATGAAGCCGACGAGGAATTCGACGACCCGAATTACGAGGAATTCCTAGAAGCTTTTGAAGGCAAGCTCTAACCCCCTTAATCATGATTGGTCCCATGAATTTATAAAATTGCCCTTATAGCCTGTTTCAATATGCATGTTTTTCATGATTATTTTTAAACGTTGTAGTAGCTAAGACCCACTTGACTAGTGTTTACTTAGTCATGTGCTTGTCTTGTGAAGTGCCACGAACCCCCTGACCTTGTTGACTCCTCCTTGATGCCCTAAGGCCCCGTCATCACAATATAATGTGATGACGTGTGTGATCCCTTGAAAGTAGAATGCTTAGGAACCCTCGCGATGCTTGCATCGCGGCTCACTATAATTAATCATCGGATTTGTGAAAAGTGTTGAAAGGTGTCTTGGTGGTGCAAGTTAGGAAGTGGGTTGGGAAATTTGTGTTATACAACTTGTGTGGGGTGAAGTGGGGAAAAAGGGAATGGTTGAGGCGGGATTTGATAAATGTGTAGTGCGCGCTTCGGTGTAGTCCACCTGTCGTGGATATTGATGGAGCCGCCTCACCAACTCAAGGACCGGTTCATATGACCTCGTCATAGTGATTTGGTACAACCACAGAACCTATATGAGCAGGACTCCCTCTACCTTCTTGGTGACTTCCACATGAGCCATCTGGCGGCCACTAGGGCACGGGGACCAGGAAAACACATGGGGGAGTCATTACCCGTGGTCCGGTTGGCAGAGTAATTGCCCAAATATCCCCTGGGTGCGTCCTGAGGTGTGGTTGTGAGGTTACTCGGGGAAGATGAGGCGAATATTACGCTACTCCCTTGCTAGGAGTGTTTGACCTATGGGTAAAGTGTATAACCTCTGCAGAGTGTTAAAATCTGGATAACCGTTGTCTCGGTCTTGACACACTATGTTCTGAGCTCTTGTTGAATAGTCTTAGCATGTTTCCTTGATGTAGTTGAGTGGCAGTGTTTGTCGTGTTTTGGATATTACGGCTGTGTGCCGGAACAAGTAAATCCATGGGGCTTGAACGTTCGAATAAAACTTAGGGAACTGGCAGGATGGAGTTCAACTCCCCTAGGTCCCACCAACTAAAATCAGGAGACGGTTACCTCCTTTTGTTTTGCAAAACCTTCTTTCAAAAACAACCTTGCATGAATGCTTTTCGGCAACTCTAAGCCGTACCTTGCTACAACCCTTGCATGAAACACATCCCCTTGAGTAGTGTTAGGATTTACTGAGTACCTTCCGTACTCACTCTTGCTTTCTTCGCGATCCTCAGAAGTAGAAGAGGAGAGGGAGATAGAAGATGAAGCGCAATACAATGACGAGTAGGCCCAATCCTGCGCCCAAGGCTGCCTGAGGGGAATGGGAGCCACTTAACTCGTTGCTTTTCACTAGTTTTCTGTTCTGTTGAGGCCCTGCGAGGCCGATGAATTGTAACCTAAGACATGGTTGTAAGACCTTACGGGTCGTGTTGGGAGTGAATTAATGTATGGTATTCGATCCATTCTATTGTGCGTATCAACTACTAATCTAGGGATTGGTACGGGATGCACATGTGGGCCTCGAGAAAGGTGGGTCCTGATAGAGTGGTATTAGAGCCGTACTTGGACGTAGGACGAAGCCTTAGAGACGAAACGCCGATGGAACACGTATTTTCCAAAATTATGTGCGAAAACTTACCTCTACTAAACTTGCCTCCCTCTTATGTTAAACTATCCTTGACAAAAACAACACTAACCCCGTAGATTTCCATGACAGATGGACGGCTGGTCTAAGGGCACTTGCTAGGACTTGACTGGGTTCCCGCAGGTGCTAATCCGCACCTTGGAGAGACTCGGCTACACGAGGTTTCCCTGATACCGCTGGAGGGAGTACGAGGAGGACGGTGCACTTTGTTGTGAGGCAGAGGTCCACATCACTAAGGCATCGGGACCCCACGGAGTGCAGCCTTACTCACTCATCTTCACCGGAGCCCGCTATGCGGACTCCATCAGGGTTGTTGCTCAGCGACAGGTGCGTGGAGCGGACCGGGCCAATGCCCATCCGCTACTTCCCCGTGCGCCGAGAGGATAGCTACGTCTGGAGGCACCAAGTTGCGACACTAGAGGGACCCACTAGGACTGTGGAGGACATTACCCTGACAGAGACCCCTAGATACCTGCACACCTCGGACCAGTGCTGCGAGGACGCCCACACAGAGTGGAGAGCAGAGGTTACTCGCACTCAGGACGCAAAGGCTAGAGTGAGGAGCCTGCAAGACCAGCTGGAAGAGGCCCGCACCGAGACTACGTGAGCTCGTGAGGTGATCGATGCTCTCTGTGAGGAGCTCAACCACATGACCGCAGCACATGTCAGGGAGTTGGACTCTCTTTACCAGGCCGGAGCCCGCTTAGGGGGAGCGCGAGTCTGGATCCCTGCTCGTAACAGCACCCTGGCCGTGCAGCACGAGAGTGGCCCATAGACAGTGCGTGTGCCAGCTGTACCCCACCTGACTTCCACCGTCCGAGCCACTATAGCCAGAGGTGTTGGACGCTTCGGTCGAGGCAAGAGCCTTCGACTGTTGGAGCGGCTGCGTGGAGGACGCACTGGGAGCACGGAGATGTACAACGACTCTAACAACGACACCGGAGATGAGCCAGAGGAGTACGAGCACCCGCAGGGTGGCGACGATCAGGACTCGAGCGTCGAGATACTAGAGGAGGTTGCTAGTTGTGGTGGACCTAGCCAAAGGATTGCAGGACACGGTGACGGATAGTTTCCCGTTCACTGTTGAGGAGCTTGTTGACGACGGGATCGACTTGGGGCGCGAGTGGCGCAGGACCATGGCATGGAGGATGTCGTGCCCCCACCGGTTCCCCCATAGTAGTCACAGGGACAGCAGCGTGTAGTACTATGAGTAGCCCGACATAGTGTGAGTTGTGTACCTCGTGTTAGTGGATGATTAGCATCACGATCGTTAGATGTGGCGTGGGTGTATTGCAAGGTCCTAGACCTGCTATGTGTTGTACCATGTGATGATTGTACTCTAGTAATGATGATGTGATTTGCCGGTATATAATGGACGATCAGTGTGTGATAAAACTTCATTGAGTGATATGGACAGAAGCCCACATAAGGGCACCCCCGTGTAAAGAAAAATAGGTAAAATGTTGACAAAATTAGCAAACCGCTACACTAGGACATAAGCGAGTAAAACATGAAACCAAGAACAACAACAACTAAAACTTTCACAATATTGTGCTTCCCTAGATGGCCCCCAAGAGATCCGCCAGAGTCCAGGCACGTCAAAAGCATGATGCCGAAGGGGCTCAGGCACCGGCAGTGCATGCACCCCGAAACATACCCGCCTAGAGGGGCAGGGCAGCATGGCGCCTTGAGCCAATCCAGGCCCCACGGGCAACAACGATTGAGAGAGATGAACCCAATGGAGTAGACGACCTTCCAGAAGAAGTTGGGGAAATCAACCCCGAAGAAGTGGCAGCTGCGGAGGAAGAAGTGGTGCCTCCACCACCACTGGCTACGTTGGCTGAAGTCATGGCAGTACAGACACAGATACTGCAGACGATAACTCATGCAATGCAAGGACAACGAGGCCCTAGGGCGCCTCCGCCCTCTAGGATGCCAGAGTTCATGAGACTCTAACCCTCGGTCTTTGACGGCACCGATGAGGATCCGTTGGCAGCCGATGACTGGTTGCGCAACATAAGCAAGAAACTCGAGATAACGTCAGCCGGAGACCAGGAGCGAGTTATGTTAGCCTCCCATCAGCTAGTGGGAGCTGCCATGGATTTGTGGGATAACTACCGCGATGCAGCGGCTGAACCTGACACAATAAGCTGGGAGGAGTTCCAGCAAGCCTTCCGAGATTACCATATCCCCGGAGGGGTTATAGAAATGAAGGCGGATGAGTTCCGTGCTCTACGACAGGGAGCCATGACCATCAATCAGTACATAAAGAAATTCTTGAAGTTGGGACGCTATGCCAGTAGTGAAATCAACACTGACAAGAAGAAACAAGACCTTTTCCGCAAAGGATTGAATAGTATCATGAAAGCACAACTTGTCACCCACATATACCCAGACTTCAATACCCTCATGAATAGGGCCATACTGTTGGAAGAGGCACGTTCTCAGCTGGATGGGGAGTGGAAGAGGAAGTTCCAGATACAGAAATTCAAACAACAGGAGCAATTCCAACGGGCAAGGCCTAACTTTCCGCCTAAGCCATGGAAACAACCCACAATGCAGTTCCGCACCACGGGGTCTAACCTACAGCAGCCAATGCAGCAATACCAGCCACCAAGCACCAATGCACCGCAGCAGGGCAATGCCAAGACAACTCGGACGACGACTACCGGCAGGGCTTGCTTCCATTGCCGCGACCCAGGACACTTGATCGCGAACTGCCCACTTATGAGGAAATCAAATGACGCTCCAGCAAACTCAGGAGTAAGAACCGTTGTGTCCAACAATGGACGCAACCCACCGCAAGCGTCGGAGCCGCAGAACTGAGCTCAGTCCTTCGGACGTGGTCGCATGAACCACATTGATGCAAACCAGGCTGAGGATGCTCCAGACGTCGTACTCAGTGAGTACCTGTTCAACTCAACCCTTGCCACAATACTATTTGATTCCGGGGCTTCGCACTCTTTTGTTTCCTGCAACTTTGTGGCTAGAACTAGATTGCCAACGATATGGCTAAAGACCCCACTAGTGACCAGATCCCTAGGGGCCACTATAAAGTGCCACCTCGGATGCCTGGGGGTTAAGATTCAAATAAGTGGGGTAGAATTCCTAGCAGATCTAGTCGTCCCTGAATTTGGATGGCATAGATGTTATCCTTAGAATAGACTGGTTGGCACGATATAAAGGGAATATATCCTATGCCGACCGCAAGGTCATGGCAACAAACCGTGACGGGGTTATCTTGACATGCCAACCCCACAAAATCAGAATGGAACCCCTAGTATGCAGTCTGGAAACGACACCCTTTGAGCAAGTGTCAGTTGTAAGTGAATACTCGGACGTATTCCTAGAAGAGCTACCCGGAATGCCCCCAGATAGGGATATCGAATTTCTGAACGACCTAATACCTGGGGCAACACCGATAGCCAAGATACTGTATCGGATGGCCGCCAACGAGCTAGCCAAGCTAAAGGAGCAGATCGAAGAATTACAAGAGAAAGGATGTATCCCACCTAGCTCTTCACCCTGCGGAGCTCCCGTGCTTTTTATCAAAAAGAAGGATGGTAGCTTGAGAATGTGTATCGACTACCGGTCCCTGAGCGAGGTCACGATTAAGAACAAGTACCCCTTGCCACGGATCGACGACTTGTTCGACCAACTAAAGGGAGCAATGTACTTTTCCGAGATCGATCTGCGATCTTGTTACTACCAGTTGAAGATCAGAAACGCAGACATCATGAAGACGGCCTTTGTGACTCATTACGGGCAATACGAGTTCACAGTGATGCTGTTCAGGCTGACCAACGCACCGGCCTACTTCATGAACCTAATGAACAAGATATTCATGGAAGAGTTGGACAAGTTTGTCTTTGTCTTCATAGACGACATACTGATCTACTCAAAAATCTAGGCAGAGCATGCTGAACACATTAGTACTGGGAAGACTAAGAGCACACCAGCTGTATGCCAAATTCAGCAAGTGTGAGTTTTGGCTGCAACAGGTTGCATTCCTCGAGCACATCATAAAGGCTGAGGGAGTGGCAGTGGACCAAACAGAAGTCGAGGCAGTTACCGACCAGAAGCAGCCTAGTAACATGACAGAGATACGCAGCTTCCTCGGACTAGCCGGGTATTATCGAAGGTTTATAGAAGGGTTCTTCAAAATTGCGAGACCCATGACCAAGTTGACAAAGGACAAGAAATTTGAGTGGACTCCCGCCTGCGAGAACAGCATCAGAGAATTAAAGAACAGGTTGACCGCAGCCCCAATACTGATCTTACTAGATATACATAAAGATTTTGTCGTATACTGTGACGCCTCTCGACAAGAACTCGGGTGTGTCCTGATGCAGGATGACCGAGTCGTTGCCTATGCATCCAGACAACTGAAAGCCCATGAAAAGAACTACCCAACCCATGACTTGGAGTTGGCAGTTGTCGTCCATGCACTAAAGATCTGGAGACACTACCTGATAGGAAACAAGTGTCAGATCTTTACGGACCACAAGAGCCTGAAATACATATTTTCCCAGTCGGAATTAAATCTGAGGCAGCGAAGGTGGTTGGAGTTGATGAAGGACTACAACCTGGAAGTGCAGTATCACCCCGGAAAGGCTAATGTAGTAGCCGACGCCCTGAGCCGGAAGGCTCAATGTAACAATATAAGGGTTGTTACCCGCCAACCAAGCCTGAAAGCGAAGATGCGAAAGTTGAACCTGCACATAGCACCCATCGGGTACTGATGTGGACATCACACCTGCAGATATACACAACACTCACATGGTAGACATGCAAGCTCCAATTACTAGAGCTCGAGCACGACAATTGAATTTAGAGGTGAGCTCGTTCCTGAACAATTCTTTACATGTGAATTTTGAGAGTATGTTGCTACCTAATGGATTAATTATGATTAGGAACCATGGAGAGGACATGGAGATACATGGAGAGGGGTTTGGAGGCGTGGAGGATCAGAAAATACGCCAACAAGAAGTTAGAGACCGAGCCCAACTCAAACTCGAGTCCAACTCGGGCCCAGGAGCAGTCCACCTTAAAATGGATGCACAGGAGGCATACGGACTCCGTTTTCGACATTCTACATATGCACGGAAAGTTGAGAGGATAAAATTTCCAATGGAACTGGCCCCACGTCAAAATTCCCTCGGAGTCGACGGGAAACTTCGAAACAATATAAAGTTTAGAGTCTGTCAGGGTGTTGCATCACCTAGTTGGGCCATTGAGCCTTGTATCGAGTCCAAGTCCATTATGTACGTGTCTTAGGATTAGGTCACGACCCCAGCACCCCCTGGTCATCCTCCACCTCCTTTATACCCCCTAGCCGCCGTCACAAACAGTTGTGTTTTGCTTAGATTATTCTGTCAAGAACAGTTTCGCCGTTCATCGGTTTGTGAGACCCCAACTTGAGTGCTTCATATCTTTCAGCAATTTGGTTGCATTCTTTCTTGTTCTTGCTTGTGTTCTTCGATTCGCAGGCAAGGGTTAGCCTTCTTGGCGAGGTCAACCGCACAATATCAGTTGATAACCTGAGGAGACGTGGTGCTGCGATTGCAGGGTTCAGAACATGTTGTTCGGAAGCCGGATCGATTTGTGTCAAGTCTCCACCAAATCGAGAGTTATCAGAACCTTTTGGAAGATCGGGACCCCTGTACACTTCAAGTGGTAATCAAAGCTTTAGGTGCACCGTCAGGTTCGCGTTCCCTTAGTTTTGTTTATCTTGAACTCATCCTATCGTCCACGAAAAAATCAAAAAAATTATAGTCATAGGTTTCCCCATCCCAGACCAGGTTTAGCCTTTTGCACAATTCTGTTTTGGAGTCCGTAGTGTTGAATTTGCGTCCTAGTTCGTGTTTTGTTGCTGGTTTAATCGTGTTTTGTTCCTACTTTGTTATTCCATCCGCTGCATTCCATCGAAACCCTAGCTGCCACAATCGTTATCAAATCGATCACCATAACTATTCATTGTGCTAGGGTTATCCTTGTTCTTCAATTTTCATCACATATTACGTGAGTTTATCCTCCTTGATATACGCACACCATCCCACACGTTGTCACCATCATATCCAATTTTTTTCTCACCACCGTTTCCAATTCAGCTCCACCAAAAACATAATCCTGTGGTGCTGTCTTAAAACAACCATAACCTTGGCATTGGGTTAAATTACATTGCCCAGATTCACTTTGGAAGATTGATTATTTGGCATCTAAAGGCTCAACAATAATCATAAAGAAATATATTGAATTTCTGTTGTCCACATCTTCTTTTTTCAAGTGAGCTGAAAATTTGTACGACGTGTATATTAGTGCTGCTAATTTCACGGCAGATATAAAAAAATCAAAGAAAAAATATAGAAAAGAAAATTTGTGAAGAGGAGCACAAATATCAAAACTTGGGTGTGTTATTTTGCCTTGTGGTGCAATTGTTCCTGCTTAATTATTGTCCTTATCATTCATACTTGCTGTCTTGTTCATAACATCCGGGATAAGACACGAGTAGGCCAGCAACTAGGACAAGTGTTTAGACATCTATTCAGCATTACTATCTGTTATTTAATCATGTGCTACTCACATATATTTGGCCATCCAAACTCCACATTCATCCTTTCGAACAACACAAGTTTTTGACCCTTGCAATCGCTGAATCACGTCGTCCAGGTATCCTTTTCCTTGTTAAGGTAAGAAACTTGTAAGAGCTTGGTAAGACTCGACCCATTGTTTTGTGAGTTCCACCATCATTGCGTAGTACTTGATAGGGATAATCTTGTTGTTTTTCATATTATTCTTGCTAACAATGTCAGATCATGTTGATCCTACGGAGTGTGTTTTGAAAAGTGAGATGAAGGGTTACATAGAACAAATGATGAAGTCTGTCAAGGAAGCAATCGCACAAGGGGTAAAAGATTATCTTGCTGAACAGAGAATACCCCACACCCTTGAGAGTTTGGACAAACGCTTAAGCTCGCTAGTTGGAAGGATTGATGATATGAAGACCTACCTACCATTCAGCCATGATGCTACCCACCACAACAACTTTGAAGAAGAAGAAGACGTGTTGTGTGATGTCAATGGAGAGGTGGATACACGTGCTGCGCAGAATGTACATCTACGTCAACGTCTTCGTCAAAACACTCATGGTATGATAGAAAACAACATGCGTGGTAACAATAACCGCCCTCTTGATGACCCTTTTTCTAAAGTTAAATTTTCCATACATTCATTTTCTGGTGCTTATGATGCTGAGGCATATCTTGATTGGTAAATGACGGTTGAACAAAAATTTAATTTCCACCTTGTTCCTGAACAACATAGAGTTCGACAAGCCACTAGTGAGTTTAAGGATTTTGCTATAATATGGTGGAATGAAGGTACCACACGCTTACAACCTGATACATGGGAACGTTTAAAAGAAGCTATGCGTAATCGTTTTGTTCCTCCATCCTACCAATGTGATTTACGAAAGAAATTGCAGCGCTTAGAGCAGGGAAATAATTCTGTCCAAAATTATTATGCGGAGCTTCAAAAGGGTATGATACGATGTGGGGTAGTGGAGGACACTGAAGATAAAATTTGTCGTTCCTATGGGGGGTTGAGACGTGAGATACAGGATATTGTTGATTATAAGAAATTTAATACTGTCAACCAGTTGTTCCAGCTTGCTATGCTTGCAGAAAAGGAGTTACAGGGTCGTCAACAAAAGAACAAGAGCAGCAGCGGTGCCTCCTACACTCCACGCACGACAACATCTTCGGGGGCGTCCAAGTCATTCCGTTTTGATGCCCTTTCACCAAAACCAGCATCCAAGCTTCCTTCTGGCAGCAACAACGTTTCAGCAGCACCGAAACCACCACCTGCACGACCTGCGGATTCGGGTAAAAATTCCATGTAGGTTCCCGCCAAAAGTGCTTCATATGTTGCTTCAACAGGACGCACTTCCGGCATTCAGTGCCACCGCTGCCATGGTCTTGGTCATGTGCAAAAAGCTTGTCCTAGTCAGCGGGCATACGTGGCTACAGAAGAGGGAGGATACATCAGCACCTCCGATGTCGAAGACAACAGTGATGATGAAGCTGCCACGGACATGATGAGGGATATGTTTTGGGAGTGAAGACACATCATCCTACATGAACATCATTGTGCAGCGGGTGCTGAACACACAGGTACAACAACTTGATAGATTACAACGCCATAATTTGTTTCAGATTTTCTTTGTCATCAAGAACCGGCGAGCACGTGTCATCATTGATGGAGGAAGCTGCAACAACTTGGTGAGTTCTGAATTGGTCAAGAAGCTTAACTTGAATACACGACCACACCCACATCCATACTATATTCAATGGTTGAATGATTCTGGAATCGCTAAGGTAACATAAACTTACAGAATTCTGTTTTTCATCGGTACATATGTTGATTCCGTTGATTGTGATGTGGTACCCATGCAAGCGTGTTCACTTTTTTTGGGTCGACCTTGGGAACATGATAAGGATGCTTTGCACCATGGTAGAAGTAATAAATATACGTTTATGCATAAAGGAAAGAAAATTACTTTGCTACCTTTGACTCCTGCTAAAATTGTACAAGCTGATAAGGAGAGAGCTGGAATTTCTAGTAGTTCTAAATCAGAAAATCAACAAGTCATTAATTCTGGGTTACCACCAAATAATGAGAGATCTACACCTAGTTCTAAGACTGAGGGAATTAAATTGAAGGGTCGTGTCATGCTTGCTACAAAATCAGACCTTGCTGAAATTTCTGATCATGATATTTGTTGTGCATTGGTGTGCAAACAAGTTTTGTTCTCCATTGATGATATTGCTAGGTCTTTGTCTTCAGCAGTTACTAACTTGTTCCAAGAGTATGAGGATATTTTCCAGCTGAGATACCCCCGGGACTTCCACTTTTGAGAGGGATTGAACATCAATTGATTTGATTCCAGGTGTAACTTTGCCAAACCGTGTTGCATATAGGACCAACCCCAAGGAAACTAAGAAAATTCAGCGGCAAGTCCAAGACCTTTTGGACCGTGGGTATGTACGTGAAAGCCTTAGTCCTTGTGTTGTTCCCGTACTTTTGGTTTCTAAGAAAGATGGTACTTGGCGTATGTGTGATGATTGTAGAGCCATTAACAATATTACTATAAGTTATCGGCATCCTATTCCTAGGCTAGACGACATGTTTGATGAGTTGTGTGGTTCTATAATTTTCACTAAGATTGACTTGCGTAGTGGTTACCACCAAATAAGAATGAAATTGGGAGATGAATGGAAATAGCTTTCAAAACCAAATTTGGGTTGTATGAGTGGTTAGTAATGCCTTTTGGTTTAACTAATGCACCAAGTACATTCATGCGTTTGATGAATGATGTTTTGAGAGCTTTTATTGGAAATTTTGTGGTGGTTTACTTTGATGATATCTTGATTTATAGCAAGTCATTGGATGAACATATGGATCATTTACATGCTGTTTTTAATGCTTTGAGAGATGCATGTTTATTTGGTAACTTTGAGAAGTGCATCTTTTGTACGAATCGAGTTTCCTTTCTTGGCTATGTTGTTGTGACTCCACGGAGAATTGAGGTGGATGAGATGAAAATTCAAGCGATCAAGAGCTGGCCAATACCTCAAGCCATCACACAGGTAAGGAGTTTTTTTTGTCTTGCAGGATTCTACCGATGTTTCGTCAAGGATTTTAGCACTATTGCTGCCCCATTGCATGAGTTGACTAAGAAAGGTGTGTTGTTCCATTGGGGAAAGCATAAGAGGAGTCCTTTGACACCTTGAAGGACAAGCTTACACATGCACCATTGCTACAACTTTCTGATTTTAGTAAGACTTTTAAACTTGAATGTGATGCTAGTGGAGTTGGCATTGGTGGTGTCTTACTGCAAAGTGGTAAACCGTTTGCATACTTTAGTGAAAAACTTAATGGTACTGTCCTGAATTACTTCACATATAATAAAGAATTTTATGCTCTCGTACGATACTTAGAGACATGGCGTCATTATTTATGGCCTAAGGAATTTGTTATTCATTTTGATCATGAATCGCTAAAGCATATTCGTTCTCAAAATAATCTGAATCGTAGACATGCAAAATGGATTAAATTTATTGAGTCTTTTCCTTATGTCATTAAACATAAGAAAGGGAAGGATAATTTGATCATTGATGCATTGTCTAGACGATATAATATGCTATCCCAACTTGATTGTCGAATATTTGGACTTGAATCAATTAAAGAACAATATGCTCTTGATGTTGATTTTAAAGATGTGTTGCTGCATTGTAGAAAAGGTATACCTGGAATAAATTTGTACTGAATGATGGATTCTTGTTTAGAGCTAACCGCCAATGCATTCCAGTTGGTTTCATTCGTCTTTTGTTATTACAGGAGGCACATGGTGGAAGTTTGATGGGCCATTTTGGTGCAAAGAAGATGGAGGATGTTCTGGCCACACATTTCTTTTGGTCAAAGATGAGGAGAGATGTAGAGCGGTTTGTGGCTCGCTGCACCACATGTCAGAAAGCTAAGTCCCGTTTGAATTCACATGGTTTATACATGCCTCTTCCTACTCCTTCCATTCCTTGGGTGGATATTTCTATGTACTTTGTTTTAGGATTGCCTAGGACTAAGAGGGGGAGGGACAGCATTTTTGTTGTGGTGGATCGTTTTTCTAAGATGGCACGTTTTATACCGTGTCAGAAAAGTGATGATGTTGTACATATTTCCGACCTTTTTTTCAAAGAGATTGTTCGCTTGCATGGTATGCCTTCTACTATTGTTTCACACCGTGATGCTAAATTTTTGAGTCACTTTTGGCGCACCCTACAAAACTATTGTTATGTACAACATGTTACCCACAAACTGATGGGCAAACAGAAGTAGTGAACCGCACTTTGGGCACCATGTTGAGAGTTGTTTTGAAGAAAAAATTAAAGATGTAGGAAGAATGTTTGCCACATGTGGAGTTTACATATAATCGGGCAACACATTCTACCACCAAGATAAGTCCTTTTCGGGTAGTGTATGGATTCAATCCTCGTGCTCCTATTGATATCTTGCCTTACCTACTAGTGAGAGAACTCATAATGATGCAAATGAACGTGTCGATTTTATTTTGAAAATTCATGAGACCACTAAACAGAATATTGAAAAGATGAATGAAAAATATAGAATTGCTGGTAGTAAAGGTAGGCAGGAAGTTAGACTTGAACCGAGTGATTTAGTTTGGTTACACTTGAGAAAGGATAGATTTCCAGAACTGTGAAAGTCTAAATTGATGCCTAGAGCTGATGGTCCTTTTAAAATACTTGAGAAGATTAATGATAATGCATATAAACTTGAGTTGCCTCCCGAGTTTAGGGTTAGTCCCACCTTTAACATTTTAGATTTGAGGCCATATTTGGGAGAAGAAGATGAGCTTGAGCCGAGGACGAAAACCCATATTGGAGGACCAAAATTCAGCAAGCCCGACGGGAGAATACAGAAATCCGTACACTAAAAGCTCAAACAGGGGTAGGCAAAGCCCCTAGGTTCCGAGTGGACGAACATGAAACACTGTGGTACGAGAACCGGATATGTGTGCCGAAAGTGAACGGGCTACGACTAATAATGGATGAGGCCCACAACTCAGCATATTTCATCCACCCGAGAACCACCAAGATGTACCAGGACCTAAAGCAAAAGTACTGGTGGGTGGCAATGAAAATAGAAATAGCAGGTTCGTCGCCCATTGCGACGTCTGCCGCTGAGTAAAGGCCGAACATCAGAGGCCAGCAGGGTTGTTGCAACCACTAAACATACCAGTGTGGAAATGGGATGAAACCGCTATGGACTTCATAACCGGGTTACCACGGACAAAAAAGGGAAACAACTTTGTTTGGGTCATCGTAGACCGTCTGACAAAGGTGGCCCATTTCATACTAGTAAAGACGACCCACCGAGGTGACCAACTAGCACAATTGTACATCGATCACATAGTGTGACTGCATGGAGTACCAATCCGGATAGTGTCGGATCATGGCTCCCAGTTCATGGTGCACTTCTGGAAGAGTTTGCATGTGCTTCTGAACCAAACTGGATTACAGTTCTGCCTACCATCCACAAACGGACGATCAAACTAAACGGGTAGACCAGATACTAGAAGACATGTTACATGCATGTGCTCTGACATACGGAAAGGACTGTGAAAAGAGTCTGTCATTCGCAGAATTCTCCTGCAACAACGGTTACTAGGCCAGCCTACAGATGTCACCCTTCGAGGCATTGTACGAAAGAAAGTGCCGAACACCACTGATGTGGTCAAAGGTTGGAGAGTGTTCGTATTTTGGGTCTGCCATTAAGGACGTAGAGGAACGGGTGGTCACAATTAGAGAGAATCTCAAGGTAGCTCAGACCGGCCAAAAGAGCTATGCCGACACCCACCAAAGGGAGCTTACTTTTGACAAGAGTGACTTCGTATACCTCAGGGTGTCACCTATCTGAGGCACGAGGAGGTTCTAGATACAGGGGAAGTTGGCCCCACGATATATCGGACCATTTGAAATACTCGGAAGAATAGGAGCAGTGGCCTACCGTTTAAAGTTGCCAGAGACTATGTCCGACGTCCACAACGTGTTCCACGTTTCTCAGATCAAGAAGTGCTTGAGAGTACTAGAGGAACAAATATCATGCGAAGCAATGGACCTGCAGCCCGACTTGAGATATCAAGAGCTGCCCACAAGGATCCTAGACATCGTCACCCGGCAGACATGTAGGAGTGCAATGCGATTCTGCCGAGTCTAGTGGACTAACTATACCGAAGCAGAAGCTACTTGGGAGCGTGAGGACGACCTAAGGAGGGAGTTTCCCCACCTATTTCAAGGAACAGCCGAATCTCGAGGACGAGATTCTAATTAAGTGGGGTAGATCTGTAACGGTCACACATTCAAATAAATCAAAATTTGATTCAAACTGAAATTTACATCAAAATAAACAAGAAAGAGAAAAAGAAAAACAAACAAGGGGAAATGGGCCTCTCCCAGGCGCAGCCCAGCAACCTGGCCCGCTTTCCTACCCTCCCTCGTGTGGCCCACCTCTTTTCCCCGGCCCATCCCCACGGCGCACAGGGCCTTCCCCTACCTCCCGCCGCCGCCTCCCCGAAAACCCGCCGGCGCCGATCACGTCGACGCCCGCTGTCCCTTCAGCCAAGCCACACTTGATGGCTTCCCCTTCCCCCGCTTCTGGGCTGCTGCAACACTGCTGCGCGGATCCCGACAGACGGGACCGCCAAATCGCACGAGCACAGACCGGGTCGGTTTCCCACGCGGCTACCACCGTCGGATATTGCGCCGGCCTCCCTGTTCTACGCACCGCCATCTTCAATGCCTGCAGCGCGCCGCACTCAGATCCCCGCCGCCTCTCCTCCACCCCGGATTCCTGGTGCCCGCATAAATAGTCGCACAACGGGAGCTTCCGTGCGTCGATCGCCGGCACCGCCTTCTCCCGGCTATAAAAGGTTGCTTCCTCTCCTATCCTCCCTCACACACTCGCCCCTGAACCCCACAGCTCCCAGTTCGAGCAAGGAAAGGGACCGAAGGCACCGAATTTCGCAAAAATGACGCCTTCTTCCCCAAGTCCGGCCGCCTCCCGAACCGCTCCAGTGAGTCCCCTCTCCAAAATTCCTCACGTGTGTAGCACCGCAGCTAACCCTCCTAGCCATTCCATGAGTCTATTTGCCTTCTCGATCGCCGTAGCTCCGAGCTCGAGCGCTGCCATAGATCGTCGCCAGCCACCGTGGGGGCTCCCACGGACCGGTTGAGCCTTGTGACAGCACACCCGCGATCCAACGGTCATGAAATAGCACCCAAACCCAGGCGAAAGCAAGCACAGCCGTAGTGCCACGATGCACCGCCGTCTTCGCCATCTCCGGCGAGCCCTAGCCGCCGCTCCGGCAATCCCCTCGGCCTAAGGGTCTTTCCATTAGGCTCCCCACGCCGCGTAGATCACCGGCGTAAACGTTGTCAGATAAAACCGCGAAAAGAGCGTGGCTTCGGCTAGCCGCCCACCGCCCCGCCGCGCCGGCGACTTTCCCCCAGCTGATTGACCACGTGGCTGCCAGGTGGCAGGCCTCGCAGGCAGATCCACGGGCATGGCCGCTGACTCAGCGCCATGCGGGTGCCAGCCCACCCGCGCCTGCCAGGGCCCCGGTGGGCTCGGTGCATGTGGACCAAAGGCCCAGCGGCTATGGACCGAGTTCCGGTACATGGAACAGTGACCGTGGGGTCCTGGCCTCGCCTGTCAGCCGCTATACACAGGGAAAAACGCTAGGTACACCTGATAAGTGTACACAGAAACTTGAAAAAGGCATTTTTCGGGTACAAAAAGTTTCCAGAAAAAATCCTAAAAATAGGAATTGGTCATTAGAGGCTGATAACACGCGGATAAAGGCTAAAAACCATTTTAGGGCACTACTAATCGTCAGTAATCACGCTAACCCAACAAATTAAGTGAACGGCGAAAGGGGATAGGGTGAGGCTTTCCGACCAAGGACACTACCCCCTCCAAAAGCCCAAATAAAACATGTTGGTCGTTAGGAAACCCCTCGAAATCCTTATAACCGTGAAACTACGATGTTACCTAAATTTTGGATTCCTTTGGGTTCAACGCTAACTCAGGCAAATTTTGTACTATAGCAAACGAGGAATTCGACGACCCGGATTACGAGCAATTCCTAGAAGCTTCTGAAGGCAAGATCTAACCCTCTTGATCATGATTTGTCCCATGAATTTATAAAATTGCCTTGATAGCCTGTTTCAATATGCATGTTTTTCGTGATTATTTTTAAACATTGTAGTAGCTAAGACCCACTTGACTAGTGGTTACTTAGTCACGTGCTTGTCATGTGAAGTGCCACGACCCCCCCC
This sequence comes from Neostapfia colusana, assembly GCA_030760725.1. Taxonomy (NCBI): domain Eukaryota; kingdom Viridiplantae; phylum Streptophyta; class Magnoliopsida; order Poales; family Poaceae; genus Neostapfia; species Neostapfia colusana. The sequence goes on from JASWHV010000019.1 coordinate 43,074,831, forward strand.
CCCCCTGACCTTGTTGACTCCTCCTTGATGCCCTAAGGCCCTGTCGTCACAATATCATGTGATGACGTGTGTGATCCCTTGAAAGTAGAATGCTTAGTAACCCTCGTGATGCTCGCATCGCGGCTCACTACAATTAATCATCGGATTTGCAGAAAGTGTTGAAATATGTCTTGGTGGTGTGAGTTAGGAAGTGGGTTGGGAAATTTGTGTTATACAACTTGTGTGGGTGAAGTGAGGAAAAAGGGAATGGTTGAGGCAGGATTTGGTGAATGTGGTGCGCGCTTCGGTGTAGTCCACCTGTCGTGGATATTGATGGAGCCGCCTCACCAACTCAAGGACCGGTTCATATGACCTCGTCATAGTTGTTTCGTACAACCACATAACCTGTATGGGTAGGAATCGCTCTACCTTCTTGGTGACTTTCACATGAGCCATCTGGCGGCCAATAGGGCACGGGGGACTAGGAAAAGACACAGGGGAGTCATTACTCATGGTCCGGCTGGGAGAGTAATTGCCCAAATAGCCCCTGGATGCGTCGCGAGGTGTGATTGTGGGGTTACTCGGGGAAGATGAGGTGAACGTCACGCTACTCCGTTGCTTGGAGTGCTTGACCTGTAGGTAAAGTGTATAACCTCTGCAGAGTATTAAAATCCGGATAACCGTTGTCACGGTCTTGACACACAATGCTCCGAGCTCTTGTTGATTAGTCTTAGCATATTTCCTTGATGTAGTTGAGTGGCAGTGTTTGCCGTGTTTTAGATATTACGGCTGTGTGCCGAAACTAGTAAAGCTATGGGGCTTTAACGTTCGAATAAAATTTAGGGAACTGGGGGATGGAATTCAACTCTCCCAGGTCCCACCAACTAAAATCAGGATACGGTTACCTACTTTTGCTTTGCAAAATCTTCTTTCAAAAACAACCCTGCATGAATGCTTTTCGTCAACTCTAAGCCGTATAGCCCTACCTTGCTACAACCCTTGCATGAAACACATCCCCTTGAGTAGTGTTAGGGCTTGCTGAGTATCTTCGGTATTCACTCTTGCTTTCTTTGCGACCATCAGAAGCAGAAGAGTAGAGGGAGATAGAAGATGAAGTGTAATACAATGACGAGTAGGCCTAGTCCTGCACCCAAGGCTGCCTGAGGGGAATGGGAGCCACTTAACCACTGCTTTTCACTAGTTTTCTGTTCTTTTGAGGGCCTGCGAGGCCGATGAATTGTAACCTAAGACATGGTTGTAAGACCTTAAGGGTCGTGTTTAGACCGAATTAATGTATGGTATCCGATCCATTCTATTGTGTGTACCAACTACTGATCCAAGGATTGATATGGGATGCACAAGTGGGCCCCGAGATAGGTGGGTACTGACATGGATCAACCATATACACATTCTCCAGGAGGTAGATTTGTCGTGTTTTTCTTTTCACAATAAAGAAGGTAAAGTTGCCTCCAATTGACAGTTTGACAACGTGATGAGTCTATACACGCCTCCTTTAAAAACTACTAACTAGCCATTGTGATGTCTCCGGTTTTCTGGATTTTTTGAGTTTAATCCCAACTGAAATCAACTTCCCTCATGAGTCATGCTAGGAAAATTCTGATACTTTTAACTTAGGACCTTCTTTGCCTTTGCTCCAGGACTAGATAGGTTGCCCCGTATTGTGAATTGGAACTCGGTAATTGATTTTTTATTTTCTTGTTTGGAAATTAGTTTATCCTCTGCTGTTTGTGTTTCAGATTACATGTTGTTTTCACATTTGGTTAGTATTGGGTTGGCGTTTTAGCATCTATGAAGAAACTCTTAGATTTTTCATAAACTTGCGGTCGTTGACTTTAAATGTGTGATCTGAGTTTTATACTTTGCTGATAATTGGATGTATTTGCCTACGGAATATGGATATACTATTTCAAATTTTTTTTGTTAATTTGATTGTTTTGAAGCACTCGGCTGGAGTAGCATATAAAAGCTAGTTTGCGTCATGCCAAGATGGCAGTACTACAAAGCCATTAGAAGCCACTGAAATGTGGGCCAGATGGACATTGGGTTAACATGTCGGTGATTTTTAAGACATGCGTGACCTATGTCCTGCCTAAGATACCACCCCCTCTGATCTCACAGATTGATCTCACAATATCTATCTCCACCGTTTTGGAGCATAAGTAGCGTATTGTAGTCTTGATCCTGTTAGTTCCCCCTTTGGTTTTTTGGACTAAAAGTTGATGCCACTAAGTAACCACTAGAATGGCGTTACCCATTTGGATGACGCAGGTAGAGGCCATACATTATCAGATTTTTGAATCAAAGCTACACAATGTGCAGCTAAGCTCCCACAGCCCACACGTGCCAAGTTAGAAGCATTGGCCGCGAATGCCCAGTGCGACTACGGGGATGTAGGCTTCTAACCGCCCAAGCCCAACCATCGGAATTCAGAACTTATATGTCTAATACATTCAGCTAAAACTCCGAATTGCTAGTTTCTAGTGCCTGCTTTTATGCTGTCGCAATCAGTGGCGAATTGCTACGAATCAAGGTGGCTGGTTGTATTCCTCCTCGCTCTTTTACCTCATCTTCTCTCCTCTTGCACAACCTGAAGGGGGCCTTAGATCCGCCCCAGATCAGACACAGACACGAGACGGAGAGACGCTGTGTAACGAGTCCATTGGTGGCACACGTACCAATGCACGAGGACTACTTCTGATTCTCTTATTCCACGCATGTGTTAGTATTTTCATAACGAAACTGACGGTGATGTGCGTCGCTCATAGACAAGGTACCGACGCCTTGATGTGAAGTTTTGAAACGAAGTTCACCCGACCCATGTGGAATAAGTGATCCTCCATGCTTGCTCCTTGCAGATGGGAGAACGGCACGCGAATACTGCCGGTACGGCGGTACGTACTGCCCCATTTTGCCCCTTTGATCTCGCGAGTCTTGTCTAGGATCGGTGCATCGGGTGGTCAAGGCTGGTGGCTGGACACGTTACCAAGTCGATTGATGTGCCACCCCAGATCGAGGTAAAACTAGCTCCGCTACTTTCTAGTACTAGCTGTAGTGTATCTGACTAAAACAGCCGTAAACGTTCTAGCTCAGAAGGTACCGGCAGAGAAGCCATGACCCCGCTCTGTGCTGCTGCCTTGTGAGCTCGTGGCAGCTAAAGATTTGTGTATCTCCGTTCGCGACGGGCATCAAGTACCGCTGTTTTTTTTAAAAAAAACTGAGATGTGTTTATATCAGTTTAGAGTACGGAGTACATCGACCGGATTAAAGCAGTGGCCACTGGCCAGTGAGAATTGCCTAGAAGGCTCGTGCGGGCACATGCCGCGGTGGCGATCGATCGCGGGTTCGAACTGGCCCTTGCAATCTGCAAGGATGGAACAGAAATCCTCCATTCCGTGGGCAACATGCATCTCACACCACACGGCAGTGGCTCGTCTCAACATGGATCCTATCCTATGCAAGGGAACTAGTAGCTACCAAGACGCACTCACCGTTTTGTCGACACGATGTGCCCATTGATCGCCCGATCCAAGTGTTTCGCTGGGAAAAGCAACGGTAAAATCTGGGTCCTAAACGTGGTTTTGCAGGGGGATTGCCATCAACGCGAGCTGCCGGGTTCGGCGGAGCATGGAGCCCCGCACGCACGCTCAGACACAAAGATGCGGCCGCAGCCCCACCCCCACGTGCTCCGCCGGAAACAGCCTCGTCACGGCCCCCGGTCTGAGACGAGCAGGACAAAAAGAAACAGGCGGAAGTGGCGCTAAAATAAGGCACGGCGCAGCTCGAGCTCAAGCTCAGGCAGAACAAGGCAGCAGAGCACCACGCACCCCTGGCTGCCTGCCTCCTCCTCGCTGCTCTGCTTCTGCTCTCCCACACCTGCCTGAGCTCCTCCATTCCCAATCTGTCTTCCTGCGCGTCTTCAAGTTTGTACGAACAGAAGCTGAGCGCCGCTGCGCCAAGGAAGCGGCTCGGGAAGGAGCTAGATCAACGAATCTAGAGCAAGCAGCGGCAGTGATAATGCCGGGGGTCGTTGTCGCCTAAGCCCAGATCCGTCCGGCAGCTTGGAACCTTGGCAGGGTCGAAGCGGTTGAGGAGAGGGAGCCGGTTAAAACAATGGAGGAGAAAGCAGCAGACGCGGCGGCGGCGGCGGCTGGCGTGGCGGATCAGGAGGGCGCGGTATACTGCACCGAGCACCCTTACCCGCCTGGCGCGACAGCGGCGGCCGGGGCGGGCGCCGGCGGCATCTGCGCCTTCTGTCTGCAGAAGAAGCTCGGCATGCTGGTCTCGTCGTCCAAGTCCAACCCTTTCCACCCGCCGCCGCCCCCGGCTTCCGCCTCCGCGTCCTCGCCGCCGTCAGGCCACGCCATCTCCCAGTCGCCGGGGCCCCTTTACGCTTCTGCGATCGCCTCTCACAAGGTGATGCCGTCGCAGAAGACGAAGAGCTCCTCCTCGTCGGCCATCCCTGCGGCGGTCGGGCTCAAGAGGAGCAAGTCTGTCGCGCCGCGCCCGGAGGAGCCGCTGGCGCCGGCGCCCGCTCCATCGGCGATCACGGCGCACAGCCCGCGCAAGAAGAGCTTCTGGTCCTTCCTCCACCTGCCCTCCTCTTCCTCGTCAAGCAGCCACAGGAGCGCGTCATCGACTATGGCCAACGGTGGCGGTGCAGCGGCGGCGAGGAGGAACTCCGTGTCGGCGGCTTCGGCGTCGCTTGAGGGACGGCTGGAGGCGATCTTGGAACCGGAGAGTCCGGGCCGCCGAAGCGAGGGGTCGTCGTCGTCGTCGTTCGGGAGGAAGGTGGCGCGGTCGCGCTCCGTGGGGTGCGGCAGCCGCAGCTTCTCGGGGGACTTTCTGGAGCGCCTCTCCAACGGCTTCGGCGACTGCGCGCTCCGGCGCGTCGAGTCCCGCCGCGAGCCCAAGCCCAAGACGGGCGCGCTCGGCCACATCGGCGTCGCGCACGGCGACGAGGACGAGCACGCGCAGCACCACCACATCAAGTGCGCGGGGTTCTTAGGCGGCATAGGCGCCGCGCCCCCGCCTTCGACCTCATACTGGCTCGCCGCGCCCGACGGCGCGAGCAGCAGCGCTGCCGCCAACGGCAGCGGCGCATCGAGGGCGCACAGCTCGCGGAGCCACCGGAGTTGGGCGTGGGCGCTGGCGAGCCCTATGCGAGTGCTGAGGCCGTCGAGCTCCTCGTCCAGCAAGAGCATAACGGACGCGTCCCACGGCCGCATCAGCGGCACGCCGTCGATGTCGGCGGTGGCGACTAGCTAGCACCGTCGGTTGCAGAGACCGATCAAGGCCCGGCGAGTCATCCATCACTCGATCATCTTGAACTACACTACCGCGTCACAAATTTTCTCCCTCTTCCTCGGTATTCTCGTGTCACGTCTCCTCAAGTTGAAATGTGACAGTGGATCTGGCCTGTACATTCCAGTTGGGCAAGAAAACTGTGGAATCTGTCAGTCTGTTTAATATCATGTTGGCTGTATACAGCATTTGTTCAACGCCAGGAGGTCAAGTCTCAAGTTGTGTTTTTTAATAAAAAAGTTCTCAATTAATTTCCAATTTATAAAATTTTTGCTCGAAACTTTCTGTAAATTTCCTATCCAATTTTTTTATCAAACTTTTTCGACGTTGAACACAAATTTTCATCGCGTGTTTTACCGAAATCTTTTATACAAGTTATAGTTGTTGTCGCTACACGTAGACAGAAAAGACCGTCACGCGGGCGCGCCTGGAAGGTGAAATTAGAGTTTTTACTACAGTTTTACAACTAGCGTGGCCAGACTAGAGTGAAACCACTTTTACTACTTCTACTACGAACCATTGCATCAGATAGCACGTGAGTCTGTGGTGGTACTCACTCCATCCAAAATAACTTTAGTTTGGTCATACTATGAAGCTTTGGGGGAGAGTGATTGAACACCGCCTGAGAAAAGTGACCAATGTCACTAAAAACCAGTTTGGTGTTATGCCTGGGAGGTATACAATGGAGGCGATTTTCTTACTTCGTCAGCTTATAGAGAGATATAGGGAGCAGAAGAAGGACTTGCATATAGTGTTCATCGACTTGGAGAAGTCGTACGACAAGATACCAAGGTCAGTAATGTGGTGGGCACTAGAGAAACATAAAGTGCCAACAAAGTACATTACCCTTATCAAAAATATGTACAATAATGTTAGGACAAGTGTGCGCGTAAGTGATAGTGAGACTGATGCATTTTCTGTCACGGTAGGACTACATCAAGGATCAGCTTTGAGCCCATACATCTTTTCCTTGGTGATGGATGAGGTGTCGAAGGATATACAAGGGGATATCCCTTGGTGCATGCTCTTTGCTGATGATGTAGTGCTGGTAGATGGAACTAGAGATGGTGTTGATAAGAAATTAGAGTTATGGAGACAAACCTTAGAGTCTAAGGGGTTTAGACTTAGTAGGACCAAAACTGAGTATATGAGGTGTGACTTTAGTGGTGTTGGTCGTGAAGAGGGAAATGTTAGTCTACAAGGACAAGTAGTACCTAGAAGGGACTCTTTCCGATACTTAGGATCAATGTTACAAAGCAATGACGATATTGATGAGAATGTTTGCCACAGGATCAAGGTAGGGTGGATGAAATGGCGACAAGCCTCTGGAATCCTATGTGATAGGAAAGTCCCACAAAAGCTAAAGGGGAAGTTCTATAGGACGGTGATCAGACCCGCGATGCTCTATGGGGCGGAATGTTGGCCAACTAAACGGCAACATGTCCAACAAATGAGTGTCGCAGAGATGCGCATGCTACGGTGGATGTGCGGGCACACGAGGAGAGACCGAATAAGGAATGAGGTGATTCGAGATAAGGTAGGGGTGGCGCCGATTGAAGAGAAGTTAGTTCAACATCGACTTAGGTGGTTTGGACATATCCAACGGAGACCTTCAGAAGCACCAGTTAACAGTGGGATTTTAAGAGGTAGAGAAAATATTAGGAGGGGTAGAGGACGACCAAGGTTGACTTGGGAGGAGGCGGTAAAACGAGATTTGAGAGATTGGAATGTATCCAGAGACTTAGCTCATGATAGGACCGCATGGAAAGTAGCAATCCATGTGTCACAATCGTAGTCTTGTTTTTTTCTCTTTTCTTTTTCTTTTTTTCTTTTTCCTTTCTCTTTTCTCTTTTTCTTTTTTTTTTCTTTTTTCTTTTTTCTTTTTTCTTTTTTCTTTTTTTTCTTTTTTTCTTTTTTTCCTTGTTCTTATAACTCTTCCTCTCTTTTACTTCATTGATATTGGGTTTCATGTCTAGCCGACCCCAACAGGCTTGGGATAAAGGCTTGGTTGTTGTTGTTGTATTGGTCAAAAATAAATTTGGAGTGTGTCCGTGCAGCTGCGCGCGCTTGGGACTAGAATGCGAGACTGCCGCTCTATCACATAGGTGGATAAAGATATTCTGATTTAACTGCACATCGTGACTCACTGAGATGTGAGACCGGACCCATACAACCACAATTTAGTTAATTTAGTTTAAGTCAGAAATCTCTTTCCCATGTACTTGCAGCGGCGGCGGCGGGGCGCGAGCGCGTACATCGCAGCGTCATGGCAGCTCGCCCCGGTGCGATCGATAGTCTACGCGCATCCTTCTGTATCCTTGTTCGTGTGTCCTCCATATTCATACCATACAAACATTTTGTAAACGGATTCGAATCGGATATTGTCGAAAATAGATATGGTATCAGATATGTCGGATGTATCGGAAACAGATTTATTGGATCGGGAAATTATGGATATCAGACAGATTCAAATATTTATTTAAGAAAAACAATTCCTAAGTAACATGTAATTCATAGTTCATACACATAATATGTAACACATCCGCATCAAATACATACATGGTTCATACATGAAACACACAAATAGTTCATACATAGTGCATATATGGTTCAAACACACATTGAGTTAGTGGGTGTCTCTTCTATTTATGGACTGAACCACATTGAGAAAAACGAATAAATAAGATACTAGCAGCGCTACCGTCAGTCACAAATGCACAGAATGTATCATCCATGGATGGTATACGCGGGGCACAATGAATTAGTAGTACTAATATTTCATCAAGTGCACTAAAGAATAACAGGGCGTTTGTTTCGGTGGGGGTGGCGCTGTGGCAGCAGTGGCCACTAACCAGTGGGGCGATAGCCTACATGGGGGCGGGCATAGGTGGAGCGTGTACCATAGTCTGTAGCCTCAGTGCAGGCGTGGAGCGCGTCCCGTGGCCCGTTGCCGTGGGCGTCAGACCGTTGGTGCCTGTGCCTCGATAAAGCATGCCTTGGCGGAGCCGTGGGCACCGACGCCTCGGCGGAGCGAGGCCACGTGGCCGTCGGCGGGGCTGCGGGGCGACAACGGGTAGGATGGTGGCCGGCGAGTGGGGGCGGTAGGGCGGCGGTAGGCGACGACCGGCGTCATGGGACTCGGCCAGGAGTCCGAGAGTCGGGGAGACTGCTACGGGAACGGAAGTCGGGACTGAATGTCTGGATCAAGACGGAACGGTTAGGGTTAGCTGGTTTGGCCCAGACCATCGTTGTACAATAGGACAAAAATTATTCGGATATTTTCTGAATTATGATTCGGATATATCCGATAATATATAGATATTCGACTATCCGAACGGATATTAAGCCGTACCGTTTCTGATCCGATATCTGAATTTGAATATCCAATATCCAGTCCATATCGAATTGAGATTCGACAAAAATAGATATAGACCAGATATTTCCAAATCAGGAATCACGATTGGGCGCCGGGTTGAGACGCGCCGCGTGGGCCTCGTCGTGCGCTGCCCATCGGTGCGCGATGCTCGGGCTAGTCCGCTCACCTGGGTTGTTCTTGGTTGGTGTAGTGCTCTGCTTTACTGCAGAACCGGCCAGATCCCCTCACCCTCTAAAAAACAATGAAACCATATTGGAGTAGCGGTACGTACCTGGCAGCGCCACGTGCATCAACGTGCCCGGGCATGGGCATGTGCATGTGCCTTCTGCAGATTATCCGTCAAGATGTAGTACGTTTTCAGTTGGTACAGATCGATAGCAGAAGTCTTATACCAACAGCCGATCCTCGTTGAACATGACGATGCTCCTCGTCAGCGCCGTCGTCGAGGGGAGGCAAGTAAACAATGACGTTATCTACGCGCGCCGTCTATAAAGAAACGCACGCGCCGGCCGGCCGGCCACTCTCCAGAAGATAGATGCCCGCTGCGACGACGGCCGGCATCTCATTCCACAAGATGCCCATCTGAATCTTGAAGATAACAGGTCGTCGTACCGTGCAGCTTGTTGGTTGGAACTAGCGTTGTTCGGCAGCTGAAGGGGGCTGCTATAAAAACGAACAGGTTACGAGCTTCTAGGCACCACGCAGCAAGCAGACGGAAGGGTAGTAGAGCCATGGCAAGCGGCCCCGATGTTCCGCCCGCTGCAAGAAAGTAAGAACACCAGTCTGTCTGTATTTGGCATTTTGCAAGCGAGTAGTTGGTCTTACAACGGCTCTCTCTCTCCCTCTCTCTGATTTGTTTGTTTGTTTGCTCGTTACGTGCTGCCCCGGGCTGCTCACAGGCTGGAGGGAAAGGTGGCGGTGATCACCGGCGGGGCGAGCGGGATCGGGGAGTGCACGGCGCGGCTGTTCGTCAAGCACGGCGCGCGCGTCGTGGTGGCCGACGTCCAGGACGAGCTCGGCTCCCGCCTCTGCGCCGAGCTGGGCCCGGACGCCGCCAGCTACGTGCGCTGCGACGTCACCAGCGAGGACGACGTCGCGGCGGCCGTGGACCACGCCGTGGCGCGGTTCGGCGCGCTGGACGTCATGTTCAACAACGCCGGCATCGGCGGCGCGGCGTGCCACAGCATCCTGGAGAGCACCAGGGAGGACTTCGAGCGCGTGCTGGCGGTGAACCTGGTGGGCCCGTTTCTCGGCACCAAGCACGCGGCGCGGGTGATGGTGCCCGCGCGCCGCGGCGGGTGCATCATCGGCACGGCGAGCCTGGCGTCGGCGGTGGCCGGCGCCGCGTCGCACGCGTACACGTGCGCCAAGCGCGCGCTCGTGGGGCTGACGGAGAACGGGGCCGCGGAGCTGGGGCGGCACGGGATCCGCGTCAACTGCGTCTCCCCGTCCCCGGCCGCCACGCCGCTGGCCACGAGGTACGTGGGCCTTGAGGGGGAGGCCTTCGAGCAGGCCATGGAGGCCGTCGCGAACCTCAAGGGCGTGCGCCTGAGGGTGAAGGACATCGCCGCCGCCGTGCTCTTCCTCGCCAGCGACGACGCGCGGTACATCAGCGGACACAACCTGCTCATCGATGGTGGCTTCTCCATTGTTAACCCGTCCTTCGGAATATTCAAGGACTGAGGAAGATTATTGGTCCGGATGTGGCAGTACGACGCTTGTCCGTTAATTCTCTACCCTTGTGCATCCGCTTCGGTCGATCTCCCTTTTCGGGGCTGTTCAAAACCTCAAACTCATAACCTCGCTCGCTAGTATTGTGCTTTATTGAACTTCCGGAGAGCCGGTGCTGCATTGCATCTCTGATGATGCTCTCACATTATCGCTGACGAAAGAGATGTGGCGTCAACACAGATCAGCAGCCGCCCAAAGAGTATTAGCGGTTTTTTTGACAAGTGAACGCGTCCTTTTTACTCCCTTTATTTTAAATAAATGATCTAGCATTGTGTATTATAAAACAGGGGAGTACTATAATAATAGCGTCAAGGTGTCGAGACTAGAATTTCTCGGTGTGTGAGCACCCATAAAAACTGCTCCATCCGTCTTTACCGTGGGAAATTCTACACCACCCACGCGACTCCATAACAAAAATATTAAACACCTTCAGTGCGCACGAGATGTACACGCGTTACGTAGTAGGGCGTGAACCTCGCAACACCAACTAACCGCTCAGCAGCATCACCACCTCATTACCACATGCACCCGCCACTGCTAACCTCTTTGATATGACCCCCTTACCACCGGGTCCACTGCCCCTAAACCTCCTTCTATCCCTGTTAGGGAGATAGTTGTCCCAACAATCACATAGGAACTCTAATTGAGCACGCTCTCCACCCTCTTCCGTCTTTAGTGATCGCCAACAATCCCATTGCCGTGTCGTATCACGCCACCCCGCATCGACTGTTGCTCCATGATCCCCACTATCTCCTTCCACCAGATCATGGTAGACTAGATCAGTCGAGCGTGGCGCGTCATCGGGGTTTATGTTACATGAAGAGATGGTCTATACAACATCTGAGTGTTTTAGGAGTTTCCAATGTTTAATTTTTTAGCCACCTAATCTTGACATCTATGATTAAAATTAGGTCTATTTATACTAATAAAAAATTAAGCATTTCTACAGGTTGTATCACATGAATTTTAATTACACCATCATTACTGAATAGTTACACCTTTGATATTCAAAAGATACATCAAAACATTAGTGTAATTATATAAAAGGTAGTTGTAGGTATGGTTTAAATAGATTGTAACTAGAGTGTAAACAAAATTTAGATTGTTCAAATAACTTATGTCGGAGTGTGAGCTGTGACACTCCTCTCGGCTTGCTCAGAAGTAGCCCATGAGGTTCTTTTTTTCGCAGAGGGCTTCGCACCCTTCGCGACATAGGCTCGAGGGAGCAGATGAACACAGGGATTTACGTGGTTCAGGCCGCCGAAGCGTAGTACCCTACGTCCACGGGTGTGCTTGATCTATTGCTTTAGCGTGAGCGCTTGTGCGTGGTGTGATCTGGAGAGCGGGGAATCGGAACCCCTTGCAGGGTGGTCACCCCGATCCTTTTATAGTTCAAGACCGGGGTGGTTACAATGAGTCTTGGGGCCCGACAGGTGGCCCCAAAGCTTTGAGTGTCCTATACACGATCTAGGGTTTCGTCCTCTGAGCAGAGTGGCCGACGGGGGAGTTAAGTCCCTCTGTCCGGCGCGCCGAGCGCCCGTGACCGCATGTCAGGTGATGATGAAGACGTCATCTTGTCGCCGCGTCCCCTTCACCCTGCTTGGGCGGCTTAGTGCCATTGGGTGGCACTATACTGCTGTCACGCCCCATCGTCCCGTCTTGTCACCGTAATGGCGAACGAGCAAGGGATGGAGACGTGCGTAGTGCGCCAAGCTTTTGGGGAAGGCGCGAGCCTTGAATACGAAGCCTGATAGTGCACTTCCTTCTTGACTTTGTCGACCCACGGCCCACGAGGGATCGTGGTACGCATGGCGGCTCTGGAGCTCTCATCGACGGGCTCGGTGTCTGGAGACACGTGGCGGCTCCGAGCCTTACCTCAGCAGGGAGACTCGGACCGGATCCCAGGGCACGTGTCGGCACTGGAGCTATCCTCAGCCGGGAGGCGACTCGGAGCCCTGGACACGTGTCAACACTGGAGCTGTCCTCAGCAGGGAGGCGACTCGAAGCCGGGGACACGTGGCAGCTCCGGACCTCACCTCAGCGGGGAGGCTTCAGGTCGGATCCTAGGGCACGTGTGAGCTCCGGAGCTCAAGCACACGCGGTAGCCCGAGGCCTGACCATGGGTTCCATGAAGTGTGGCTTATGCTGGGGCCCACCTCAGTACAGAGGTGGGGCCCAGGCTATATTCTACACTACGCGAGGGTACCCGGTCCGCAGAGTACCGACAGTGGCCCCCGGGCCCATCTCAAGGGAGGCACTGAGCCCTTAGGTGGGGCCCCCATCTCTCCCGCGTGGTGGTTTTGAATCTGTGCTTTGGAAATCGAAGGGGTGGCAAAACTTTCCCGTAGTGTACGAGTGGTTGCACCGAGGAGACGAAAAGGTTGCGCATCGTTGGCATAGCGGGCATATTCAGTCAAAGCAGCAACGCGTTGTCATGTTTACTCCTGACTTGATGGGCCACGACGATGCACTCGAGGGGTTGCCTTGGGGTAATTACTGCGGCAGCCCATAGGCCACAGGAATACTGTGCTGCCACCCTCAGGAATCGCCGGACGTTCCCGAGTTTCTACTCGCCTGTCCCGCCAATGTCCGACTGGTGGACCTGGGTCCTACCTGTCATTGGTGGGGGCGAGTGCTAAGGCGGCATGCTCGAGGGGTTGCCTCGGGGCACTTACTACGACAGCCAACGGGTTGGTTGCTGCAGTCCCACCGCGCCTCTTTTCTCGGGGACCGTCGGACGCCCCCAAGCTATTACTCACATGACCCCCGGTGTCTGACAGGTGGAACTGGGTCCTACCCATCTATGGGGGAGGTGAGTGTCTAGGCGCCTTGCCCAAGGGGTTGCCTTGGGTCATTTACTGCGTCAACTGATGTGTTGGTTGCTCCGCTCTCCTAGGGAACCGCTAGATGTTCCCAAGAGATTATCCTCCCAGCCCCCAGTGTCTGATGGGTAGATTTGGATCCTACCCATCGTTGGGGGAGGCGAATAACCAGCGGCGTGCAGAGGAGAAACCCAATCGCTGCGCCTGTTGCAGTGCCAGAGGTCATGGTTATGTATAAAAGGAGGCCTTCCGATGTAGGATGGCACCCCCCTCACCGTGTGGCCTTTGTTCTCCTCTTGCGCGCTGGAAGTTCCTGCTTCCCGACGTATTCGCCCACTAGATACTTTCATACTGGTAGCCCTCTTCGTCCACTTCTACAAGATGTTCGTGCGTGTGCGACCTTCGGTGAGGCTCTCTGGTGCATCCCTCCCCTTGACGGCCTTGGATAGAAGCACATGCCATCCTGACGGTGCGCTGGTGGTAGGGGAGGCCATCAGGGACAGGGTCCTCGACTTGCAGTGAGTCCCTACGCTAGTGTCGTGTGGGGCATGTCCTCTAGGCGCCTTGCTGAAGGAGGACTTCCTGCCAGTACCAGAGGAAGGTTAAGTTTGGAGTGGTCAAGCCTTCCTCCAAGTGTTGTTGTGGACAACAAAATCTGCCATAGATGGCGTTTTGGCCCACATGACACTGGATGTCACTATTGTCTCAGTCCAGCATGAGCTGCTATCGTCCTCAGTCTTATAGCAGGTGACTGTCTCACTGCGTAGAGATTGGCTCGGGGGACAACCAGGCAGGCCACGAAGCAGGAGATTACTCGACTTGTAGCTGCTGAGTTCCTTAGTTGTCTTGTATCCCCTTTTGTAACCATAATTCTGTTATTAATGAAAGCATCTTTGTTTCAAGTCTTTCATTGTCCTATGTCGTAGATGTAGATTTCGGACCCTTGGCAGCGCAAGCGTCCGGGATGACTTAGACAACGTGGGTAGCTCCTTTGCCGATGTCTCGAGCTTGTTCCTCTAGCTCCTTAGCAGCGTAAGGGACCAGAGCGCTCCGACAGTGTGACTACCACTTCTTCCAGATCCTCAGCAGCGCAAGGATTTGAAGGAAGTTTGACCCTTGCCCCCAGCCCTTTCCAAGGAGACACATGGCAGCTCCGGACTTCTCCTCGGAGGGGAGACTCCGCTCGGAGCCCAGGACACGTGTCTGCACCAGAGCTGTTCTCCGCGGGGGCAGGGGGGAGCTTGGAGCCTAGGAACACGTGATAGTTCCGGACCCCACTCTGCGCGTAGGCCTGGATCGGAGCCCGGGGCACGTGTCAGCATCGAAGCTGTTCTCAGTGGGGAGTGAAAGTGCATCCAGGCTAATTCCCCGTGGGTTTTGATGATTAATAACAACACTTAAGGGACTAATGAGCATTGCAAGTGTGAGTACAAGTGATTAAGAAATCTATGAAGATGGATACACTCAAAAAGAAAAAAGAGGAGAAAAAGGCAAATGCACAAGAAGAATAGAATTTAGGGTTTTTAATTTTTTTGTGTTCAGTTTAGCTTTTGAGCATGAGCGTGATCATAGAGTAAAGTGTTGAGAATCATCCAAGAGCTCATAGTCCGAGTTTAGGTTGAGTGGAGTGAAGATTTGAGATAGCCCTGGGAATAGGGCTGGACTTGTCCGGTACATCGGACTGATCGAACGTAGAATGGAACAAAAGTTTCTCTATGAGTTCGGACTTGTCCGGAGTGGAAGGCCGGACTAGTCCGAAGAATCGGACTAATCCGATATAGAACGTAACAAGAGTTCCTGTGTGAGTTCGAACTTGTCCGTCTAGGGACATACTAGTACGTGGAGAGAGTGTCTGAGCTATTCAGGAGCTAAGTCCTGAAGGACCGGACTAGTCCGCTCTTTGAGACCGGACTAGTCCGCAGGTTCAGACTAGTCTGTTTCCAACCGGGCCAGGAGTTTCTGTGTGAGATCGGACTAGTCCTCTGATTCGGACTAGTCCTTTTGTAACTTGGGAGTAGCTGCAGGGACTAAGTCTTGGATGGCCGGACTTGTCCGCCCTTGGAGGCTGGACTAGTCCGATGGACCAGACTTGTCCGTTCTCAACCGGAACAATGGTTTCTGTGTGAGATCAGACTAGTCCGTTGTGGACCGGACTAGTGTAAAAGTCCAAGAAAAGGGACTTGCAAGAGTGATCATTTTCAGCATCTCACAACACCACAGCTCATCTTGTGGATATCTTATAAACTCTTGTGAAGAGCAAGTAACCACCATCAAAAGGGTGATTAGAGGGGAAAGCCCTAACTTCCAAAAAGTAGGATTTTTACACATAAACATGAAATTTTGAACTCACCCCTAGACCTTATATGTTCTTGGGAAGGCTCAGGCCAAATTTCATGCAAATCCAATACTTTTTGAGGCACTTTTGGAGACAATTCAAAAACGGGCCAATTTTAAAGCAAATTCAAATTGCAGCCACTTTCATCTCTTGAATTCAAAAGTTGACTTCATATTCAAACTCAGCACGTTTTTCTGAGTGAGTCCACCAATTTTCATACCCATTGGACTTCATCTTGTCGGGAGCTAAATTTGCATTAATTCAAAACTGAATTTGAATTTCAGTTCAAATGTGCAGCAAATTTAGCCAAACCAGTATCAAATTGAGGAAAACAAATTCAAACAATGACTTGGTGGCAAAGTCTACCATTCAATGTTTAGTGGTTGAGATATTTGCAGTAGAAGGGGGAGAAGGGATTAGAGGGGAGAAAAGGACCCACAAGTCAGTTGAACTTCTGAGTGAAGCAAACTATCGGGCGAGCTCTGTCTCCGGGCCTTCGCAGCGCTCGACACAGAGCTGCTCAACCGGACACCTCCCCAGTGCACGCCCGGCTGGCACACTGTGCATTTAACCGCTCACAAAGGCTCCTCGATCGACCGCGGCAGACCCCGAACCGCGTACGCTGTTTCTTCTCTCGACCGAACACATCCACTCTTCGGCCGCTCTCTTGGGCCCTCGGTGCGCCGCTGATCCAGGCACCCTCGCGACCGGCGATCAACGGCAAAGAGACGCGCCGGAGGCTGCTCGAGCTCACGGTGAAAACCCTACCCCCCTTTCATGCCTTGTAGGGAGAGTATTTCCACGTTTAGTCCTCGGTGTTCAAAGAACTGAGCTAGCAAAGAATCCAAAATTCGTGGTGATCGGTCCACCACCGTGTAAACCCAGCCAAGCACATGTTCTACACGTTCCCACGGCCACCTAGGATCAAAGACCATCGAAAATAATCGAGTCTTGGCGCTGCTATTCAAGTTTTTCGAGCATCCGCCGTTTTAGCCCTAGGTCGACGGTGAGGTCCTAGCTCCGGCCGTTTCCATGGCAAACCGAGCTCATTTTCATGGTCAGCATGGCACAGCGGAGCTGTAGGAGCAAACCGTTCCGAAAATAAGGCCCTGAGTAGCTCGGGCGACATCGCCGGAGTAGGGATCGCCGCTGTCACCGTCGCGGGCATGGTTCCAGCCATCGCCGAGCTTCGGTGAGGGCACCAGCGTGTTCCCCGAGCAAAGTTAGTGTGACACCCTCACCTCGGGTGTCAGCATATGTTCATGTTTTATGAAGAAGAAAAACATTTTAAGAAAAGAAGGAACAGAAACAAGTATCAAAAGGATAGCCAGTAAAGCTCTCCGTGAACACCGAAACGCCACTTCCACGGCCAGCATACCACGTGGCGCGTTCGGAGCTCATCCCCGAGAGATTGGGAGAAGTCCGACGTTAAACTAGGCTACGTGGCAGGCTCGGGGGGGGGGGGGGGTTCACCTCCGCAATTGGAAAGAGGTCCGACCCTGTGGGACACGTGCTGCCCGCGGAGCTAGCCTCTGCGGAAGAAACAAAGGCATTTTTCATAGGACACGTGTCAATCTCGGAGCTCATCTCAGAGAGAAGTCCGGGTCTATCGAACACGTGTCACCACCGGAGCTTATCACCGGAAGGTCTGTCGCAAAACACGTGGCGTGCGCGGAGCTCACCTCCGAAGAAGAGGGAGGTCTCGCTCGTGACACGTGGCACAACCGGAGCTCGTCTCTGCGGGAGAAGAGATACCAGGCTCGGGAGGACACGTGGAGCTTCCGGAGCTCATCACCGCGGAGGTAACGAGTCTGGAGCGGTTTTTATACATGAAGATATCGGTACGCAACGGAAACCGATCTAAACTCCACGATGTTACCGAAGATAAGACGTCAGGATCTAACAAAAAATCTGAATAAGACTCTTATTCGGGATCCAATTAGATTAGGACTCTTCTCTTCCCAATTATAAATAGAACCCAAAACCTCTGGCCGAAACCACGAACTTCTTTTTCAACTCCTAAGCCGACGACTTAGAGCCCTAGCCCTAACTCGCCGAGCAAAACATCGCCGAAGCGCAACAAGGGAGATCATCGGAGAAGAACCGAGTGGTCTGAGGAGGACCTCGAAGTCAAGAAGAGCGTGAGGTAGGACTTCAATACCACCTTACGACATCATGGTGTCCATCTCTTGCATCTGTTCTTCAATTCCTTTCGAACAGAAGCTTTCTCGTGGGCAGATCACTCGATGATCAGTTTGATCTAAAGACAAGATCATCGTCACGTCCACCTTTGATCCGAATACCTCTGACCATGCAAGCCATGCAATGGCACACCAATCTAATAAAAATCTAGGATAGCATGCATGAGCATCATCGCATCTAGGGTTTGTCCATGATATTGATTGCTGTGAATTTTGTATGCACGTGAATCCTACATAGCAGAACAAGCTCAGGGAGCTGTCTACAACGGGCTGCAGCAACAAGGTTTTGAGAATCAAGAACAACCAAAACCGCAAGAACAAGGCAAGTGCTCCTTGACCATGTTGATCCTATGTTTTGGGTAAAACTATTTTGTTTTGCGAAAAGGTGTGTGTGCTGAGTCAAACATGATGGGAAAACCCTTTTATAGGAGTTTACTAGTTTTGATTAAACCATCCTTGTCACCTGGGAAGTTTTATGAGTCGGGTATGGTGTTTGTTTTATGCTTCGCTGAGTCCATGGGATTGGGAAGCGAGATAGATGTGTCTAGCTAACTGCACTCATAATAATAATGAGAAACTGATGTTAATAATAAACATGGATCAGAGGGAGATCTAGGCAAGCCTGGGTTTGTGAATGAGGTGGCATGGGACGGTGGTTTTGCTTGCCGTAGATCTAAGGACCGGTTCATGCATGCACATGCCAGGATAACAGTGCCACCACAAGGCCAAGTATGGGTGCGGCTTAGCTGAGTAATTAGGTAAGTTGCTAGGATGTTATGGACTGTGGAAGGCGCGGGGAATGGGAGTCGAGTAAGGACTGCCCTGGGAACTGCATGGCACAAGAGAGGGCCCGTGGGTGGGAGAATTGGAGATTCTAGCCTGCCGGTGAAACCTTAGTGAGTCCATACATCTAGTAACCCCTTTGTAAAGGCTATTTTGTGATCTCTTGACCGTACACCGACGGTTGTGTACTGGTATAATGGAGGTTCTGCAGTTGCCGACGGGTGACGAAATCACAAACTTGTGGGTAAAGAGGTGCAAACTCTGCAGAGTCTAAAAACTATCATGATAGCCGAGCTTACGGTCATGAGCACCTGGCTAAACTGCCATGATTGGATGGGATGGTTACTGGAATGGGTATTGGGAAGGTTATGGTTATTGGTTATGGTTATTGGTTATGGTTTGGTTTGGGACTGTTGAGTCCGGGAGATGAGATGGTTGCATGACTGATGGGTCATGACATGAGATTGGTCTCGGTGCGAGACGAGGTTGTTTTATGAGGAGAAATGGTAGCGAATACGAGGAGGTATTCGTGAGTATGAATAAAAAGATTGGTTAATGTTCGGATGGAACACGGGAAGTGATGGAGGTATGTTGGTAATTTAATACATGTTGGGATTTCATTTAAACGTAAGTTGTTGTTTTATCATGGTTTTTACAGAACTGCTTTTCTGCAAATAAGCCTTTTATACCTACCTTGTTTATGAGCTGCATATCATGTGTTATTCCCGCACTTGCTGAGTACATCATTGTGCTCAAACTTGCATTTTTATTTCTTCATCAACAGCAAGAGAAGACTACTATGAAGATGTAACACCCCAAATTTTGATTCAAAACCCTAAACCATGTTCAGAGGGGAATTTAGAAATTTTTGGACGTGTTGCATGTTTTGCAAAAATTCAAATTCAAACTGGAATTCAAATTATACTCAAAACAGAAAAGAAATGGAAAAAGAAAAAGAAAAACGAGAAAAAAACCGGCCAGTGGGCCGAAACCCGCCAGCCGGCCCAGCTTTCCCCGCGCAGCCCGTCCCCGCGCGCGCCCGCGCTCTCTCTCACCGACGGGTGGGACCCACATGTCATCCCTAACCCTGAGCCCCCGCGACCCCGGACTTTTCCCCCGAGCGCGCGAAATCGCAACCGACCGGAAACCGCGTCCCGTCGCCCGAATTCTGGTCCCAGAGGACTCCAACTCGATCACAACAGATCCACCGCCCTCCCCCGGCTATAAAAACCCCCGATCCGATCAGTTTTTCCCACGCGATCGCTGATTTTCACCCCGGTGAGCACCGAGACTTCGCCGGTGAATTCTGGCCGATCTAAGCTCGGAAACTCTGATCTAACTTGCTGGTCTTGATCCACCGCCTCCGGGGAACTTTGCAGGTGCAGAAAACCCGAAGACTTACGGTGTAAACTCAGCGCCGACGAGCTTCGCCGTAGTTTTGCCTCGGACCTCGCCGCCGAGCACTTTCCAGGACCCCCGAGCTCGAGAAAACCCCCGAGGTGAGATCCCTGACCTCCCCTCTACCGATCTAGGCCATAAGATCACAGTTCTAGGCAGAATTATCGAGGATCCGAAACTTTCCGGCGAGATCGCCGCTTCCCGCCGCCGTGCGCCGCCGGCAGCGCCGCCCGCGCTCGATCGGAGCGACGTGGCCGCTTGAGCGCCGTTTATTTTAAATCGCACGGTAGACTTTAAAACCCCGCGTACCGGTTCGATCTTATAATCTCAGCCGTCGGTTTAAAATCGGACGGACCACGTCAGCCCTGCATTATAAAGACTGGAATTCTTACGTGCTACCCCCTGGGGTTCTCAGGAAATGAGAGCTAGCCCCGGAAACTTCAGATCTAGCCCCTGGAACTTCAGAAAATCATGTAAATTCATTTAAAAATCAGTTTTAGCCCCTGGACTTAATAGAAATTAGGAAAAACACCTCTGAAAAGTGTAGCTAGACCCCTGGAAATTATGAAAATAATATTATAGACCCTGTAATGGGGTGAATTCATTATTTTAGCCCTGTTTAGTATTTAATGTAGAAAATTGAATATGTGACTAGTGTTTAAAAATTAAAAAGTGGGACAAACATAATTGTCAAAATTAATTAAAAACTTTCTCAGTACTTGGAAAACTTTGGAGTGAGATAAAAATATATTTTGGGCTGAAATGAATCTGTTTCATCTATTATTCACATTTGTTAGTATAGGGACACATTTTTGAGTAAAGAATAGTTATAGAAAAATAGGGAAAATAATTATGAAATAGTCCACATCAGAAGCCAAGGTCAAAATATGATATTAAATTATTTAGGACCAGAACCTATACTGTTTAGATGATATGTATTACTAATTTCATAATAAAATACACAATTATGCATAAGAATATAAATCTGAAAAATATAGCAACTAGTAAATGATCAATGGAGTTTTTAAAATACAAAAGAGTTCAGTTTAGGGTTGGTAGAAATTATGAAGGCACATATGGGGAAGAATAATACTTTTCATACACACTTGGTAGTAAAAAGGTGAAGTAGTTGAATATAAGAAATTTATTGGAAACCCATATAAATAGTGTGTAAGTATGAAGGTGGACACAAAAGTAGGAATCATATACACATGGTTAAAAGTGCATGCAAGCCACAACTCAACACACATAAAGTAACCACAACACATATAATGGTAAAGAACTTTCATAAATATGAATGGGTGGTTTGTATGAAGTAGAAGTGTGAACTATGTCTTATGATTGTTGTTTTTCTTTTGCTATGTGTGATGGTATGAAGTAGAACCTGTTCAAGAACAAGTTATTCATTTCCAAGACCAGGACTACCCATTTCAAGAGCAGCAAGAAGGAGGCAAGTGTCCTTGATCACTTTGATCCTATGCTAGGATGTGTAGCTAGAATTATTTGCATTGTCAAATGAAATATGAAACCCATGCTAGGAAGTTTCCCTAGAATTGCATTACCTTGTTTCCTTGAAGCTTGGGTTGGGATTTATTTTGTCATGTCATTTATTTACATGCATATGCTTAGCCATGCTTAGAATGGGATATTTGGGATATGAGATCATCAGTTTATTATACCATACTCTTGAATGAGCTATTGTGAGTTATGTAGAGGTAGGGATCAAGGCAAGTTGGATGTTTTGGTTGTGTGCTGGGTGCACGAGACTTGGGTTTGTGTTTAGTACTTGCCTGGATCCTAAGGACCGGTTCATGGAGCATGTAACCCGGCTTTACAGTGCCAACCACATGCTGAGATGGGGCAGCTTGGCCAATTAATTAGGTGTATCCCCGGCGTAGTATGGGTGTGTTGGATGGTGCGGGGAGTAGGTGTCAGCTGGACTACCATATGAACCGCAAGGCTCAAGAGGGGGCCACTGCAGCGGGGTTGGAGCCTCTTGTATGCTGTTAGGGGTGAAACCTCAGTGGGCCCACGCTCGTCGGGAATCCCTTTGTAAAGGCTTCGTAGTGATCTCTTGGCCGCACACCTGGGAAGTGTGAATGTGGAACGTAGCCACTGGCATAATGGAGGTTCTTTTAGTCCACCCGGCAACGGGGGATGAAATCACTACTTGTGGGTACAGTGGTACAAACTCTGCAGAGTCAAAACTGTCTTGACAGCCGTGCTCACGGTTAAGAGCGGCCTGGACTTATTCATGATTAGAGGAGTGAAGGTTTTTGGAAGTTGTGGATGTTAAGCGGGGAGCTTAACATTGGAAACGATGTTATGGTTATTTGGTTATGATGATGGGATGGGAGATTGGGACCATTTCACCTGTGTAGTAATGAAGGTGCTTAATAAGCTAAGGTGATAGGTATTAATTGCGTAGTGCTTTAACCATGAGTTCAACCTCTCCTTGTTCTAGCCATGCATGATATAATTTTCCCACACTTGCTGAGTACCATTGGTACTCAACCTTGCATATTTGTTGGTTTATATTGCTGCTCAGGTCAAGATAATGAGGTGGTGTATAATGACCAAGACTTTGGACCCGAGGAAGGTTTTTAGGTTCATGAAGACCCCCGGGCAACGCCTGTGATGGAGCCCTAAAGAATAATATTCCGCTGCTAGTTTATATACTTGTGATGAAGCATTAGTGTCCATTGAGACATTTGCGATGTAAGACTTATTTATATTCGACACCTGGCTTGTAATAAATGATGCTTCACTATTTGTCATCACATGTATGAGAAAATGATCCTGGCATACATGTGATATTCACTTGGTTGTTTCTTCGGAAAAACCGGGTGTGACAGAAGACCAAGTAGAGTATTATGGCGTGTGATCTATTCTCAACCTTGCCTGTGGAGGGAGTAGAGATGGAGCCACTTCTGCTTAGTTCCGCTTTCGCATTAGTTTTTGCTTCCGCATTTAAATAAGGACTTCCGCTGCATAGAATTAAGACTTCCGATGTGAGAATGAGTCCAAGACTCATGATGTGCTGTAATAAACTCTGTTATTCGTGGTAATATATAATCTGAATTCAGTTTGTGGAACGTATGTGTATGTGTGATGAACATCCTGGGCACACATATGCATTAGTTCTCGGTTCCGTGGTTTTCCACAGAATTTGAGGGCGTCACAGATTGGTATCAGAGCCACGGGTTGACAGTAGGTTACACGCCTAGATAGAAACTTTAGATAGATATTAGAATCACGGGTTAACAACAAGTTATACCCCTAAATAGAAGCTACGCGGACCAAAGGAAGCATCCTAGGGTGAATAGCCTAGATTGGCCTTGAAACCACCTTGACATAGGAAACCATCCTTGAATAGGAGTTGAGTGGGCCCTTGTGATGATTATTTGTGAATATGTGCTTAGTGTGAGTTGTGGGACGCCTTAAAAACGTTGTCCATATCCACACGTAAGAATAAAGAGGAGTGAAATGCTTCGGCACTTGATCACATCCTCATAGGGACTAATATATATAGTCCAACTCCCCTTGATGCATATAGTTGAAAGGACCTATCTAACCTTCTATTCTATTTTGTTCCCCCTCACAGATGGTGAGAGGAAACGCCAGCCGAAGGAACGTCCAGGAAGATGACCATGAGGAAGTTCCTGCTAACCCCGGAGCTGGCGAAAACAACCTAGAAAGGTTGATGGCCATGCAAAACCAGCTTATGCAAACTATGATCCAAACTTTGGGTCAGTTGCAGGCCAACCAACACCCCGTTCCGGCACCACCGCCACCACCACCGCCGGCTCATAACAGGTTGGGAGAGTTCATGAGGACTCGACCACCCACCTTTGCTCAAGCAAGCGATCCAATGGAGGCCGATGATTGGTTGAAATCCATGGAGAAGAAGCTTGCCATTGTACAGTGCAACGACCGAGAAAAGATTCTCTTTGCGTCGCACCAACTGATGGGAGCAGCTGCTGACTGGTGGGATGCCTTGAGCAACGCCCATGCCAACCCGGAGACAATCACTTGGACTGAGTTCAAGGAAAGTTTCCGCTCCCACTACATCCCTGTTGGCGTAATGATGCTCAAGAGGCAGGAGTTTGAGGGTCTTCGCCAAGGGCAGAAGAGTGTGAACGAATACCTCAACAAGTTCATACAACTGTCCCGGTATGCCCCTGAAGATGTCAACTCAGATCAGAGGAAGCAGTACCTGTTCATGAGAGGGTTGAACAATGAGATCCAAGTTCAGCTCCTCAACAATGACTACGTAAGCTTCCAGAAGCTGGTTGATAAGGCTATTGTGGTGGAAAACAAGATCCGAGAGATCGAGCGCGAGTGCAAAAGGAAGATGCCATACCAGCCCCAAGGGAGCAACGTACGACCTAGGTACATGTCCCCTGCACCGCAGTATGGATCAACCACTCCTACGTACCGCCCTGGTCAGCCACCACAGCAACAATTCGTTGCACCAGCACCCCGTGTGCCCATGCCTCCTGCGCCCCGGCCTAACAATGGCGCTCCTGTTCAAAACCCCCGCCCCAACGTACCTGCTGCCGTAGGCAACAAGGCATGCTTTGCATGCGGGGAAGTAGGCCACTTCGCTAACCAGTGCCCGAAGAAAGGCCCTGGACAGCAAGGTAACGTGCCCAAGCAGAATCAGCGACCAAACGGAGGGGATAACCAAGGGAACCGTGGACCGCAGAACTATGCTCGTGGCCATGTTAACCATGTCACTGCTGAGGAAGCACAACAGGCTGAGGACGTCGCAATTGGTATGTTCCTTGCCAACTCCAACCCAGCCACCATTTTATTTGATTCCGGAGCATCGCATTCCTTCATATCATCCAAATATGTTGCCAAACATCATCTACCCGTATCCCACCTAGAATGTGCTATGTTAGTGAATTCTCCCGGAGGAGAAATGAGGACTAGTATAGTATGTCCTAAGGTAAGCCTTAAAATAAGGGGGGTAGATTTCCTTGCCAACCTTATTGTCTTGGACTCCCATGGAATTGACATCATACTCGGAATGGACTGGTTAAGCAAGCACAATGGAGTAATCCAATGCGCTGAGAGAAGCGTGCAATTGACAAACGAACACGGTATCCGTGTCGAGTTTGAGTCAGCCCAGCAAGCAACCGAACGGGCGGATTTGAACCATGTTGAAGGAGTAGCATTGGACAACATTCCAGTGGTTCAGGAATTTTCGGACGTGTTCCCGGAAGAACTTCCAGGTATGCCACCTGACCGGGATATTGAGTTTGCCATAGATTTGATACCTGGAACTGCACCCATAGCTAAGAGACCGTATAGGATGCCCGTCAACGAGTTAGTTGAACTCAAGAAGCAAATTCAAGAACAGTTGGAGAAGGGTTTTATCCGTTCAAGTTCGTCACCGTGGGGAGCCCCGGTACTTTTCGTGGACAAGAAAGACGGAACCCAAAGAATGTGCATGGACTACAGGTCTCTAAACGAGGTGACAATCAAGAATAAATACCCTCTGCCCCGTATAGAGGACCTGTTCGACCAAATA
Source organism: Neostapfia colusana (assembly GCA_030760725.1). NCBI lineage: Eukaryota > Viridiplantae > Streptophyta > Magnoliopsida > Poales > Poaceae > Neostapfia > Neostapfia colusana. The sequence goes on from JASWHV010000019.1 coordinate 43,100,317, forward strand.
AAAGGAGCCCAAGTATTCTCCAAAATTGATCTTTGGTCGGGATATTTCCAGCTGAAGATTAAGCCCTCCGATATACCTAAGACAGCCTTTCGGACACGGTATGGTTCATATGAATATACCGTTATGTCCTTTGGATTGACGAATGCACCCACATACTTCATGTACCTTATGAACAAGGTTTTCATGGAGTACTTGGACAAGTTCGTCGTGGTTTTCATCGACGACATCATGGTGTATTCAAAAAGTAAGGAGGAGCATGAAGAACATCTGAGATTGACTTTGCAGAAGTTGCGCGAGCATCAGTTGTATGCCAAACTCAACAAGTGTCAATTTTGGCTAAGGGAAATATCTTTCCTAGGCCACATCATCTCCAAGGAAGGGGTATCGGTTGATCCTGGAAAGGTGAGAGATGTTCTGAAATGGGACCAACCGAAGAGCGTGAGGGATATTCGGAGTTTCCTTGGGATGGCAGGATACTATCGGCGCTTCATTAAAGACTTCTCTAAAATAGCAAAACCTATGACGGAGTTGCTAATGAAGGGAAAAATCTTTCAATGGACACAAGCCTGCCAAGAAAGTTTTGAGGAACTCAAGAAAAGGCTAACCACAGCACCAGTTCTGGTATTGCCAGACGTAAGCAAGAGCTTTGACATATATTGTGACGCATCCAGACAAGGGCTCGGGTGTGTACTCATGCAGGAAGGACAAGTGGTAGCCTATGCCTCACGACAATTAAAGAAGCACGAGCTTAACTATCCTACTCATGATTTGGAGTTAGCAGCGGTGGTGCATGCATTGAAGATTTGGAGACATTATATCCTTGGTCATCGATGTGAGATCTATACAGACCATAAAAGCCTCAAGTACATATTTACACAAACGGACTTGAATTGAGGCAACGTCGATGGTTAGAACTCATCAAGGATTATGATGTAGGAATCAATTACCACCCCGGGAAGGCCAATGTGGTCGCTGACGCATTGAGCAGAAAGGGAGCATGCCACCAACTCACGGTTCGGGAGCTACCACCCGAACTTCGAAGGGAGTTCGAACGGTTACACCTCGGATTCTTGAATAACATGGAAGTGATGGAGATCCACTCCTCATTGGAGCAAGAAATAAGAAAGGGACAAGCAACGGACGAGGGGATCAAGGAGATCAAGGAAAGAATCCGACAGGGGATAGAAAAGGATTTCAAGGAGGATGAAAAGGGTACGCTTTGGCTAGGAAAAAGGATTTGTGTGCCAAACATAAAACACCTTCGCGACGTAATATTGAAGGAGGCACATGATTCACCCTATTCCATACACCCAGGGAGCACCAAAATGTACAAGGATTTGAAAACTTGCTATTGGTGGGATGGTATGAAGAGGGATATAGCCGAATACGTTGCCCTATGCGACACATGCCAACGGGTAAAAGCCGAACATCAAAAACCCGCTGGATTGTTGCAACCTTTGAAAATACCTGAATGGAAATGGGAAGACATCAGTATGGACTTCATCATCGGACTGCCAAGGACTCAGTCAGGATACGATTCCATCTGGGTCATTGTAGACCGGTTGACGAAAACCGCCCATTTTCTTCCGGTAAAGACCAGTTACAACGTTACACAGTTGGCAGAGTTGTAACTGGAGCAGATCGTGTGCCGTCATGGAGTTCCGAAGAGGATAGTCTCAGATCGAGGTTCTCAGTTTACCTCTAGATTCTGGAGGAAGCTGCAGAAAGCCATGGGTACACGACTAGATTTTAGCTCTGCCTATCACCCACAAACAGATGGACAAACCGAAAGGACGAACCAAATTTTGGAAGACATGTTGAGAGTTTGCGCCTTGAAACGTGGGCGTAGTTGGGATAGGAGTTTACCGTATGCCGAGTTCTCCTATAACAACAGCTATCAAGCTAGCTTGAAGATGTCGCCTTTCGAAGCCTTATATGGTAGACGGTGTAGAACGCCACTGTTCTGGAACGAGACTGGAGAGAACCAGGTGTTTGGACCCGAAGTACTACAAGAGGCTGAAAAGCAAGTCCAAACGACACGGGAGAACTTAAAAGCTGCTCAGTCACGACAGAAAGGCTATGCGGACAATAGACGTAGAAAGTTGACCTTTGAAGTTGGAGACTTCGTATACCTTAAGGTATCGCCTATCCGAGGCCAACGACGTTTTAACATCAAAGGCAAACTAGCGCCTCGCTACATCGGACCATTTAAGATTTTGGGTAAGCGAGGAGAAGTAGCCTACCAACTAGAGCTCCCAAACCACCTCTCCGACGTACATGACGTATTTCATATATCCCAGCTCAAGAAGTGCTTAAGAGTACCAGAAGAACAAGTGTCAATGGGAGAACTTGAACTTCAAGAGGACCTAACTTACGCAGAACACCCTGTCCGAATCTTGGACGTAAAGGAAAGGGTCACCCGAAACAAGGTGATTCGATGGTGCAGGGTACAATGGAGCCATCACACTGACGCTGAAGCCACATGGGAACGTGAAGAGGATATCAAGGCAGAATTTCCCCATCTATTTTCTACTAACGAATCTCGAGGGCGAGATTCAATTTAAGGGGGGTAGATTTGTGACACCCTCACCTCGGGTGTCAGCATATGTTCATGTTTTATGAAGAAGAAAAACATTTTAAGAAAAGAAGGAACAAAAACAAGTATCAAAAGGATAGCCAGTAAAGCTCTCCGAGAACACCGAAACGCCACTTCCACGGCCAGCAGACCACGTGGTGCGTTCGGAGCTCATCCCCGAGAGATTGGGAGAAGTCCGACGTTAAACTAGGCTACGTGGCAGGCTCGGGGGGGTCACCTCCGCAATTGGAAAGAGGTCCGACCCTGTGGGACACGTGCTGCCCGCGGAGCTAGCCTCTGCGGAAGAAGCAAAGGCATTTTTCATAGGACACGTGTCAATCTCGGAGCTCATCTCAGAGAGAAGTCCGGGTCTATCGAACACGTGTCACCACCGGAGCTTATCACCGGAAGGTCCGTCGCAAAACACGTGGCGTGCGCGGAGCTCACCTCCGAAGAAGAGGGAGGTCTCGCTCGTGACACATGGCACAACCGGAGCTCGTCTCTGCGGGAGAAGAGATACCAGGCTCGGGAGGACACGTGGAGCTTCTGGAGCTCATCACCGCGGAGGTAATGAGTCTGGAGCGGTTTTTATACATGAAGATATCGGTACGCAACGGAAACCGATCTAAACTCCACGATGTTACCGAAGATAAGACGTCAGGATCTAACAAAAATCTGAATAAGACTCTTATTCGGGATCCAATTAGATTAGGACTCTTCTCTTCCCGATTATAAATAGAACCCAAAACCTCTGGCCGAAACCACAAACTTCTTTTTCAACTCCTAAGCCGACGACTTAGAGCCCTAGCCCTAACTCGTCGAGCAAAACATCACCGAAGCGCAACAAGGGAGATCATCGGAGAAGAACCGAGTGGTCTGAGGAGGACCTCGAAGTCAAGAAGAGCGTGAGGTAGGACTTCAATACCACCTTACGACATCATGGTGTCCATCTCTTGCATCTGTTCTTCAATTCCTTTCGAACAGAAGCTTTCTCGTGGGCAGATCACTCGATGATCAGTTTGATCTAAAGACAAGATCATCGTCACGTCCACCTTTGATCCGAATACCTCTGACCATGCAAGCCATGCAATGGCACACCAATCTAATAAAAATCTAGGATAGCATGCATGAGCATCATCGCATCTAGGGTTTGTCCATGATATTGATTGCTGTGAATTTTGTATGCACGTGAATCCTACATAGCAGAACAAGCTCAGGGAGCTGTCTACAACGGGCTGCAGCAACAAGGTTTTGAGAATAAAGAACAACCGAAACCGCAAGAACAAGGCAAGTGCTCCTTGACCATGTTGATCCTATGTTTTGGGTAAAACTATTTTGTTTTGCGAAAAGGTGTGTGTGCTGAGTCAAACATGATGGGAAAACCCTTTTATAGGAGTTTACTAGTTTTGATTAAACCATCCTTGTCACCTGGGAAGTTTTATGAGTCGGGTATGGTTTTTGTTTTATGCTTCACTGAGTCCATGGGATTGGGAAGCGAGATAGATGTGTCTAGCTAACTGCACTCATAATAATAATGAGAAACTGATGTTAATAATAAACATGGATCGGAGGGAGATCTAGGCAAGCCTGGGTTTGTGAATGAGGTAGCATGGGACGGTGGTTTTGCTTGCCGTAGATCTATGGACCGGTTCATGCATGCACATGCCAGGATAACAGTGCCACCACAAGGCCAAGTATGGGTGCGGCTTAGCTGAGTAATTAGGTAAGTTGCTAGGATGTTATGGACTGTGGAAGGCGCGGGGAATGGGAGTCGAGTGAGGACTGCCCTGGGAACTGCATGGCACAAGAGGGGGCCCGTGGGTGGGAGAATTGGAGATTCTAGCCTGCCGGTGAAACCTTAGTGAGTCCATACATCTAGTAACCCCTTTGTAAAGGCTATTTTGTGATCTCTTGACCGTACACCGACGGTTGTGTACTGGTATAATGGAGGTTCTGCAGTCGCCGACGGGTGACAAAATCACAAACTTGTGGGTAAAGAGGTGCAAACTCTGCAGAGTCTAAAAACTATCATGATAGCCGAGCTTACGGTCATGAGCACCTGGCTAAACTGCCATGATTAGATGGGATGGTTACTGGGATGGTTACTGGAATGGGTATTGGGAAGGTTATTGTTATTGGTTATGGTTATTGGTTATGGTTTGGTTTGGGACTGTTGAGTCCGGGAGATGAGATGGTTGCATGACTGATGGGTCATGACATGAGATTGGTCTCGGTGCGAGACGAGGTTGTTTTATGAGGAGAAATAGTAGCGAATACGAGGAGGTATTCGTGAGTATGAATAAAAAGATTGGTTAATGTTCGGATGGAACACGGGAAGTGATGGAGGTATGTTGGTAATTTAATACATGTTGGGATTTCATTTAAACGTAAGTTGTTGTTTTATCATGGTTTTACAGAACTGCTTTTCTGCAAATAAGCCTTTTATACCTACCTTGTTTATGAGCTGCATATCATGTGTTATTCCCGCACTTGCTGAGTACATCATTGTGCTCAAACTTGCATTTTTATTTCTTCATCAACAGCAAGAGAAGACTACTATGAAGACCAAGTAGAGTATTATGGCGTGTGATCTATTCTCAACCTTGCCTGTGGAGGGAGTAGAGATGGAGCCACTTCTGCTTAGTTCCGCTTTCGCATTAGTTTTTGCTTCCGCATTTAAATAAGGACTTCCGCTGCATAGAATTAAGACTTCCGCTGTGAGAATGAGTCCAAGACTCATGATGTGCTGTAATAAACTCTGTTATTCGTGGTAATATATAATCTGAATTCAGTTTGTGGAACGTATGTGTATGTGTGATGAACATCCTGGGCACACATATGCATTAGTTCTCGGTTCCGTGGTTTTCCACAGAATTTGAGGGCGTCACAGTTAGGCACAGGCGGCGAAATCCCTCGGAGGTTGAGCAGCGAAATGGCCGGCGGCGAGAGCTCCGGCGAAGCACCGTCGTGGGAGTTGCGGGCGTCGCGCGGTAGATGAGGGGGGGGGGTCCACCGGTCAGTCCCTGTTCTCTCGCGGGGATCCACTTTGCGGCCGGGATCCGGTGTGGAAGCGCGGGTAAAACCCCCTAGGCTGTGGTGTGGCCGCGATCTCAGTGGGCCGGTTTAAAGAGTGGGGCCCACCCACAGAGTTTAAACATTTTTGGGATTTTCCAGTTTTAGTTCAAACTTCAATTGCATATAACTTCTGCTAGGAGCATCCCAGGGACTCGGGTTACGAGTCCACCGGCGAGGGCTACCCTCCATCGGGGACCACGGCTGAGTGGGAGCCGTACACGCCGCGCTGAGCTGAGGAGTGCAGCTAGTGTGGGTTGCCCTAGGGTAGGGCAACCAACTTTTGCTAGGTAGACGGGCGTGAGTTGTACAAACTTAGTTTCCGCTGCTGTAATATAAATACTAGTTTGTAACTGAAGTATTGTACTACTTTGTACATTTCAGTTGGTTTTCTATGTAATAAATTTTTGTCCTTATGATGTGTGCTGTTGGGTGTCGCATCGTGCGGCACCACCCTCTGCGATCCTGGATGAGCGGATTCCGGTCCGTCACAGGCTGGTATCAGAGCCGCATTGGGGATAGCACGCTAATTAAGGACTGTATTATGGGAAAACTTAGGTTTACGGTGAGGATTCGCTAGTTTTCCCAAGTAAGGACTATATTAGCATAGTTACTTAAAGTGGCAAGACTAACATATGTGTTATAATTCTGAAATTTTGATTCTGTAATGACGCACCTACGCTCAAGTAATAATGGTAAGGAACGCCACCGAAAACAGGTCAATTTCGGTTAGCTCCCTTGACGAGGAACGAGGTTCAGGGATAGGACTCACAGCTTGGTGTGAGACGTCAATATGAAGCTTTCAGACTCTTCATGTTCCTGAGTTCAAATGAAACGCTGATACCTAGCGTGCATTAGGCAAGTAAGTGGAGACCCCATCGCGTGGCCAGTAACGCGAGAGTATGTTCGTCTAGAAATAGCCCAGGAGGACATACACAGCGCTTGCCATCGGCGCGCTCTGCAGGGCAGTAGGTGGTATCTGTTGGGTTGATAAAATTTTCAACCGTAACGACCCATTCATGCTCTACTCGGGTTCCCTGTCGTGTGGTGTTAAAATACGATCACGTACCTTGAGACGTGGCTTAACTCAAAGACGGACGTATGGTAATGATACGGGCGTTTGTATTTACTTTCAAATATGAACCTGCATGAAATGGAAACAACCATTGAGTGCATCATTATTGTGTGGTCTTCTGCAGGTACTAACCACGTATGTATCCCATGTAGTATACGTTTGCGAGAGCCTGTTTAGTGCCACAATTGAGACGTATATGCCAGTATAATCCGGTTAGGATTTTCTTTTTGTGAGGAACGTAGTACCGACATATCATAGGCATGTGCATAAAATATAATGATAACAAGGCACTAAAATCACTAAGTTTCCACATTTAGGACCCTGGTTGGGTAGAAAAATTCAATAGTGGATCAGTGTAGCTCCAAGGGATTGAAAAATAGAGTGATCTGTATTGGGCAGCAAGTTGGATGAACTTTGACAGAGCATAACTCACAGATTATTTAGCCAATGGAGGTGTAGGATATAGTTATGGAAAAGTGTGTAAGTACTCTACAACATTGTTGTAGACCCCCAGAGCTGAATCACACCTTAAGATGGCTTAAATTCCATAGGAGTATAAACTGTCCAGAACTAGGACAGATTTAAAATACTCTCTGGACTGTTCTGTTTTTCAAGCATAACTCCCAGTACAAAAATAAAAAAATGTCATATAATACATTTTTGGAAAGGGTATAAGAGGTATTGCATCTTTGTAATTCAAATTTTCTGTAATTTGAATTCATTAGAAATTAGAGTTGAAAACAGCAACTTCCAAAGGAGGTGCTGTTGAAATTCTTCCAGAAATTTTGTTGACTTTGAATTATCATAACTTTTTAAACAGAGCTGATATAAGGGCAAATAAATACTAATTGGAAAGATACTGAAGTTAACTTTAACTTTGGTATTCAGCTTGAGTCATGAAAATGCCCAGCACCAGATCAAAATCTGGAATATGTAGAAACTGGTCATTCTGGCAGAGAGATGACAGTTGAACTCATTGGAGAAATTGTTGTACCCTAAGGGGTTTGAGTAATTCCAATGGGGTAGAACATACTCATGAGTGGTTATCTTCAATTAGTGAAAGATTTGAGTAGATGTCTTACTCAAGTTTCTTTTGCTAGACACCATGTTGTGTCGTATTGAAGATAAAAGGGTAGTATACGTGATGACAAAGCGATTTAATGTCTCGTAGTGACCAAACCTAGTTGGGATAAACTTCCAAAGAGGAAGTCCATCAAATTGTATTTAACTAGCTTGTATTTGGTCTGGTAATGGTGTAGCTTGTGCAAAGTTGTTACACTATCCGTATACGAGATGTATCGCATATTTTACTGTCATTATGTTTTATGCCTATTGGACTGCATGAAGTATGTTGCGGGACTGATGTTTATTGTCATATGGTTGCAGATGATTCGCACTCGGACCATGCATGATATTGGTGGCTCTAGCCAGCAGGGGTGTGATGACTCCCAGCCACCTGCCTACGACAGCACCCCGCAGCAACAACCACCACCGCCGTCTCCGCTTACGCTAGCGGACGTGATTGCGGCACTGGTGGGTGGTCGTGAGGAGCAGACCGACCTGCTCCGCGCGATCGTGCAGAATACGTCCCAGGCGGGGGGGGGGGGGCGTCAAGGGAGGGGGCCTTGTGAGCCCCATATTGTGACGTACTCGGATTTCATGAGTACGCACCCTCCGGTGTTCACAGAAGCAGCAGAACCCCTGGAGGCCGACAACTGGCTGTGGACAATTGAGTCCAAGTTCGGGCTGCTCCAATGTACGGAGCGGCAAAAGACTCTGTTCATGGCGCAGCAGCTTCACGGTGCCGCTGGTGCGTGGTGGGCGAATTATGTCGCCTCAGGTCCGGCTGGCCATGCCGTGGAGTGGGAAGAATTCCGGGAGGCGTTCTGTGCCTACCATATCCCTCCCGGGATAATGAAGCGGAAGTTCCAAGAGTTCTTGGAGCTGAAGCAGGGCGGGAGGAGTGCCCATGGCTACTCCCGTGCCTTCAACCATCTGGCGCAATATGCGTCGGATTATGTCTCCACCGAGGAGAAGAAGCGGGAGCACTTCTATCGGGGGTTACATCCCGAGATGAAGACGCATCTCGTCCAATGCAATCACGGCACCTTCAACGATCTCGTTAATGCCGCGATCATGCAAGAAGACGCTCAGCGAGAATTGGCGGCTGACCAGCGAAAGCGCAGCACTCCACCCAGCAGTGGGGGTGGAGCTCCCCAGAAATACCGCATGGTGTATCGGACACCATATGGTCAGCAGTGGCATCCACCGGCGCGACCTCAACAGTTCGGGGGTCGTTCTTTTGAGCCACCCCCGTTCTGACCACCGATGCCACCACCGCGACCGCAACAGCAGCAGCAGAAGGTACCCCGGGCGTTTCCACCGCCATAACGCGCCCTGGGTTTCTGTCCGCCAATCAGCAGGGGACCGCCTCGCTACACATGCTTTACGTGTGGCCAGGCGGACCATTTCTCGAAGGACTATCCCCAGGGGCAGCAGAACAGCGGGCAAGCCCAGTTCTAGGGCGGAGCTCGAGGCCGACCTCCGGTCAAGAAGGTTGGTCAGCGAACCGGGGACGTTCGCAACCTCGACAATGAGGACGCCCCAGAGGGAGACAACGTGCTGGCGGGTACATTCACTCTCAACGATCAAGCAATCGTCATATTATTTGATTCGGGTGCAACCCACAGTTTCATAAGTGCATCCTATGTGGCTAAGCATCAAATGCACGTCTTCCCAACCGACTGCTCATATATGATCTTCTCACCGGGAGGGAAGATTTCAGCAAATATGATGATTCCAAAAGCACCTCTATGCTTAGGTGGGAAGATATATCCCACCACCTTGATAATCCTTACGGGGCAAAAGATTGATGCAATCTTAGGGATGTCATGGTTACGTTACCATGGCGCTGTCCTGGACACTCGGACACGGATGGTTCATTTGAATTCTCCATTCCACCGTCCGCATTCCATGGTGTTAGACAATCCTGTCCAGGAAGTTTCAGCAACTAATAATACTGAAGCTCTCAAGTTAGAGGACATCCCCATAGTCCGGGAGTACCCTGACGTGTTTCCGGATGATCTTCCGGGCATGCCACCAGAGCGGGATGTCGAGTTTCAGATTGAGCTTGCACCTGGGACTACTCCTATCTCACGGAGACCCTACAAAATGGCTCCGAACGAACTGGCTGAATTGAAAGAACAGCTCAATGATCTGTTGAGCAAGGGTTTCATTAGGCCGAGTTCCTTGCCTTGGGGATGCTCGGCGCTGTTTGTAAAGAAGAAGGATGAAACCTTGAGGCTGTGTGTGGACTACCGGCCGCTCAACGCCGTCACCATCAAGAACAAATACCCACTGCCCCGCATTGACATCCTGTTTGATCAGCTTGTGGGTGCAAGTGTGTTCTCCAAGATGGACCTTCGCTCTGGATATCATCAAATAAAGATCTGAGCGGAGGATATCCCGAAGATGGCCTTCTCGACGAGATATGACTTATATGAATATCTCGTCATGTCTTTTGTCTCACCAATGCTCTGGCACATTTCATGTATCTCATGAACTCGGTGTTCATGCCGGAGCTGGACAAGTTCGTTGTGGTGTTCATTGATGATATCTTGGTTTATTCCAAGACAGAAGCAGAACACGCCGAACACCTGAGGATCATTCTTCAACGACTACGGGACCATAAGCTATATGCCAAGTTCAACACATGTGAGTTTTGGATCACCCAAGTGCCATTTTTGGGACATATCATCTCAGTGGAAGGCATTGCGGTTGACCCAAGCAAAATTGAGCAAGTGCTGAAATGGAAAGCTCCCACTTCAGTCCATGAAGTCAGAAGCTTCCTCGGCTTAGCGGGATACTATCAGAGATTCATTCCAAGCTTTTCGAAGCTTGCTAAGCCGATGACAGAATTGTTGAAAAAGGGAACAAAGTATGTTTGGAACTCAGCATGTGAAGGAGCATTCCAAGCATTGGTGAAGCATCTCACAACAGTCCCGGTCTTAGCTCAACCAAATACAACTAAGCCCTTCGACATGTATTGTGATGCGTACGGTATTGGGCTCGGCTGCGTGTTGATGCAGGAAGGACGTGTGGTTGCATATGGCTCACCCCAACTTCGGAACCATGAGCAGCACTATCCAACTCATGATCTTGAGCTTGATGTTGTGATTTTAGCATTGAAGATGTGGAGGCACTATCTCTTGGGGAATTTGGTGCATCTCTACACCGACCACAAGAGACTGAAGTATATTTTCACCAAGAAGGAGCGGAATATGAGGCAAAGGAGGTGGTTAGAACTAATGAAAGATTATGCGATTGAGATTCATTACCACCCGGCAAGGCGAATGTGGTTGCCGATGCGCTGAGTCGGAAATCACATGTCCATAACCTCACTATTACACCGGTGGAGGAGGAAGAGCCGAGTTTATACTTGGTTCCTTATGGATCACTCTACAACCTTGCCCTCATCCCTACCATTAGGGAGGAGATCATTGCAGCTCAGAAAGTTGATAAGGGCATGGCACATCTCTGGAGACGGATAGACAAATCAAATGTTTCCGGAAGGATGATGAGGGGACGCTGTGGTTCAATGACCGCATAGTCATACCCCGGGATATGGAGCTGAGGAAGAAAATTCTTGATGAAGCTCACTTGTCTAAATACTCCATCCATCCCGGCAGTAACAAAATGTACCAAGATTTGAAAAAGAAATTTTGGTGGACATGGATGAAGCGGGAAGTGGCTAAGTACGTATCCGAGTGTGATACGTGTAGACGAGTGAAAGCTGATCATATGAGGAAATCAGGGCTGCTGCAACCCCTGAAAATTCCAGCATGGAAATGGGTAGATGTGAGCATGGATTTCATTGTGGGGTTACCCCTGACTTCCAACAAGCATGATTCCATTTGGGTAATCATTGATCGATTAACCAAGTCAGCCCACTTCATCCCCGTGCATACACATTTCCATGCTAACAGATATGCGGAGTTGTATATTGCAAGAATCCTATGCTTGCATGGAGTAACCAAGACCATAGTCTCAGACCGAGGGGCACTATTTGTATCTCGTTTCTGAGAGCAGTTGCACGCTGCTTTGGGTACTAAGCTGATTAGAAGCTCCGCCTACCATCCTCAGATAGATGGCCAAACAGAGAGGGTGAACCAGGTACTGGAAGACATGTTGAGAGCATGTGCCATCCACCACGGTAGGATCTGGGATGATCACCTACCGTTGGCGGAATTCTCGTACAATAACGGCTATCAGACGAGTATCAAGATGTCACCATATGAGGCTCTCTATGGTCGCAAATGCCGCACCCCGTTAAACTGGTGCGAGTCCGGTGAAAGGGTCACATTCGGGGTTGATGTGGTGAACGACGCCGAAGAGCGCGTTCGGATGATTCAAGCTAATTTGAAGGCCGCTCAATCCCGGCAGAAAAGCTACGCTGATAAGAGGCGTAGGCCGCTGCACTTTGATGTTGTCACACCCGGTTTTTCCGAAGAAACAACCAAGTCAATATCACATGTATGCCAGGATCATTTTCTCATACATGTGATGACAAATAGTGAAGCATCATTTATTACAAGCCAGGTGTCGAATATAAATAAGTCTTACATTGCAAATGTCTCAATGGACACTAATGCTTCATCACAAGTAAATAAACTAGCAGCGGAATATTATTCTTTAGGGCTCTATCACAGGCGTTGCCCGGGGGTCTTCATGAACCTAAAAGCCTTCCTCGGGTCCAAAATCATGGTCATTATACACCACCTCATTATCTTGACCTGAGCAGCAATATAAACCAACAAAAATGCAAGGTTGAGTACCAATGGTACTCAGCAAGTGTAGGAAAATTTTATCATGCATGGCTAGAACAAGGAGAGGTTGAACTCATGGTTAAAGCACTACGCAATTAATACCTATCACCTTAGCTTATTAAGCACCTACATTACTCCACAGGTGAAATGGTCCCAATCTCCCATCCCATCATTATAATCCAATAACCATAACATCATTACCAATGTTAAGCTCCCCGCTTAACTTCCAAAACCATCGATCCTCTAATCATGAATAAGTCCAGGCCGCTCTTAACCGTGAGCACGGCTGTCAAGACAGTTTTAACTCTGCAGAGTTTGTACCACTGTACCCACAAGTAGTGATTTCATCCCCCGTTGCCGGGTGGACTAAAAGAACCTCCATTATGCCAGTGGCTACGATCCACATTCACACTTCCCAGGTGTGCGGCCAAGAGATCACTACGAAGCCTTTACAAAGGAATTCCCGACGAGCGTGGGCCCACTAAGGTTTCACCCCTAACAGCATACAAGAGGCTCCAACCCCGCTGCAGTGGCCCCCTCTTGAGCCTTGCGGTTCATATGGTAGTCCAGCTGACACCTACTCCCCGCACCATCCAACACACCCATACTACGCCGGGGATACACCTAATTAATTGGCTAAGCTGCCCCATCTCAGCATGTGGTTGGCACTGTAAAGCCGGGTTACATGCTCCATGAACCGGTCCTTAGGATCCAGGCAAGTACTAAACACAAACCCAAGTCTCGTGCACCCAACACACAACCAAAACATCCAACTTGCCTTGATCCCTACCTCTACATAACTCACAATAGCTCATTCAAGAGTATGGTATTATAAACTGATGATCTCATTTCCCAAATATCCCATTCTAAGCATGGCTAAGCATATGCATGTGTATAAATGACATGACAAAATAAATCCCAACCCAAGCTTCAAGGAAACAAGGTAATGCAATTCTAGGGAAACTTCCTATCATGGGTTTCATATTTAACTTGACAATGCAAATAATTCTATCTACACATCCTAGCATAGGGTCAAAGTGGTCAAGGACACTTGCCTCCTTCTTGCTGCTCTTGAAATGGGTAGTCCTGATCTTGGAAAGGGTTAACTTGCTCTTGAACAGGTTCTACTTCATACCATCACACATAGCAAAAGAAAAACAACAATCATAAGACATAGTTCACACTTCTACTTCATACAAACCACACATTCATATTTATGAAATTCATTCACCATTATATGTGTTGTGGTTACTTTATGTGTGTTAAGTTGGGGCTTGCATGCACTTTTAACCATGTATATATGATTCCTACTTTTGTGTCCACATTTATACTTGCATACAATGTGCCTTCACAATTTCTATCAACCCTTAAACTGAATTCTTTGTATTTTAGAAACTCCAGTTATCATTTACTAGTTGCTATATTTTCAGATTTATATTCCTATGCATAATTGTGTATTTTATTATTGAATTAGTAATACACATCACCTAAACAGATTAGGTTCTGGTCCTAAATAATTTAAAATCATATTTTGACCATGGCTTATGATGTATACTATTTCATAATTATTTTCCCTATTTTTCTATAACTATTCTTTACTTAAAAATGTGTCCCTATACTAATAAATGTGAATAATAGATAAAACAGATTCATTTCAGCCCAAAAATATATTTTTATCTCACTCCAAAGTTTTCTAAGTACTGAGAAAGTTTTTAATAATTTTGACAATTATGTTTGTCCCCTTTTTAAATTTTTAAACACTAGTTACATATTCAATTTTCTAAATTAAATACTAAACAAGGCTAAAATAATGAATTCACCCCATTACAGGGTCTATAATATTATTTTCATAATTTCCAGGGGTCTAGCTACACTTATCAGAGGTGTTTTTCCTAATTTCTATTAAGTCCAGGGGTTAAAACTGATTTTAAATGGATTTACATGATTTTCTGGAGTTCCAGGGGCTAGATCTGAAGTTTCCGGGGCTAGCTCTCAATTCCAGAGAACCCCAAGGGGTAGCACGTAAGAATTCCTGTCTCTATAACGCGGGGCTGACGTGGACCGTCCGATTTTAAACCGACGGCTGAGATTATAACATCGAACCGGTACGCGGGGTTTTAAAGTCTACCATGCGATTTAAAATAAACGGCGCACAAGCGGCCACGTCGCTCTGATCGAGCGCGGGCGGCGCTGCCGGCGGCGCACGGCGGCGGGAAGCGGCGATCTCGCCGGAAAGTTTCGGTTCTGCGAGAATTCTACCTAGAACTGTGATCTTATGGCATAGATCGGTAGAGGGGAGGTCAGGGATCTCACCTCGGGGGTTTTCTCGAGCTCGGGGGTCCTGGAAAGTGATCGGCGGCGAGGTCCGAGGCAAAACCACGGCGAAGCTCGTCGGCGCTGTGTTCGCACCGTAACTCTCCGAGTTTTCTGCACCTGCAAAGTTCCCCGGAGGCGGTGGATCAAGACCAGCGAGTTAGATCAGAGTTTCCGAGCTTAGATCGGCCAGAATTCACCGGCGAAGTCTCGGTGCTCACCGGAGTGAAAATCGGCGATCGCGTGGGAAAAACTGATCGGATCGGGGGTTTTTATAGCCGGGGGAGGGCGGTGGGTCTGTTGTGATCGAGTTGGAGTCCTCTGGGTCCAGAATTCGGCTGCGGGACACGGTTTCCAGATCGGTTGCGATCGCGCGCGCGGGAGAGAGTCCGGGGTCGCGGGGTTAGGGATGACATGTGGGTCCCACCCGTCGGTGAGAGGCAGCGCGGCGCGCGCGGGGGCGGGCTGGCGCGGGAGTTGCTGGGCCGGCTGGCGGTTTCGGCCCACTGGCCAGTTTTTTCCTGTTTTCCTTTTTCTTTTTCCATTTCTTTTCTGTTTTGGGTATAATTTGAACTCCAGTTTGAATTTGAATTTTTGCAAAACATGCAACACGTCCAAAAATTTTTAAATTCCCCTCTGAACATGGTTTAGAGTTTTGAATCCAAATTTGGGGTGTTACAGCTCTACCCCCCTTAAAAGAAATCTCGTCCTCGAGATTGGTGTTTCTAAGAAAACAATTCCGGAAATTGTGCCTTGAGCTCATCTTCCCGTTCCCAGGTAGCTTCCTCTTCTGAGTGATGCTTCCACTGCACCTTGCACATCCGGATTCTCTTGTTTCTGGTGAGGCGTTCCATCGTCTCCAAAATCTTGTATGGTTGCTCGGCATAAGACAAATCTTCAGCTACATCCACTTCATTCATGGGTAACACCTCCTCAGGCGTCCTCAGACATTTCTTGAGTTGTGACACATGAAACACATCGTGCACGTCCGATAGATGCACCGGTAACTCTAGCTGGTACGCCACTTCGCCTTTTCTTTCCAAAACTTGAAAGGGTCCAATGTATCGAGGCGACAACTTCCCTTTCACCTTGAACCGACGAAGTCCTCTGATAGGGGACACCTTGAGATAAACATAGTCTCCCACGTTGAAAACGAGTTCTCTTCTTCGTACGTCAGCATAGCTCTTTTGGCGTGTCTGTGCTATCCTCAAGTTGTTGCGAATCTCCCTCACCTTCGCCTCGGCTTCTTGTAGCACTTCTGGACCAAACACTTTACTTTCTCCTGTTTGGTTCCAAAATAGGGGAGTTCTGCACTTCCTTCCATACAAAGCTTCAAACGGTGACATCTTCATACTAGCTTGATAGCTGTTGTTATAGGAAAACTCCGCATACGGTAAGTTCTTGTCCCAACTCCTATTGTTTTTGAGTGCACATGCTCTTAACATATCTTCAAGGATCTGATTGGTTCTTTCCGTCTGCCCGTCAGTTTGGGGATGATAGGCAGAGCTGAAGTTCAGATGGGTTCCCATGGTTTCATGCAACTTTTGCCAAAACCTCGAGGTGAACTGTGTCCCTCGGTCCGACACTATCTTCTTTGGCACTCCATGGTAACACACAATCCTTGACATGTACAATTCTGCCAATTTGGATCCGCTGTAGCTTTCTTTCACAGGAATGAAATGAGCTACCTTGGTTAGCCTATCAATAATGACCCATATTGAATCATACCGGGATTGGGTCCTAGGCAATCCCACGACAAAATCCATGCTGATTTCTTCCCATTTCCATTCAGGTACTTTCAGTGGTTGCAATAATCCCGCGGGTCGTTGATGTTCAGCTTTCACCAACTGGCATGTGTCACATAGGGCAACATGTTCCGCGACATCTCGCTTCATGCCATACCACCAATACCTGCTTTTGAGGTCCTGGTACATCTTCGTACTCCTAGGATGAATGGAATAGTCGGAATCGTGAGCCTCCTTCAAAATTAATTCACGGATCTCCTTTACTTCTGGCACACAGATCCTTTTCCCGTGCCACACCGTTCCTTGTTCATCCTCTCTAAAACCAGGAGCTTTATTTTCCTTAATGAACTGTCTGATCTCTTGTATCCTCTCATCATTCTTTTGGCCCTCGCGTATGTCTCGCTCGAGTGTGGAGTCCACTTCCATGGCGATGGCTTCACCACTATTTACTAGACATAGATTGAGCCTTATAACCTCGTCCTTCAATTCTGCAGGCATGTCCTTCAAGCTCAACTTATTGACCTGCACTTTCCGACTCAAAGCATCGGCCATGACGTTTGCTTTCCCGGGATGATAGTTGATGCCTATATCAAAGTCATTAATTAGCTCTAACCATCTCCTTTGTCGGAGGTTGAGATCTGGCTGTGTGAATATGTACTTCAAACTCTTATGATCCGTATATATCTCTGTCCTCTTCCCCATCAAATAGTGCCGCCAAATTTTCAACGCGTGTACCACTGCGGCTAGTTCTAGGTCATGTGTAGGATAGTTCTTCTCGTGCTTCCGAAGCTGCCGGGATGCATATGCCACGACATGTCCTTCTTGCATGAGAACACATCCCAGCCCATTTCCAGAGGCATCGCAGTACACTGTGAAATTCTTCTGCATATCTGGCATAACCAGCACTGGGGCTGTAGTCAATCTTTTCTTTAGCTCCTGAAAGCTCGTCTCGCACTGTGGCGTCCAGGTGAATGTGATTCCCTTTTCCAACAGTTTGGTGAGAGGTCTCGAGATCTTGGAGAATCCCTCAATAAACCGTCGATAGTATCCAGCCAATCCCAAAAAGCTTCGAACTTCCCCGACATTTTCAGGGGTTTTCCACTTCTGGATATCTTCGATTTTGGCGGGATCTACGGAGATTCCTCCCTCCGAGATTATATGTCCTAAAAAGGGAACTCTCTTCAGCCAAAACTCACACTTGCTCAACTTGGCATATAGTTGGTGTTCTCTCAGCCTCTGTAACACCAACCTTAGATGTTTCTCATGTTCTTCTTCATCTTTGGAGAAGACGAGAATATCATCTATGAAAACCACCACCAATTTGTCCAGATATTCCATGAATACCTTGTTCATGAGGTACATGAAATATGCCGGGGCATTGGTTAGCCCGAAAGGCATGACAGTGTATTCATACAGTCCGTACCGAGATACGAAAGCTGTCTTGGGAATATCTGATTGCCTTATCTTGAGTTGGTGGTACCCCGACCTGAGATCAATTTTCGAGAACACACAAGCTCCCCTCAACTGATCAAACAAGTCTTCAATGCGCGGTAACGGGTACTTGTTCTTAATGGTCACCTCATTCAAGGCACGGTAATCCACGCATAACCTTTGGGTTCCGTCTTTCTTGGGCACAAATATCACCGGAGCTCCCCATGGTGAGGAACTAGGGCGAATATACCCCTTCTCCGTCAATTCTCTCAAGTGATCCTTGAGCTCTTCTAGCTGCTTGGAGTCCATTCGATAAGGTCTCTTGTATATCGGGGCTGTCCCCGGTACTAGCTCAATTGCGAACTCCACGTCACGGTCGGGAGGCATACCTGGCAATTCCTCCGGAAAAACATCTGGATATTCCCTGATAGTCCTGATTTCCTCAACTTTCACCTCCACTTGATTTAATTTAATGTCCCTCCTAGGCTCGTGTATCATTATGAACTTTACTCTTGTGCCATTGGGGTGAGTTAGTTCCACCGTTCTGGTCGAACAATGGATGATTCCTTTATGTTTGGTCAACCAATCCATACCCAAAATAATATCTATCCCTTGTGAATCTATCACTATGAGGTTAGCCGTGAATACTACCCCATTAATGTCTAGGCTCACTTTGGGACACACTTGTCTTGTCCTTATTTCTCCACCTGGAGAATTTACAGCTAGCATATGGTTCATTTGTGTGGTTGCTAGGTCATGCGTCTTAACAAACCCTTGAGCAATGAACGAGTGGGTAGCACCAGAATCAAACAGCAGAGTTGCAAGGTGTAAATTGGCAGGAAACTTACCAACTACCACGTCGGGTGCCTCTTGTGCTTCCTCCATAGTGACGTGGTTCACCCGTCCCCTCACTACATTCTGCTGTTGTGGCGGCGCAGGCTTCTTCTTCGGGCATTTATGGGCGTAGTGCCCCACTTCACCACATCTGAAACATTGCACCCCAACCTTAGGTGCTTGGACTTTGTTGTCTTGGGGTTGGTTCGGGGGTCCTTGCACTGCTGGTCGAGGTGGATATGTGGGGCGAGGCTGCTGCACAAACTGACGTTGCGGCTGTGCTGGTGCTGCGGGTGGCCTGTAGTTTGGGTTGTACCCTCTTGGTGCTGAATAGGGTACCGCAGCACGGCTTGTCTGCCCCGTAGGTTGCTGCATCATACGTGGGCGGGTGTTGCTCCCTGAGGCCTGATGTGACCACCCCGCCTTCCTCTTATTCTCATTTTCCAGGGCCTTTAGCTTCCTTTCCACCACAAATGCTCTTTCCACCATCTTTTGGAAGCTTTCATACTCATTGGAGGACATTGCACACTGCATCTCTGCTGTAAGTCCTTCCACGAAACAATCTTGTTTCTGCTCATCAGTCTCTATGTCTCGTGGAGCATAACGGGATAGTTGAGTAAATTTAGTGGGGTACTCCCTCACCGTCATGTTTCCCTGCTGCAGTCCCAGAAACTCTTTCCTCTTGTTTTTGAGTTCACCTCTTGGGATATAGTGGTTGCGGAAGCTACGCTTGAACTCTTCCCAAGTGATGTTCTCAGGGTCATGATGGGCGGCCACGTAGGCGGTCCACCAATCAGCAGCAGGTCCCTGCAATTGATGAGAGGCAAACAGCACCCTCTCATACCCTTGGCATTGTATAATCCTCATCTTACTTTCAATGGTCTTCAGCCAATCATCTGCCTCCAGAGGTTCAGCAGCACTTGCAAACTTTGGAGGTTGAGTTCCTAGAAACTCACTCAACCTTGGTTGGCGTGGTGCCGCTTGTGGAGGTGGAACTTGATGCAAGTTGGCCACCACTTGAGTCAAGTTCTGGATGAGCTGATTTTGATTCTCCAGCATTTGGTGGAGAGGATCAACTTCTTCACGTCGACCACCCCGGTCCTGGCCTTCAGAAAGATGAGGGTTGCATGCCTCATCGTTGTTGTTGGCGGGGTTGGCAGCACATCCTTTTCCTCTTCCGGCCATCTGGCAGAATCAACCAATGTCAATTTGAAATCATTTAGTATCATCTTACTATTTTCATTTGTTTGTACTTTGAAGTGTTGAGGCTTTGTTATACTTTTACGAGGGTTCATATCTCACACCAAATAAATGTACTATTATTTCCTGTGGGTTCACACACCAAAACAAAACAATCTGAAGACGAGGCTGTGGACAATTGCTCATGGCTTCCACAACTCACGTCACACGCCAATCATTATCACACCATTAACTACGTAACGACTCAACTACTCGACCTCTTGCTAGCTAAGGGAAAGACTCTACACTACTCGTCCTCTTAAGCTGGCTCCTCGGGATCTTCCTCCTCATTTCGGCTTCCTTCTGACTCTGCTTTGGGTGGGGAGGCTGCTGGTGGAGAAGTGCGGCGACGCCTGATTGCTCGGCGATCCGGGGAGTCAGGAGTCCATGGATCACTCACGGTGACACACAGTTCATTCCCATCTCCTCTTTCTCTCGCCTTTAAGCAAGCTCGCAGCAACGCCTCCATTTCCTTCAGGGTGTCTCGGACATCCTGAAGCTCTTGTTGACACTCCTGCAGTCGAGTGCTGAGCATAGCAGCATCCTCCAAGCAAGGTCCATGTGCTCATGGGAAGTCCCTTGCTGCACCGGTGGGTACTTGTACTCCGTGGTACCACTCTCACGTTGGAGGACATACATGTACTCAGTTTTGTCCAAGTGGCGACGATAGATGTGACTCTGGCAGGTGATGGCCTCCCAAGTGACATCTTTCTCCGCGTCAACTTGTGTTGCTCGACAAGCTGGAGAGTGGTGAATCTTAAGCAGCTGATTCTCGTGTATAATCCTCATCTCCGAACTCCATTCTTCCCTCTTCTCACGGATGGTCCTGGTGGAGTTATAGTGGATGATTAGCTTGCCCGTATTGCCGGCGGCTTCGAGCATACGTCGAAGACGGCGCAACAAGTCTCCTACTGCCAATCCGTAGGAAAGGTACGTCACTGGACGACTCTCCTCTCTTTCGGCAAGGGCAACTACGGGAACTCTCCCTCCTGTGGACTTACGAGCGGTGCGAATCATGCGAACCATCTAAAACAAAAGAATTTAAAATTAGGTTAGATAAAATCTCAAATATAAATCCTATTTTGAAAGAAAGTTGGGGTAAGATGAAGAAAATGACTCCTTTAATAACACTTTTCCACCCACACCTTGGAAAATAGTTTTTAAGAAAATAGGGCCCTTAAATACGTCCATTTCTACCTAGGTCCACGTTCCTACGGGCAACCTTGGCTCTGATACCATCTCTGTCACACCCGGTTTTTCCGAAGAAACAACCAAGTGAATATCACATGTATGCCAGGATCATTTTCTCATACATGTGATGACAAATAGTGAAGCATCATTTATTACAAGCCAGGTGTCGAATATAAATAAGTCTTACATTGCAAATGTCTCAATGGACACTAATGCTTCATCACAAGTAAATAAACTAGCAGCGGAATATTATTCTTTAGGGCTCCATCACAGGCGTTGCCCGGGGGTCTTCATGAACCTAAAAGCCTTCCTCGGGTCCAAAATCTTGGTCATTATACACCACCTCATTATCTTGACCTGAGCAGCAATATAAACCAACAAAAATGCAAGGTTGAGTACCAATGGTACTCAGCAAGTGTAGGAAAATTTTATCATGCATGGCTAGAACAAGGAGAGGTTGAACTCATGGTTAAAGCACTACGCAATTAATACCTATCACCTTAGCTTATTAAGCACCTACATTACTCCACAGGTGAAATGGTCCCAATCTCCCATCCCATCATTATAATCCAATAACCATAACATCATTACCAATGTTAAGCTCCCCGCTTAACTTCCAAAACCATCGATCCTCTAATCATGAATAAGTCCAGGCCGCTCTTAACCGTGAGCACGGCTGTCAAGACAGTTTTAACTCTGCAGAGTTTGTACCACTGTACCCACAAGTAGTGATTTCATCCCCCGTTGCCGGGTGGACTAAAAGAACCTCCATTATGCCAGTGGCTACGATCCACATTCACACTTCCCAGGTGTGCGGCCAAGAGATCACTACGAAGCCTTTACAAAGGGATTCCCGACGAGCGTGGGCCCACTGAGGTTTCACCCCTAACAGCATACAAGAGGCTCCAACCCCGCTGCAGTGGCCCCCTCTTGAGCCTTGCGGTTCATATGGTAGTCCAGCTGACACCTACTCCCCGCACCATCCAACACACCCATACTACGCCGGGGATACACCTAATTAATTGGCTAAGCTGCCCCATCTCAGCATGTGGTTGGCACTGTAAAGCCGGGTTACATGCTCTATGAACCGGTCCTTAGGATCCAGGCAAGTACTAAACACAAACCCAAGTCTCGTGCACCCAGCACACAACCAAAACATCCAACTTGCCTTGATCCCTACCTCTACATAACTCACAATAGCTCATTCAAGAGTATGGTATTATAAACTGATGATCTCATTTCCCAAATATCCCATTCTAAGCATGGCTAAGCATATGCATGTGTATAAATGACATGACAAAATAAATCCCAACCCAAGCTTCAAGGAAACAAGGTAATGCAATTCTAGGGAAACTTCCTATCATGGGTTTCATATTTAACTTGACAATGCAAATAATTCTATCTACACATCCTAGCATAGGGTCAAAGTGGTCAAGGACACTTGCCTCCTTCTTGCTGCTCTTGAAATGGGTAGTCCTGATCTTGGAAAGGGTTAACTTGCTCTTGAACAGGTTCTACTTCATACCATCACACATAGCAAAAGAAAAACAACAATCATAAGACATAGTTCACACTTCTACTTCATACAAACCACACATTCATATTTATGAAATTCATTCACCATTATATGTGTTGTGGTTACTTTATGTGTGTTAAGTTGGGGCTTGCATGCACTTTTAACCATGTATATATGATTCCTACTTTTGTGTCCACATTTATACTTGCATACAATGTGCCTTCACAATTTCTATCAACCCTTAAACTGAATTCTTTGTATTTTAGAAACTCCAGTTATCATTTACTAGTTGCTATATTTTCAGATTTATATTCCTATGCATAATTGTGAATTTTATTATTGAATTAGTAATACACATCACCTAAACAGATTAGGTTCTGGTCCTAAATAATTTAAAATCATATTTTGACCATGGCTTATGATGTATACTATTTCATAATTATTTTCCCTATTTTTCTATAACTATTCTTTACTTAAAAATGTGTCCCTATACTAATAAATGTGAATAATAGATAAAACAGATTCATTTCAGCCCAAAAATATATTTTTATCTCACTCCAAAGTTTTCTAAGTACTGAGAAAGTTTTTAATAATTTTGACAATTATGTTTGTCCCCTTTTTAAATTATTAAACACTAGTTACATATTCAATTTTCTAAATTAAATACTAAACAAGGCTAAAATAATGAATTCACCCCATTACAGGGTCTATAATATTATTTTCATAATTTCCAGGGGTCTAGCTACACTTATCAGAGGTGTTTTTCCTAATTTCTATTAAGTCCAGGGATTAAAACTGATTTTTAATGGATTTACATGATTTTCTGGAGTTCCAGGGGCTAGATCTGAAGTTTCCGGGGCTAGCTCTCAATTCCAGAGAACCCCAAGGGGTAGCACGTAAGAATTCCTGTCTCTATAACGCGGGGCTGACGTGGACCGTCCGATTTTAAACCGACGGCTGAGATTATAACATCGAACCGGTACGCGGGGTTTTAAAGTCTACCGTGCGATTTAAAATAAACGGCGCACAAGCGGCCACGTCGCTCTGATCGAGCGCGGGCGGCGCTGCCGGCGGCGCACGGCGGCGGGAAGCGGCGATCTCGCCGGAAAGTTTCGGTTCTGCGAGAATTCTACCTAGAACTGTGATCTTATGGCATAGATCGGTAGAGGGGAGGTCAGGGATCTCACCTCGGGGGTTTTCTCGAGCTCGGGGGTCCTGGAAAGTGATCGGCGGCGAGGTCCGAGGCAAAACCACGGCGAAGCTCTTCGGCGCTGTGTTCGCACCGTAACTCTCCGAGTTTTCTGCACCTGCAAAGTTCCCCGGAGGCGGTGGATCAAGACCAGCGAGTTAGATCAGAGTTTCCGAGCTTAGATCGGCCAGAATTCACCGGCGAAGTCTCGGTGCTCACCGGAGTGAAAATCGGCGATCGCGTGGGAAAAACTGATCGGATCGGGGGTTTTTATAGCCGGGGGAGGGCGGTGGGTCTGTTGTGATCGAGTTGGAGTCCTCTGGGTCCAGAATTCGGCTGCGGGACGCGGTTTCCAGATCGGGTGCGATCGCGCGCGCGGGAGAGAGTCCGGGGTCGCGGGGTTAGGGATGACATGTGGGTCCCACCCGTCGGTGAGAGGCAGCGCGGCGCGCGCGGGGGCGGGCTGGCGCGGGAGTTGCTGGGCCGGCTGGCGGTTTCGGCCCACTGGCCAGTTTTTTCCCGTTTTCCTTTTTCTTTTTCCATTTCTTTTCTGTTTTGGGTATAATTTGAACTCCAGTTTGAATTTGAATTTTTGCAAAACATGCAACACGTCCAAAAATTTTTAAATTCCCCTCTGAACATGGTTTAGAGTTTTGAATCCAAATTTGGGGTGTTACAGATGTCGGTGAGCACGTGTACCTCCGTGTATCTCCGATGAAAGGCGTGCACTGGTTCAGCGTGAAGGGGAAGCTCGCTCCCCGATTCATTGGACCCTATGCCATCACCGAGAAGTGTGGACCAGTGGCGTATAGATTGGAGCTGCCGGCATCTCTTGCTGGTGTTCACGACGTTTTCCATATTTCACAACTGCAAAAATGTCTGAAGCATACGGCTGCTGTTCCTACTGAAGACATCGGCGAGCTGCAACCGGATTTGACGTATGATGAATATCCGGTGGCAATAATTGATGAGAAAGCTCGGACCACACGTAGCCGAACGCTGTGGTTCTACAAGATACTCTGGAGCAACCACACCGCTGAAGAAGCAACGTGGGAGAGCGAGGAATTTCTTCGCTCAAACCACCCGGAGTTCATGGTGTCTCAGCACGGGTGAGTTTCTATTACATCACCGTCTCTTCTTTTGTAATCTCGGGACGAGATTATTTTAAGGGGGGGAGGGATGTAAAAGCCCAAGAAAAGGGAGTTGCAAGAGTGATCATTTTCATCACCTCACAACACCACAGCTCATCTTGTGGGTATCTTATGAACTCTTGTGAAGAGCAAGTAACCACCATCCAAAGTGTGATTAGAGGGGAAAGCCCTCACTTCTAAAAAGTGGGATCTTTACACATGAACATGAAAGGTTGAGCTCACCCCTAGACCTTATATGTTCTTGGGAAGGCTCAGGCCAAATTTCATGCAAATCCAATACTTTTTGAGGCACTTTTGGAGACAATTCAAAAAGGGGCCAATTTGAATGAAAATTCAAATTGCAGCCACTTTCATCACTTGAATTCAAAAGTTGACTTCATATTCAAACTCAGCACATTTTTCTGAGTGAGTCCACCAATTTTCATACCCATTGGATTTCATCTTGTCGGGAGCTAAATTTGCATTAATTCAAAACTGAATTTGAATTTCAGTTCAAATGTGCAGAAAATTTAGCCAAACCAGTTTCAAGTTGAGGAAAACAAATTCAAACAATGACTTGGTGGCAAAGTCTACCATTCAATGTTTAGTGGTTGAGATATTTGCAGCAGAAGGGGGAGAAGGGATTAGAGGGGAGAAAAGGGCCCACAAGTCAGTTGAACTTCTGAGTGAAGCAAACTATCGGGCGAGCTCTGTCTCCGGGCCTGCGCAGCGCTCAACACCAAGCTGCTCGACCGGCCACCTCCCCAGCGCACGCCCGGCTGGCGCACTGCGCATTTGACCACTCACGAAGGCTCCTCGACCGCTGCAGACCTCGAACCCCGTACGCTGTTTCTTCTCTTGACCGAACACATCCACTCTTCGGCCGCTCTCTCGGGCCCTCGGTGCGCCAAGTGATCCAGGCACCCTCGCGACCAGCGATCAACGGCAAAGAGACGCGCCGGAGGCTGCTCGAGCTCACGGTGAAAACCCTACCCCCTTTCATGCCCTGTAGGGAGAGTATTTCCACGTTTAGTCCTCGGTGTTCAAAGAACCGAGCTAGCAAAGAATCCAAAATTCATGGTGATCGGTCCACCACCGCGTAAACCCAGCCAAGCACATGTTCTACACGTTCCCACGGCCACCTAGGATCAAAGACCATCGAAAACCATTGAGTCTTGGCGCTGCTATTCAAGTTTTTCGAGCATGCGCCGTTTTAGCCCTAGGTCGACGGTGAGGTCCTAGCTCCGGACGTTTCCGTGGCAAACCGAGCTCATTTTCATGCTCAGCATGCCACAGTGGAGCTGTAGGAGAAAACCGTTCCAAAAATAAGGCTCTGAGTAGCTCGGGCAACATCGCCGGAGTAGGGATCGCCGCTGTCACCGTCACGGGCGTGGTTCCGGCCATCGCCGAGCTTCGGTGAGGGCACCAGCAAGTTCCCTGAGCAAAGTTAGGCACAGGCGGCGAAATCCGTCGGAGGTCGGGCAGCGAAATGGACAGCGGCGAGAGCTCCGGCGAAGCACCGCTGCTGGGGTTGCGGGCGTCGCGAGGTAGACGAAGGGGGGGCCAGGTCCACCGGTCAGTCCCTGTTCTCTCGTGGGGATCCACTTTGCGGCCGGGATCCGGTGCGGTAGCGCGGGTAAAACCCCGTGGGCTGCGGTGTGGCCGCGATCTCAGTGAGCCGGTTTAAAGAGTGGGGCCCACCTGCAGAGTTTAAACATTTCTGGGATTTTCTAGTTTTAGTTCAAACTTTAATTGCATATAACTTCTCCTAGGAAGCTCCAAATTCAGTGAACTAAATTTTTCTGAACTTAGATTTTTGAGTACTTTCCAAAAATACAAATTTCAGCTCATGAAACTTAATGGTTTTCCAGAATTAATTCCCTAAACTTTAAACTGTAAGGAATTTTAGCTGGAGAATTACTTTATGAAAAATTCTGAAATTTTGCTGGGAGGTTCATTGAAAAATCCTTGAGTCCCAGTAAAATTTTCAGACCTATCCAAGTTCCTTTAGTCCCCCTAATGGTGTGATTAAGTAAACTGCCCGGAGAAAATAGAAAAAATGTACAGAAATATTTTTCAGATTTTCTCAAATCTTGTCTAGGGCATAACTTCCTCTAGAATTCTTCAAATGACATGAAACCAACCCATTAGAATCATCTCAAATTCTAGTTTCCAGAAAGTAACATTTGGAGCCATGAAAACCCCTGGAATTCCTTAGAGGCTCCAATATTGACCAAATAGGCTTTTATTTGTACAAAGCTCAAATGAACTTTGTTTCAAATGAAACTTGGTCAAGACTCTGGTTAGGACCCTACCAAGACACCATAAAAGTTTCAGGACCAAAGGGGAGGGCTAGCTAGAGTTATAGTAATTACTTATTCAGTTCTAAACATTACATTTGAATTGACATATAGTATATCGCTGATGTGTAGTCACTGAAGGAGAGAAACTACGGAAGTGCTTGACTTCCTTCTTCCGGACGAAGCCCTAACCACTGACCAGCAGCAACAAGGCAAGCCCCGGTTTGCATTAACCCATTTTACAAAGTTTTGCTTTGTTATATACTTAGTATGAGGTAGATGACTGTGCATTAGGTGTAGGGTGGATGAAACCCAAGTGCATAAACAGCTTTATACTATAAGAGCGAGGGTAGTGTATAAATCCTCGAGTAGACAGGCTATGCTTAATGATTCATATAATTTTGGTACAAGTCGAGTAGTTGGAATCTACTCGCGAGATAGGCTTGGGACAGATGGGATTGGTTCGAGTGATGTGAGATCACTTTAGTAATGAAAATGAGACTAGACAGGGGCTAGGGCGCAGCAAGAGGAAGTCTTGTGTGCGCAGCCCTGTCCGTGTCGATTGAGGACCGATCCGTGTGCGGCCCACGCTGATCAAGTTTGAACGTACCGAAGGCATACCGGATATATGGGCCCTGGTAAACCGATGTAACCTAAACCTCCGGGCGTCGAGGCATAGCACACCGATTTATAGGTGTAGGTTGAGGGCAGCAAGGTGGAAATCTGCTAACGGGCATAGAGAGATGCTCCGTGTAGGGAACCTCCTATCCGTTTCGGTGCGACCGGTTCGACGTTTGGGCTGTTGGGTGAAAGGTTGTCCCTTATGACATCGAGTGAGCATGCTGTGCAGCTCCACGGGTGGGCGTATGTGACGTGCTCTTCGGGTATCCCTGCAGGTTTATATCGAGTCAATTCACCGTCCCTCGCGGGTGAAGAGTACCACTTGGTCACTGAGTCGTGACGTAGGCTAATATATGAAATGTGATGATTCAATATTGCTGTTATGATAAAACTTGTATTGCTACATGTGTGCCACCAAATATTGCTTACTAAATTTCTTATTCTTGAACTGTTAACTTGTGGCTTAAAGATGAACTAAGGATGAACTTGTAGGCGTGTCCATTTGCTGAAATTTACCATTCCATGTTCATACCAATTGCATGTAGAGTTTCATGCCTAGGTGAGTCGGTTAAGTCTTGTTGAGCCTTCGTGCTCATGGTTGCTGCTATAAGTGTTTTTCAGGTGAGGAGCATCCCAAGGACTCAGGTTACGAGTCCACCTGCGAGGGCTACCCTCCGTCGGGGACCACGGCTGAGTGGGAGCCGTACACGCCGCGCTGAGCTGAGGAGTGCAGCTAGTGTGGGTTGCCCTAGGGCAGGGCAACCGACTTTTGCTAGGTAGACGGGCGTGAGTTGTACAAACTTAGTTTCCGCTGCTGTAATATAAACACTAGTTTGTAACTGAAGTATTGTACTACTTTATACATTTCAGTTGGTTTTTTATGTAATAAAATTTCGTCCTTATGATGTGTGCTGTCGGGTGTCGCATCGTGCGGCACCACCCTCTGCGATCCTGGATGACCGGATTCCAGTTCGCCACAACTAGTCCGTAGAATCTGACCGTTTAGTTGGTAGAATCTGACCGTTTAGTAGGTGAAGAGTGATGTCATCGGTCCCCGCTGGCCGGACTAGTCCGGGATCAAAGGGCGAACTAGTCCGGACTTTGGCAGTTGGCAACGGCTAGTTCTCAGGACCTCTATAAAAAGGGGTTGCCCGGGCCTCAAAGAGGAGAACAAGCACCCTAACGAAGAAATAGCCTTCCTAGAGCTTTTCTAGTCCCCTCTATTCGAATTCTTGGAACCCTAAGTGTGATTCTTGAGGGTTTTTGAGTTTTGGGAAGAGGAGTAAAAGGGGAGTGTGCACCATAGAGCTCTTGGTTGATTCTCTAGCACTGAGTGAGAAATGTGCTGTTGAAGTGCATTGGTTTGTAAGTGCTTTGAGCTAAGTTCTCGTGGGATCCTTATGTTGTGAGTTGCCCCACGATATATTGTGAAGCATTTGTGATATAGTGGAAAACAAGCCGACCTTGGTGGTGGCTTGGTGAGGAAAAGGTTGAGAGCAACCTGGTCCTTGGTGGACTCCTCAACATGGACGTAGGCTTCTTTGTGGAGCTGAACCACGGAATAAGTATTGTGTCCTTGTCTTGTTGAGCTAAATTCTCTGTGACTGGACTTGTCCGCCCTCAGGACCGGACTAGTTCGCAATCTGTGAACTAATTGTTTTTATTAAGCCGTATTTCAGATTTCCTGACTATTCACCCCCTCTAGGCAACATTCAATTGGTATCAGAGACTAACTCTCCTAAAAGCTTAACCGCTTGGAGAGGAGATGGGGGAAAACGGCAAGAAGAACTTATCGCCCGTCGACACCACCGACGCCGGGAGAACAGCACCCACAGCGGTGAAGGGCTCAGGCTCTCACCTCACAAGGGCGTCAACCGAATCAAGGACATGCCAAGGCTCCCTCCCTTCGACTTGGAGACCGACTACGAAGATGAAGAAGTGAGGCGTCTTGCCGATCTTCTTCAAAAGGCAAAAGATGAAGCTAGAAGAAGGAGGAGGCTTCAGAAAGAAAAGAAACTCAAGAAGCCCGAAGAAGACTACACTCGATATCCTTTTAACTACAAGCGTTTAAATTCGCACACAAATTACTTATCTATTCCCTTAGGCAAACCTCCACACTTTCATGGCACAAACTACACAATGTGGAAACACAATATGAAACTGCACCTTATTTCTCTCAACCCCACACTTTGGCACATTGTTTGCACTGGTGTAGATATCCCCGTGGATGATGAAGAACTTACCCCGGAGAAAGAGCATCTCATCCACCGCAATGCTCAAGCAGCAGCCGTACTAGACTCTTCTTTGAGCCAAGAATAAGTCAACAAGGTGGATGGGTTGGAACAAGCCAAAGAAATATGGGATACACTCAAAATTGCACATGAAGGCAACCGCTCTGTCTGAGAAGCAAAGATTGAGATGATTGAGGGGGAACTTGGGCGATTTGCCATGGAAGATGACGAGAACCATCAAGAGATGTACAACCGACTCAAGACTCTCATAAACAAGAGTCGAGCGTATGGTTGTAAGAAGTGGACAGACCATGAGGTAGTCAAAAGGATGATAAGAGCCTTCATGCCTCGCAATGTGACACTTTGCACACTCATTTGAGAGAGTCCAAACTTCCACAAAATGACTCCATATGAGTTGCTTGGCAAAATCATCAATCATGAAATGATGGAAATGGAAGCACGTCATGTCAACAATCTTGCCAAGGTTACATTCACCAAGAAAAAGGGAATTGCTCTCAAAGCATCACCCAAGGCCAAGAATAAAGAAGTACAAATTTCAAGTGATGATGAGGAAAGTGAAGAAGAGAGCACCGATATGGATGATGAGGAGTTGGGCTTCTTCATCAAGAAATTCAGAAGGAATGAAGAGAAGAAGAGGACCAAGCTATGAGAGTAGAGGCAAGGATAAAGGCAAGTCAAGAAATAAGAAAGCATGCTACAACTGCGGCGAGTATGGGCATTACATTGTTAATTGCCCATATGAAAGGGAAGAAGACAAGAAGAAGAGGAATAAGGATGAAAAACCACAACAGAAGAAGATATTCAAGAAGAAGAAGACACATGGGCATGCTCATGTTGGCAAAGAATGGGACTCCAATGATGAGTCCTCCTCCGATGATGAAGAGGAAGTGGCAACTATCGCCATCAAGAAGCCAACAATGAAAAAGACTCTCCTACCCAAGAAGGGTGAATGGAAAAGCTCAAACCACACATGTCTCATGGAAAAGGAGGAAAAGCGAAAGGTAAAAACTAAACTCTCCTTACATTCTATTAAGGATGAAGACTTTGATAGTGATAGTGAAAATGAATATTTGTTCGAAGGATTAAGTAAAAATGCACTAAATAAAATGAAAAAACTATTTGATGAAATATTAGATAAGGAGGAACTTCTTGAGAGACAAGAGGATTTGCTTATCGAGGAGAAACAAAAGAATCTTGACCTTGAGAAGCTCCTTGAGCTTGAAAGGGAGAAAAACATGACACTTGAACTTGAACTTGTGGAATGCAAGGAGACCTCTTCAAGTCTCAAGAGTTCAAATGTTGTGCTCCAAGATGAGATTGTGAGTTTGAACAAAGCTCACAAGAATCTTGAAGAAAAATTTGCAACTCTCAAGTCAAATGTTATTTCTCTCCCCTCAAAAAGCTCAAACTTGTCTAGTTTAGAGTTGAACACTAAAAACCGCAAATGTGCAAAACCTGAATCTAATTTAAAAAAAGGAACTTAACATAGCAAAGAGTGCACCTAAGAGTAGCATCTTTGACAAGGAGAAGATTAGGTATGCACGTAGTGCATACTCAATTGCAAGGTCTCCTTTGATCAAAGATGGTCTTGGCTATTCAAGAAAACCAAAGCAAAATACAAACATATCTAAGAGTGACAAGATGCATATATCCTTTGTGAAAGAAGGATCATACAAAACTATGAATGAATGTCATACTTCTACTAAAATGACAAAATTTGATAAATATACTAAAGATGCTAGTAGTGCTAAGAATAACAACCTAACACTATTCCATGATTTTAATGCATCCTATGTATTAATGAAAAGCAAATTTGGGTATGTCTTTGCAAAATATGTTGGACCACTCCGCAAGAGCCAAAGCCTTGTATATGGATGCCCAAAACTCTTTTCACTAACCTTAAAGGACCCAACCAAGCTTGGGTACCTAAAACCAAAGGCTAAACTTGTTTTGTAGGCATACTCCTCCGACGGCAGAAAGTGGGTGTTAGATAGTGGCTGCACCGACCACATGAGCGGAGCGAGAAAAATGTTTGTAGAGTATGAAGAAACCAATGATCCAAGTCATAGTATTTATTTCGGTGACAATAGCCAAGGAAGGGTACTAGGTATGGGTAAATCTCCATTTCTCCACAACACACCATTCCAAATGTGATGCATGTGGAGTCACTAGATTATAATCTTTTATCCATATCTCAATTATGTGTTATGGATTTTAATTGCTTATTCACTAATGAAGGCGTGATTTTCACTAGAAGAGTAGATAACTCAATTGCCTTCAAAGGTGTGCTCAAAGGGAAGCATTGTCTTGTAGACTTTTCTGCGGATAAAACTCAACTTGACACATGTTTGATGGCAAAAACTAACATGGGTTGGCTGTAGCATCGTAGGCTAGCCCGTGTTGGTATGAGAAATCTCCAAAAACTTCTAGAAGGTAATCACGTACGAGGTCTTAAGAATGTCATTTTTGAGAAAGATATACCTTGTAGCGCATGCCAAGCTGGGAAACAAGTTGGAGTAGCTCATCCCGCCAAGAATGTGATGACAACAACAAGACCACTAGATATGCTTCACATGGATCTCTTTGGTCCTATTGCTTACATAAGCATTGGCGGTAATAAATATGGTCTAGTTATTGTCAATGATTTTTCTCGCTTCACTTGGGTATTTTTCTTGCATGATAAGGGTGAAACTCAAGGTGTCCTCAAGAGTTTCTTAAGGAGAGCTAAAAATGAGTTCTCCTTGAGAATCAAGAAGATAAGAAGCGACAACGGCACTGAATTCAAGAACACCCAAATAGAAGAGTACTTGGACGAGGAGGGCATCAAGCACGAGTTTTCGGCACCATACGCACCCAAACAAAATGGAGTGGCCGAAAGGAAGAACCAAACTCTAATAGAGATGTCAAGGACAATGCTTGATGAGTACAAGACATCCGACTGGTTTTGGGCGGGAGCGGTGAATACCGCTTGCCATGCCACAAGCCGTCTCTACCTCCATCGTCTCTTGAAGAAGACTCCCTATGAGCTCCTAACGGGTAACAAACCAAATATCTCCTACTTTATAGTTTTTGGTAGCAAGTGCTATATTCTTAACAAGAAACCCCAAGTTTCAAAGTTTGCCTTGAAATCTGATGAAGGTTTCTTGCTTGGTTATGATTCAAACACTTACGCCTATCGTGTATTCAACAAGACCTCCGGTTGTGTTGAAATCACACGTGACGTAGTGTTTGATGAAACTAATGGCTCCCAAAGTGAGAAAGTTGATCAATGTGCACTAGATGAAAAAGAGGCACCATGTATGGCATTAAGGAGGATGGCACTCGGTCACATATGATCACAAGAGATACAAGACCCAAGTGATCCATCCTCGTCACAAGAAGTGACCCAAACACGTGATCAAGCACTAGATCCCCCAAATGAAGAACAAGATCAAGATCACCATGTTCAAGACATCGAAGGCAACAATGGTGGCAACAATCAAAGGGAATATGAAGAGGAAGAAGAAATTGATTCAATACCATGTGTGCCACACACAAGAGCAATGTGTACAACGGGGTCATCCCGTTGACAATATACTTGGAGACATCTCCAAGCGGGTAATGACTCGCTCTCGTATGGCTAATTTTTGTGCTCACTACTCTTTTGTACCTTCCTTGGAGCCTTTCAAGGTTGAAGATGCCCTACGAGATTCGGATTGGGTGATGGCGATGCAAGAGAAGCTTAACAACTTCAAAAGAAACAAAGTGTGGGAGCTTGTGGAAAGACCAAATGTAAATATAGTAGGCACCAATGTGGTCTTTCGTATCAAGCAAGATGAGCATGGAGTAGTAACAAGAAACAAAGCTAGACTTTTGGCGAAGGGATACTCACAAGTCAAAGGTTTGGACTTCGACGGAACTTTTGCTCCCGTAGCTAGACTCGAATCAATTCGTATATTATTAGCCTATGCTACTCACAATGATTTTAAGTTGTACCAAATGGATGTGAAAAGCGCCTTTCTCAATGGACCAATCAATAGGAAGTGTATGTGGAGTAACCACCCGGCTTTGAAGACGATAAGTATCCTAACCATGTCTTTAAACTTCACAAAGCTCTCTATGGTCTCAAATAAGCTCCTAGAGCTTGGTATGAATGTCTTAGAGATTTCCTCATTGACAATGGTTTTAGGATAGGAAAGGCCGACTACACACTTTTCACAAAGACCTTAGACAATGACTTATTTGTGTCTCAAATTTATGTCGATGACATAATATTTGGTTCTACTAATAAATTTTTTTGCAAAGAATTTAGCAAGATCATGATGGAGAGGTTTGAGATGTCGATGATGGGAGAACTAAAGTTCTTTCTAGGCTTCCAAGTGAAACAACTCAAGGAAGGCACTTTCATATGTCAAACAAAGTACACTCAAGACATACTTAAGAAGTTTGGCATGGAGAAGGCCAAGCCCATCAAAATGCCAATGGCGACAAACGAACACCTCGACCTCAACAAAGACAGCCCTACCGTGGATCAAAAGGTACATCGTTCCATCATTGGATCCCTTCTTTATCTTTGTGCATATAGGCCCGATATTATGTTGAGTGTATGCATGTGTGCAAGGTTTCAAGCCGCACCCAAAGAGTGTCATCTAACAGCCATAAAAAGAATCTTGCGCTATCTAGTTCATACACCTCACCTAGGGCTATGGTATCCTAAAGGGTCCAAATTCAATCTCATTGGATACTCCGGTGCTGATTATGCCGGATGCAAAGTAGATAGGAAAAGTACCTCGGACACCTGTCAACTCTTGGGCTGGTCCTTAGTGTCATGGTCATCCAAAAAGCAAAATTCGTTGCCCTATCCACAGCCAAAGCAGAGTACGTCACATCTGGGAGTTGTTGTGCACAACTTCTTTGGATGAGGCAAACTCTAAGAGACTACAATCTCAATATGAACCATATTCCACTCCCATGCGACAATGAGAGTGCTATTAAGATTGCCCACAACCCTGTTGAACACTCTAGGACCAAACACATTGATATCCGACATCATTTCTTGAGATATCACTCAATAAAGGGAGACAATCATTTCACATATTAGAACCGAAAAACAGCTAGCAGATATCTTCACCAAGCCACTAGATGAAAAACGCTTTTGCAAACTTAGGAGTGAGTTGAATTTCCTCGACTCCAGAAATGTGACTTGAGATGTTGCACATCTGGTTGTTATAGTCTAATTTATTCAAAACTGAGCACATATTTTTAAAAAGACTATCTCTCTCAATTTTTTCTATAAAATTATCTTTGATTATCATCTCTACTTGAATCATGGCCATTGTATGTTTGTTTGTGTGCTCTACTGGTCATGTCATTGAGAATACTTGTGAGAAATTAGTCTATGTGGATCAATTAGTCTATGTGAGAAATTAATCGGAAATCAGTCTTCCGATTTCTCCACACTTCGATCCGACGATTTTATCGGATTTGAGCAATCAAGGTGTGTTCTTGGGGCAAAGCCTAATCTTCTAAATCTCTAATCCTAGGATGTTTTCTCCATAAACTAGGATGTCCAGTGCTTCATAGTCTTCATGCGTCTCATCCCTAGAATTATTGCAAACTATTGAACACATATGCAGAAAATTTGCTTAGTTAGGGTTTAACCACAGGCTGTCCGGACTAGTCCGGATAGTAGGCGGACAAGTCCATTCCTGACCGGACTAGTCCGATCAGGGACCGGACAAGTCCGGCCAAACCTTGAGTTAACCCCTAACTTAGTGTTTTTGCTGCACCTCTGCAGCCATAATTTTTTACTTTCAACTCATATCCTTGCTCATTCATTTTCCCAGCATGTCTCAAAACGACAACTCTCCACCTCTCTCCGACCCGGAGCGCGAAGCAGATCGACAAGAGCTTTATCGCCGTCGTGAGGAGGAGGACACTGCACTTGCACAAGAGCTCGCTTGTCGTGAAGCTCAAACCAAGAAGCGGCACGAAAGAGAGGCAGCTCAAGCTCAAACTAAAGAAGAGAGCTCTAGTCAGAGGAAAAGGATAGTTTCCTTAGGTGAAAAGGAAAGGGCCCAAGCAGCCGACAAAGGCAAGAGACCCAGAATGAAGGACAAGGGGCAAAGAGAAAAGGGAAAGCCCCAGTTCATAAGGTGCCCGTCAAGAAGGCAGCACCAAAGAGAAGGGCACCTCCTAGTGGAGGAATTGTTATTCGAGACCGTCCCGTGGGGTCAAGTGCTCTCCCACAGGGTCCCATTGGACCTTTGGTCATGAAACCACCCATGAACAATCCCAACCGACAACCAGAGCTTTCAAGCAACATCTTTCATGGGGAACGCTCTAAAAAGGCGAGGAGGTTCAGGGAAAAGGATCCCTACAAGTATGAGAAGACCACACCGGATCATCGCTTTTGGTGTGACTTCCACTGCGACTACTATCTCCTACTCTATTTGAATATGAAGACGCTGGTTGCTGATGCTCAATGGGTTGATTGGCCCTATATGGAGAAGAAAAACCATCAAGCCTTCAATGCAGTTATACAAGCCGCTGAGCATCATGGTTTGAAGGATCTTCTAGCTTTTCAATATGATTGTGTCGAAGCATCTGTGGTCGACACTTCCCCCGGGCCTGCTCTGGGCAGACCGTGGAGGTTCTTTTTCGGAGGGGCTAGTCCTCTCGTGAGGGTATCGCACGTTGAACGAAGGATGGATATGAATGACTCAGGGATTTTTACGTGGTTCGGGCCGCCGGAGCGTAAAACCCTACATCCACGGGAGCAGAGTTGCTCGTTGTATTGCTTCCGGCTTGGAACCAGAGTTGTAAGCTTGGGGATGAACTAAGTATGGAGTCAGGGTCGAAATGAGCCGAACCCCTTGTAACGTTGCCTACTTGAGCCTTTTATAGTCCAAGGCTCGGGCGGCTTACAAGGTTGGCCCGGAGCCCGACAGGTGGCCCCGAGGTGATTTTCTACTAACTACTATGTCTTGGCGCTGGCTTCAAGGTCGTCGTCCTGCTGCCCTGCCCATGCCGCAGGCTAGGCGTAGCCGTTGGTGATGGCAGGGGCGGCAGGGCATGTCTTGTCGCTGTGCAGCTTCTGACACTGTGCGCTTGTCTTGACTGTGATGGGTCACAGTGCCTCCTGACAGGCGTGCGCCGCTCCTCCGTGTCTTGGGAAGGTGCGACCTGCCTTGACTGTGACTGGTCACAGTGGTGCCTGGCAGGCGTGCACTGCGCCTCTGCATCTTGGGAAGGCGCGGGTCTTAAATGCCTTGTACGGTAATGGCATGGCGCGCCTTTACTCCTGCTGCCTACCGCGCCGGGCGAGCAGCACTGCACGTGGCCACGTGGCAGGCCCGGAGCTATCCTTTGAGGAGAGGGGAGCTCCGGCCCTACTGGACACGCTGACACGACCCCACTGGTCCTGTCGAGCCAGGATCACGCTGAGGGGTGCTGCATTGCACAGCACCGTATAACACACGTCAAAGGTACAAGCGGAAGCGGAAGCTTTATTACATAAACAAGTTTATTAACATGTTTACATCAAAATAAGTTTAGTCCACACTCGCGGGCGTAGACTAAGCATCAAGTGCACGTTCAGCCCTCGAACGTGTCCTTGCTAGCACACACGCACACTAACTCTGCGGCGTGCACGACTCCCACTCGACGGGGTTCCCTTCCTGGGGTTCCGTCTCCTCTTCGGGAGTCCCTTCCTCATAGAACCCTGCAAAAGCTTCGAACACAAGCAGTGAGCACGAAGGCTCAGCAAGTCTGACCCGTCTCACCTAAACATGGAACTTCTACATGAGGGCGATGGGTTGCATGAGGTAAAAATCATTTGCAAGGACTCGCCTAATTAGTAGAACCTTACTTTCAAGTTTTAGCAGCAGGTTGTGGAGAACTTTATGCTAAGGCACATGAGAGAGCCGCAATCAAACAAGAAACTCATTTCTCTCATGTACTTTGCCCAAAGTTGAAAAGAACTTTAGTTAGCACTAAGCTACAACATATCATTAACAATCAATATCCAACTTTCAATCAGCAACATTTTAACATGTAACTAGCCTGTTCTTTCTACGTCACGGTACAGTGAACAAGTGGTACTCACTGACCGCGAGGGACGGCGATTATAATCGATTTACACCTGCAGGGTTACCCGAACAACCCGTCACGTACGCCCGTACTCGATGTTGCCTACAACAACCAT
Organism: Neostapfia colusana; assembly: GCA_030760725.1. Classification (NCBI taxonomy): domain Eukaryota; kingdom Viridiplantae; phylum Streptophyta; class Magnoliopsida; order Poales; family Poaceae; genus Neostapfia; species Neostapfia colusana. The sequence continues at coordinate 43,138,810 of JASWHV010000019.1, forward strand.
CACGGACGCCGTACGCGACTACCTTTCACCCGTTAGCCAAATATTGAACCGGTCCCATCGTCCCGAGCAAGAGGTCCCTGCACGCGCATCTCTGTGCCGCCAGCTGATTTACACCTCGAGCTCTCAACCTACCCTCTGAACGACGGGCAATGCCTCAACACCCAGCTACCCGAGTTACATCAGTTTCCCGGTTCCCATATAGCCGGTAGGTCTTCGGTACTGTTCTAGCTTGTTCAACAGGCCCGCACACGGCTCGGTCCTCAATCGACACGAGCGGAGCTACAGCACACAGGCCCCAAAGTCCTGCTGCCCTTACTCTCCGCTCGGTCTCATTTTCTTGCCATGTGTTTCATGTGCTATCTCTACCCGAGCAATGTGCCTCTAGCCTATTCTCGCGAGTAGTTCCAACTACTCGACTTGTACCGAATCCTACTCTATCCTAGCAATGCAGTGGCTAACGGGGTTTTCAATCCTAAACCCAACCCGTGGTTTTCTTGGCTATGCAGTTGGATTTCCAAACAAGACTCTAATGCACAGAACAAAGGAAACAAGTATGTGCTCAAAACAATAAAAATTTGTAAAAAGGTTAATGCAAACCGGGGCTTGCCTTGCTGCTCTTGGTTGTAGGCTAGCTGTTCCTCCGGAGTAACGAAGTCTAGGACTTCGGGTTCCTCCTCGACCTTAGCGACTACATGATAGAACAATACATGTATTAATTTAATGCATTTGTATTAAGTTGGAAGTTGTGAAGTCTATAACCTTTGCTAGACAGACCTAATGACTGTGAAACTTTTACTGTGGCTTGGTTACAACCTAAACAGAGACTTGGTCAAGTTTTAGTTGCAGCAAAGCTCAATTGAGCCCTCCACAATTAATTATGTCCTTGACCTTAATTACAGGCTTTTAGGGTATTCTAAGGATTTTCATGAGACAAACTATGACTTTCTGAAAACTAGATTTTCAGAGGGTTCTAATGGAGTTGGTCTCACTTAATTTGGAAGTCTCTAACTAAAGATATGAGCTAAACAATTTCAGAGAAAATCCTGAAAATGTTTCTGAACATTTTCTATTTTCTCTGGAACAGTTTTACTAATCACACCATTAGGTGGACTAAATGAGCTCAAATGGATCTGAAATTTTTATGGTAGTTCAAGGATATTTTGGTGAACATCCCAGAAAAATTTCAGGATTTTCCTCCAAAGGATTCTCCAGTTAAAATTCCTAACAGTTTAAACTTTAAGGAATTAATTCTGGAGAATTAAGGAATTTCATGAAGTGAAACTTGATTTTCTGGAAAGTTCTCAGAGAGCTGAACCCAGCAAAATTTGGTTCACTCGATTTGGAGCTTTCTAGCCAAAGTTATAAGGATTTGAAGTTTGAAGGAAATCTGAAAATCGGGGAAAAGTTTAAACTCGCGCGTGGGCCCAAGGGACACGCGTCGCACGCCGAAGCGACAGCACACCGCGGCCCACAAGGATTTTGCGCGCCAGCACACCCGATCCCGGCCGCAGCCGGATCCCGATTTAAAATATCGGCCGCTGACAGCTGGGGTCCACCCCCTTCTTCAACCTCGCGACACCCGCGCTCCGCCGCCGAGGGACCTCGCCGGAGAGCTCGCCGCTGGCTGCTGTACCGCTCCAAACTTCTTGATTCTGGCCGCCCCTGCCTAATTTTACTTGGGGAACATGATCCGAGGGTCAGCTGCTCATGACAACGGCCGGAGCATGGTCGGCGACGAGCCGCCATATCGGAACGACTTCGGCCATGTCGGCTGACGCTCCTAGTGCCTCAGCTACTTGGGAAATCGGTCGGGGAGCATCAGTGGACCTCAGAGAAGGTCGACATGAACTCGGAGCAGCTCGGGGAAGGCCCGAAATAGGTCCTCACCGTGCGCCCGATACCCCCCGTGCGTTCCGCCATTAGTAGACCTTGAATTACGCCGGGCACAGAAGTTCTCCGGCCCAGAGTTGTGAAGGCAACTTGTGCGTCACTGTGTCTAGTTCGTGTGGGAGTGGCCTGAGGCCCTCTAATCCTTTCTAGAGCACGAATTAAACAGAATCGTACCCGAAGGTCGTTCTGCACACAGAAAGGGGAAAAGTGGAAATTCGCCGCCGGTGAGCAACCACTCGAGCTGTGGCTCGGGGGTGAGCAGCACCGGTCACTTGCGCGTCCAAGGGTGCCTTGGCTCGGGCGTGACAACGCCCAGGTTGGGCTGTCCACGAGAGCCCGAGGTGCGGCGGTTTCCAGTTCCGAGTCTGATCTTTCGGCACAGCCGATATCACTCGGTTTCAATCGATTTCTATCAATGGGAAGGATGGAGGATGGTTGCTAGTACCTTGCTGGGACCTTGGAATGGAACGAGGGAGCTGCGATCGGCTTGATCAAGCAGGAACTCGAGCGCTAGTGATGGCAGTGGGAAAAACAAGTCGTGTGCGTCGGCAGCTCGAGGAATGGCGACTGAAGCACACCGGGGAGGGAATAAATAGCCCGGCGGTCTGGTCTCCGGCTTGGGGCACGCAGCAGGAGCTGGCGCCGGCTGCCCCCTTCGGTGGCGCGCGCGCACAGCTGCCGGGAACCGACTGAACTGTGTTTCAGTCGGTTTGCTTGGAGGCTGAGGCTGACATGTGGGTCCCACTCCTCTTTTAACCTCTGAAATTTACTCCTAACAGCTGTGGTAAACAGTGAACCCTATTCTACCCTTGGCAATTCAAATTATTCACCCAAGAGCCATTTGAATTGATCAAAGTTCAAATGAGGTTTGGTTTGAATGAATTTCAGCACAAGTGCAGTTTGAAATTCAAATAAAGTTTGAATTTCTCCCCCTTAGCTCATGTCAAGATCAACTCCAAATGGAGTGAAAATTGGTGTGTGAGCTCACAAAAATGTGCTGAGCAAGAATATGCCTTCCACTTTTAAATTCAGTGGGTGAAAACAGTTTGAATTTGAATATGGTTTCAAACTGCCCTCTTCCTAACTATACCCAAAATGACCTCAAAAAGGTTTTGAATTTGGGTGGAACTTGGCATGGACATCCTTAGCAAAGTGTAGGAGTTTTCATATGTCCAGCCCATCTATATCACATGTGGGAAGTACCACTTTTGCAATGTGTGAGTTTGTTCCCTAATGAGCATGTTGATAATTGTTACTTGCTCTTTATTTGTGTTCATCATTCTTCCTCAAATGAGGTGTGTGGTGTGGTGATGAACACTGCAAATGAGTGTCAAAAACTGAGGCCCTTACATTCCTCCCCCCTTAAAAGAATCTCGTCCCGAGATTATAAGGTGAAATGAGAGAGAGGACGGTGGAAAATTACCGAATATGCGACGTGAAAAAGTCGGGGTAGTTAGTGCGAAGGAATTCTTCGCTCTCCCATGTCGCTTCGTCCATGGAGTGATTACTCCATAGAACCTTGTAGAACCACAACGTACGGTTGCGTGTGGTTCGGGCCTTTTCATCAATAATCTGCACCGGTTCCTCCCGATAGGTGAGATCCGGTTGCAGTTCTTCAATGTCTTCCAGCTGAATGGTAGTTGATAGCTTGAGACACTTCCTCAGCTGGGAAATGTGAAAGACGTCGTGCACACCGGAAAGTGCTTCTGGTAATCTTAGCCGGTATGCCACCGATCCACATCTTTCGGTAATCTGGAATGGACCGATGAATCGGGGTGCCAACTTTCCCCTCACCCCAAATCTGTTTACGCCCTTCATTGGAGACACTCGTAGATATACGTGGTCTCCAGCTTCGAATTGTAACGGACGCCTTCTCCGGTCCGCATACTGTTTCTGTCGGGATTGAGCGGCTTTTAGGTTCGCTTGAATTAATCGAACCTTTTCTTCCGCGTTGTTGACAAGATCATTTCCGAAGGTAACCCTCTCGCCAGACTCACACCAATTCAATGGTGTGCGGCATTTTCTCCCGTATAGCGCCTCGTAGGGCGCCATCTTGATGCTGGCTTGGTACCCATTGTTGTACGAGAACTCGGCTAACGGCAAGTGATCATCCCAATTCTTGCCGTGGTCGATAGCGCAAGCTCGTAGCATGTCTTCTAAGATTTGATTTACCCGCTCCGTTTGCCCATCCGTCTGCGGGTGGTAGGCTGAACTACGGATCAGCTTCGTCCCCAAGGCAGCGTGGAGCTGCTCCCAAAAACGGGACACAAATAAAGTGCCCCGGTCCGATACGATGGTACGGGGTACGCCGTATAAGCATAGGATCCGTGAGATGTACAGTTCAGCGTACTTCTTGGCGTTGTAGTTGGTGTTGACCGGGATGAAATGGGCAACTTTGGTGAGCCGATCGACGATCACCCACACTGAATCATGTTTCTGTAAGGTGGTGGGTAAACCGACGATGAAATCCATGCTCACGTCCTCCCACTTCCAGGCGGAAATGCCCAGTGGTTGCAGCAGTCCCGGTTTCCGCATGTGGTCTGCCTTCACCCTTCGACATGTATCACACTCGGACACGTATTTTGCAGTTTCTCGCTTCATCCGTGTCCACCAAAACTTTCTCCTGAGTTCTTGATACATTTTGTTGCTGCCGGGGTGAATAGAAAACTTTGATAAGTGGGCCTCATCAAAGATTTTCTTCCGTAACTCTGGGTTTCGGGGTACGACGATCCGGTCCTTGAACCATAGGACGCCGTCTCCGTCCTTCCGAAAACATTTCAACTCCCCACTGTCTACACGTCTCCGCAAATGCGACATGCCCTTGTCATTCTTCTGGGCTGCCGCTATCTCTCCACGGATGGTGGGGATCAAAGCTAGGTTGTAGAGAGCTCCATGTGGAATCACATGTAGTGGTGGTTCGTTCTCTTCCAACGGTGTGATGGTCAGATTATTGACGTGTGACTTGCGGCTTAGTGCGTCCGCCACAACGTTTGCCTTGCCCGGATGATAATGGATCTCTATCTCGTAATCCTTTATCAGTTCTAACCATCTTCGTTGCCTCATGTTCAGCTCCTTCTGAGTGAATATGTACTTGAGGCTTTTGTGGTCGGTATATAAATGTACGAGGTTACCGAGTAGGTAGTGCCTCCACATTTTCAGTGCAAGTACCACGGCAGCGAGCTCCAAGTCGTGAGTTGGATAATTTTGCTCATGATTCCTAAGCTGCCGTGACCCATACGCGACCACCCTTCGGTCTTGCATCAGCACACATCCGAGCCCAATGCCGGATGCATCGCAGTACACATCGAACGGTTTTGTTGTGTCTGGCTGCGCCAAAACCGGTGCTGATGTCAGGTGCTTGACTAAAGCCTTGAATGCTGCTTCACATGCTGGACTCCAAACATATTTGGTAGCCTTCTTCAGCAGCTCTGTCATTGGCTTGGCAATCTTCGAGAAGTTCGGAATGAACCTCCGATAATATCCCGCGAGTCCGAGGAAACTCCGTACCTCATGAACAGTTCTCGGGGATTTCCAATTCAGCACTTGCGTGATCTTGCTCGGGTCCACAGTGATACCCTCCGCTGAGATGATATGCCCGAGGAAAGGCACTTGCGATATCCAAAACTCGCATTTGCTGAACTTTGCGTATAACTTGTGATCCCGCAGCTGTTGCAAGACTATACGCAGATGTTTCTTGTGATCTTCCTCCGACTTGGAATATACCAGGATGTCGTCGATGAAGACCACGACAAACTTGTCCAGCTCCGGCATGAACACCGAGTTCATTAAGTACATGAAGTGAGCTGGAGCATTGGTGAGGCCAAAGGACATGACCAGGTACTCATAAAGTCCGTACCTTGTCGAGAAGGCTGTCTTTGGAATGTCCTCCGCCCTTATCTTAATCTGATGGTACCCGGATCTTAAATCCATCTTGGAAAAGATCCTTGCTTCGACCAACTGATCAAACAACATGTCGATCCGTGGCAACGGGTACTTGTTCTTGATGGTTACGGCATTTAATGGACGGTAGTCCACGCAAAGCCGCAACGTTTCATCCTTCTTTTTGACAAATAATGCCGAACAGCCCCATGGCGAGGAGCTCGGCCTAATAAAACCCTTCTCCAGAAGGTCCGTGAGCTGAATCTTCAGTTCCGCCAACTCCTTGGGCGCCATCTTGTACGGCCTTCGGGATATTGGCATGGTTCCCGGTGCAAGTTCAATCTTGAACTCCACCTCTCTATCGGGTGGCATCCCCGGCAAATCATCCGGGAATACATCAGGGAACTCTCGGACCACTGGAATGTCTTCCAATCTGATGGTTGTGGCTTGATAGACACTTGGAAGTTTTATCTCTGGACTGTCCAGAAATAATGAGTGAGAACCGTGCACTTCTGAGTTTAAGTGCACGACTCGGAGGACGGTGTCTAAAACAGCGCCGTGGCGGGTTAACCACGACATCCCTAGGATGACATCGACCTTCTGTCCCTCTAAGATAATGAGAGACGTGGGGTACACTCTACCCGCTAAGCATAATGGTGCTTTGGAGACCATTACGCTTGCTGAAATCTTCCCACACATGTTGAGCTCGCCCCTCCACCGGAACGAGTGCGTATGGTGTGCCCTCCATGGCCTGCACGTGTAGTTGGCAGAAGCGTGACATGGTGTCACGGGCTGCCACTTGCCACATCCCTTCCGGTTGCCTTCCTCTCACCGTGACGGTGAATGGCACCCAACCGGGTGGCGTAGGTCCTGCGGGAACCTCGACATGGATCATCCACGTCTTGCTCCCCTCTTCGCCTTCCTCCTTGGCGAAGTATTGCGGCATCTGGTTATACCCGAAATATTGGAGCATTTGCCCCAATGCTTCCGGGTAGCCGCTACGGTCAGAACAGTGGGAAACTACCCACCCGTTCTCCAACCGTTTATCTGCTGCCATCTGTAAAAATATATTTGAGAAATGTCAAATATTTATTTAAACAGTAAACCATTGAGTTATAACATAAGATATGTCATTGAACCCATAACACTTGGAAACATAGTTCAAATTTTTAAACAAATTTGACTGCTGATCTGCTGTCACCATGACAGCCCTGACCAGTTTCCATATCAATCTGATTTAGGCCAGGTTAAAAGCAAAACCAATCCTGGAGCTCAACATCAAAGTTAAAGTTAACTTCAATAGCTTTCCAGAAAGTATTTGGTTGGCCTAAGATCTGCTCTGGTTCAAAAGTTATGAGATGTCAAAGTTAACAGAATTTCTGGAAACAATTGGACAGCACCTCCCAGCTTTAGGTACTGATTTGATCCAAGAATCCCAGTTAATTCTGTTCCTAATCTGACAAAACTTTCTGTTACAAAGTTGTAACCTATCTCATAAGCTTTCCAGAACTACCTCATTTTCTATTTTTGGATTTTTATGCAGGAAGTTATGCTTAATTTACAGAGAGTCTACGGAGAGTCTTTGCTCCGTCCTGTTTTCTGGACAGTTTCAACTCTGCTGCATTTTTCGGGTGGTTAAGGGACGAAAAACCTCTGGAACTCAACAGAAAAGTTGTAAAGCTCCTCCAAAGCTTTCCAGAAATGTATCATGCGACATCAACCTCGAAAGAACTCAACCTCTAACCTCTGATTAACTTCAGCCTTAATTTAGCTGGAAACAGAGTGCCCTGTCCTTACCATCCTATAAGTTGAAAGCTTGTTAACTTTGAATATCCTGTTCAAGGGAAGGAGTTACATCAAGCTTTACTACTTTGGATCAAAACCTTCAAATTTTTAAATGAAGTTGTTCATTTTGTTGGGTGTGACGTCGAGGCGTCACCAGATTATGTCGGTACTACGTCCTCACAAAGGAAAAACCTATACCGGACTTAGCCGGCGTCGTTAGTTTAGTGGCACTACTCGTCACTCGCACACGGATACTACACGTCTATCGTTTCGTGGTAAGGCTACCTGCAGAAATTCAACCAATCATCAGACTCGGCTGCACACCGAGCCCGGAATCCATACAGTTGGTACATCCGGCCGTCATCACTCGCCCGGATGTTCTCAAGCCAAACACGCCTTGAGTTACGTGTTCACGTTTCAGACCACGTGACGGGGTCTCCCATGTTGCACCACGCACGCCAGGGACAGACGTTGCTCGAATACCCCAAACGACATGAAGAGTCGTAGAGGATATCAAAGCGGGTCGGGTTACCTGCCACCCGTGGGGCTCCACCCTTCAGCTTGTGCGCACTGGTGGACAGCGCTTACGTGCACCCCCCAAGACATGAACGTCCCGAGATGCACGATTTTCCGACATAACAAATAGGTTAATATGCCACTTTCTATATGCTAATAACATCCTTATACGGGCTACTAACTCGTTCCTCACTGGATTTTTGAAAAAGAAGACCTTTGTACTGTGTTAAACCTCAAGCGAGCTCTGATACCACGCTGACACGACCCCACTGGTCCTGTCGAGCCAGGATCACGCTGAGGGGTGCTGCATTGCACAGCACCGTATAACACACGTCAAAGGTACAAGCGGAAGCGGAAGCTTTATTACATAAACAAGTTTATTAACATGTTTACATCAAAATAAGTTTAGTCCACACTCGCGGGCGTAGACTAAGCATCAAGTGCACGTTCAGCCCTCGAACGTGTCCTTGCTAGCACACACGCACACTAACTCTGCGGCGTGCACGACTCCCACTCGACGGGGTTCCCTTCCTGGGGTTCCGTCTCCTCTTCGGGAGTCCCTTCCTCATAGAACCCTGCAAAAGCTTCGAACACAAGCAGTGAGCACGAAGGCTCAGCAAGTCTGACCCGTCTCACCTAAACATGGAACTTCTACATGAGGGCGATGGGTTGCATGAGGTAAAAATCATTTGCAAGGACTCGCCTAATTAGTAGAACCTTACTTTCAAGTTTTAGCAGCAGGTTGTGGAGAACTTTATGCTAAGGCACATGAGAGAGCCGCAATCAAACAAGAAACGCATTTCTCTCATGTACTTTGCCCAAAGTTGAAAAGAACTTTAGTTAGCACTAAGCTACAACATATCATTAACAATCAATATCCAACTTTCAATCAGCAACATTTTAACATGTAACTAGCCTGTTCTTTCTACGTCACGGTACAGTGAACAAGTGGTACTCACTGACCGCGAGGGACGGCGATTATAATCGATTTACACCTGCAGGGTTACCCGAACAACCCGTCACGTACGCCCGTACTCGATGTTGCCTACAACAACCATCACGGACGCCGTACGCGACTACCTTTCACCCGTTAGCCAAATATTGAACCGGTCCCATCGTCCCGAGCAAGAGGTCCCTGCACGCGCATCTCTGTGCCGCCAGCTGATTTACACCTCGAGCTCTCAACCTACCCTCTGAACGACGGGCAATGCCTCAACACCCAGCTACCCGAGTTACATCAGTTTCCCGGTTCCCATATAGCCGGTAGGTCTTCGGTACTGTTCTAGCTTGTTCAACAGGCCCGCACACGGCTCGGTCCTCAATCGACACAAGCGGAGCTACAGCACACAGGCCCCAAAGTCCTGCTGCCCTTACTCTCCGCTCGGTCTCATTTTCTTGCCATGTGTTTCATGTGCTATCTCTACCCGAGCAATGTGCCTCTAGCCTATTCTCGCGAGTAGTTCCAACTACTCGACTTGTACCGAATCCTACTCTATCCTAGCAATGCAGTGGCTAACGGGGTTTTCAATCCTAAACCCAACCCGTGGTTTTCTTGGCTATGCAGTTGGATTTCCAAACAAGACTCTAATGCACAGAACAAAGGAAACAAGTATGTGCTCAAAACAATAAAAATTTGTAAAAAGGTTAATGCAAACCGGGGCTTGCCTTGCTGCTCTTGGTCGTAGGCTAGCTGTTCCTCCGGAGTAACGAAGTCTAGGACTTCGGGTTCCTCCTCGACCTTAGCGACTACATGATAGAACAATACATGTATTAATTTAATGCATTTGTATTAAGTTGGAAGTTGTGAAGTCTATAACCTTTGCTAGACAGACCTAATGACTGTGAAACTTTTACTGTGGCTTGGTTACAACCTAAACAGAGACTTGGTCAAGTTTTAGTTGCAGCAAAGCTCAATTGAGCCCTCCACAATTAATTATGTCCTTGACCTTAATTACAGGCTTTTAGGGTATTCTAAGGATTTTCATGAGACAAACTATGACTTTCTGAAAACTAGATTTTCAGAGGGTTCTAATGGAGTTGGTCTCACTTAATTTGGAAGTCTCTAACTAAAGATATGAGCTAAACAATTTCAGAGAAAATCCTGAAAATGTTTCTGAACATTTTCTATTTTCTCTGGAACAGTTTTACTAATCACACCATTAGGTGGACTAAATGAGCTCAAATGGATCTGAAATTTTTATGGTAGTTCAAGGATATTTTGGTGAACATCCCAGAAAAATTTCAGGATTTTCCTCCAAAGGATTCTCCAGTTAAAATTCCTAACAGTTTAAACTTTAAGGAATTAATTCTGGAGAATTAAGGAATTTCATGAAGTGAAACTTGATTTTCTGGAAAGTTCTCAGAGAGCTGAACCCAGCAAAATTTGGTTCACTCGATTTGGAGCTTTCTAGCCAAAGTTATAAGGATTTGAAGTTTGAAGGAAATCTGAAAATCGGGGAAAAGTTTAAACTCGCGCGTGGGCCCAAGGGACACGCGTCGCACGCCGAAGCGACAGCACACCGCGGCCCACAAGGATTTTGCGCGCCAGCACACCCGATCCCGGCCGCAGCCGGATCCCGATTTAAAATATCGGCCGCTGACAGCTGGGGTCCACCCCCTTCTTCAACCTCGCGACACCCGCGCTCCGCCGCCGAGGGACCTCGCCGGAGAGCTCGCCGCTGGCTGCTGTACCGCTCCAAACTTCTTGATTCTGGCCGCCCCTGCCTAATTTTACTTGGGGAACATGATCCGAGGGTCAGCTGCTCATGACAACGGCCGGAGCATGGTCGGCGACGAGCCGCCATATCGGAACGACTTCGGCCATGTCGGCTGACGCTCCTAGTGCCTCAGCTACTTGGGAAATCGGTCGGGGAGCATCAGTGGACCTCAGAGAAGGTCGACATGAACTCGGAGCAGCTCGGGGAAGGCCCGAAATAGGTCCTCACCGTGCGCCCGATACCCCCCGTGCGTTCCGCCATTAGTAGACCTTGAATTACGCCGGGCACAGAAGTTCTCCGGCCCAGAGTTGTGAAGGCAACTTGTGCGTCACCGTGTCTAGTTCGTGTGGGAGTGGCCTGAGGCCCTCTAATCCTTTCTAGAGCACGAATTAAACAGAATCGTACCCGAAGGTCGTTCTGCACACAGAAAGGGGAAAAGTGGAAATTCGCCGCCGGTGAGCAACCACTCGAGCTGTGGCTCGGGGGTGAGCAGCACCGGTCACTTGCGCGTCCAAGGGTGCCTTGGCTCGGGCGTGACAACGCCCAGGTTGGGCTGTCCACGAGAGCCCGAGGTGCGGCGGTTTCCAGTTCCGAGTCTGATCTTTCGGCACAGCCGATATCACTCGGTTTCAATCGATTTCTATCAATGGGAAGGATGGAGGATGGTTGCTAGTACCTTGCTGGGACCTTGGAATGGAACGAGGGAGCTGCGATCGGCTTGATCAAGCAGGAACTCGAGCGCTAGTGATGGCAGTGGGAAAAACAAGTCGTGTGCGTCGGCAGCTCGAGGAATGGCGACTGAAGCACACCGGGGAGGGAATAAATAGCCCGGCGGTCTGGTCTCCGGCTTGGGGCACGCAGCAGGAGCTGGCGCCGGCTGCCCCCTTCGGTGGCGCGCGCGCACAGCTGCCGGGAACCGACTGAACTGTGTTTCAGTCGGTTTGCTTGGAGGCTGAGGCTGACATGTGGGTCCCACTCCTCTTTTAACCTCTGAAATTTACTCCTAACAGCTGTGGTAAACAGTGAACCCTATTCTACCCTTGGCAATTCAAATTATTCACCCAAGAGCCATTTGAATTGATCAAAGTTCAAATGAGGTTTGGTTTGAATGAATTTCAGCACAAGTGCAGTTTGAAATTCAAATAAAGTTTGAATTTCTCCCCCTTAGCTCATGTCAAGATCAACTCCAAATGGAGTGAAAATTGGTGTGTGAGCTCACAAAAATGTGCTGAGCAAGAATATGCCTTCCACTTTTAAATTCAGTGGGTGAAAACAGTTTGAATTTGAATATGGTTTCAAACTGCCCTCTTCCTAACTATACCCAAAATGACCTCAAAAAGGTTTTGAATTTGGGTGGAACTTGGCATGGACATCCTTAGCAAAGTGTAGGAGTTTTCATATGTCC